>CM064971.1:60610486-60676486 GCA_032847665.1 Solanum chilense | reverse complement strand
GGGTAAATGTGGGTGCCAGTCGCGGCCCCGGTTTTGGGTCGTGACAAATACCCCTCACAATATCTGATTCCACTATTAGCCAACAGTGTTTAAAAGGAAAAAATTATGGATTATTCAATGATTCAATAGGGAAATATCATAGTTTATGTATCTTAGGGGGAAAATCGAACAAGTTTAGGAATACGTTTATGTGTTTGACCTTAAATATATATATATATAGCACATCATTATTATTATTTTTTAAAATAAAATAAAAGAATAATTGGGCCCCTACTTAAGGTTTTACTTTAAGGCCCCCAATTTTGTCGAGTCGGCCCTAAGTGCATCTACTTCACCAACAATCGTCATATCTACGTCTAGGATGTGATACCACATAACATATCATTATCTCTCCCTTCACCACATGTTAGCTGGAGAAAGCGTCACAACATGCATTGGTTGATATTAAATCAATAAATGTTGAATTAATTTTTTGTTAGTGCATTTTTGATGATTTACTTTATATTAAATTTTTATAATTATTTTTTCTATTATTATGAATCTTCATGATTAATTAATTTGTATTTTTACTCCTCTCATAGTCAACAAAACCTTTACTCTTCTCATTGTCAATTTCCCAAAGTGGGAAAGGCTTAATTCAATTGGATAAATGGCAATTTCCGTCCATAAATTGCCATTTATATTAGTTACTGATAAATATAATTTTTTTAAAATTTTAAATATCACATTTTGCATATTAATATTCTGTTATTCATCAATTGGACTATTATTGAGATTATGCTTCCTTTTTTTAATTACTATGTTTCTTTTTCATTTTATTTTGAAATGTTTTATTTGAGTTGAAGATTTAATAGGAATAATCTCTCTAGCTTATAAGATATTAGTAAATTTACCTATACATGATTCTATTGAAATGTAGCTTATGAGATTATATTCGATATGCATTTATTGTTGAATCATCTTCACATATAAATGTAAGAAATCAAAGGAAAGGTATGATAATTTCAACATGTCGTTATTTTATAATATTATTAGATTATCATTATTCTTCAAGTGTAATGATATATTAGTAGTTTATATAGTTGATATAAGATTAAATACTTGGATACATAATATAAGGATCTTGAACACGATAATCTTACATAGAGATCGTTAGGAGTACATACTTGATGAGGAATACATCATCAAAGGGAAAAGCGGAAGCGTTAGTTATAAATTGGTTTCTACCTCCTTGCCCTAACATTATGTTATAACAACCGTTAACGATTGAATTATTGTAAAGAATATGTGATAACCCGAATGGGTGAATGGAGGGAGGACAAATTTATAGAGGTTATGACTTAATCTGGTACGCGCATCAAATAACCAATGTACGGATGATATAATTATTAAATACTATTTATGATATTATTTGGATTGCAAGTAAATTTGGTCTATAAGTAAGAAATAATGAATAATAATTAAGTAATAATTCTTACAGTTGACTCACAAATCACACGAGTCATAATTTTTTTGTGAAATGGCACAAGTAATAACATTATATAATTATCCATTAAATGTTGATAATGAAGAAGAGTTTTCTATCATTTAAGGGTATAATCTTGTGATCAATCAATTGAATTGAATTATGAAGGCTTATTAAAATAAAATAAAAATCTAATCCATCTCATCTAACTCCCTGCTCATAATTTATTTTTATTTTATTTTTATATTTTTCTTATTTTATTTTAAATTTATAAATAAATATTTTTTGAATTTTGCTACATACGTATATATCATAAAAAAGAATTAAAAAGGTTATTTAAAAAAGTTTTGCTGCAAATAAAAAATACTTTTGTAAAAAGCACAACACGTGTACACTATTTCTTGTTTTTAAGCAAATAACCTGTCCTGGACTGAATCATCTGCCCCCGACTATTTTTTTTTTCACTCTAATCTCTTCTAGGTCATTCATGTGTAAACTATTTCTTGTTTTCGACAAATCAAATGTCCTCGACTAAATTACCTATCCTTGACTACTTTTATTCTTTCTACTCACCTCAAAGTATTTCCATTTCTCCATTATCATTCTTCCATGTCCCAGTAATCTTCACTTTGTTGGAATTCTGACCCCAAGTTTTCCTAAGGAACAAGTATATTCAATATGTTCCTTTGCATATTATAGAAGTAACGTTTTGTAAAGCAGATAAAATAATGACATAATCTTTTATCGCAGAAACCTCCAACTCATAATGGGTAAAACCACGACCTACACCTCTATTGGATTTAACTCCACTTCATTAAACTACGATTCTCAACAAAATATCACAAACCTATGTAACCTAAGGAATTACAAATTGTAATTCTTAGCTACCCAAGACAAAAAACCCCAGGTTTAAGTCTTTTACCATCCGTCAAGTTTCTTAAACTTGTTAGATGAATCCCACAAACACACTTTATTGTATTCAAAACTCTTAATTAAAATATTACAACTTTTTCCTCCCAAACTCGCAACACTCCTCGAAAAATCTTAAACTCTTGATCCTGTTTTGATCTTCTCTCTATGTAAGTGCGCAAAATTCTTTTATGAACTATTGCAGTATTTATAGACTTTAAAACTCTCCTATGTATTGTTCAACATAACTTACTGTTCGCCGCTTTAAGAAAGCTTATTTAAACCTAACTAACTCCTTCTTCTACTTGGTTTCGACTTCCTTTTTATAATTTGAAGTTTTAACTTCACGTGGCAAGTTTCTGCTTTTCTACATCTTTGAAGCTTTTGTATACTTCTTTGCTTCACCTTCCTTGTTTGTCTAGTTTTCCTATTTTATTAACAAAACTATCTTGCCTGCGTACTCCTTTATAAAAGGAAATTTTCTGTTCAAGTTTCTTGTCAGCAAAAACCATACTTCCACAACATTATGAGTTCTAATTCGGTGATTGATGATTTCCTTATCCCACTATGATTAGGTCTGAAAAGTACATGTTGGCGCAACCGGTTCCTTTAATCTATTCCTCTATTTGTCAATAATCAAAATCTTTGTGTTTCAAACACACCCAAAATTAGAGGGTGCAAGGAAGTATACGGAAAGGAGCAATACTTTAGACGAGGTGTGTAAGTTCAATTATCACTATAACTTTCGGAGCTTTTTCTCCAATTGTTGTTGCATTTTTCAGGCATATAGAGATGTGAATTATTTTTAAAGTTTTGATATTTGATTGGGTTTGTGAACTGCAGTGACCAGAGGGGTAAAAAGAAGATAGTTGATTTTGTTTGATGTTGAAGTGGACTGATTTAAATGTCTAAAATCAATCTTTTTATTATTTTTTATTTTAGTTTTATGTGTTAATATATGTAAATCAATCAGGTATAACTAAAATCAAATAAGGGGGTAAGACTAAGAAGGTGATATTCCTAAAACAATAATTTTATTACTTTATTGTCATATCATGTTAAGACAATTAAAATCTTTTACCGGTAGTCTTTTTGTTAGGTGGATATATGAGTTCATTTTGTCATTTTCATTTCCTCATCTCTGTTCTTTTTGTCATAAAATTGTTGAAGAGCTCGATTTCTTAATGGGTAAATTAAGAATAGTAGAAGGAGACTATTAGAGAGTTTGATTTATTTAGGCTTTCTGTTGAAGTAGCGTTAATATATGTTATAGTGATGATATCTTTTAACACTCAATTTTGACCCTCCACGATTTGATTAAATTTTAAGCTTCTTAAATATTGAACAATGGGATATAAATTTTTTTGAAATTAAAAAATACTATAAAATTATCTTCCAAAGCACTTATTTCCACTTTTTCATATGCATTATATATCTTTATACTTAAAATATGTAGACTTATATATTTTTTCAATTTGAATAAATAGTTAGTAAATTGATTTACCAAAAAATAATGCTTCAATTAACTATGCAACTTATTTTGTTTAAACTGACAATTTGAGTAAGATCTTTCCTTTTGAAATAATTATTTTGATGTTGTTAAAGGTAAGAAGCTTGAGTAATTAGTTGACTTTCCAATACATCTCATTTCCCTTTGAAACTCTCTTCAGGGACTTTATTTAGTCCATATTTGGACCATTAGATAACCTTTACCCCAAAATTTTGTCCCACATTATATAAACCCATTACACATTAAAAGATCCAAGACCCAATTATGAATTTGAAAATTTCCAGAGTCCCACATCGTTTTCCCCTTTATTTGAACCAAGAGTTTGTCCTATATAAACCCCGTCACCCTTACTGTTTAGGGCAGGAGTTTTTGCAGGCAAGAAATAGAACACCTCGCTATGTTTTTGGGAGTTGTTATTTTCGTCATTGATGTTTTGTTAATTCGCAACTATTTTGAGTCGGAGTGGGTTGGAATTCGTCACGTCCAGGATTAAGTTCCAGTCGCTGCCCAGGAAAAGGTAACGCTCATATTCCTTTATCTTTTAATGTGAAGTGTTGGGTTTAGTTTTTTTTTAGCGATTATGTATACGTATTGTAATTCACTAAATAAAGGTGTTATATTTAACTTCGTTGTTTAGCACCCTTTGAAAGTTTAAGATCTTGTATCTTGTTTTGATCTCAATGCTCAAGAATAGAGGTTTATTTTTGCTTAAATTTTTTTGAATTAGGTGGTGTTTAACTAATTACATCAAGTTGTGTTGTTGAGTCTTTTCACTCGCTTTTTCATTTTAAAGATCGTTGTTGATAATCAGTGTTTAAATTTGTTTGAAATCCTTGATAGTATCTAGATTAAGTACCTTATTCAAATTGTGATCTTGATTGCTGGCCCGATATTTCTTCCTTGATTTACCTTGATTTAATTATATTGTCCTTCTTGTTTTACTTGAGAGATTTCATTGTGCCTTCCTTTTATTTGTGCAAGCTGTGAAATATATTCCTTGTGTGTCTTCTTTTAATTCTTGCAAACTGTGAAATTTGTGATTGAACAAATATTTCCATTTCCTTTCTTTACTAGATTTGCTCATGATTCACTTGATTCCTGCAATCAGGTTGATTGAGAGTCTGCGATTTGGTGATGTATCTCGTTCCTTTCTTGCATCAAGTGACTAGTCTGTATATGCATTTTTCATTATTAACACCTTTGATTAAGAGGTTAACACAATGTTGTGTGCACCTCTCTATGAGATTTTGTATATTTGGTGAACATTGTCTTATTCTCTGTTTTATGGATTTTCTTAGTTATGATGTCTCAATTTCCACTTTGTTTTTTGGGTCTTTCTACTACTGTGTTGTTTCTGCTGAGTAATTGTTTTTTTCTTTTTACACTCTGCATTGTGTTGTTTTTGCTTATTAAAATCAATTATACTTTCATCAACATTTGTTAAATTTCTCATAAATATCATCCTAAGACTACAGGATGAAATGATAAAAAACTAGGACTCTACAGGACATTTTTAATTTTAACTATTTGAATTCCTTTGTAACCCTAATTGATATGTCATTAAGATGTTTCCTTAATAGCTTTCCGTAAAAGATAGAAATGTTTCCTTATATTCCTAGATTTTAATGGTGCAGTTTGAAGAAAGAGTAATCAATAATCACTGAAGAAATGCGTGTTTGAACAGATATAAGAAATATTGGAATCGCAGCATGGAGTGATACCTTAGAAATCATGTGCATCTGAAGAAATGAATAAACTCTAGAATAAAAAGGGATCTAATTCCTCAAAAATTTCCCTCTTCTTGAAAAAAAAGGAAAACAAAATGAAATATCTTATTAATTTTATTTTCCTTTTCCAGAAGAGGGAAATTTCCGAGGATTTGACCCCCTTATGTTGGTACCTCATTTGAGACTAGCACTTCGTGCCTATAGGCATATAGAAAAGTTTTCCATTACAATTATAGATTTTATTCTTGTCAATTACAAATCAATCGGAAGTTGAAAATGATGTTTTTAGAATCTAACTACAAGGGGCTATGAGAAGGTATTCCATTCCTCTAATTCTTTTTTCTCATGCTATGAAGTTCAAACAAACATGATAAACACATTTATTGTACACTAATGTGCAGGTAACAAGACCGCTTTAACGTAACACAATTAGTCAAAAGGAGCTCTCTCAATGATTTATTTTACATTAACTTTCCAAGCTCCTTCTCCAATTATTCTTGTAATTATCTAGTTTATTTTGGTTAATTTTATTTTACACTTTCGGGTTTGCACAAATATCTATTTGCATAGGTCTTTAAAGCTTTTGATATAGGTTTATAAAGTGTGGTCTTTCAATGAGTTTGAGAATGCAGTGACCAAAGCGGTCAAAGAATATAGTTGTTTTTTCCATTCTTTGTGAAACTCGATTATGGTTTCCATTTTAAAGTGAACTGACTTATAATTTCAAAAATCAATGTTTTCTTTTATTTTTTAATCTTATATGTGAATATGCAAATCAATCTACTAACACATCATTAATATCAAATAAGGCGGTAGTACTGAGAAGATGATATACCTAAAATATTAATTTATTACTTTGTTGGCATATCTTGTTAAGGCAATTCTAATTTTGTAAGGAGAGAGACTTTTAGTTGGGTTGATATATGAGTTCATTTTGTCATTTTTTTGTTTCATTATATTTTTTCTTATTGATGAATTTGATTTGTGTTCTTTTTGTCCTAAAATAGTTAAAGAGCTCGATTTCTTAATGGGTTAATTAAGTATACTAGTATGACTATAGAAGAATATGTAGAAGGGAGTTCAATGATATTTACCCCTTCTGTCGATTTAGTGTCAATATATGTTACAGTGCTGGTACCAAAATCTGACACATAAGAAACAACTTACAAAAATGACTCATTAAAAAGGGACCTTCTAGTCATTAGTAGAAAACTAAAATCAAAATTCTTATTAAATGAGATTGAAAGGAAAGTAATACTTTTCGTAGTGTTTTTAAAAAAATATTTTTGCAGTCTTTGTCTCTTATGATTCTCTCATGGATTCTTATATGTTTTAATTTGTTGTTAATTTTCACTAAAAATTGTGAGTTATTTCTAAAAAAAGAAACAATCTGATAGGTAACTGTATATTAAATTTAATACTATACAATATTAATTAAACCAACTGAATGTTTTATACTAGGTAGGTTTTATCTCTCGATTTAGATGGCGATGAAACTTAGTACAATTCATTACTCAATTCTAATATTAATAATAGGAAATGTGAGAAACGTCACGTCAATAATGTTTCACAGGGAAGCCCTTGTAATGAATGTTGTTGTTGTTTGCTTTTCCTAAAAAAAATCATGGCTTCTAAATTCATCTTCCGTTTTTGGTCTTATTATTACTGCATTGTATTGGTTTTGTTTTTTGTTTTTTGTACTTTCCACTGTGTTGTTTATAAATCACTCCAAAAGAATTAACGTTGTTGGAGAGGCGCCTAAAAGATTGGCAGGCAATTACTCCTTGCCTTCTTTCTAACACACATTGTGTCAAACGCAGTGGAACAATATCTCAAGTACATCACGATCTTACAATTCCGGTATCTTCATCGACTTCAACGTCAAGTTAGGACATCAAAACATCCCTATGTTTATGCCACTACCTCATTAAATGTGTTTGAAAAAAATGTTATTAATTTTTTTTTGGTAAATAAAGGATTTTCATTTATCAAAGCAAAGAATCATTACAGAGACTAATCTAAAGTTAATTAAGTTGATACCCATTCTATCCTCTTTTTTGTTATTTGTATAGAAAATTCATTGATCTTATACGACTAGACAATGAGAATACGATTACAAGACATACTCCACATGACATTTAGGTTGGGACTTGGGTCCCTGCTGAATATTTATGTTGATACAAAATGTGGGTTTATGCCAGAGTAGTGGAAAAATATAAAACAATCAATGATAAGTTGTTTAGATATTATAAGTATGATTCTAGGGATAGTCTTATGCACTTATTATAACAAAATTCTTGAATAGGCACATAGACTATCTGTAAATTGTTAGTTCAGTATGAATTAATGTTTGATTCTACCGTGATACAAGTTTCAAACATGATCAATATTTTTCAAAGACTTATAATAAATATAGCTAAAGTTTGATATTTCCCACATATACATGAGTATGTTACATTCTGTAACAACCCGTGTAGTCGGTTTGAGCATTAGAAATTTTTATGTTAGAAAATACTTTCTGATAGATTTAAGTGGGTGTTTTGGACTATTCATAATTATAATTATAAAATTAATAGGGTAGTTATAATAATTTATTTAGTTGATGGTTAAAGAAGATAATACTAAAATTAATAGGATATAATATTTTATTAATCCATAATTTAAACCCATATATAAATTAATTAAATAACAGAAAGAAGGGTTTTATTGTTTAGTTATCAGAGGACAGATAGCATGCGCCTATTCTCCCGGTTCTTGGCACTACCGACAAGTTTGACGGACGACTTCAGTTATAGAGATTTTTATCATATTTTAATACTTTTATGCATATGTAAATATTGATTTGACAAGGCAAATTGTTAATATTAGTGTGTGTAATTTGAGTGGATTTAATACCCACTAAAGTGCCTTGAAATTTGGAAAAGAATTTAGGTTGATGATTGAAAAGAAGAATAGAAATTATTAAGTAATTATATGAGAGAATATATAGACATAATTTTTTGTGTTGCTTAGTAATAATATAATAATGTTATTAATTTTTAGTTGATGGATAATATTATTATATTAAGTGTGTTTGGTTGAAAATAGGTTGAATGAAAAAATTTTCTTGGCAACGTAGATGTTGGTTTGATAATTAAGGAAAATTATTATTAGTCTATTAAATGTGATGTTGTATGGCTATCGTTAAGGCCATTGGTGGAGTTTGAGTGTCATGCATGTAGAGATTATATAATTATTATTATTACATTGAATTAGTTTGTGAATGGAAAGAAGAGAATGGAGTGGTGAGTTAAATTGCAAATGGTAAATGTTGTTAACGTTCTTGGACTTGGAAAATATAAGAATTGGTGGATAATTAGTGAAGAATAATGACAGGTTATTTAATGAATTGACTTTGGATTAATGATCAATTAAGGTGATGGTTGTCGCTGGTCCGTAACCAGTGGAATTTATTTTAATAATATTATGGATTTGTATATCATATTATGAATGGAATTATGATATATTGAGATGGGTAATTAAACCTTATGTGTGTTCTATTACATTTATAATATTAAAGAAATTGAGACTTAAGCTTAGTCTTAAATTCAAGATATATAGGATTTGACCTATTAATTGAAATCAATGTTGAAACTTGATATACAATTGAGTGTGTCTACTTACAAATGTCATATACTTTATAGATTGGGAAGATTCAGAGTCATTGAGGAAAGAAAAAGCATTGATGAAGTTTCTTACTTGACTTCGATTCTTCGGTGGAGGTAGGTTATGGTTTATGCTATTTGATAGTAAACTCTTAATAGTGATTGATATGCCTTGAATGATGTTGTGAAGTTCTCTATGTACTTGGCTGTGTGATTGTGTGAATTGGTTGTGTGGTTTGTGATTGGTCTGAAATCTTGAGACCGTAGAATTTATATTCTCTAACCCTCTCTATCAAAGTGATGCCTTGAATAAAGAAGGCTTGATGAAAATAATATGACAATTAATTGAAAGCGGTGATAATAAAGGATAAATTAAAAGTATAATTGGATCGGAGTGTCACGTTTCGAGACGGTATTCTTGGATCGGAGTGTCACATTCTGACACGGTATTCTTGGATAGGAGTGTCACGTTCCGACACGGTATTCTTGAATCGGAGTGCTACGTTCCGACACGGTATTCTTGGATCGGAGTGTCACGTTCCGACACGGTATTCTTGGATAGGAGTGTCACGTTCCAACACGGTATTCTTTGATCGGAGTGTCACGTTCCGACACGGTATTCTTGGATCGGAGTGTCACATTCCGACACGATAATATTAAAGGAAAAACATGTTGAATTAATGGAAGGTACTCAATCTCAAAGAACTCAACTCCCAAAATGGTTTGGTTTGGAGGCATGAGTCCTCATGTGTGATCTTGATATCATTGACTTATTACGAGTTTACTTTAATGTTGTTGATACTTGTTCATGTTGTTTGTTGTTTATCACATGTTAAGTGCTATAGTTGAGTTCATACTATTATTTATTGTATATTAGTTACTATTTTGGGTTGACCGATGATACTTACTCAGTACATGTTGCCTCGTACTGCGCCCTACTTGTTTTCTTCTTTGTTTTCCTTTTTTGAAATGCAGCGATTGTACCTATGACTTCTGATTTCCCTCAGCTCTAGCCAGCCTCCAGCATATCAAGTTATAGGGTGAGCTATCCATTCAAGCTCGTGTTGGATTCTCTCGGTCATGAAATGATGTCCTATACTTTCGGACACATACCATTTTATTCTTTATTTTAGTGTATTCGATATTCTTAGACTTAGTATTGGAGATTAGATGTCCTTGATGTGATGACTATCAGATTTTGGGATGATAAGTATTAAACTTTAGAAATTTATTTAAATTGGTTGCTTAGTATCTTTTAAAGCTTCCGCATTATTGATATTATTTATAGTTGAACTATTGGTATATGTTGGGGTTTAGATGTGTTGGTTCGCCCACTTAAGGAGGTAAGTGTGGGTTCCACTCACGACTCATTTTGGGTCGTGACAAACTTTGTATCAGAGTGTTAGGTTCGTTGATCTCATCACCTAAGGACAGGTCTAGTAGAGTCTTGCGGAACGGTATGAGGACGCCTTTACTTTTCTTCGAGAGGCTATAGGACTTTAGGAAAACTCATTTATTTCTTTCTTTCGTGCTACTACTTGAATCCAATTGGTATCTAGTTGATACAAATTTGTATCTGGACTTCTTTACTCTATTTCAAATATGGTTAGTACTAAAGTATTAAGAGTTGAAATAGCAACACCGGTAGAAAAAAAAAAGTGTTCTTGAAAATGAATATATTTTCTCGATCGACTATAGGGCCTCTAATGACTAGTAATCAACATGATTTGTCTTTAAGTTCATAAAGTTGAAACTCTATTCTTCATGGTTATTGATTTTGAATATGTTTATGCTTCCATTATTAATTGTTTTGAGTTGGTTCATAAAATGAATATAGTGAAAAGACTCAGTGTTAAGTTTGTCATATACTAGTTCTGATGATACGTAAAATATGGTAATAGTGTCATGTTGAGTGGCGATTAGTAAAGAAACTATCTATAACTTAAGGCAACATTTTTCTAGCATATTCATGAAGAATTTTATACCCTACACTTGAGCGATAGGAGGAGATATGAGTTATGGATTAACAAGAAGTATATGTTGCACCAGTTAAGGTCAAAATCTCTTCTACGATCCATAGATTAAGTGTATGTCAAAAAGGGTCATCAATTCTTACTTGGTTGGAGTTTTGAAGTGTTTTGCCTTTGTTATTGACTTGATCTAATGATTAAAGCGAATTTCTTGGGCTAGAGAAAGAATAAATTCGATAATGTTTTACAGTTATTAAATGGGTTGAAATATGTGGGCTATTTGGGTACGATATTATGGACAGGTATGATGTGTTCTAGTAAGGTATCTAATGTACTTTCACGGTGTGGCAGTACTAGGGTTATGTGGAAACAGGTACGTCGATTGTCAAGTATGAATACTAATTACTAAAGGAGTTACAAGTTGTACGACATGGTCAGATAATAAGATTTAGTGTTGCATTCACATTTGAGAAACCAACTAGTTTATTACTACACGAACTTAGATTGAGCATTATATTGAAGGAAAATTTTAGTGGTTGAGCATTATTTTGAAGAAAATCTTTAGTGGTGGATCTTTGGTACATATATTAACACAACTTAAACTGTGCAATCTATGTTGAGGGTTTTGAGTGAGGACTGGTGGTTTTATCTTAAGCTTCAAAATGTAGATTGATACTAGCATGACAGACTTATAGGGAAAGAAAATCCTAGTGGGTATACTTTGGGTGAAGTAAAATGAAGATTTTAGTAAGAAAGTGAATATAAATTTGGGTTAGTCCCTTGAATTTGATTGGTATACCTAAGTTTAAGGTGTTAGATTGGGGAAAATGTTCACTTCATGGTTAAAAAAAGGGTTAACTGAGCATGATGGAAAATAAAAAATTGTGAGAATTTGTAATTGGGATGAAAATATATGATTAGAATTTGTTGGTTAAATAAATTTTGTATGTAATAAATACTTCTGAGTATCTAAGGTTGATATTTCTACTATTTAGTGAGTAATGATGTTGTATGATAAATTTTAGGAGATTTAGGGCACACTCGAATATAATTTAAAGGAGCTGGAATCATAACTAAAATAAGATAAAACTAGTGGGATGTGTAGCCTTAAGAAAAATAAGTGAGAGCAAAATTATTTTCTCTGATTGTAAGAAAAAAAAATGTATCTTCGAAGGGATCGAGAATTGGGTTCAAAATTGCGTGATTTCATCTATTTTGTTTTGGTTAAGGTAATATCATAACAGGTTAATCAGCTTGGTTAAAAGCTATTGAATAGAACTTAAGAGAGGAGTGTACAGATGTTCAACTTGAGTGAGATGATAGGTTCTGTTGTACTGTTGAATTTAGAAATGAGTAGGGTTGGATTTTTAGTGAAGCATATGGTATGGTAGGTGGAGAGGCAATCAATGATAAGTTAATAAGCAAATGTAGATAATTAAGGGCATTGTGTTACACAATTGGACTTATAATTCAAATTATTTTTTTTTGTTATAAGTCTGAATTTCTGGTGGTATATTTTGTCAAGGTATGAATTAGTAAGATGAGAAACGATTGATTGCATCGTTATTGAGCATGTGAAAGAATTTATGCATGCTTTGGACCATAAAGTTGTTACTTTTGATTGTTAAAGGATCTAAGGAAGGGTTTACCCTCAGAGTTTTGATTTAGAGTGTGAAGTAAAATGTCATGGATTATTAGTAAAACATGAGATTGGTAAGCAAGCTAGATAAACTAGAGTTTGATATATTGAAGGAGCGAGATATTTAGAATTTGCACCATGAAAAGAATTTGAGAAGAGTGAAAGAATAATATCTCTCGTATAAATCCATGGGGTATAGTTGATGGTTGTTTTAATTTTTGCCTATGAGTTTAGATATAATTGTGAGATGTGAACTAGTTCGGTACAGACTTACTAGGAGTTTATCATCGACTTAAAAAAAATGAGTTTTGGTTTAGGTTACAAAAAATGAGGTATGAAAATTTGAGTATTTTACAATGAGGTTAGATTGCTCAAATTAGGATAGAAGACTTAAGAATGATGTAAAAGGTGAGATATAATTCTACATGGTTATTAAGAATAAAGTTGGGTTAATACTACTCTATTGATGGGACTTCATAGAATGTTAAGGTGTGTTACATGGACATTTGATGGTTAATAGAGGTTATGAGCTTATAGTATACAGAATAGTTTGAGTGACAAAGAATTTTCCTAAGTGTTGGCATGATATATATAATGGTTTAAAATGGTACCTTAAGCATGGTATGTGAAAGTGGTGTAGAGTTGACTTTGGGTGTGATTTAATAGTTTTGTCTCAATGAAAAGGTACTATCACATTTGAAATTAGTGCTATAGGCCTTATTTGGGACTCGTATCTTTCAGGAAATGCTTAAATAGAAAGAGATAGCCATAGTTTGAACATGTATTTGATAAGCATACTTTGATACTAATGATGGTTTGAGAGTAAGGTAGATGATCGATGTAGTTATACGTTTTTTTATTATTAAGAGTGTTGACTTCAATGAATGTGGAGTTTGATAAACCAAGTATGTGTGCAATTATATTAGAGACATTTTTTTTTTCTATGAGGGGAGATCTCTAGTTTTTGATACTATTGAGATGAGACAATGGGTATTAATATTTTTGGAATAATCATTGAGATAACTATCCTTTCTTGCCTTTCCTTCCTTTGATCGTTCGAGGACGAACGATGGGTAAATTGGTATCTATTGTAACAATGCGTGTGGTCGGTTTGGGCACTAGAAATTTTTATGTTAGAAAATACTTTCTGATTGATTTAAGTGGGTGTTTTGGACTATTCATAATTATAATTATAAAATTAATAGGGTAGTTTTAATAATTAATTTAGTTGATGGTCAAAGAACATAATACTAAAATTAATAGGATATAATATTTTATTAATACATAATTTATACCCATATATAAATTAATTAAATAAAAGAAAGAAGGGTCTTATTGTTTAGTTATCAAAGGACAGATAGCATGAGCCTATTCTCTCGGTTCTTGGCACTGCCGACAAGTTTGACGGACGACTTCAGGTATAGAGATTTTTATCATATTTTAATACTTGTATGCATATGTAAATATTAATTTGACAAGGAAAATTGTTAATACTAGTGTGTGTAATTTGAGTGGATTTAATACCCACTAAAGTGCCTTGAAATTTGGAAAAGAATTTAGGTTGATGATTGAAAAGAAGAATAGAAATTATTAAGTAATTATATTAGAGAATATATAGACATAATTGTTGGTGTTGCTTAGTAATAATATAATAATGTTATTAATTTTTAGTTGATGGATAATATTATTATATTTATTGTGTTTGGTTGAAAATAGGTTGAATGAAAAAGTTTTCTTGGCAACGTAGATGTTGGTTTGATAATTAAGGAAAATTATTATTAGTCTATTAAATGTGATGTTGTATGGCTATCGTTAAGGCCATTGGTGGAGTTGGAGTGTCATGCAAGTAGAGATTATATAATTATTATTATTACATTGAATTAGTTTGTGAATGGAAAGAAGAGAATGGACTGGTGAGTTAAATTACAAATGGTAAATGTTGTTAACGTTCTTGGACTTGGAAAAGATAAGAATTGGTGGATAATTAGTGAACAATAATGATTGGTTAGTTAATGAATTGACTTTGGATTAATGATCAATTAAGGTGTTGGTTGTCGCTGGTCCATAACCAGTGGAATTTATTTTAATAATATTATGGATTTGTATATCATATTATGAATGGAATTATGATATATTGAGATGGGTAATTAAACCTTATATGTGTTCTATTACATTTATAATATTAAAGAAATTAAGACTTAATCTTAGTCTTAAATTCAAGATATATAGGATTTGACCTATTAATTGAATTCAATGTTGAAAGTTGATATACAATTGAGTGTGTCTACCTACAAATATCATATACTTCATAGATTGGGAAGATTCAGAGTCATTGAGGAAAGAAAAAGCATTGAAGAAGTTGCTTACTTGACTTCGATTCTTCGGTGGAGGTAGGTTATGGTTAATGCTATTTGATAATAAACTCTAAATAGTGATTGATATGCCTTGAATGATATTGTGAAGTTCCCCATGTACTTGGCTGTGTGATTGTGTGATTTGGTTGTGTGGTTTGTGATTGGTCTGAAATCCTGAGACCGTAGAATTTATATTCTCTAACCCTCTCTATCGAAGTGATGCCTTGAATAAAGAAGGCTTGAAGAAAATAATATAACAATGAATTGAAAGCGGTGATAATAAATGATAAAATAAAAGTATAATTGGATCGGAGTGTCACATTCCGACATGGTATTCTAGGATTTGAGTGTCACGTTCCGACACGGTATTCTTGGATCGGAGTGTCACATTCTGACACGGTATTCTTGGATCGGAGTGTTACATTCCGACACGGTGTTCTTGGATCGGAGTGTCACGTTCCGACACGGTATTCTTGGATCGGAGTGTCAGGTTCCGACACTGTATTCTTGGATCGGAGTGTCACGTTCCGACACGATATTTTTGGATCGGAGTGTCACGTTCCGACACGGTATTCTTGGATCGGAGTGTCACGTTTCGACAAGATAATATTGAAGGAAAAACATGGTTTGGTTTGGAGGCATGAGTCCTCATGTGTGATCATGATATCATTGACTTATTACGAGTTTACTTTAATGTTGTTGATACTTGTTCATGTTGTTTGTTGTTTATCACCTATTAAGTCATATAGTTGAGTTCATACTATTATTTATTGCATATTAGTTAATATTTTGGGTTGACCGATGATACTTACTCAGTACATGTTGCCTCATACTGAGCCCTACTTGTTTTCTTCTTTGTTTTCCTTTTACGAAATGCATCGATTGTACCTATGAATTCTGATTTCCCTCAGCTCTTGCAAGCCTCCCGCATATCAAGTTACAGGGTGAGCTATCCATTCAAGCTCGTGTTGAATTCTCTCGGTCATGACATGATGTCTTATACTTTCGGACACATACCATTTTATTCTTTATTTTAGTGTATTCGATATTCTTAGACTTAGTATTGGAGATTAGATGTCCTTGATGTGATGACTATCAGATTTTGGGATGATAAGTATTAAACTTTAGAAACTTATTTAAATTGGTTGCTTAGTATCTTTTGAAGCTTCCGCATTATTGATATTATTTATAGTTGAACTATTGGTATATGTTGGGGTTTAGATGTGTTGGTTCGCCCACTTAAGGAGGTAAGTGTGGGTGTCACTCACGACTCATTTTGGGTCGTGACACATTCCTACCCATGTTAGTGCAAATTCATTTTGCTATATGTAGCTAAACTAGGTAAGTTGTATTGTTACAGTGAAAACTAAATTATATTAAACACCTGCTCAACATGAAGAAATTATAGTTATGATTTCCCAGAGATCGGAGATGCTAGAGTTAAAAAGTTTCATTAGTCCAGTTTTATCAAGTAGAATAATGATGATTTTTTAGTTAATCAGTTATGCAACCTTAGTGTGACTAGCGTTAAATAGTCATCAGAATCCTCAATTTTACCTAACTTCATTATATTCAAGAATTGAAATTATACAGAATCATGCCACGATGAATCAAGACTAATAATAAAATGATATGAAAGTATATGAAACATAAGGGTAAGCCTCTAAATTAGAAGAATAAACCATTGAATGTTTTAGAGAAGTGCTTTCACGAATAATAGAATTGCGGAGATCAAGTACAAGTTGTTCAACAAATTACATTTTGGAATCCTTATTTGTCGATGCTCAGACATCAGAAGATGCCAACAATGTAGCTCCTACTCATCTGGAAGTGTCAATACCGACTGAGAGAGACTTAGGCAAATATTTCATTTTTAAAACCTCAATCAAATGCTTTTACCATTTTTTTTTTCACTTTTCGATATTTATTTTCTCACCTGTTTCTTCTATTTCGAACTTAAATAAAGGCAATTCACCATTTGATTTAAAACCACACCATAATAAATGAAGATCATTAATGAACTTTAAAAATAAATGATAAACACATTTTTAATCATTGATGGTGCCACAATTTTAAATGAAATCATGCTTTGCCTTCATTCCATTTTGGAATAGAATAAATAGGAGAGGAATTAAAATAAGGAAATAGAAAATAAGAAATTGCTAAAAGCATTTGATTGAAGCTTTAGAATAAAAAACTTAACTCAGTATTTCTCAAACACTCTGACATTGTCGACATTCTCAGTGGAGTAGAATGTTTGTCGACTTGACCTTTCGGTGCCGGAGCACCAACCAATTAAGGACTGCAAAATATAATTTTTCGTAATAACATGTACTGATCTCCGTAATCCAAATCTACGTGAAATGTCCCTTCTTGAATATTCCCCCAAATCTATGTTAAAACTCCCTTCTGGAACATTCCAAGTGTTATTTTTCATGTTTCGATGTTCGCTTTCATGTTTCATTTATTATCATATTGTTTTCTATCGATTCCTTGGGAATGATTTTGTATAATTTCAGATCTTCATTATGGTGCTTTGAGGGTTTTGATTACACAATTAAACATTTGTAACTTGAGAGAGTTTAAATGTAATTGGATAAACATAAAATTAATTAAGATGGTAAATGATGTTACCGAACGTCGAGTTTAACAATTGTTGAGAAAATTAGGAGGAAAAAGAGGTTTAACTTCATGTACCCTATTTTAATCTTAATGGTTTAAGTTATCTCATCTGGGATTGAGCTGTTTCATTATGAATTCAAACATAATTTTTAAAAATCAATATCAAAACTATAGATATATAATTAGCAAGTAGAAAATATTTTAACTACTGTGTAGCAAATAAACTATAGACGTCATCTTACTTCTACCATCCCACTTCCAGTGAATAGTGGCACATGGCCCCCTTAATTTTATTGTGGCACACATTTGGTACTATCGCTGCATTCCACATATATTTTGGGAAGTGTTTCACTATAACTCAAGAGTTTATTTGTCTCTTAAATGCAACTGCATCTCTTGAGTCTTATACCACAAAACTTGCTTAATACCATATTTTAAGTTAAATATAATTCTTATTTACTTCTCAAAACAAATTCCACAGACATAAGTCCAAAAATAAGATCCAAATAGTATCAAATTAATGCAACTCTATATTTGTTTTATAAATCATTGGAGGAGAATTGAATTTTTTTTTATATATGAAGAAATTATACACTTGGATTTTCTTTTCCTCATAATTAACGAACTATCAAGTAATAGTGCCTGTTCATCCTTGACAGTCAGTGAAGACCATAAATAGGAAGAAAGGATGATTACATGTTTGTGACCTTAAGTTCATCAGGCGCTGACAGATGCAACACACGAATGTTGTCTTAAATAATTATATTCATGAAAAATGCATTTTAACCTTGAAAAACTTGGAAGTTATCAATCATAAGAAAAAAGAATCAAATAATCAATGATGTGTTCGCCTGGATAGACATTTGTGTGATGATAAGCGTAATTTTGATCCATCATAATTGTGATATTTGCTTTCCCTATAATAAATCTTTTGGATAGTTTTCTACTTTAAAAAATATATTTCTTTGTATTTCTATCCCGTTGTTAATACAACAAACAAGTCAACACCTTTCCAATATTTGAAGTTTACAAACTTAGGTGTCATTGGTGATCCCGTGAAGGAAATATGTCTGGAAATACAGTAGACATATTACATTCTTGAAGGCACCAAAGACTCTAATATTCAAAAGGTGTTAGACGTGATTGTTGTATTAAGAAAGGGGGACAAATACAAAGGAATCTTCGCTGCAACGTAGAAGACTGTCAAAAGGATCTATTCAAGGAAAACCAACTATCACAACTATGAAGGATCATAATTACAAATATCATCACACAAAAGTCTATCCAGAACTCGAGAATTCATCTGATATTTATCTTAAAAGTTTTTGACGGTCAAAAGGTATTTTTACATGAATAATATGGACTGGGATATTTATCTAAGACAACATTCTTATGTTGCATGCACCAGCTAGCTCTTCATTTCTTACTCTTTATGAACATTAGTGACTACCATGGAAGGATTTTATTTATAACTTGATATTTGTGAACTCTAAGGAAAAGACAACCCAAGTATAATTTTTTTTACAAGTAATAGTTAAGGTTATAAATCCAAGTATATAGCCTTCATATGTAAATCAAATTCCAATTCTCTTTAGATAACAATTCGATATGAGCATTAATCACTTTGGATTAAATAGAGATCAATCACCGCCACCTTACACACATGCTCTATTTTATCTCCATTATGATGCACTCCACTAATCCATTTCATTTGATTTTTCTATTGCTTCAGATCCTCAATGCCAGAATTCATTTATTGATGCTATATTTTAGTAACTACTGCCTTAGCAACTAAAGAGGGTGGATCTATGTCAAATTCATGACTTCAACTTTTCATAGAATTTGTTAATAGGATATAATGATAACAAAATTTGTTATTCTGTTGCTTATTTGATATTTTGTTCCCAAGTTATTAAAGAGGTCATTATTAATTTGTAAAAGGCGATGCCCTATGGTTGAATTGTTTTGTTGGTTCTCAAAAGTAAAGTTTTTGTTATATGTTATGAGGCATAAATAGTAGTTTTCTGGTGATTTGATTCATTTGAAAGAGTCTTGCATCAACGGAGTGAAATACGACTTATCTTTGAGGCTGGTTCCACGACACATTTGTCATATGATGATACATATGGATAAATATGACATAAGGAAGAAAAAAATATGGCAGAAGCTGTGCAGAAAGGTAAAATTTATGGAGTTGGAGTACAACCTTCCTCAATTCATTCATGGCCATTGTTGTTTGGTGCTTCAAGTTCTCACTCTTCGCAAGAAATTTATTTAGTATGTTTGAACATTTTCTCTGAGATTTAGACTTGTTTAAAACTATTTACTTCTGTTTTGAATAACAGTTTAATACTTATTAGATTTTCTTCAGGTGATGCTTGATTTTTTAAATTTTGTTATATTGAATAAAAATTGGAATTATTAGGAATGTATTTCATGTTTGATTTTATTGTTAAACTTTTACGAATAGATGGTAGTATAATTTAACAGGTGGTGTATCAAGTAAAAATTTTTTTTACATAAAAATGCAATTTTTTTAGCACAGTAATCCGCAAAATGACCTGACTTCTTAAAATAAATTAATATTGCCTACTACAGTAATCGGAGAGTAGATAGTTATTTATTTAATAAATTACTTATTCTGACTACACTACTCAGAAAAGTACTTAAATGATTATACTGTAGTAGGAATATATATTAATTAAATAATTAATTACTTAAATTCTATGGCAACTGTAGTTGGATTTTTTTTAATTAATAAACTATTACTTTAATATTCTTTCGACTACTGTAGTCGTCCATTTAGATAGTTTAATGGTTAGTACTAGTTTTATATTTTCCGACTGTGGTAATCGGCAAAGTCTGACGACTGTAGCCGCTAAATATTTTATAACGTTCAATATGTCGACTACCCGAAAATAGGTAGAAACTCATCGAAAAATTCAATTTTCCGACTACATTCAAACTATTTTTGCGGTCAGCAAACGACGAATTTCTAGTAGTTCGATAAAGCATCAATGTTATTCGAACATAATAGGTCTCTTGAGACATTACTAATATCTTCTCTTTTTTCACTGTCATGAAAATTTTCATTCACACCATATTCAATTGCATGGAGAATTAGTTTAACTAGTCGGGGAAATGCTTCAATTACTAATTGAATTTTTGGGTGCAGTCTGCGTCCAATTTTTAGTTACATCTTGTTTTCAACTTGCAAAACATGCTTCCAAGAATTTTCAGCATCTTCAATATCGTCAGATGTATGCATTAGTTTGTGTCCTGACTCCATTAATTTTTGGCCTGAACAAACTCGCGGCGCGCATTTACCCCAACTCTTGACGTTTTCCCATTATATTCAGTTGTTGTTTGGACAACAATATTACTTGTAACAACATCAATTTAGTGTGTGCACGATTTTGCTCAGAATTTGCAACAACCAATTGTTGATCAACCATTGTTTTTTCATTTAATATTTCTCTCGCATCACCTTGATACTTTTCATTATTGATAGTACCTTTCGAATAAACATTAATTGTATCATCAATTTGTTTATTATTTTAATTTCTGTTCGAGAACAAACGACAATTATCTGATCTTGGTGCTTACAATCTTATACGATTTGGAATTTTTTCCATTAGATCAAGTATAACCTTAACCCTAGTTGTGCTTGGTCTTGCCTTATTTGAGTAGCTTTATCTATAACTATTGGCCTTCCAACTCTCGAGCTATAGACAACAAAGACTTCTCTGCAATCAAATCTGGAGAGATAAGTTCAATAAAAAGCATCAAAACCACAACTAACATCATTGTCTCCTTAGGATTATATCCAATGGACTCTGGAAAAACGCTAATTGGTTCTCCTGTCCATGGAATTTTTTTTTACAATGGACACCTTCAATTTTAGTATTCACTATCCACCTCTCTCGATACATATAACACAAACCCAAACATATCGACTTTTCTTCTCAAATCTAGCTTACGAGATTATATTAGATATGCAATTATTGTTGGATAAACTTAGAATATAAATATGAAAAATCAAAGGAAAAAGGTATGGTAATTTCAACCAGTAATTATTTTATAATATTATAACCTTTGCATTATTCTTCAAATGGGATGATATATTAGTAGTTTGGATAGTTAATTCACAAATCAATTGATTTGTAAATTGTTTTTTTTTAAAAGGCACAAGTAATATCATTATATAATTATCCGTTAAATGTTGATTAAGAAAAAGAGTGATCAAGCAAATGAATTAAATCTTAACGGTTTTTAGTATTCACCATCTAACTCTCTCGATACATAGATCAGAAACCCACACATATCGACTTTTCATATCAATTCTAGCTTACGAGATTATATTAGATATGCAATTATTATTGGATTAACTTGGCATATAAATGTGAGAAATCAAAGGAAAGGTATGACAATTTCAACCAATCATTATTTTATAATATTATAATCTTTTTGTTATTCTTCAAATGTGAAGATATATTAGTAGTTTATATTGTTGATTCACAAATCACAAGAGTCATATATTGTTATTTTAAAATGGCATAAGTAATATTATTTTATAATTACCTATTATATGTTGATAAAGAATAAGAGTAATTCTAGCATTTAAGGGTGTAATCTAGTGATCCCTCATTAAACTTACCAGATTTTCACACCTCAAACTTCATTCTTATATGATTTGGAAGCTTTTCTATTGGATAAAGTATAACCTTGACCCTACTTGTTCCGGATCTTGGCTTCATTTGAGTACCTTTATCTATCGCTATTGTCTTTCCATTTACCAATGCTATAGACAACAAAGACTTCTTTGCAAATAAATCTGGAGCGATAGGTTCGATAAAAAGAATCAAAACACCAACTAATGTCATTTTCACCTTAGGATTATATCCAATGGACCATGGAAAACCCCTACATTTGTTATCCTGTCCATGGAAAAACTATCTAAAATGGACACCTTCGAGTGTTTACTATTCACCATCCTCCTCTCTTGATATATATAACACAAACCCAAACATATCGACTTTTCGTCTCAAATCTAGCTTACGAGGTTATATTAGATGTACAATTATTGTTGGATTAACTTGGCATATAAATGTGAGAAATCAAAGGAAAGGTATGACAATTTCAACCAGTCATTGTTTTATGATATTATAATCTTTGTGTTATTCTTGAAATGTGATGACATATTAGTAGTTTATATAGTTTATTTACAAATCACACGAGTCATAAATTGTTATTTTGAAATGACACAAATAATATTATTTTATAATTATCTATCAAATGTTGATAAAGAAGAAGAGTTATTCTAGCATTTAAGGGTGTAATCTAGTGATCCCTCATTCAACTTACCAGATTTTGTATCCTCAAACTGCAATCTTATATGATTTGAAAGCTTTTCCATTAGATCAAGCATATCCTCGACCCTAGTTGTGCTGGATCTTCATTTGATTTGAGTAGCTTGATCTATAGCTATTAGCTTTCCATCTGCCGATGCTATAGACAATAAAGACTTCTTTGCAGATAAATATGGAGATATAAGTTCGATAAAAAGAATCAAAACCACAACAAACGTTGTTTTCTCCTTAGGATTATATCGAATGGACTATGGAAAAACTCTACATTGGTTCTCCTATACATGGTAAAACTCTCTAGAATGGACACCTTCGTGTTTTTAGTATTCACCATCCTCCTCTCTCGATACATATAACACAAAACCAACCATATCGACTTTTTTTTCTCAAATATAGCTTACGAGATTATATTAGATATGCAATTATTGTTGGATTAACTTCCCATATAAATTTGATAAATTAAAGGAAAGGCATGGAAATTGAACCAGTCATTATTTTATAATATTATAATATTTTCGTTATTCTTCAAATATGATGATTTATTAGTACTTTATATAGTTGATTCACAAATCACACGAGTCATATATTGTTATTTTTAAATGGCACAAGTAATATTATTATATAATTATCTATTAAATGTTGATAAAGAAGAAGAGTGATTCTAGCATATAAGGGTGTAATCTTGTGATCGATCAAATGAATTCAATTATAACGGTTTAATACGATAAATTAAAAATATACTCCACCTCATCTTAATCTCTGCTTGTAACTTATTTTTTTTTTATTTTTTTATTTTGTTTTAAATATGTAAATATATTTTTAAATTTTTTTCCTACTTAAGTATAGATAATATAAAAGAAATAAAAATGTTATTTAAAAGTTCTTCTCCAAGTAAAGTTAACTTTTCCAAAAAGGCACAACATGTATACACTATTTCTTGTTTTTCAGCAAATAATCCGTCATCGACTAAGTCACCTCTCCTTGAATTCTTTTTTCTTTCTACTCTCTTGTAGGTCATTCATATACACTATTTCTTGTTTTCAACAAATCACATGTCCTCGGCTAAATCACTTGTCGTTGACTACTTTTTTTCTTTCTACTCTCTTCTAGGTCTTACCGTTTCTCCTTTCTCATTATTTCATATCCCTGTTCTCTTCACTCTCTTGGAATTCTGACCCCCAAATTTTCCTAAAGAACATGTATATTCTATATGTTCCTTTGCATATTAGAACAGTTACGTTTTGTAAAGCAAATAAAATAATGACAGAATATGTTACCGCGAAAGCCCCCAACTTATAAAGGGTAAAAACAACGATCTACACCTCTGTAGGATTTAACTCCACTTCATAAAATCTGAGTTTCAACAAAAGATTACAAACATAAGTTACCTAAGGAATTATGAACTCTAACTCACATAGGTAAGACATAAAGAGACTGCTCATACAACCTCTTCAATACCCACCTAAGTTATCTTTAAGACTACTAAATATAAGAATACTTCATTTCATTTAACAAGTCAACATCTATTACTAAAGGTACTAGAGGAAAAATACATACATTCAAGATATTCACATGAAGACCATCCTCCAAGACAACCCCCAAGTTACACTTTGTGCAATGTGAAAGTAGCATCCCATACTACTTGTTCCACTTAATGGTCCTTAGGAATCACCTTAGACTAGACACATCACATTCATCATTTACATAACTTCATCAAAACTAGACATAATATCAACATGCCTCAATAACATTAGAAATAAAGTCAACTTACTTCATTAACATCACGTAGTAACCCACCATACATTTTCATATAAGGACACACCAAGACTTCTTCCAAATGTCTACTTGTGCGATAGATAGATAGCGTCCTGTTCCACCGCCTACCCTAGTAAGGCATGAGATCTCACTATTAACCCCTATCGGACGAGGGATCCCCACTTGCCTAAGGTAGGGTCATTCTCTTAGCCTTTACATGGATCTCCAATAGCTAAACCTATGCGGGCGCATAGGTAGGGGATAAGGAGATTGCTTATAAGTAACACATCTCAACTCATGAAGATTACTTTTTCAAGAGCTACATTGGCTACACCATCTCTACTCACGAGGAGGATCCACCCATTCTTCAAATCCTCTCGGTGCTAAGAATAAGGCCCCACGAAATTCTAGACATTCATTACATTCATTAGGTATAGGTTAAGGGATTACCAAGTACTACATCGCAACTCACAAAATGTACTAATCTCTAGAGGTTACTTTTGAATACTACATATCAAGTCATGAAGAGTATTCAACCTCCAACCTTTATTTAGAAAACTCTTTGGAATAGGGAGGTTGCTACAAAACACTTCATCTAAACTCACGAAAAGTATCCACCCCAAAATTCCCTTCTTCATTCACTAGAGTTCTTAGGAATAGTAGGGTTGGTGTAAGACACTTCATGTCTACTCATGAATGATGTCTACCCTAGAATGCCCCATTTTCATTAATTAACTTTATTCATTCATTCGAAGTGTGTGTGAGAGTATATGTGAGAACACTCTTCACATAACAACCATATTCAGAACTTTGACTTTTACACATAATCATTCTACAATAATCATAATTCACACTATCATGCTTCACATTCATATTATACGTTATTTAGACAGCGCATCTTCAAGACACAGATTGACAACTTCACAATACAACTTGTTGACACCCAATTTTGGACCTTCGTAACATGAATAAATCATCGAGTTTCTTAATTCTAAACGATTTGAAATAATTAGATTAAATAAAGTTTAAAATATTTGTAAGTTTTTTAATTTAATCTCATCACATTTATAATTTTAAGATAATATATATGATTTACATAATTATGCATATGATAAGTATATTTTATGATTATTTGAAAATCGCCTCGAAAGATTTCACTTTGTTAAAATATTTTACTACTTAGTTTAGTTATATAATTGTTTGCATTTCATTCTATTTTTAATTTTTTCACTATTTTTATTTTATAATCATGTCGATTATTTTATTTTGTTAAAAATTATAAACTTATTGATTAATTTATTTATAGCCAAATATCTCAACCAAATCGATTTTGGGCCTTTTCTTAATACAAAAAAAAAACCCAATTCCCTTTACTTCCAGCGGCCCAATCTAATATCCCCCCCCCCCCAGCCCACATTCAATTCCAAAAAGACCCAGCCGAACCCCATTTTAGCAAACACAATACCAACTATACGCACAACAATCCCAAATGCGTACAACCAACTAGACTACAGGAAATCGGGAATTGAAAAAATTTTGAATTTTGGAATTGGTCCAGATTTCACTCCATTGTCCCAAAATATAATCTATTTAAGCCCGCGTGGTGGTAGAAGCTCAGCTCATCTTTTTCCCGTTCGCTGCCCCAACAAAGGTAAACATCTGTTCTTAGCCTTGTTTTTTGTTGGATTCGTAGATGTTCTATACTTTCCGTTTAGTTGTTCTTACTGATATTTTAGTTATTCTATATGATGGTCGATTAAGCATCCATTTCGTCTTTCCTAAAATTTATGTTATTGTCTCATGTTCTTAGTGATATTTTAGTTCATGTTTAGTTGGTGCTAGCTGATTAGTTTTAGCTATGTTGATCACATTCTAGCGTGTAACTATTCCACTGTAACCTGTCTTGGGCCGTTTTTTTTGATAGAGACCGACTTTCCTTAGCCTAGCCAATTTATTTATTAAAATTGATTTTCAATAAATAGCATAGTGTTTTAGTATTCTAAGTTTCTTGTTTGAAAACTATTTTTTGACTGTTAGTTAACATTAAGTTCTCTTGCTTACTTTGTTATTCAATTACTAGTCCCGAAGATTTCTTGCTGTAAAGAATATTTTTTTTATGTTATTAATGTATCTAAAATGTTGTCAAGACTAGTAAGATATTTTCATCATTGTTTAAATTTGTAGCTATGTCCTCTTCTTTTTTTTTTTCATTCAAGGGAGTTGTTAATGTGTTGGGATAGACTTAGACTAGTTTTATAGTTGGTGCAAGTCCTATGGGATGATTAAGCTTACTAAAGTTTTATTCCAAAAAGATCTAGAAATTAGCTATTTATATTCTTTTCCCGAGTTAACGTTTTCTAGGTTTCTTGAGTATTGTATTTAAATACGAGAATTTGTAGTTGTTGCGATTTGAGTTCATGTTATGTCACTCAAATTTCTTTAACAGTGAATCCATTTAAATTTTAATTAGTTCTTTCCCTTACTTTATATGTGCGGAATATGAGGTCAAATTAATCTATGGGAAGTCTCTTTCTTTATTTTGTCTAATTGATAGATAATTATAGTTAAATATTTTGTATAATTTCAGCAGCTTGTAGCATGTCACCTAGAGTTTTGAGTTACTTTGTTTGCTTAGTAAGATCTCTCGTGTTTTAATCGATTGTCTCGCGTTTAAGTTAACTATCATCCTAGCATGGTTGTTAATCTTTCTTTCTTTTTTTTACATGAGCGCTCTCTTGTCTCGAGGCTGTTTTAAATGTGCAGTTTTTTGAGATTCTTGTTCAAAGTCTAAGGTCATTCATGTGCATGCGTTAGTGACCTAAGTATTAGTTTATTGATGAAAAATCGCCATTTGTTCAAGTGGTCCCTAAGTGCTAAATTTGTTAGTGTTGAATTTTATTATTTTTTTTAAAAAAAGGAGTAGTATGTGAGACTTGACTATCATGTTTATTTTTTTAGCTTGTTACTTTTCCTCCCCCGCTTATGCATATGCTTGTAATTTCTGTAGGTTTCTTGTTGGCTGACATTTCACTTAATTCTCATAAAAAATATTGTTCATTATAATATTTTATGTAGTGAAGTGAAGTTTGATATTGATCACTTTAGCGCATATTGCTAACTACCATGCTAATTAATTTAGTTGGAGCGATCAGCATATTCTTTAGTCATTTTTTTTAGCTTTCTGTTTGGCCTTAGATGATTTCCTGTAATTATGCTATATGTATATATATCTCATTTCTTCCCTTTACATAATTTAGTATGTTCTTTTTTACCGTCCGTTTTGGTTAGGTCGTATGCTAATGTTCCTTTCCCTTTTTATGCATGTAAAAACTCTCTAAGTTCGCCATTAACTCTTACCTCCCCTCTTCCATTTCGAGTGAGCCGTAAATGCTCAAATTGTCCATCGAATCTCCCAACCTTAAAATCAACGAAAAGATCCCCCAAAATTAGAGGATATGAAGTCAATTGAAGAGTTGAAGTCGTGCGGCCAAAATCCAACTTTTATTTATTTATTGTTGTACTTTGTTAAAATAAGGCCTAAGCAATTGATCTTTGTATTATTTTGCTAGAACATAGGATAGGTACAAATTGAAATGGGTCAAAAACCCAAAGTGAAATGGGTCCAAATACTGGTCCCGGCGGATAGAAATCGTATTTGGACCAAACTCTCTCTCTCTCTCTCTCTCTCTCTCTCTCTTTACTTTATCGTTTACTTGCTGATTGATACTTATTATCAGTTTTAAGGATAAAAAAATTCAAATCCCCCATAAGACGTCACTTTGTTATAACGACTCAATTAAATCAAATAAGTAAATATGCTTAAAATGAATGATACAAATTGAAATTCACTTAGATAGTAAAATTAATTCTTCCTTTTTTCAAACACACTTCAAATATTTTTTATCTCAAAAATTAAGTTAGAATATTTTTAGTCAAATAAGTTAGTTGTCGGATAATCGCAATTGAACGAATATTTTAGGTTCTGTAAAAATCTTCCTAAAATATAAAAAAGAATCCCCAAATCCCCTTTTAAATTTTTAAAATGATTTTCTGTTTAAGTCTTCAAAAAAATAAGTTTGTTGATTTTCCTTAAAAAATTAAGTGGCGACTCTAAAAAAGTCGAAAACCTATAAAAAAACTTATTTTCCTAAAACGAATTAAAACACAACTCATGCTTGTACATTATAACATGTCAATGTCTTCAAGCACATAATGACAATGCACAGACATAAGATCAATTCATTAAGAACTAAGCAAAATAAATCAAGTTATCCTTCATGCAAGCTGTTTTCCATTGTTTCTCAATTCTCCATAAAATCATCATAATAAAGCACAAAGGTAGTAGGTAATTCACAATACGACATAAGAAACACTTCTCTACCACTATCTAATCATATACAATAAACCCACTTCTTAAGTTAAAAATTGAGGATTTGCATATTCATGGGTTCATTGAGTTTTTGACCGTAAAATCATTCACTAACATTGAAAAATATCATATTTCATTAATTAAAACATTTTTATTCAAGAATTCATACTTACCATTCAAAATAGAAGAATTTAGGAATTTGAAACCCTTTTTAAAAAGTCTTTGGATTTGCTCCTTGAATGAGAAAGGAGTCAAGGATGAACTACCATACTACCTTCTATGAAGAAACCCATGAGATTTGGTGAAGAAATCACCCAAAACCTTCAATCCAAGATCTACCTTGAGTTCAAGCTTCAGTGGGGTTCAGAGAGAGTTTTTCGTGGGTGGGAGGTTTCGGTTTTGAAAAACGAAGACTAACTTAGGTTCTAGGAGTACAAACTAAGTGTGGATCTATGCCCCCAAATGACGGGGCGTCATTCAATCTTGCCCGTCGACTAGGGTCGTCATTTGGGCACTGCTTGACAACTTTCTTGCCAAGTCGTGGGTCCTTCTCAAGGACCCTTAGGGTGTCCCTTGCGGAGTCGTACCCTGAAGTCAAACCCTAAACATTATCATCTAGGATCCTCTCCTATCAAATAGAACCCCAAAAAAAACATAAAACATGCAAAGACACACAAAAACACAGAAAAGCACAAAGAGGTCTAGTCATCGAACATCTTGGTCGTCCCTTGATGTTTGACTTCAAAACGTATCAAACTGATATCATTACCTCTAATGACAAAAGTTAATCTTTTAATACATTATTAACTCATGAAGCACATGTGAAGCTCTAGTTTAACCTATTTCACTTTAAGGGTCATTACAAATTTATTATGCGATTTTATAATTTGTTGTTTATTTGATAAGATTGAATAAACAATTGGGGCTATTTTAATAGTTTCAGAACATATGAGATTTTTGTGTTAATGAGAAAATATACAACACCAAAATTTCATATCGCATGTCCAAACGTATGGTGTAATGTACCACAATTACAATAAAATACAGATTAAATAAAATGAAAAAAAAATGTATAAACAACTCTTTAGGCTGAGGCACGGATATATCGGTCTCTTGAAGGAGATTCAATCCCACTACGACATAATCTACATCTGTCCAGGAGTATAACTCTTGATTTTTCCCCTCCAGGATACAACTACCCAACAAAAATGCATAACTCAAACAACTCTAGATTAGTTAAAGAGTCCAAAGCTCCACAAAAGAACACATTCCTTTAACATGTATACTCTCTATTCTATAGTGAATATAGTTGACTTAGAACATTTTCTATGTCTCAACTCTCTCTTTCACTACACAAACCTAAATATAATACTACTCATTTTTTTCACTCTATATTTTTCTTGTAGTTCTTTTGTTTCTTCTTGTATCTAAACATAAATGAAGACTACACTATTTATAGGTGATGAATTCTTCCTTGAAATGAATAGGAGATATGGATAGTAAATTTAATAAATGAATGACTCAAATGTTACATAAGTTACAAGACATAAATAAAGAATAATGGATGAAATGAAGTGTTGATGGTTACATAAGTTACTAAAAACAAATAATCACTTTCTTCTGCTATTGATGAGAGTAAAGAGGTACAAATGTAATGTCTATCAATAGACATAACATGATATTCAATGTGACATATAATATATATTTTTATGAATATTAAAATGTCACACCAACAATCCCCCACACATTTTAATATTAAAATAAGAGAGTTTTTCACAACTTAGTTGAAGGTAGACTATTATGCATAATGAAGGTGTGCTCTACATTGAACCTTCGCTTAGTAAAGCAATGACCTTTACTCTAGAGTCAGTAGTAGTCTCAGACATGAACTATGACTGCTTAACGGAAATAAATAATTACTTCTTGTTATTCTTACAATAACCTGTATTTATAAGGTTAATAAACAGAAACAGAAATAAGATGAAGCAGAAAAAATATAAAATACAAGAACTAATCCGAGTCAACAGAAACTACTGTGCGTCCTTATGAAATTTAATCCCCTCACTGTACCCAAGGTTATTAATTAATTTCTCTCAAGATAAAATGGATTAAACCTGTTAAAGAAATAGCGGTACCTCAAACTTCTTTAACTTCAACGAACTTTAGAACAGCAACAAGTCACACAAACTCAGTCGATCGACACTTTGATTTTATTTGAGAGAATAATAAATGCAGTGAAAGAAAAATTTTCAGTGTTTGAAAAAATCGAAAATTGACTTCCTTTTATAGCCATTTTAAGCAAGGAACATGTATGTTCAGTGAAATCTGTTTAGACCCATTTTATCCTGAAAGTTGTGTCTTTTGGAAGAAAATAACAACTTTTCAGAAAATTATGTCTGTTAGGAAAATAACGACTTTTTGGAAAGTAACGACTTTTCGGAAAGAGTAACAAATTTTCGAAATGTTACCGTTACCTGCAAATTTATAAGAGATAAATTTAACACGATTTATTTGATTTAACAAAAACTGATAAAATAAATTTTGTCCAAAAAATTTATCAATCAATCACATCATTTGCCAAATCCAAATCCAAATCCAATGCCAAAGCCAAAGCCAAAGCCGAGGCCGAGCGAGCGACGACGACGACGGCGCGAGGGGGCATCTTCTTTTTACCTCTTTAAGATGTTATGAAAGTGTTTCCTTCTATAAGGACAACAATTTCCCTTTCTTTTGCCGATATGGGAGAAATGACTTTTCATTTGCACTTTGCAAATGACTTTTCATTTTCCCTCCAAAGTAGTTCCCTCACTTTTCATATTCTCTCTTTTCTATTCCCATTCACACTTGCTAAATTCCAAGACTCGCCCACATGAATGGGGAAGGCTATTGTTAAAACATATGCATGAAAAAACTTGTGTGTCTTGTAGGTAAAGGTTAACCATATCTGGATAAGTAGGTTTACCTTTAAACTTTCCATAGTGAACATATATCGGATATACTCGGTCAATCGATAGATTTGATATCTTTGAACCGTCGAGCTTTGGTGTATACCTAGACAACATATTTCAAACAAACAACCCTTCAACTGTTCTTAGTTCTCATTGTTTAGTCCATTCCAGCCATGAACACATCTTGGATAGTAAGTGCTTAAAGAACTAGCCTTAGCAGATTCTCGTTGAAGCGGCTTACACTTAACACTTACATAGGTGATTTCTAAATGTGTTATCCCATAGATACACCATTTGATATTCCTGTATCAAACTTAGAATCCATTAAAAAGTCCTTAAGTCTTTATTCTGGTTACTAAACATTGTCTCATCATGAGAATGGTCCATAAAATAATAATAATTTTTTCTTTTCCTTTGACAATGTTGAACCGTCATCAATGACGTTGTTTTATCTCCTTGAACCTAGATCTTGGGATCTCTAGTCTTCTATGTAGAGTTACCGCCACACTGACTTGTTCTCGACCATAGTGCCATTCACGTCGATGATTTATCAACTCCCTCTCTATTTAAGCCTTTTGTAAGTGGATCCGACACATTATCTTTTGACTTCACATAGTCAATTATGATATTCCACTAGAGAGTAGTTGTCTTACCGAGTTATGTCTTCGTCTTATGTGACGAGACTTGCCGTTATACATAATGCTTCCAGCCATTTCTATTGCAGCTTGACTATCACAATGTATGCATATAAGGGTCATTGGTTTGGGCTAAAATGGAATATCGTCTAAGAAATTCCAGAGCCATTCAGCTTCTTCACCTCCCTTGTCTAAAGCAATGAATTCAGATTCCATTGTAGAGCGAGCTATACATTTTTGTTTGGATGATTTCCAAGATACTACTCTCTACCAATAGTAAAAACGTATCCACTTGTAGATTTTGTTTCAGTTGACCCAGTAATCCAATTTGCATCACTATATCTTTCAAGAACAGCTGGATATTTGTTCTAATGTAAAGCATAGTTTTGAGTGTCATCTAAGTATCCCAAAACTCTTTTCATTGCCAACCAATGATTATGATTAGGATTACTTGTGTATCGACTAAGTTTACTGATAGCGCAAGTTTTGTCTGGTCGTGTACAATTCATGACATACATTAAGCTTCCCAATACGCTAGCATAGTCCAATTGAGACTGACTTTCACCTTTATTCTTTGAAAGATGAAGATTTACATCAATTGGAGTCTTTGCCCTTTTAAAATTCAAAAATTTGAATTTTTCAAGTATCTTTTGAATATAATGAGTTTGATTTGGAGTATTTGATGCCTATATGCCTATCATCTACATATAGGCATAAAATAACTTCCTGATTTGGAGTATCTTTAATATAAACACATTTATCACATTCATTGATCTTAAATCCATTTGACAACATTGTTTGATCAAACTTTGCATGCCATTGTTTTGGTGCTTGTTTTAGCCCATAAAGTGACTTAATAAGTTTGCACACTTTCTTTTCTTTACCAGGAACTACAAAACCCTCAGGTTGTTCTATGTAAATTTCCTCTTCAAGCTCTCCATTTAAGAAGGCTGTTTTCACATCCATTTGATGAATTTCAAGACCGTATACTACAGCTAGTGCAATGAACATCTGAATTGATTTAATCCTAGTCACTTGCGAGTATGTGTCAAAATAATCAAGACCTTCTTTTTGTCTAAAACCTTTGACAACAAGTCTTGCATAATATTTTTCAATAGTTCCATCGTCTTTCATCTTCTTTTTAAAGATCCATTTTGAACCCAAGGGTTTGTTCCCTGGAGGAAGATCAACCAACTCCCAAGTATGATTGCTTAAGATTGATTCAATTTCACTATTAACAACCTCCTTCCAAGAGATTGATTCACTAGACAACATTGCTTCCTTGAATGTTTGAGGCTCAGTTTCAAGAAGAAATGTTACAAAATCTGATCCAAATGAAGTAGATGTCTTTTGACGTTTACTGCGTCTTGGACTTTCTTCATTTTGTTCATTCTCTTTTGGTTCTTCTCTGGGTTGTTTAGATCCCCCACTAGATGACTCAAGTCTAGTTTTATACGGATAGATATGTTCAAAAAATTCAGCACTATCTGATTCCATTACCGTATTATCATGAATACCCGGATGTTCGGACTTATGAACCAAAAATTGACATGCCATACAGTTTGTGGCTTATCCAAAGAATACACAATCCATAGTCTTAGGTCCTATTTATACACTCTTAGGTATAGGAACTTGGACTTTGTCTAGACACCCCCACACTTTGTAATATTTCAAATTGGGTTTTCTACCATTACATTTCTCATATGGAATTACATTTGTGTTTGAGTGAGGCACTCTGTTATGTATCTGATTTGCTGTAAGGATAGCTTCCCCCACAAGTTCTGTGGTAAACCTGATCTTATAAGTAATGCATTCATCATTTCTTTTAAAGTTCGGTTTTTTCATTCTGCAATTCCATTAGACTGAGGAGTGTATGGAGCATTAGTTTGATGGATTATTCCATTTTCTAAACATATTTCTGCAAATGGAGATTCATATTCTCCACCTCTATCACTTCTGATCATTTTGTTCTTTTTATCTAACTGATTTTCAACTTCAATTTTATATATGCCTAAATGCATCTATTGCTTCATCCTTACTATTTAGCAAATAGACATATCAATATCAAGTGCAATCGTCAATAAAAGTTATGAAATAATTTTTCCCACCACGTGTTGGTGTTTACTTCATGTCACAAATATCAGTGTGAATCAATTCTAAAGGATTTGAATTCCTTTCAACAGATTTATAAGAATGCTTATCATACTTAGATTCAACACAAATTTGACATTTTGATTTATTGCACTCAAATTTTGGCAAAATATTTATGTTGATCAATTTTCGCAAGATTTTGTTATTAACGTGTCCCAAACGTTCATGCCATAAAAATTTAGACTCAAGCAAGTAAGAAGAAGCAAAATCTTTATTCATATCAATTGCAATAATATTGAGTTTGAAAAGGCCATCACTAAGCTAGCCTTTTCCTACATACATATCATTTTTGCTTACTACTACTTTACCGGAAACAAATACACATTTAAATCCATTCTTGGTCAGAACTGGAATTGAAACTAAATTCTTTCTCAATTCTGGAACATATGAGACCCTATTCAAAGTCACCACCTTGCCTGATGTCATCTTTAATAGGACTTTGCCAGTTCCTTCCACCTTTGCAACCGCGGAGTTTGCCATAAACAATTTTTCATCTGTAAGTGCTGGAGTATATGATGAAAATAATTCTTTGTTGGCACAAACATGGCATGAGCACCAGAATCTATCCACCATTCTCTTGGATTTCCAACCAAGTTACATTCTGAAAGAATTGCACATATATCGTCCATTTCTCCTTTGGATTTAGCCAAGTTTGCTTGATCCTTCTTTTTCTTGTCCTTCTTAGGACCCCGACATTCAATAGCGCTATGACCATTTTTGCCACAATAAAGTAGTTTCCATTAAATTTCTACTTAGGAGGATTGCTTTTTGGACAAGATGCTTTCTTTCTTTTCTTTAATTTTGTGGAATCTTCTTCAACAAAATTTACTCCAGATATTGCTGAAATACCACGTGACCTCTTTTCTGCAGCCTTATTATCCTCTTCTATTCTCAAACTTACTATGAGATCTTCAACAATCATCTTCTTGCGTTTGTGTTTCGAGTAGTTTTTAAAGTCCTTCCACAATGGAGGTAACTCCTCAATAATTGCAGCCACTTGAAAAGCATCATTCACAATGAATCCTACATTAAATATTATATGTGTATTAAGGAAAAACATAATATTTCTAACATAGGCATTAAATAAATTTATACCTTCAGCAAGGAGATGATGGATTATGACCTGCAATTCTTGAACTTGGGTGACGACAGTCTTACCGTCTATCATCTTATAGTCCAGAATTTTTGCCACAATGAATATCTTCATTCCAGCATCTTCTGTTTTGTACTTCTTTTCTAAAGCATCTCATAGTTCTTTTGATGTTTTTGCATTGATGTACACATTGTACAGATCATCTTGCAGACCACTCAAAATATAATTTTTACACAAAAAATCTGAGTGTGTCCATGCTTCTGTTACCAAGAATCGTTCATCAACCAGAGTTTCATCTGACATAACAGGAATATTCTCATTAATGAACTTCTGCAGATTCAACGTAGTGAGATAGAAGAACATCTTTTGCTGCCATATCTTAAAGTCGACTCTAGAAAACTTTGCAGGTTTCTCAGCCGGCGCTAAGGCAGCATTTGAACTATTATGTGCAACCGTTCTTGTTCCAGCATTTGTTTGACTTGAATTAGTCTTTTTTTTCTGTCACAAATGGCAGATAAGTTAAGTATTTAAAATACTAACTATAAAGAACAAATATTTACACAAACTATTTCTGATTTAATGATAAGGTTTTTATGTTCTTTTAATCGTTAATCGAATGAATTTTTAAAAAAAAATTCAAGTAGAGTAGAAAACCATAAAGGTTTTAATCTCCTGAAACCCCAAATACAGAAACTGTTAAATTTCTTAAGAATGTTTTTCTTACAATAACCTGTAATTATAAGGTTAATAAACAGAAACAGAAATAAGATGAAACAGAAAAAATTTAAAATACAACAACTAATCCGAGTCCACAGAAACTACTGTGTGTCCTTAAGAAATTTAATCCCCTCACTGTACCCAAGGTTATGGATTAATTTCTCCCAAGATAAAATGGATTAAACCTGTTAAAGAAATAGCAGTACCTCAAACTTCTTTAACTTCAACAAACATTAGAACAGCAACAAGTCACATAGACTCAGTCGATCGGAACTTTGATTTTATTTGAGAGAAAAATAAATGCAGTGAAAGAAATATTTTCAATGTTTGAAAAAATTGAAAATTGACTTCCTTTTATAGCCATTTTCAGCAAGGAACATGTCTGTTCAGTGAAATCTGTTCAGACCCATTTTATCCAGAAAGTTGTGTCTTTTGGAAGAAAATAACAATTTTTCGGGAAACTGTGTCTGTTAGGAAAATAACGGTTTTTTGTAAAGTAACGACTTTTCGGAAAGTATGAATTTTCGGAAAGATAACAACTTTTCGGAATGTTACAGTTACGTGCAAATTTATAAGAGATAATTTTAACAAGATTTATTTGATTTAACAAAAACTGATTAAATAAATTTATCAATCAATCACATCATCTGCCAAATCCAAAGCCGAAGCCGAGGCCGAGCGAGCGACGATGACGACGGCGCGAGGGGGCATCTTCTTCTTAGCTCTTTAAGAAGTAATGGAAGTGTTTCCTTCTATAAGGACAAAAATTTCCCTTTGTTTTGCCGATATGGGAGAAATGACTTTTCATTTGCACTTTGCAAATGACTTTTCTTTTTCCCTCCAAAGTAGTGCCCTCGCTTTTCATATTCTCTCTTTTCTTTTCCCATTCACACTTGCTAAATCCCAACACTTCTTGCACACAATAATCAAGGTGTTGATATAGTCTTTAATATCCAGCAAGTTACGACCTTGTGCTATTCCAGTTTCATGAGTGATTTTTAGAACAAGCCCATTCTTATAGAAAGCTACCTACTTTCAGATTCACATAGGTGAAATCTTTCAAGGGTGCTCCTATAATTTGACACCCCACTCATTTGAGATACAAACTTTCATTAAGAGTCTAAATACTTAACCTCCACAAATAATAATAGGATAAATGCACTCACATCTGAGGGATTGAACAAAATTAATAGTAGTGCATCTCACAACAAGTCATCATATGATTTGTTCTTCTCATTGAACCTGATTATAGGATCTCTAGTGCCCAAGTTGGGTTTCCTCATATATGACTCATAATTTATGAGCTTCAATTTTCATCCCCCTTAATGTGCTTCAGAAACTTTATCTTGCTAAGGCCTTGGTTCATGAATCTGCAACATTATCACAAGTTTTAACACAATCAACATTGATGGCATACCAATGATGAATATGATTTTGCAATATTGTGTTTTTCTCCTCATGATTCTAAATTTATCGTTATAATAAAGATTTTGTATTCAACCACTATATTGGTGCTTTCACATTTGATCAAAATTAGAAAAAAAAAAATTCAAAATAAAGTGTTTCAATTCACTTTTTCACTAGTTGAAGTTTAAACAAACAACTCTAGATTAGTTGAAGAGTCCAAAGCTTCACAAAAGAACACCTTCCTTCAAGATATAATACTCTCTTTTGTATACTGAATATAGTTGAAGACTTAGAACATTTTTTATGTCTCAACTCTCTCTTTCTCTACATAAACCTAAATATAATATTACTCATCTTTTTAACTCTATATTTTCTTGTACTTCTCTTTTTTCTTCTTGTATCTCAACACAAATGAAGACTACAAAATTTATAGGTGATGAATTCTTCCTTGCAATGAATAAGATATAGTGGATAATAAATTTGCCAAATGAATGGCTCAAATTTTACATAAGTTACTAGACATAAATATAAAATAATGGATGAAATGAGGAGTTGGTGGTTACATAAGTTACTAGAAAATAAAGATCATTTTCTTCCACAATTGATGAGAGAAAAGAGGCACAAATGTAATGTCCATCAATAGACATAACATGATATATAATTTGACATATAATTTATATTTTTATTAATATTAAAATGACACACCAACTGTAACGAACTATTTAGTCATTTTGAGCAGCAGAGTTTATTTCTGGTAAAAACTGTCTTGGTCGACGGATCCCACGACGGACCGTCATGGGCACGACGGACCGTCGAGGGTGTCTCGTTCCAAAACACTTAGAATTCTGAAATTTGGGTACTGAGATCAACTCTGTGAACTTCGTGACGGAATGGCAGGACAGACCGTCGCAGGCACGACGGACCGTCACAAATCTTTCCAGAGAATTAACTCTCTAAACTTTGTGACGGACCTGCAGGACGGACTGTCACAGTCATGAATGACCGTCACAGGTTGCGTAACCCTAACTGGGTAAGATTTCTATTAAAACTTTTTAAGGGGCATTTTGGACTATTGATGCTTATAATTATAAAGTTAGTGGCTTAATGTTAATAATTCAATTACTTAGGGGTTAAAGGAGATAACCTTGAAATAATTAGTGGGTTATTTTTATCATCTTTTATACTTAATTATATGACAATTAGGGTAAAATAAAAAGGGTTTGAATAAGAAAAACAGAAAGAACAGAGAGAAAAGAGAGAAACGATCGAGAGGAAGAGAAGAACGCAAGGAAAGCAAAGGTTTTGGGAAGATAGCTTGTTTGATCGCGATTCTTCGGTGGAGGTAGGTTATGGTTTATACTATATTATAGTAAACTCTTAATAGCGAATGATATGTATTGGGTAGTATTATAAAGTCTTCTATATGCTTAATTGTGTGCTTGCATGCCGTGATTATATAATTGTGATGAATTAGCACGATGAGGTTGTTGAATCTTAAATCCTAAATTTACTTTGTTAATGATGATGCCTTGGTATAAAAGAAGGATTGATGAACTAAAGTAATGAGATTAGAGGATTGGGTGTCACGTTCCGACACAAGGATAAAATTAGAGGATCGGGTGTCACGTTCCGACACCAGGATAGAATTAGAGGATCGGGTGTCACGTTCCGACACAAGGATAGTATATGGATCGGAGTGTCACGTTCCGACACAAGGATAGTATATGGAGCTGAGTGTCACGTTTCGACACCAGTATAGTATATGGATCGGAGTGTCACGTTCCGACACCAGGATAGTATATGGATCGGAGTGTCACGTTTCGACACCAGGATAGTATATGGATCGGAGTGTCACGTTCCGACACCACGATAGTAAAGAGAATGAATCTTGAAATATGTTAATATAGTCAATCTAAAGAACCTATTTCCCAAATGAGTAGGGTGTGGAGGCTTGAGTCCTCATAGATGTGCTTGGTGTTGTGACCAAGGGTTATGGTAATTGTTGTTGTCACTTGCTAATAATATTAGCTGATTTTATGTTATTATCTGATATATACTGTTTTCTATTTTGAGTTGGCCGATGATACCTACTCAGTACTTGTGCCTTGTACTGACCCCTACTTGTATTTATTTTTCTTTGTAAATTGTGGAGTGCAGCAAACTTGCATTCGTCTTCAACTCAACCGCAACTCTAGCAGTCTTCATCAAGCCAGATTTCAGGGTAAGCTATTTCTTCTAGCTTGGACTGGATCTTCCTCTTTATGTCTTGATGCCTTGATGGCATGGACTAGCTTTTTACTTATTTTAGCTTCTTAGATACTCTAAGATTTAGTAATTTGAGGATAGATGTTCTTGTGGTGATGACATCCAGATTTTGGGGATAATAATTGATAAATTTAGAAGTTATTTAATTGATTTCGTTAATGAGTTTTAAGTCTTCCGCATTTTATTCTGTTATAATGGTTGAAATGTTGGGGTTTAGATTGGTTGGTTCGCTCACATAGTAGGATAAGTGTGGGTGTCACTCGCGGCTCATTTTGGGTCATGACAAACTTGGTATCAGAGCATTAGGTTCGTTGGTCTCATCACACAAAAATGAGTCTAGTAGAGTCTTAAGGAACGGTAGGGGGACGCCTTTACTTTTCTTTGAGAGGCTATAAGACTTTAGGAAAATTCCATTCTTTCTTTCTTTCTTTCGTGCTATTACTTGGATCATATTGGATCTAGGTGATACAAATTGGTATCTGACCATCTTCACTCTATTTCGCAGATGGTTAGAACTAGAGATACAGTGGCGCCAACACCAACACCGGCAAGACAAGATGCAACGAAGCCAGCCACTAGGGCTGTAGCTCGAGGAGGATTAGTGGCAAGAGGCCGTGGTAGAGGTCGCGGGAGGACGCCCTCTAGAGGAAGAGGACAAGCACCTGGCCCATCTAGTACTAGGGTGGTGACTCCTCCACCGACTAAGGAAGTAGTAAGAGAGGGTGAGGAAGGGGAAAATGAGCTAGTGCAGAATAAGGAATTACCACCCCAACCTACCCCAGAGATGATTAATCAGGTTCTTGCTTATCTTAGCGGGTTATATGATCAAGGCCAGACACCTCCAGTGTTTTCTGCACCAGCACCTCAGGTTCCGGAAGTACGACAGGTCGCTGCTGAGGCTCCCAGCATGGATCTCATTGGAAATAGGCACGTTTCCTCGTTTGACTACAGGGCCCATAATGACAAGTGATCAGCATGAACTTTTCAGTAAGTTCTTGAAATTGAAAGCTGAAATCTTCAAGGGTGCTGAATCTGAGGATGCCTACGATTTACTGGTTGATTGTCATGAGTTACTACATAAAATGGGCATAGTGGAACGATTTGGCGTTGAGTTTGTAACCTATCAGTTTTCAGGGAAATGCAAAAATGTGATGGCGGTCACATGTTGAGTGTCAACCCGCACAGGCACCACCTATGACTTGGGCATCATTCTCTAGCTTATTTATGGAGAAGTATATCCCCCGGACCTTGAGGGATAGGAGGAGAGATGAGTTCTTGAGCCTAGAGCAAGGCAGGATGTCGGTTACTGCGTATGAGGCTAAGTTTAGTGCATTATCCAGGTATGCCACCCAGCTTTGTTTCAGTCCACAAGAGCGGATTCGCCGTTTTGTGAAGGGATTGAGGTCAGATTTGCAGATTTCAGCCTTACAGGAAGCGGCTACAGCAAAATCCTTTCAGGAAGTAGTAGACTTCGTTATAGAGGTGGAGGGAGTGAAGCCAGATGACTTCACCATGGCATTGACATCTAAAAGGTTTCGTAAGGGAGGTGAGTTTAATGGTTCTTACTCCAGAGGGCAGGGTTCAGGAGGTTATCGAGCCCGACCTATTCAGTCTTCACTACAGACTGTAGTTGGGGGTCCACCGCAGACCGGTCAACACTTCTCTGAGTTTGGAGGTTATCCCCAGACTTCGTCATTCTCACAGAGACCTATGCTTGAATCCAGAGAGTGTTATGGATGTGGGGAGACTTGACACATTAAGAGGTATTATCCAAAACAGAGTTACAGACCACCAATAGTCAGAGGTAGAGGTGGTCATGGAAGAGGCCGTCATTCTGGAGGACATGGTGGCCGAGGTAATGGTGGTCACCAAAACGGCCAAGGTGACGGCAAACTGGAGCCACTACATCACAACATGGTAGGGGCAACGGGCAGACAGGTGATAGGGCCCATTTTTACGCTTTCCCCGGGCGGTCTGAAGTAGAGACATCTGATGCTGTTATCACAGGTAATCTTTTGGTTTGTGATTGCATGGCTTATGTATTATTTGATCCTGGCTCCACATTTTCATATGTATCTTCCTCATTTGCTACTGGTCTTAATTTTACATTGTGAATTGCTTGACATGCCTATTCGTGTTTCTACTCCGGTGGGTGAGTCCGTGATAGTTGAAAAGGTATATAGGTCTTGTCTTGTGACTTTTGTGGGGAGCAATACTCATGTAGACTTGGTTATCTTAGAAATGGTTGATTTTGATTTATTTCTGGGTATGACTTGGCTTTCTCCAAATTTTGCAATCTTAGATTGTAATGCTAAAACTGTAACGTTGGCCAAGCTTGGGAAAGATCTAGTAGTGTGGGAGGGTGACTACACTTCCACTCCAGTTCGTATCATCTCATTTCTTCGTGCTAAGAGAATGCTTAGTAAAGGGTGTTAAGCGTTCTTTGCACACCTCAGGGATGATACTAACCAAGTACCTCCAATTAAGTCGGTTTCGATAGTCCGTGAGTTTCTGGATGTGTTCCCTTCTGACCTTCCTGGTATGCCACCGGATAGGGATATTGACTTTTGCATTTATCTGGAGCCAGATACTCGCCCCATTTCCATACCCCCTTATAAAATGGCTCCAGCAGAGTTAAGGGAGTTAAAGGCCCAACTTCAAGAGTTGTTAAGTAAAGGCTTCATTAGACCAAGCGCTTCCCCTTGGGGTGCTCCGGTGTTATTTGTGAAGAAGAAGGATGGGAGTTTTCGGATGTGCATAGACTACCGGCAGTTGACCAAGGTAACTATTAAGAACAAGTATCCCATTCCTCGCATTGATGAATTGTTCGATCAGTTACAAGGTGCTTGTGTCTTCTTTAAGATTGACTTGAGATTCGATTATTATAAATTGAAAATACGGACAACAGATGTGCCAAAGACTTCTTTTCGAACCAGGTATGGGCATTACAAATTCGTAATAATGTTTTTTTGTCTTACGAATTCCCCTGCTTCTTTCATGAGCTTGATGAATGGGATTTTTAAGCCATATCTGGATCTCTTTGTCATCGTATTTATTGATGATATACTGATATACTCCAAGAGTAAGAAGGAACATGGGGAGCATTTGAGAATTGTGTTGGAAGTATTAAGGGAGAAAAGGCTTTATGCCAAATTCTCCAAGTGTGAGTTTTGGCTAGATTCAGTGTCCTTCTTGGGGCACGTGGTTTCTAAGGATGGAGTGATGGTCGATCTCTCTAAGATTGAAACAGTGACGAATTGGGTAAGACCTACTAATGTGTCAGAAATAAGGAGCTTTGTGTGTTTAGCCAGCTACTACCGTCGATTTGTCAAGGGATTCTCTTCTATTGCTTCCCAACTGTCAAACTTGACTAAGCAGAATGTTCCATTTGTATGGTCGGATGAATGTGAGGAAAGCTTTCAGAAACTCAATACCTTGCTGACTACGGCACCTATCCTTACCTTGCCAGTAGAGGGTAAGAATTTCATTGTTTATTGTGATGCATTCTATTCTGGGTTGGGTGCAGTGCTAATGCAAGAGAGGAATGTAATCGCTTATGCTTCAAGGCAACTAAAGGTGCACGAACATAACTATCTGACCCATGGTTTGGATTTGGCTGCAGTTGTGTTTGCATTAAAGCAATGGAGACATTATCTATATGGGGTCAAGTGTGAAGTCTACACAAATCATCATAGTCTACATTATGTCTTTACCCAGAAAGACTTGAATTTGAGGAAGAGGAGGTGGATGGAACTATTGAAGGACTATGATATTACTATTCTGTATCACCCAGGAAAAGCAAATGTGGTGGCTGATGCCTTAAGTAGAAAAGCAGGGAGCATGGGTAGTTTAGCCCACTTACAAGTTTCTAACGCCCATTGGCTAGAGAAATCCAAAACTTGGCTAACGACTTTATGAGACTGGAAATACTAGAGGAAGGAGGATTTTTGGCCTGTGTGGAGGCAAGATCTTCTTTTCTTGACAAGATTAAGGAAAAACAGTTTGATGATGAGAAACTAAGCCGAATTCGGAATATGGTGTTGCGAGGAGAGGATAAAGAGGCAATAATTGATGAGGAAGGTGTTTTGAAGATTAAGGGAAGGGTATGTGTGCCCCGTGTTGATGATTTGATCCACACTATCCTTACAGAGGCTCATAGTTCCGGATATTCTATACATCCTGGTGCAACCAAGATGTACTGTGACCTAAAGCAACACTTTTGGTGGAGTAGAATGAAGCGTGACAATGTTTATTTTGTTTCCAAATGTCCAAATTGCCAACAAGTAAAGTATGAACACCAGTGGCCCGGAGGAACACTTCAGAGAATGCCCATTCCTGAATGGAAGTGGGAAAGAATTGCAATGGATTTCGTGGTTGGTCTTCCAAAGACATTGGGTAAGTTTGATTCTGTTTGGGTTATTGTGGAAAGATTAACTCACTTCATTCCGGTCAAGGTGACTTACAATGCAGAGAGGTTAGACAAACTCTATATCTCAAAAATTGTTCGATTGCATGGAGTTCCACTTTCCATCATATCAGATAGAGGTACGCAGTTTACTTCTAAGTTTTTGAGAACATTGCATGATGAATTAGGTACTAAGTTGGATCTTAGTACTGCATTTCACCCTCTGACCGAGGGTCAGTCTGAGCGAACGATTCAGGTATTGGAAGATATGCTTCGTGCATGTGTGATAGAATTTGGTGGTCATTGGGATAACTTCTTACCCTTAGCAGAGTTCTCATACAATAATAGCTATCACTCCAGTATTTACATGGCCCCATTCGAAGCATTGTATGGGAGGAGATGTAGGTCTCCCATTGGTTGGTTTGATGCATTTGAGGTTAGACCTTGGGGTACTGTCTTTTGAGGGATTCATTAGAGAAGGTGAAATCTATTCAAGAAAAGCTTTTAGCGGCTCAAAGTAGGCAAAAGGAATATGAAGATCGAAAGGTTAGAGACTTGGAGTTCATGGAGGGTGAACGAATCTTGCTGAAGGTTTCACCCATGAAAGGGTTGATGCGGTTTGGTAAAAGAGGTAAGCTAAGCCCAAGGTATATTGGACCATTTGAAGTACTTAAGTGAGTAGGGGAGGTGGCTTATGAATTAGCCTTGCCTGCAGGACTGTCAGGAGTGCATCCGGTATTTCATGTGTCTATGTTGATAAGATACCATGGGGATGGAAACTACATCATTCGTTGGGATTCGGTTCTGCTTGATGAGAATTTGTCTTATGAGGAGGAGCCTGTTGCCATTCTAGATAGAGAAATTCACAAGTTGAGATCAAGGGAGATTGCATCCATGAAAGTTCAATGGAAGAATCGACCAGTTGAAGAGTCCACTTGGGAGAAGGAGGCTGATATGCAAGAAAATACCCACACCTGTTTACAGATTCAGGTACTCCTTTTCGCCCTTGTTTTTCTTCTTGTGATCGTTCGAGGATGAATGATGGGTAAATTGGTATCTATTGTAATGACCTGTTTAGTCGTTTTGAGCAGCAGATTTTATTTTTGGTAAAAAATGTCTTGGTCGACGGATCCCACGACGGACCGTCATGGGCATGACGTACCGTCGAGGGTGTCTCGTTCCAAAACACTTAGAATTCTGAAATTTGGGTACTTAGATCAACTCTCTGAACTTCGTGACAGAATGGCAGGACGGACCGTCGCAGGAACGACGGACCGTCACAAATCTTTCCACAGAATTAACTCTCTGAACTTTGTGACGGACCTGCAGGACGGACCGTCACAGGTTGCGTAACCCTGACTGGGTCAGATTTCTATTAAAAGTTTTTAAGGGGCGTTTTGGACTATTCATGCTTATAATTATAAAGTTAGTGGCTTAATGTTAATAATTCAATTACTTGGGGGTTAAAGGAGATAACCTTGAAATAATTAGTGGGTTATTTTTTATCATCTTTTATACTTAATTATATGAAAATCAGGGTAAAAGAAAAAGGGTTTGAATAAGAAAAACAGAAAGAACAGACAGAAAAGAGAGAAACGATCGAGAGGAAGATAAGAACGCAAGGAAAGCAATGGTTTTGGGAAGATAGCTTGTTTGATTGCGATTCTTCGGTGGAGGTAGGTTATGGTTTATACTATCTTATAGTAAACTCTTAATAGAGAATGATATGTATTTGGTAGTATTATAATGTCTTCTATATGCTTAATTGTGTGCTTGCATGCCGTGATTATATAATTGTGATGAATTAGCATGATGAGGTTGTTGAATCTTAAATCCTAAATTTACATTGTTAAAGATGATGCCTTGGTATAAAAGAAGGCTTGATAAAATAAAGTAATGAGATTAGAGGATCGGGTGTCACGTTCCGACACTAGGATAGAATTAGAGGATCGGGTGTCACGTTCCGACACCAGGATAGAATTAGAGGATTGGGTGTCACGTTCCGACACCAGGATAGTATATGGATCGCAGTGTCACATTCCGACACCAGGATAGTATATGGATCGGAGTGTCACGTTTCTACACCAGGATAGTATATGGATCGGAGTGTCACATTCCGTTACCAGGATAGTATATGGATTGGAGTGTCACGTTCCGACACCAGGATAGTATATGGATCGGAGTGTCACGTTCCGACACCAGGATAGTATATGGATCGGAGTGTCACGTTCCGACACCAGGATAGTAAAGATAATGAATCTTGAAATATGTTAATATACTCAATCTAAAGAACCTGTTTCCCAAATGTGTAGGGTGTGGAGGCTTGAGTCCTCATAGATGTGCTTGGTGTTGTGACCAAGGGATATGGTAATTGTTGTTGTCACCTGTTAAGAATATTAGCTGATTTTATGTTATTATCTGATATATTCTGTTTTCTATTTTGAGTTGACCGATGATACCTACTCAGTACTTGTGCCTTGTACTGACCCCTACTTGTATTTGTTTTTCTTTGTTAATTGTGGAGTCCAGCAAACGTGCCATCGTTTTCAACTCAACCGCAACTCTAGCCAGTCTTCATCAAGCCAGATTTCAGGGTGAGCTATTGCTTCTAGCTTGGACTAGATCTTCCTCTTCATGTCTTGATGCCTTGAAATTCCGGCATGGACTAGATTTTTACTTTTTTTAGCTTCTTAGATACTCTTAGATTTAGTAATTTGAGGATAGATGTTGTTGTGGTGATGACTTCCAGATTTTGGGGATAATAATTGATAAATTTAGAAGTTATTTAATTGATTTCGTTAATGAGTTTTAAGTCTTCCGCATTATAATCTGTTATTATGGTTGAAATGTTGGGGTTTAGATTTGTCGGTTCGCTCACATAGTAGGATAAGTGTGGGTGCCACTCGCGGCTCGTTTTGGGTCGTGACACCAACACAAACAAAACTTCAATCTAATCTCATGATTCCATATCATGATACCATTTCAAACGAGAAGTAAGTTCTGATGTATAATTATAGCATTCTTATATTTCTACTTATGTCTCTCAATCAGTTATATGAGTGTGAATAAGTTTTCTTTTCGATTTCTCCTTTTGTCATTGTTTTCTCTTTATTTGTAATACGTCAAGCCAAAGAAATATATACAATGTTATTTTTTAGCTAAGGGGTGTAGCTTAACACTCTTGCCCCTGGGGTAGCTTCGCCCATGGAGGTCCACTGTAACTGAATCATATCTTGAGGAGGTCTCCAAAATTATCTCTAAATATAGTAAAGAGAAAATGAAAAATATACATATACTCATGAACATTAAGAAGATAATATCTCACATGATCCCTCAACTAAGAGTTTTTTCTTAGAAAGTAACTCAACTCTTGTTCATAACCTTAAAGTCACCCAATTTTAAAAATTTTACCTACCTAGTTGTCAAACCTAATTAATTGATTTTTCATTTAAATTTTCTAACTTTAAAATTGAAATTGTAAGAGATAAAAAGGATATCTATATAAATTAATTAATAATTTTCCCTGCAAAAAAAATATAATATTGGCCATTTTATTTTTACTCATTTCTCTCCAAAAAATATAATTCTACGGCCCACTCTTAATTGTCATGTTATATTTTTCAAAAGTAAATTTTACTAATTTTTACAGTTATATTAGAGTATATTAATTCGTTATTTTAAATAATAAATGTCAAAGCTATACGAAAATAATATATATTTTAATTTCTTGCATAATATGATGAAAAGGTACATCATAAAATCTTACTCAAAGTTATTACTCCCTCTGTCTGTTTTTATTTGTCATGTTGCGCTTTTCGAAAGTCAATTAAATTAATTTCAAAGATAAATTAGATCACATTAATTTGATATTTTAAATATAATTTAAATATTAAAAGACTATGAGAAAAGTACTATAAATTGCAATTTTTTTGCATACCAATATGATGAAATAATAGACTTAAAATATAGTCAAAATTTCTATAGTTTGACTCTAAAAAGATAAATCATGACAATTAAAAGTAAACAGATATAGTAGAAGAAAGGTATCATACATATATTGGACCCTAAACATGGATTAAAATTTTAACTTTGACCATAAACTTTCATAATGAACAAACAAACACTTTAACTATCCAACTTTTAAATAAATAAACACATGAGTCCTACATTGCACAATATACGTAGGACACCAAGTAGGATAAAAAATTACACGTAGGACATGTGTGTCTATTTGTTCAACGTTATACAAGTTTAATTGTCTCTTTGTGCACATTCAAAGTTGAAGGGCACATTTATGTATTATGCCTAAAAGAAAACTATGACAATTAAAAAATTAATGAAAATAGTAATATAAAAAGAAGGCATAATTCATATATTTGACCCTTTACTTGGCTTCAAATTTTAACTTTGATCTCCAACTTTATTAATGCACAAAAAAACACATTAACTATATAACTTTTAAATAAATAAATACATGAGTACTACATGGCATAATACATGTAGGACACCACGTAGGACAAAAAAACGTTTAGGACAGATGTGTCTATTTTTTAAACTTTATATAAGTTTAAGTGTCTATTTGTTCAAATCCAAAGTTGAAGGGCATAAATGTGATTTGACACCAAGTGAAAGGGCACATTTATTATGTATTATGCCTAAAAAAAACAATTACTAGTCCTTTAATGTTCCTTCACTAATTGGCAGCTCAAGCGGAGGGATGTAACAACCTGAAAATGACTATGGTAAGTAATGCTTAAATGTACCTAGAATGCATGGATTAGACAGGGTTACACAAGTTGTTGCGCGTAGAACCCGAACTCAGAACCTATGCACTAGCCCAGATAACCAACTTGGTGAGTTAGTTGAGCTAGTCAAGGTGAGAACCAATCATGTAGGGCACCCGAATTGAAGAGATTTACCCGAATGAGTTTTGTCGGACTTAAAAGGGGTAATCTTAGATTTAGAGGGTCTAGGTGTAAAATAGTCTTTTCCAATATAGGGGTAGTATTGTAATTACCCTAATTATTTAATTTATTAAATAATAAATTTAAAGAGGAGGGGAAATTCAGGTAGGGTTGGCCGAAATTGATCCTTTTTTCGTAAGATAGGCTTCACCTAGGTTCGCGCCTTGGTGGAAGCAACATTTAGGTGCATTAAATTGATGATTATAATCTGTTTTTGAAGGGTCTTAGTGGTCATTTCGATTAACCTTTGGAAAAATAAGATTTTTAAAAAATTAAGACAAATCCTAATTTGAATAAGTCTCCACCTAATCTCCTAATCCTAAGCTAACACATTCTCACGTCTCTCTCTACTCTTACCTTATTTACACGCTCAACTTTCTGTAAAACGAAAGAACAGAAAAAAAAATATAACAAAGTTCATCCACATTCAAGAACTTGATCCCTTAAAATCAAAAGTAAAATAATTTTATAAACAAAACGTAAAAATTATGTTCTCGACGGATTGTGCTTGTGATATGGGTGGTGAGACATTGGCCAAGTGGGGATTTTGGCAGCACATAAGAACATCTTTGAACAACTTCAGGTATGGGTATTATTCCCTCTTGGTCCCTTTCCCAAGAGACCCGTAAGGTTAAGACTATTCACAATCAAAAACTAAGGTTGTCCCCATTGCATGCCCTTGTCATTAGATCTTTTGAAAGATTCAACTATGCGTGTGTATAACATTTGTAGATTATATTGGGGCTAGTTGTGATTATGTGTTTGAATGTCTATGCGGAATTATGTTGAAATGAAAGAAGTGTTTCCGAAAATGTGTGATATGTTGACTTGTGGTTGCACGTGTGTACTGAGATTTTCGTCTCAACTTGAAGCATGAAATTTGACATGTTAAATTGTTGTATTTTACAGGTATTAATATGTTAAAAATGTGACGTTCATATGAATTCAAAGTTGCTGAATTGAATGATAATTCTTGACTGAAAGTAACCTTGAAAATGCACCTAAAGATCTCCCTAAAAACTACTCGAAATGTCTTGATGTTTAACGTGAAAGAGGGTGAGAAAATGGACTGCAAAAAGGTGATCAAATTACCGAAAGTAACCATGAAAACTCACCTAAAGATGTACCAGATGCTACAAGAAAATTTTCCTAAATCTAACATTTAAAAGTTGAGAAAATGGACTGCAAAAAGGGTGAACAAATTTCAAGCATTCCAGAAATTTGTTTGGGCAGCTTACTGTTAAAAATTTTAGTTTTTATTTTTTTAAAAAAATGCATTAGGTTAGTGGGGATTGAACCCAAAACCTCACAATATACAAGTAATAAAATAATTAAATAATAAGAAGAGGTGAGGGGGATTGGAAAAGGGGTAAATCTCAATTGAAAAGTTAGGAGAAAAATGAAAGAAAATGATGTGAGGCGTGTGGAGTTCGAACCCACAACCTCTTGGATGGGTGAAGGAGAGAGGAGAAAAATGAAATAAAGAAATAATAAAATGAGGTATGTGGGAATCGAACCCACAACCTCTCGGCTGAATTAAGAGAACTAAGGAGAAAACTAAAATAAGGCTTTGGGGGTTCGATCCCACACCCTCTTAGTTTAAACGAAGGAATCAAGAAATTGGAGAAAAAGAAAAGGATGTGGGCGTGGGGATTCGACCTACGCCTAAAATTCAGTTCACTAAATGAATTTTCTAAGAGAGTATATTTATACTAAACGATGAATAAGCAAAGAAAGAGTGGCTACATGAGGATCGGCTAGTACAAGTGAGACAAGCTGTATCTACGCCTAGAATCAGTTTCCCTCAATGTAAACTCCAAGAAAGCATATCTATGTTATACGATGAACAAATAATTAAAGGTGAGTGAAGATGAAACAAAAAGATGTTAATAAAGAACAGGGTGACACAATAATACGAGGCTAGTGCATGTGAGACAAGCTCTACCTACGCCTATATAAGGTCACCAAAAGAACTCACCTAAAGGAGTGTTGAATATTACGATACAAGTGTCAATCACACTCTAAATGTAAGTGTAAGGACAATTCACACTTTCTACGAAATTATGAGATAAAAAAACATCTAATGAGCTATTATACCCTCATTCTAGTATCCAACTTCTACGATGTATGAGATGAATGTAATAGAACTTTTTAATGAGCACCGATAGGATAGATATGAGTTGCAATTCCTTCTTTCAGGAAGGCAGAGGTTCGTGTAATTCTCATGAGATGAGAGTGTCCGTTCAGACAGGTATGGGTCTCCCTAAATCTCCTAGTCTTTAAACTATGCTGACAACATAGGAACTAGCCAGTAGTTTCCACCTAAGCAAGCTACGTATGTTCTTGGTTTAACCTTGGCCATTGACTCCACCTCCTTTGGGTGTGGGGAACACATCAAATTTTTTGATGCTCACATGATCTATGTCGGTGAAAATTGAAGTTCCTCAAAGCATGAAAGATGATGAAATGAATGATACCAAAGTTGTTTGGATAGGATAATCAAGTGGTGAACTACACTCAAGTAATGACACTAGGTCATTCATGGTCATTGCACAATGAACCCGATGAGAGTTGTAAAAACCTTTCAAGGTATAGCTGGTGTTCACACCGGTCTAGGAACGTATGAATCAAAGAAGGGTACTCTATATTTGCTAAAGAAGGCTCCCTAGTTGAGGTATCACATGTTGAGCCCTCATTTTGGGAAGTCCGAATGTTAAGTCCGTGATTCCAAGGTATCATGACATATGAACGAATGAAATGAAATATGTTATGTGCTATATGCAATATGTTATGTGCTATATGCTATATATTATGTGTTTTGTGCAATATGATACGTATGATGATTCATGTTACTCTCATGGCATTACATTCCTAGTCCGATTTTGGCAAGTCCATTGACTTGACTTTCTATAACTCATATTGTTAGGAGAGAGATATTCTAAATCATTCATGTCCGTGGTGTGTGCTTGAATATACCCATACTTAGTACAACTGTGTACTAATTCTTTATATTTATCTACTTTTAGGTCTAGGTGCAGCTGGACGTTAGAGCTTACAAGTCGACGCAGAAGTTACCCGGACGCAGTAGACTAGGCATGAGCTAGTAGAGTATGTTCCACTAGCATTTTTTTTTGTATTTACTTTCAGACGTTGTATTGGTGCCATTTTGGCAACTCTATATTTATGACTATATGTTTGATGTGATTATCTTGAGTTAGATAGTTGTTCTGAATTCTTATGAGTTTAGCTATATAGTACTACGCGAGATCATTGTTTTCCAATATAAAATTAAAGTAAACAAAAGTTCAAGTTTTCCACTAAAATTAACCTAGATGAAGTAACGATGACATATATAGGCTTGTCTGCGATCTTTGAGAGGTCAATGACGCTGGTCTCGTCTGGGGTCTAGACCCCGGTCCTGACAAGGGACAAGCTCATATGGCTAGCAACGTCATTAAAAGTTTTGGGTTTTAACTCTTGAGAGGTATTTGTGATCTATTTGAATCATGACGGGGTATTTTTAATCCCAAAATATAACGGAAGAAAGAAGTAATCGATTTCGCATAGTTCAGAAATATTTTTGACCCTTTTCCAATTTTCAGGGAAAAATTAGTTAATTTTTAGTTGTGACTATCCTATATCTACTGATGGCCTCGGTGTATGCAAATATTACGTTGTTGCATATGTTATGCATCATGCATGTTCGTAACGATAAATATTATTCCTTCTATCTCAATTTTTATCGTCATATTCAAATTATCAATGTGAATTCACACTTTAGATTTTGAATAAAAAATTATGAATTTGTAAGTTCTGAAAAGTTATTATAGCCACAACATTTCATAATTTTTAAACTATAAAAAAAAAAGAATTATGGTGAAGTAACAATTTTTTTGACCCACAGAATTATTTTATGTAAGTTATATTATGTTGCTCATTTTCTTAAAGACAGTGCACACTCTCGTTATGTCAAATGGATAAAAGATGATGTTATAATATCAGTTTAAGATTGTAGTTTAGCACGGTAGTAGAACCACTGGCGGAGTTAAATTTTTTTCCAAGGGTCTTCAAAATTGGAAGAGTAATTTTTTTTTAGCTACAGGGTGTGCAATATATTTATTACCATTAAGTGGGTTTGAAATAAAATTACATATTCATTTCCCATTTTTTCTTCAAACTGAAAAATGGTTGTTGTACAGTTTCCTCACCAAGAATCAACAACAAATATTTGGCACTGAATTGAATACACTTACCACTAGACTATCAACCTCCACTGATATTTAGTGTGTGCATTTATTTCTATAACTAAATAACACAGAGTATATTGCCTATTCATAGGATTTCATTTTCTGGCGAAGGGTGGACAGCTGACAACCTTTCACAGGTTGTAGCTCTGCCCCTGAGTAGAACGCCCACATATTTAAGATATCTTATTGAAAATTGGATTAAATTTAAGTGGCACTTGATGTATTTTCTAAAAGTATATAGTGTTTGTGAATGACATGTCTTTAGCTACAAATTTCTTTCTGAATGACATGTCTTTAGCTACTTTATAGCTTTAAAAAAGCAAAACTACTAGATTGTTTTTATGGTACAAGGTGAATAACAAAATCATAAATTAAGTGTGTCAATTTTATGTTGAACACCTTTAATTTTGAATAATTAACCCAACATTTGTAAAAGTTAATCTTATGACATATATTTACTTATTTTATATAAGGGAACAAACAAAGGACGAAAATACCATCAATAGCTTTGTATGTAGTATTTCGCATGTATATTTCAACAATCTGTAGTTTTTCATAAAAAAATATACTAAATGTACACCGACTTTAATTTATGAATTAATCATATGTAATGTTGAAATAAAAGTATGTTTATTATGTTATTTTCTAATATGTATGATTTTATCCTTGAATCCGTTTTTATAAGAATGTTTTTTTTAATAAAAAAAATCATTTAATTTTCTGATTGATCTGTTTCTTTTTTATGAAGTTGTTTTCATAAGCCAACTGACAATGTCTACTATGAGTTTCCTTTTTTGATTAACATGCATAACCATAAGGAAGTGGTAGATTTAATCTTAAATAATAATAGATGTGTCTAGACATTTATAGTGACATAATAAGAAATGTGATGAAGGATGTCAAATATTGAATAATAAAACTAAAAAAAAAAGTAAATCTAGATTCAATCTTACATCCCTTGTATACCTTTACATTCAATTGTCACCAAGCTACTGCTCAATTAGTTCACGTCAAATTTAGGCATATAAAAAAAATTATAGCAATGAATTGAATCTGATAGCTTGTAAGTCTCATATATATAAATATATATATATATATATATATATATATATATATATACACCCTTTTCATTGGGTTGTAGGTCTCCATTTGTTTTGCTGGTGTTTAAGATATTTTATATATACCAATATAAAATAAGATTTGACCTATATATAATGTAATTTTCCAACTAAAGGTGTTCTTCCGACTGTAGTTGCGCCACTGATCATCAAGATACTTCAATTTAATGTAAGTGTACTTTACGAATGATTTCTAAAATGCACATCTACATACTCATTTAAGAGGGTGAATTCTAGATGTGCATTTTCAAAGATGGAGTGTTAAATGAAGTCAACTTAAACCAAATTAAGATGTTAAAATGTATATTTTGAAGTTGAATTTCAATTGAGATCAATCAAGATTTTTCTTTTTATACAAAGTGTTATGAAGTTATCATTATTATTTAAAATTTATGTATCAACACTTATAATTAATTTTTTCTACGGAGAAAGTTTACCGTTTTGAATGAACTTAATTTTCAAAGAGATTTAACACAACTCTTAGGGAACAAATCTACATAAGTTCATTAGTTAGTTTATTGAATTTGTATTAAATTTTAATTGGTAGAGCAACATATATATGATATTTCGAATTTAAATAATTTAATATATTTTTGTAACATTAAGAAATAAAAAAAAATATTTTTGAATAACTTTTTTTATTATAGTCAAGTTATATTATTTAACTGGTCTAATATTGTTACAGGTGTAAAACAACCCATCATTATAAAAGTCAAAAAAGTGTTGAAACAAACAAGATTGTTACAGTTGAGTCTGATTATTGTAGTTTTGTTATGTAGGGGTATTTTAGTCTGTGTTGGCTATTTTTTTTATGGAGAAGTTTAAAGATAATATCTTGATTTATACTACATTCGGATTGTTACAAGTGTTGGCTTGTTTATGTTTAGGAATTTATTTATAAGGTAGCGCTATTGAATATTAAGAGAATAGAGGCAAAACAATAGGAAACAATTCTTAGGGTGTTATAAAAGACAATTACAAACTTATTTGGAGTTTGACCTCGATCATTGTGAAAAGTTTAAGAATAGTCATGTACAGAGAAAGGTCATAAATTTTACTCTCTTGAAAAAATATTTTTTACACAAAATACTTGTGGAAATGTAAAGAGCTTTTTGGTATTGAATGAAAAAAATACCATTAATAAAATAAAAAGAGCTTTTTGGTATTGAATGGAAAATTTCCATTTATAAAATGATAAAAACTTTTTGGTATTGAATGGAAAATGACCATTAATTATATTGCAACAACAATATATCTTAGCCCTTTGATACTTGAATGGAAAATTACCATTAATTATATTAATATATCTAGTGAAAGGTCAAAGAAGGGTTTAACGTGCATATTTTTAGTCAAAGATAAAAGTGTAGAATGTACACAAATCATTTGTCGTATTACAATAACAATAAAAGAATACATTTAGTCAAAGGTCAAAAAAGAATTAAATATCTATTTATCTAATAAATAATAAGAGCGTAAAATGCATGCAAGATCCGACTATATATATCCCATCATAGGCAGAAGTATAGAATGTACACAGAAAGAGTACTATGTGTGAAGCAAGAAACTCATTAGACATAGTAGTCTTTAAAAAATGAACAAAATTCCACCAATCTTCCTCAAAATTCATTTTCTAGGCTTCATTGTTAGTACAATTAAAAAATTCTAATAGTGCCGATTCGTCCTTCCTGCCTTCCTGGACTCCCCTCCAATTCAAACATGATTATAGGTAAATCAACAACAAATTATTTGCTCAATTTTGTCCTCAACTTTTCCCCTTTTGTTCTTCTCAATTTGATTTATACTATTGTTCTTTCTATAACTGTTTTTTTGTGAATTCTAACATCAGTTTTAAGTTTATCTTTTTGTCTATTCAGGAACATTCTAAGAGAAAATGATCTGGCTAGTTTGTAATCCTTGACGAATGTTTTACAAATTGTGATATACCTGTATAGAGCCTATTTGCTTTTCTTAAAAGTATAAAATCATATTCTAAATTCCTCTAAATAGTTATAGGCTATATTGCTTATTTTTTATTAAGGTTAAAGACTTGAAAGAGTCCAAAAAGTGTCTTATGATCAAAACTCTAATAAAAGTTATTCAAAATTTACTTTTCTATTTTTTTTTAAAAAAATTACTTTTTCTTTTTTGATTAGCATTATATTACATTTTTTTTAGGATTTTTGAATTTTAATGCTAGTAAAATTGTTGATTTGATGTTCTAAATCTAAAAATTGAAACAACTTCTTATGTTTATTTATTTTATTACTAAATATAAAAAGATTTTAGTAATTATAAACTTGAACTAGATGAAAATATTCATTATTTTATCTTTGTAGGTTGAGATCTTTAAAACAAAGAGAAATCCGACAAACTTTCGAATTCAAATGATTCTTCAGCATCACTATCATCTTCATACAAATTCTAAGAAAAATAACATGAAGTCAACTCTCAAATTTTGAGGATCCTAGAAGAGCGATAAATAACCAATAATTAAGGAAAAAATGTGTCAAAATACTACAAACCTATAATTCGAGATATTCCAAATATAGAAAAGTTCGTATCAAGCAAAGAGCATATGAAAGCTTGTATGATTCTACCAGCAAAATATCGTAAAGATAAAATCATTTGACATTGTTAGGATTAAAAGGAAACCTTGTTGCTGCTTCATATTCTTCTTCAAAGTTGAAAAAGAATATGAAGCACCAACAAAGCTTCCCTTCAATCCTGATAATATCAAATGATTTTACCTACCTAACATTTTTTTAGTGAAATAAGATGAGTGTTCCTGTGTTCTTTCCTTGATGTGAAGCTTCCCAAACTTGAAAATATTTTTATATGAATGTTTGTTGTGCTTTAACTCTCATTTTTTTTAGGGGTTATTTTTTATACTTTTTTTGTTTCTCAATGATCTGAAAGTTGACTTTGTGGTATATTATTTTAGGTTTTCATGAAGATGGTATATAGTGACACTGAAGAATCACTTGAACTCGAATGTTTATAGGACACGATATTTGATCACCTCGAGTAAGTTAAGCAAGAAATTTTTATATGAAGAATGTCTGAAATCAACTAACTCTATTTCCAAATGACTTGGAAAACATTTTTGAATTTTATAAAGTCAACTATTTCACCTCGTTAGGAAATTAAGAAACTCGAAAATTAATTATTGTTGGGGTGGGTCAAAATTTGGGTGTCAACAATTGTCCCTCATTTTACTTAGATTGATGCAAAAAATTCAAGGAAAATGAAATTTACCAAATCGATTTTAACCGACTGCATATTCATATTTTAGGACAAGGAGTTTGGTTAAGGACTTCAGAAGCTATGGAAGAACCCCGGAAGTGGGTTTCCTTTATACCTCAGTCTATATGAGAATTCAGGCCACTTGTAGTTCGATAAGCTTGATTTAACGCATCATTTTGAAAGAAATTAAAAATCCTCTCGATACCGAATTATGGTTGTACTAGATTGTTTGAGAATCGAATTTAAGAGTGATTGTTGAAATACATTTGAGTTTTCAACATTGAGATCGCCTACATATCCTTAAAATTAGGAATCAGGGTGCTCCTAGTATGACTCAAACGGTCAAAAAGAAACTATATTATGATAGATAACCTTTGGTTCTGAACAAGTGACAAATTAAGTTGAGTGTGAAAAAGAGACTTCCAAACTCTTAGCCATGAAGGTGGATCTCTTCACATTTATAGGTAAGAAATTACACGGACATAATTTCCAAAACTCTTGGCGCATTGTCTTTCAGATTGGAAACTTGTCTACGGTAGACATAAACTCTGCATGCAAAACCAAAACTAACAAAAACCAAAGAAAAACCCACACGCCTTATGATAGGGGTGTGGTTTGATTGTGGTGGAAGTCGCTCCTTGCTCGCATCCTAAGAGTTCGAAAATCCTCTTAGGGCTATGTCCCAGTTCACTGCTAAGAAAAGTTCCACGTTGTGCTGCATCTCTTTTTATGCCGCCCGCACATGTGGCTTTTTTTTTTAGAATTCATCCTTTTGGATGTTCTCGACAAAGACTGAAATAAAAGTCGTCAGCACAAAAATGCAATTCAAGTAGAAGATAGAGTCTTTTACCGCTTAAACACTTAGTTTCTCTCCTTCAGTATTTTTCGTTTACTCAATCGGTTCAACGTAAAGCAAATAAAGCTTATGTGTAATGTTTGCGATATAATCTTCTATGTACTCTTCACTTGACGTTAAAATAAGTAAAATTTTATGCATTGTTGATATTTTCTTGATGTCGTCTTTAACGATTCTTTCGGCGTCTAATCTTGCCAAATAAAAAATGTCATTTATGATGATGGGAAAATATTTCCCTTGAAATGCACAATTTCCTTGATGCATGAATATTAACTCGTGATGCATGGTCTTCCTGGATGCATGATTTTCTGTGGGGCATTAATATCTTTCCACGATGTGTTATATCCTCGATGGACAAATATTGACTCGCGATGCATGATTTAGTCGATGCATGAATATTAACTCGCAATGCATGAATAGTGATAAGTGATGCATGATTTCCTCGATGCATGAATACTAACTCGCGATGCATGACTTTCTGCGGGGTATGAATATCTTCCAACGATGCATGAATATTAACTCGCGATGCATGAATATGAAATCGCGATGCATGATCTTCTACGATGCATGAATATTAACTACGATGCATGACTTTCCGCAATGCATAATTTTCTGCGGGGCATAAATATCTTCCCGTGATGAGTGATTTCTTGTGGTGTATGAATATCTTTCCATGATGAGTAAATATTGACTCGCGATGCATGATCTTCCACGATGCATGAATATCAACTCGCTATGTATGATCTTCCGCGATATATGAATATTGACACGTGATGCATGCCTTTCCGCAATATATGATTTTCTACAGGGCTTAAATATCTTCCGGCGTTGGCTGATATTCTGAGGGGCATGAATATCTTTATGCGATGCTTGACTTCTTGCGGGGCATGAATATCTTCCCGCAATGCGTGAATATTTTTCACTTAAGGTCATCCTTGGTACCAAATGAAGATAGAGCTCAATCGAGCAACACTTTTATCTTCTGGGTGCCTTTCGGATAGTCATATCGTCTAAATTGACAATAAACTTAAAAGACCCCTCTGGTTGTATATCTTCTCAATCAACAATGGGAAGAAAATGACCCTCCAAGTAGTGTATCGTCTCAAACGACAATACCAATAAAATGATTCTTTTGATAGCGACACTATCGTGTATTAGAAAGAGATACAAATGATGCCCTCTATAAAAAATTGTAATCTGTCTTTCGCTAGATTTTCACTTGATTCATCTTTTTATCTAGCTGGATGTTCCTTACAGACCTCATGTTATTAGAAATTGGATGAAATAAACCATTCATATTCCCAAGTCTCAGATATAAGCAATATAAAATAATTCCTGCATGGACAGGATAACTGTTAATTTTTGGAGAACTTTCTCCTCCCTTGACTTTTCATATTCATCGATCGGACAAATTTGTTGATTTCAAAGCAAAACTATAAACCTGCATCTACATAAAAAATTCTTAGTTTAAAAATAAACTGACCTATGTCAATTTCTTGATTTGTCTACTCCTTGTCTACTATCTCCGATAGATTTTCCTTACTCTAGACCCTTGATAGATAAGAAAAAATATTTCATGCCAAAAAAATGAATCATAAGGGAAAAATATTAGAAAAAAATAAATTTTCAAGAAGTAGTTATTTCATGTTAGGCTTAGCGAACTTCTTTAAGTCTGATGCTTGAACGTATATCTGGTTATTCGATTGGAGTATTCAAAGTCACTCTAGACTATCGATAAATCCATGTTGAAATTTTGAGGCCATCCTCAAAATTTCTATCCTAATTACATGTCTCGGCTCATCTTCAACTGTCGCTAAATGAGTCACGGAATTTTTGAGATCCTCTCTAAAATTCTGTCCTTATTGCATATCTTAAAGTATCTTCAGTCGTTATTTTCTGAGGAAAACTCTTCTTCGGAGAACTTTTTAGTCCCTCTTAACAATTATCTCCTTGTTTTTATGTATAGAGGAATAAAAAACTTACGGGAGATATCAATGAACCCTTGTGGCACCTACGTATCCCGTTGAGGTAGGAATCAGGTAAACCATAGTCCCCCCCCCCTCAAAGGCTAATAAGAATAAGGAACTTTCAAAGAAAACCGACCAAGGCTGATATAGGCCGCCTATGTATCTCATTCTTGAGAATTCAAGTCAGACGTAGTTCATTTAAAAAAAGGATAAAATTTTAAACAAAGAAATTACATGCAAATAGGACGATTACAAGGAAATAACAGAAAAACAAACTGAAGCTTCACACTTAGTATCTCTTGAAAACAACTGAGTTAATTGGTTTTGGCAATGCGATGCCATCCATCTACGACAGGACCAAAGAACCTCAAGATAGTACCTTGCAAACCATGTAGGTTCCTTGACAATTTGGTTTGAATTTTCCTTTGTACTCGTCTTGATGAGGCAAAATACGCTTAAGGACGAACTAACCTATTTTAAAAATTCTTGCTCTAACTCTCTTATGGAAAGCACAAATATTTTCTGTCAATAGAGTTGACCATGACAAATGGAAACCATTCTCTTCTCATCAATCAAGGTTAACTGATCAATCCTCTTGAAGACCCACTCAACATTACTAACTTCTTGTATGATTCTCAAAGACGGTATCTCAACTTCAACAAGTATGACTACTTCGGTTCCATATACAAACAAGTATCGAGTAGCTCCAATCGATGTTCTGATGGTCGTCCAATAACCCAACAAAGCATACGACAATATCTCATTCCAACCTCATTTATGGTCAATCATTCTCCTCAGAATCTTATTGATATTCTTATTGGCGGCTTCTACAACTCCATTCATTTGAGGAGGATAAACGATCGAGTTTCGGTGAATAATCTTAAATTGCTCACGTATATCCCTCATCAAGTGACTGTTGAGATGTGCACCATTATCAATAATGATTGATTTTGGTACTCCAAACATGCATATCATATTGTTGCAAACAAAATCAGCTACAACTTTCTTGGTCACCGACTTGTAAGAAGCTGCTAACACCTATCTGGTGAAGTTGTCGATGGCAACAAAAATAAATATATGTCCATTAGAGGCGGATGATTCTACGCAGACCAATGACATCCATGCCCCAAGCTACAAACTTCCAAGGTGAATTCATAGCATTAGGTTCGTGAGGCGGCACTCATATCAAATCCCCATCCACTTGACACTTATGACATTTTTGCATAAATTTGCAAAAATCATGCTCCATAGTAATCCAGAAATAACCAAATCGAATGATCTTTCTTGCCTAAGTGAGTCCATTCATGTGTGTGCCGCAAACACCAGAATGGATCTCTTTGATAAGCTTCGCAGCTTCGACACATCTGAGAAGACCTAAATCAGGAGTCCTCCTATTAATGACTTCTCCACTCAAAAAAAAGTTAAGGGTCATACGGCGTATCGACTTTTTTTAGTTGGATGTCGCATCTTCTAGATAATTCCCTGACTCCAAATACTTTTTTATATCAAAATACCATGGCAAACTGTCTGGTTCTGCTGCAAAATGTGAACAATGGACCGGATGTTCCTTTTCCTCTATATCTAGAGGATCAATATACTTAGTATCTGGATGTTTGATCATTAAGGAAATGGAGGAGAGGACATAAGCCAACTCTTTCTGTGTTCTAGGAGTATGTCTGAATTCGATCTTATGGAATCTTCTTCATAGTTTCTGTATATCCTGCACGTATGGCTAAACCTTCGGGTTCTTCACAGCCCATTCTTCTTGAAACTGATGAATCAGCAAATTTGAATCTCCAATAACCATGAGCTTGTGAACATTCATGTCGGTAGCCATTTTCGAATCGAGGACACAAGCTTCATATTTTGCCATGTTGTTCGTGCAATTAAATTGGATTATAGCTGACATGGGATAGTGTTGACCAGATCTTACAGTAAAGGTGATTTGTCGCTCCATCAAAAAATAATCTCCATCCTGGATATATTTCAGAAATATCTTCACCCACAAATGATGTTTCTTCATCGTGAAAATAAGTCTTAAGCGGCTCATACTCTTCATCGACGGGATTTTCTGCGAGATGATTAGCCAGGGCCTGTTCTTTTATCATCTTATGAGTCACATACACAATATCAAATTCACTCAAAAGCATATGCCATTGGGCCAACTTTTCAGTCGGCATTGCTTTATGGAAAATGTACTTCAATGGGTCCATCCTGGAAACAAGGTATGTTGTATAAGAAGACAAATAATGTCTCAACTTAAGAGAGATCCAAGTCAAAGCACAATACATTCTCTTTAAAAGAGTATACTCATACGGCGTGAACTTCTTGCTTGTATAGTAAATGGATCGCTCCTTCTTCCCTATTTTTTCATGCTGCCCAAGCACGCATCCAAATACGTTATTTGAGACAGACAAATACAGCAACAATGGACTCCCTTCTTGCGGAGGATCCAATAACGGTGGATTGGACAACTAGTTCTTCATAAAATAAAAGGTAGTCTGACACTCTTCAATCTACGTTGTCAAAGTGTCTTTCTTCAACATCTTGAAGATTGGCTCACACACAACATTATTGAGATATGTATCGACTAATGTAGTTCAATCTCCCAAAGAAACTCATCACCTACTTCTCATTTTCGGAGGAGGTAACTCTTGAATTTCCTTAATCTTGGAAGGGTCGAGCTCAATACCCCTTCTGCTGTCTATTAATCCCAACAACTTGCAGGCTGGAACTCCAATAGTGCATTTGACGGGATTTAACTTTAACTTGTAACGACGCAAACAATCAAAGAACTTCTTTAAATGCGTCAACTGGTCCAAACTCTCGCGGGACATGATTATGATGTCATATACATATTCCTCGATCTCTTTATGAATCATATCATGAAATATGGTTGTCATAGCCCTCATATAGGTAGCATCGGTATTTTTTTGGCCAAATGGCATCACCCAGTAATGATATACACTCCAAGGTGTAATAAAAGCTGTCGTTTCTCCATCTTCTTCGTCCATAAATATTTGATAATAACCTGCATAACAATCTATAAATGACTACATTTCATGTTTAGTAAAGTTATTGATCAGAATGTGATTTTTTGGCAACGGAAAATTATCCTTATGGGGTTAGCTTTGTTGAGATCCCTATAGTCGACACAAATTCTGATCTTCCCATCTTTTTTGACGACCGGAACAAAATTGGCCAACCAAGTCGGGTTTTGAGTAACTTCCACCAGACGAGACTTGATTTGATTGGTAATCTCTTATTTGATCTTTAAACTCAATTCAGGCTTGAACTTCTAAGCCTTTTGCTTTACCGGACTGAACCTTGGATCAATCGGCAATTTGTGAGACACAACAACAGTACTCTGCCCTAGCATGTCATTGACTTCCCATATGAACACATCAATGTATTCAATGAGTAAATGTATTAGATCCTTTCTCTGAGATTCATTTAAATGAACACTGATTTTGATCTCTTGGGCACACACTTGATCTCCCAGATTCACAACTTCAGTTTCTTTTAAATTTGGCTTATGCTGATTTTGAAACTGCAGAAACTCCTCAGCAACATATTTTGTGCCACATTTTCGTCTTCATACCCTTCACCCTCGTCATCACTTTCCTCATTTTGTCCGTTCATCTTGTGACATTACATGACATTGGTAGGTTTAAAATTAATGCTACTGAAACCATAAATAGACAAAGTTAGAAAAGTAAAATATAGAAATAAGTAAATAACAAATTTTCGATAAAAGATGCTTTCATTAAAATTGGAAAACAATGAAAACTTTGTCCATGGCAAAGGACCATGTTGCCTTTTTAAACATCACAGGGAATTTAAAAATTCAAGCAATTAAGAAAAATGCAAGATGGTAGGTCTCAGGCCTCTTCCAAACCACCACCAATTTTCAAATATGAATAAAGAATGTCCTTCTACCAATATGATCGGGGAATAAAGATTGGCGTGAAAATCCAATTCTGCAGTTGTTCTTCGAGCTCATCATCACGGGTACCAGCTAGCTCGACTTCTTTTTCTATGATAGCATCATTCTCTTCAAAAAGGCCACAAATTCCTTCCTTGAGGCCATCTAGATCAGCTGTAACGACCTGTTTAGTCGTTTTGAGTAACAGATTTTATTTATGGAAAATTGGCTGATACGACGGACACCCCGACGGACCGTCATGGGCACGACGGACCGTCGAGGGGGTCCCGTTCCAAAACACTTGGAATTATGAAATTGAGTGTTGAAACTGAGTCTCTGAACTCTGTGACGGACCTGCAGGATGGACCGTCACAGTCACGACGGACCGTCGTGAGCCCCCGTGTCAAAACACTTAGACTCTTGAGAAATTGGTGCTGGGAGCAACTCTCTGTCCGTCGTGACGGAAGTGCAGGACGGACCGTCGTATGCACGACGGACCGTCACAGACTCCTTGAAGAAATTTGAGTCCTTGACGAACCTGCGTGACGGACCGTCGCAGGCACGACGGACCGTCACAGGTTCCGTAATCCCAGTCGGGGTCAGAATTCTGGCTAATTTTAAAGGGGTGTTTTGGACTATTTCGGCTTTAATTTATAAAGTTAGTGGGTTAATGTTATTAGTTCAATTCCTTGGGGGTTGAAAGACTAACTTTGAGTAACTTGGTGGGTT
>CM064971.1:60460448-60610386 GCA_032847665.1 Solanum chilense | reverse complement strand
TAGCTTGGACTGGATCCTCTTCTTCTCGTCTTGATGCCTTGAAGTTCCGGCATGGACTAGCTTTCATTTGTTTTACCTCTTAGAAATACTCTTAGTTCCGTAATATGATCGTAGAGGTTCTTGTGATGATGACTTCCGGATTTTGGGGATATGTATCGTATTTAAGTATTCGTTTTTCGTTATTGAGTTAAGTCTTCCGCGTTGTATTTTATTATTTTGTTTTGGTTTAGATTGGTTGGTTCGCTCACACAGGAGGGTAGTGTGGGTGCCAGTCGCGTCCCGGTTTTGGGTCGTGACAATAATTAAATATTAGGTGTATTGAGTTACTTGAATTTTATTAAAGTTGTGCTAAATGGAGGAATTAAGACTTACCCTTAGGTTTGAACTTTAGGAAATTGATTATATGAGTAGGCGAGATTTTTGTATAGGCTAGACACATAATAATCAGAGTGTTTATGATCTTATGAAGTTACACCTTATGTATATATATATTTGATATATTGGAAGGGTTCGGAGGCAATAAGGAAAGGAAATACATTGGAGAAGTAGTTGCTTGACTTTAATTCTTCGGTGGAGGTAGGTTATGGTTTATTTCTATGTGATAGATAAACTCTAAATAGCTATTGATATGTATTGAGTGATACTGTAATATCTCCTATGTATTTGATTGTGTGGTTGTATGTTTTGATTGTGTGGTTTGTGGTTGCCCTAAATTTATGAGACTGTTGAATTTCTAATCTTGAAACCTCTCTATTAAAATGACGCCTTGAATAAAAAGGCTTGATGAAATAAAATAATGAGATAATTGGATCAGAGGGTCACGTTCCAACACGATATTATTGGATCGGAGTGTCACGTTTTGACACGGTATTATGGGATCGGAGTGTCATGTTCCGACACTATAACATGGGATCGGAGTGTAACGTTCTGACATAATAACATTAAAGGAAAGGAATCTTGAATTACTTTATATACTCAATCTCAAAGAACCTTTTTTCCAACTTAGTATGGTGTGGAGGCATGCGTCTTCATAGGTGTGCTTGATGTTGTGATTGATGGTGTACCTATTATAGTGTTGTTTTCAATGGTTCATGTGTTTGTTGTTTGCCACCTGTTAAGTATTGTAGTTGATTTTATATTATTATTCAATGTATATTGGTTTCTATTTTGAGTTGGCCAATGATACCTACTCAGTACGTGTTCCTTGTACTGACCCCTACTTGTATTTTCTTCTTTGTTTTTTTGTGGAGTGCAGAAGGTGTACCATTGACTTCGACTTGCCCTCAGCTCTAGTCAGTCTCCAGCACATCAGAGTTGAGGGTGAGCTATTATTTCTAGCTCGTGCTGCATTCTCTCATTCACGTCTTGATGTCTTTGAATTTCAGACATGGACCATCTTTTTACTTATTTTTGTTTCTTAAATACTCTTAGACTTGGTAATTTGAGGATAGATGTTCTTGATATGATGACTTCCAGATTTTTGGGATAGTGAGTGTTAAACTTTAGAAGCTTATTTAATTGGTTACATTAATATGTTTTGGATCTTTCGCATTATTTTTGTTATTCATAGTTGAACTATTGTTAAATGATGGGGTTTAGATTTTTTGGTTCGCTCACCTAGTAGGTTAAGTGTGGGTGCCACTCACGAATCGTTTTGGGTCGTGAGATTCCTCGGGATTGATTTTGTATAATTTCAAATCTTCATTATGGTGAAGTATATAAACTTTGAGGGTTTTGATAACATTATTAAACACTTGTATCTTGAGAGAGTTGAAATGTAATTGGATAAACTGAAAATTAATTAAATGGAAATTGATGTTATCACTGTTGAATTTACATATTGTTGAGAAAATTAGGAGGAAAAAAAGATCTAATTTAATGTACCCTATTCTAATTTTAATGGTTTAAGTTATCTCATGTGAGATTGATATATTCATTATGAATCTATACATAAATTTAAAAATCAATATCGAAACCATAGCAATATAATTAGTAAGTAGAAAATGTTGTGACTACTGCGAAGCAAATAAACTATGGACGTCATCATACTTCTACCATCCCAATTCTAGTGAATGGTGGGAGATGGCCCCCTTAACTGTATTGTGGCACACTTTGGTACTATCGCGGCATTCTACATACATTTTGAAAAGTGTTTCATTAAAATTCTAGAGTTTATTCATCTCTCAAATGCACCTGCATCTCTTAGGTCTTGAACCACAACAATTGCTTAGTATCATATTTTCACTTAAATATAATTCTTATTTACTAATGAAAATAAATTCCACAGACATAAGTCCAAATATAAGATCCAAGTAGTATCAAATTAATGCAACTCTACATTTGTTTTATAAATCTTTGGAGGAGAATTGAAATTTGTTTTATTTATGAAGATATTATACACTTAGGTTTTCTTTTCCTCATAATTCACAAACTGTCAAGTAATAGTGATTGTTCATCCTTGACAGTCAGTGATGAACATAAAGAGAAAGAAATTAAGATTAGATGTTTTTGACCTTTAGTTCATTAAAGCGCTGACTGGTGCAGCCCAAGAATGTTGTCTTAAATAACTATATTCATGAAAAATGCTTTTTGACCTTGAAAAACTTGGAAGTTATCTTTCATAAGAAAAAAGAACCAAATAATCAATTATGTTTTCTCCTAGATAGACTTTTGTGTGATGATAATCATAATTGTGATCCATCATAGTTGTGATATTTTGTTTCCCTTGAATAAATCGTTTTGATAGTTTTCTACTTTGCAGAATATATTCCTTTGTATTTGTATCCTGTTCTTAATACAACAAACAAGTAAACACCTTTCCAATTTTTGAGGCTTACAAACTTAGGTGTCATTGATGATCCCGTGAAGGAAATATGTGTGGAAATACAGTAGACATATTACCTTCATGAGGGCACCAAAGACTCAAATATTCAAAAGGTTTTGACTTGATTGTTGTATTAAGGATCCACTACTAGAAATTTGACTTACTGCAACGCTTATGTAGCAACAATTCTATAATCGTAGCAATAGCTCACCTATTACAACGGTTATAATTGTGGCCAAATAATCTTGAATCTAATAGAACAATTCTTTAAGTGAACTGTTGCATCATCCCTATAACCGTCCCTATAGAGATTCTATGGCTACAAATTTTATAACTGTCGCAATAGCTAACTCTATGACAACGGTTATTTTAGGAAAAGTATTGTGGTTCTGATTTTTATCACTAAATATATTTCCCTCCTAAAAAATATATCTCCCTCCATTAATTTTGCAAAGCTGCTAAACATATTTTTATCCCTAAATATATTCTCTCACTAAAAAATCAAAAAGAAAAAACACTTCTCCTCCAAAACCTTCACCGATGTGAGCATACTCCACAAACAACGTTAACGAAGCCCTATTCCATAGATTTTCAATCAAAGCAGCTCTTGGACAGCAAAGATCTGCGACAATGAAGCATTTGATGAGGAAAACAACAACGAACAATTTCGAAGCTTTTGGTAAAGCTCGTTGGTCCTCTTGGATACCGAGGTTTGACTACAAAATCTTCCATATAAACGTGAGTAATGTTTATGTTTTCTCTGCTAGTTCATGATTTCTAGGTCTCCATTGAATTATTTTCAAAAATCATAAACAATAACAATGGGTTAGTCTTAAATCTATGTTATTTGTTCTAATCTAGGCAGTCTATACACATCCCCTGTATTAATCTGTGATGTATAGTTAAACAAGAAAAGAAAACACTTCTAAATTAAAGTTACAGTTCAGTATTTTGGGTTAAGCTTGAAGAAGATTTAGGGTTAAACTTGAAGCAGATTTGGGGTTAACTTGAAGAGGATTTAGGGTTGATTCATCCCTTTGTAAAGTAGAACCGTTGAAGAATCTGTTAGAAACCTTTTTGTGTTCTCGTCTTAGTGTTGCTGTCCCGAAAACATAATTCTTTTGACCTCAACTCATTTTAGCCGGCAGTTTGTTTCGATAATCTAATGCTCACTGTCATATTTTGTTCTCCTTCGCTCGAATGGTTGTTTTATTCATTGATTTATTGTTGATGCATAGTGATGGACTGTTTGGTTTCAAATTGAATGTGTCTTAGTTGTTTGAGGTATAAGCTATGCTCTTGTGTTTGGTGTTGTTTTGTTCGTGAGTGATATTGTTTCAATCACTTGTTGGTTTAGTCAAGTATGTTTAAGAAGTTATCTATATATCAACTTTATTTAACTTTGGTTAGCATGGTTCTAGTTGTTTGGTTGCTTTGTTGTTCCTCTAGTTCAGCTCGTGTGCTTGCTTCCTTTTACTTACTGCATTAATTTTAGCAATTGTTTTTCTCATGTTTGTTTGTGATATGTGGAGTTTCGTCTTTCATCTTTAACAAATTCCGAAGAGTTTAAAGAGCATATAACTGGGAGGTTGAGACTATCCACATAGTTCTTTTGATTTCTTTGCTTATCTCATTAATCTTTGACTAATTTTCTCATTTTATATGGTTGATTTAATTGCCTTTTGATAATTTGCATTTTCATATCATAAACAAGCAGTTTCAAGTTTCAACTAGACAGGCATGAGTAGGATAATCATGTGGATGTCTTAGGATTGTTTCACTGATAGATATTTCTTGTTCTTGGAGGTTGGCTGGAGAAACATCATTGTTATGCCCTAGCGTCTATATATAGTGCTAGGTTACGCCCTAACAGGCTTGGGCCCAACATACAGAATTGACAGATAATTAAGGGCCCTATTCAAGGCATTCAACAATCATACACATCTGTAAATACATCCTTAATTGGGGGTTTCTCTTCTTTTTTTGCAACTTGAATGGCTTGCAATACCTATCTATTATTTTTTTTATTAAAATCAATTATATATTTCATAAGATTGTGTATGTTGTATATGCATTGGTAGGCTGAAATGGAGGAAATTGAAAAACAAATGCAACAACTGTTTGAATACAAGAAATGTAAGAAAAGGATGCTATTAAATGGAGGAACAAATAGAGGAACAAAAGAAAACTGTGCGACAGGATGTTATAGAAGATGTAATTTCACAACTTAAGCATGCGAGATTAATTGATCCTAATATACCGGCAGCACTGTCCATTTCTTCACCAAGAGAATAGACTTCTGTTCAAGGGGTGAGCAATGTTGGTGTCGCTATTTCTATCTTTTGATTATTTCTTCTTCTTCTTCATCATCTTCTTCCTCATATGTCTCTTGCAACTCTATTTCCTTTTTCTATTGTGACTTTGTTTATTTTTTTTATTGCGACTCCTTTTTCTTGTTGTTCTTCTTCATTTTTTAATTGATGGTAATGTGGTGTGTGTTATGAAGTATGTTGTTTGGCTGTGGATGAAATTGCGATAACTGAAAAGGAACTATGTTTGGTGATAGTGTTATGAAGTATGTGAATGTTCTAAAATTTGTGGAGCTTATTTTTGAATGTGCTGAAGTTTGTTGAGCTTATTAAAGATGAAATACTATGAAAATGTGAAAGTGTTGAAGTCTACATTTTTATTTTGATTGTTTGTTCTTCTTCTTTATGTTTCTATTGCAACTTCATTTCCTTTCTCTATTACGATTTTTTTTTTTCTATTGTGACTTTTTTTTTTTGTTCTTCTTCATTTTTCTATTGATGGTAATATGGAGGAGTGGTGAAGTATGTTGTTTGGTTGTGAAAGAAAATTGTAATAAATGGAATTGAACTTTGTTTTCAATTCTTAAAACAGTTTGTGGAAATAATGGATGTTTTATGTGTGGTTGTAATCAAATCTTGTTCGAGAGAAGATGACAAATGAATTCTAGGACCAATGGGGCAGGGGCCTGTATATGTACTCAAAGTCCCATTGTTCAATAGATATTAAGCATATATATATAAGCAATGAAGAAAATTTTTACATTTGATGTGTCGTTTTTACTTTATAGTGGTTGGTGAATTCAGAATGAAATTCTTAAAATATTGAACCTTTGTGTTGTTTTGTTATTTGATGAGTTTTTATGAGCTGAATTTGTGGAAAGCTTTTTTTTTTCCCCCAGAAATGTGTTTATTAACATAGGAAGAAGCAATTCATTGCATTTTGAATTATACTGATTGGTGAATTCTGAATGAGTTTCTTGAAAGATTGAATCTTTTCGTTGTTATGTTATTCAACGAGTTTACGAATTGAATCTTGTATTTTTTTTAGCTTTGTTGTTTTTGTCTAATATTGCTAGGTGTTTAACTTGAAATTCCTAAGTACTAACTTTGCAATATACATGACTATTGTGGTTTAATTAAGCTTTTGCAAAAAATTTGCTAAATTATTTATATTTTCCCTAATTGTATGTAGGTGATGAAATTGATGATGGCGATGAAAGTAGCAGGAAGACTTGACATAGGAGCTGAATTGTGGATGTTAGCTTTATCGGTGTTCTAGAAATCTTTTATTTTGAAGATTGAAAACTGTGTGGTACATGTGTTTCACCTTTTTTTGAATGGTAAAAAAATATTTTGTATATTTTGCTAATTTGATATTAGAATCGTGGATCTTGAATTTTAATTTTAGTGTTGAACATTTCTTCTCGTGAATAATTCATGTGTATTTTATGTTATTAAATTACTGCAATATCTCAATAATATACCATTTGTGGAACTGTACCAATAATATATATATATATATATACACACGTTGCAATAGCTTCATAATAGCTGTTGCAGAATGTAGTAAGAATCGTTGCAGTACCATGTAATAACCTTTGCAATAGCCATTATGCAACATTTTTATAATTGTTTAAAACTGTTGCATTACCTTATAAAACCGTTGCAACAGAATAAAATGATTTATTGAAACAAAAGATTAACTGTCGCCATAGCCTCAAAAGAACTGATGCATAAACCTCTTTTCCAACGGTTCATAACCGTATCAATACTAAACTAACCGTTGGCATGTAAAGAAAGTAAAAACCGTAGCAATAGGTGTATCTATGGCAACAGTTATAGGAACCGTCGTACATAACCGTAGCGACAGATCTATTGCTACGCGATCTGTTGTAGCGGTTGCCTTAACCGTTGCATTAGACCTATGGCTACGGTATAATAGTCAATTGCAACGATAAATGAACTGTGGCAGTAGATCAAATTCCTAGTAGTGAAGGGGACAAATACAAAGTAATTTTCGCTGCAACGTAGAAGACTGTGAGAAGGATCTATTCAAGGAAAACAAACTATTATAGCTATGATAGATCATATTTACAATTACCATCACACAAAAGTCTATCCAGATCTCGAGAACTCATCCGATTCAGAAGTTTATGTTCTTACAAGTTTTTGAAGGTTAGACGACATTCTTATGTTCCATGCACTGGCTTACTCTGCAATGCACCTAAGGCAACAAGCATGTTAATCTTCATTTCTTACTCTGTATGGACATCAATGACTACCAAGGAAGGATTGTCTTTATAACTTGATATGTGTGAACTCTAAGGAAAAGACAACCCAAGTATTATTTTGTTTCCAAGTAATAGATAAGATTATAAATCCAAGTATAAATCCTTCATATGTAGATGAAATTCCAATTCTCTTTTGATAAGAATTCAGTATGAACCTTAATCACTTTGGACTGAATAAAGATTAATCACCACCACCTTAAACACATGCTCTATTTTATCTCCATTATGATGCACTTCACTAACACATTTCATTTGATTTTGCTGTTTCTTCTGATCCTCAATGCCAGAATTTATTTGTTGATGCTTTATTTTTGTAAGTACTGCCATAGCAACTAAATAGGGTGGATCTATGTAAAATTCACTATCAACTTCTGATAGAATCTGTCAATAGGATAAAATGATAACAAAATTTGTTATTCTGTTGCTTATTTGATATTTTATTCCCAAGTTATTAAAGAGGTCATTATTAATTTGTAAAAGGCTATGCCCTATGGTTGAATTGTTTTTTTAGTTCTCAAAAGTAATGTTTTGGCAAATATGTTATAAGGCATAAATAGTAGTTTTCTAGTGATTTGATTCATTTGAATGAGGATTGCATGAACGGAATGAAACACAACTTATTTTTGAGGCTGGTTCCACGACACAACTGTCATATGATGATATATATTGATAAATATGACAGAAGGTGTGAAGAAAAGTAAAATAAACGGACTTGGAGTACAACCTTCCTCAACTCATTCACTGCTATTGTTGTTTGGTGCTTGAACTTCTCAATCTTTTGAAGAAATTTATCTAGTATGTTTGAAAATTTTCTATGATATTTAGACTTTTTTTTAACTATTTACTTCTGTTTTGAATAAAACATATTACTTATTAGACATACTTCATGTGATGCTTGAACTTTTCAACTTAGTTATATTTAATTGAAACTTGAATGATTAGGAATGTATTTGATGTTTTATTTTATTGTTAAACTTTATGAATGGATGGTATTATAATTTACAGGTGGTGTATCAAATAAACAATTTTTTCTATATGAAAATGCAATTTTTTTACAACAATAATCAGCAAAATGACCTGACTTCTTCAACAAAATTAATATTGTGCCTACTGCAGCAATCGGAGAGTACCTAACTATTTATTTAATAAATTATTTACTCTGACTACCCTACTCAGAGAAATACTTAAATGAGTATACTGTAGTTGGAAGATACATCAATTAAATATTTAATTACTTTAATACCACGAAAAATGTAGTTGGGATTTATTTAATTAATAAACTGTTATTTAAATATTTTTTCTACTATTGTAGTCGCCCATATAGATAGTTTAATGGTCAGGACTAGTTTTATATTTTACCATACGGTAATCGGCAAAGTCTGACTACTATAGTCGGTGACGTTCAATATGTCGACAACCCATAGATAGTGATTTAGTCATAAAAAACTCCATTTTCCGATAACATTGAAACTATTTTTGTGGTCGAAAAACGATGAATATCTAGTAATTCGATAAACCATCAAAGTTATTCGAACAGAATAGGTCTCTTGAGACATTACTTATATCTTGTCTCTACTGATTGTCTTGAAAATATTTAGTCACACCCTTTTCACTACATGGAGAATTATTTTGATTAGTCGGGGAAAGAATTCACTTACTAGTTGAATTTTTGTGTGCAGCCAGCATCCAGAATATTCAACATCTTCAACATCGTCAGATGTATCCATTAGTTTGTGTCCGGACTACATTAATTGTTGGCCTGAAACAACTCGCGGCGCGCATCAACCCCGACTCTTGACGTTTTCCCTTTATATTCAATAGTTGTTTAGACACCAATATTACTTGTAACAATATCAATTGCTTGTGTGTACGAGTTTGCTCAGAAGTGGCGACAACCAATTGTTGATCAACCTTTCATTTTTTTCATTTAATATTTTTCTCGCATCACCTTGATACTTTCACTATTGATAGTACTTTTTGAAGCAACTTCAATTGTATTATCAATTTGTTTGTTATTTTAAGCGACAATTATCTTCATCTTGACTCTGGTGCTTACAATAATTGCAATACAAAGGTAGAGTATCATATACAATCTCCAGATAAACCTCATTAAACTTACTTGATTTTCCATCCACAAATTGCAATCTTATACGATTTGGAAGCTTTTCCATTAAGTAAAAGTATAACCTTTAACATGGTTGTGCTGGGCCTTGGCTTAATTTGAGTAACTTTATCTAAGTTTTTGGATTTCCAACTGCCGATGCTATAAACAACGCTTACTTCTTTGCAAATAAATCTTGAGAGATAAGGTTAATGAAAAAATAAAAACCACAGATTACGTCGTTTTCTCCTTTGAATTATATCCAATGGACCATGGAAAAACCCTACATTGGTTCTCCTATCCATGGAAAAATTCTCTTAAATGCATACCGTGGAGTTTGTTGTATCCACCATCCACCTCTCTCGATATATATAACACAAACCCAAACATATCAAATTTTCTCTTTTGCATTCTTTGCTAGCATTCTATAATGAGCTTCTCCATATTGTGCCGTGGGATTTTGAATTACATTTCCTTCATCATCCTTCATCATAGGAATAAGAGGACTATCACTGACTCTCATCCATAATTTATAGTATTGGCTTGGTGAAATCCTCCATTCTCGCCTTCCACAATGTGAAGTAATGCCCACTGAATAGTGGTGGTATGTTCATGCGTTGACCTTCACCGAGTCAAAGAGGAGGTGCATAATTCATAATGATCTTATCTTGAGTAATTAGACTCTACAAAGATAACACACTCTGATACTAATTGATGGAATTCTGACCCTCAAATTTGCCTGAGGAACAAATATATTTTATATGTTTCTTTGCAGATTACAATAGTTACATTTTGTAAAGAAAATAAAATAATGAAACAATATTTAATCGCGGAAGCCCCTAACTCATAAAGGGTCAAAACATGAACTACACCTTTGTAGAATTAAACTCCACTTCATTCAACTCTGAGCCTCAACAAAAGATAACAAATATATGTAACCCAAGGAATTATAAACTCTAATTCCTAACAAAGAAATTATAAACACTAATTCCTAGATACCCAAGACCAAAATCTCTAGGCTTAAGTCTTCTACCATACGTCAAGTTTCCCAAACATGTTATATGAATCCTACATACACACTTGATTGTAATCAAAACTTTTAATTACAATCTTACAACTTTTTCCTCACAAACTCGCAAAACTCCCCAATAAATCTCAAAACTCTCTCAAACTCTTTATCGTGTTTTGATCTTCTCTCTATGTAAGTGCACAAAATTCTTTAATGAACTATTTTTTTCCAATCTTTGTTATAAAACAAAAATTACTGATTCTAATAAATTGTTCAAAAACATTAAGTAACTGAAATTTATAGAACCAGTAAGAAAGATTAACAAAAAATTAATTCACAAAAACTAAAATCTGTAAAAAAAAATGTACCAGAGTATGAAAAACCTTTAAAATTAGAAAAAGATCCAGTCCATTGAACTTACACTGTACCCTTAAGGAAATCATTCCACTCTAGTATCATAAGTTTGATTTGGAATATAACATCCAAGGGTATAATGATCTTAATCAGCAGAGTGCAGATACCCAAAAACACTAGTGTCAGCGAACCAATCCACAGCAGGAAAGTACAGGAAGAAAAATGTGTGCAGAAGAAGAATATCAGAATATTCGTAAAAAATATTCTGAAGAATAAGTGGTATTTATATGCCAGAAGAATAGGTTCCGGAAGGTTGTAACCATTTTAGAATTCACACAACCATTAATGAAAGTTTGCAACCTTTCAAATGGTACTGATTTTTCCTGAAAGTTACAACCTTTCAGAACAGTCATGGCGGGAAATTTAAATAAAACGGGTAGCGCAGGGATCCAGTCGGGCCGCGTTAGTCAAGTTGAAACATTTCAGTTAATTTGAACTTCTGTTATCAACTAAATAATTGAATTTTTTTTGTCCATTTAAATGATAAATTAAATAAAATAAATAATCAAAATTGACTTTGTCCAAAAAAAATAATCTCTTGATCAATCATTTACCAATGCCAAAGCCAAAACCAAATCCAAAGCACGCAACAACGACAACGTCGCGAGGGGGGTCCCTCTTTCCAACCCTTTTAATAATTAATAGGAGTGTTTATGTATTTAAACTCTCATATTTTTCTTTCCACCACTGATGAGGGACAAATGCCTTTTTATTAAAGCATAAGAGGACTTTTCAAGTTCTCAACTTTCCAAATTCCTCTCTTTCCCTCTATTTTCCATCAATTATTTCTACATACTACATACCCAACAATCCCCAACATTCATGGGGAACAAGTATAACACAGGAATGCACAGACAATTGTGTACTTTACAGTCAAGGATTATTTTAATCTAGATAATTAGGTTTCCACTTCGACATTCCATAGTGAACATATGTCGGATATGCTCGGTCAATTGGTAGATGTGATATCTTTGAACCATGGAGCTTTGGTGTATATCTACACAATCACATGTCACACCATTAACCCTTTACTATTATGGTTCTTACGGTTGTTTTCGTTTCAGCCATGAACACCTCCTGGTTTTATGAGTGGATAGAGAATAGGCTTATGACAGAAAATTCTTTTTGAAGCGGCTTCCACTTCACAGTCACATAGGTGGTTTCTAACCGTGTCATCTTGTAAATACACTATTTTGTCAGATCTACCAAACATAGAAAATCATTAAAGACTTTAAGATTTATTACCTTTAAACTAGCCTTAAACTCTTAACCTTGTTCTTGAACATTGTTTTCATCATGAGAATGGATTGAGTTAATTGAAAATGTCGAACCACCAGCCACAACTTTGTTTTTATCCTTCAATATAGCTCTTCGGAATCCAGTCTGCTAGATAGAGTTACCGTCATGCTGACTTGTCCTAAGTTGTAAACCCATCCCTTAGATGATCTTTCAACTGCCTCTCTCACTAGGCCTTTCATTAGTGGATCTTACACATTATCGCTTGACTTTACGTAGTCAATTGTAATAATCCACTAGAGAGTAGTTGTCTTATGGTGTTACGTCTCAATTGTATATGACGACACTTCCCGTTGTACATAATGCTCCTTTCCCTACCTAGTGCTGCTTGACTATCGCAATGTATGCAAATAGGTCCAACAAGTTTGGGCCAAAATGGAATATCCTCTAGGAAATTCCAGAGCCATTCACCTTCTTGACCAACCTTATCCAAAGCAATGAATTGATATTCCATTGTTGAGCGAGCAATACATGTCTGTTTGGAGGATTTCCAAGAGACTGCTCCTCCACCAAGTATGAACACATAACCACTCGTGGATTTTAAATCATATAACCCGGTGATCCAATTTTCACACTATATCCTTTAATCACAGCAGGATATTTATTATAATGCAAAGCATAATGTTGTGTATATTCTAGATAACCCAACACACGTTTCATTGCCATCTAGTGAGTTTGATTCGGATTACTAGTGAACCAACTAAGTTTGCTAATAGCACATGCTATATCTGGTTGCGTACAATTCATAATATACATCAAGCTTCCCAACACTTTAGCATATTCCAATTGAGATTCACTTTGTAAAAACCCTAAAAATGGATATGATAAGTAATGATTAATGTATCTAGAATGCCTACGGTTATATCAGGTTCACACGGAATTGATTCGCGTGAAACCAGACCTTTGAATCCTTGATACATCCAAGCCAACTTACTTGGGGAGTTAATTGATCTAGGAAAGTTTGGTTCCCGCCAGGTAGGCCTCCCGAATATGAATATTCACTCGGATGAGTCTTCACTGGACTTAAAAAGGGGAAATCTTAAGTTTGGAGGGTCCATATGTTGAAATGGTTTTTTTCCAGTATAAGGGTAGGATCATTATTACCCTAAATATGTAATTAATTATTTAATAAATAGGGTGGAGGGGTATTTTGGGGAGAGAGGGCCGACATTGTCCTTTTAGCAAAATTTTGCTCCACCAAGGTTCGAACCTAGGTGGGAGCAATGATTTAAATCATTTTATTTAAATTGGTAAATTAATTTAATTAATTAATTTTTATTATATGATTTAATAAAAAGTAAAATCAGAATTAAAGGTTTGAAAGAGTCCTAGTTTACTAATCCTAAACTACCTTTCATGTTTTAACTCTCTCTTGCACGTCAATATCTCTCTTTTATTTTCACGTTCTCTCTTTCTAAAGACAAGAACTTCTTAGAAACCAAAAGTTCTTCACACTTGAAGTTCATGTTTAAAACAAATACAAAACATAGCAAAAAAACATTAGGAAAAAGGGAGGGGTTTTTCCGTTGAGTTGGTATTGAAGATTTCGTACTTGGACGTGATTTTAGAGAGGTTCTTTGGGCATAAAGTTCAAGGTTTGAACGTAAAAATAAGGTATGGGTTTTCTTACTTTAGTCCCTTTCCCAAGAGACCCTTTGGACTCAGATGAAATTATTCCAAAAACTAGGGTTGTTCCCCGTTGCATATCCCTGTCACTAGCTCCAATCGATTTGTAGGTTGGGTATGTTTGCTGGTATAAATTAGGGATGTAATGTGTTTTAGTGATGATTATGTTCATGTATGTATGTTCGTAGTTATGTGAATATTAAGCATGATGTCTGCAACAATGTGTTTATGTGTGTGCATTGTGTAGCTGTGACTTATACTCTTGGTTTGAAGTTCAAAAATAACATGTTATGGTTGTATTCTTACGTGCACACACTTGTATAAATCGTGATGTTCATATGAAGTATAATGTTGCTGATTTGAATGGAAACTATTAGCTAAGTTAATCCATGAAAATGCACCTAAAGATGTACTAAATGATCCATGAATTACCCTAACGACTAACGTGTAAACGTTGATGAAAATGAGCTAAAAACGTAAATAATTTCCAGAATCTTGTTGATGAGTTTTGGCAAAGCTAAGTGGTGTGTCATGCGATGTAAAATGAATTAAAAAGAAGGGAGGTCAATGAGAATCGAACCCCTGACCTCACCATGTTAAAAATCATAGTAATAAAGTAATAGAAAAAGAAAGTGGCATCTGGGATTCGAACCCATGTGCCTTGACCAAAACATGTAAAAAGATAATGAAAAATAAAAATGAGAGGTGTGGGGTTCGAACTCACAACCTCTCGGTCAGACATAAGTAAGAATTAAAAGAAAAATAATAGTTGAGGCATGTGGGAATTGAACACACGAACTCTCGGATGAATAAAGGAAATTAAGAAGATAAATAAAGTGGGGTTGTGGGGGTTCGATCCCACACCCTCTCGGTCAAACGAAAATGGTTTAAGGAAAAAGAGAACAAAATAAAATGAGGTTGGGGGTGTTCGACCCAACATCCTCTTGGTCCCAAATGAATGGAAAAAAAAGAATTAAGGGAAATTGAAGAGAAGGCATTGGGGCTCAATCTTGGGTCTCCAAGCCCAGTGGATCAAACTAAAACAAATAAAAATGTAAGTGTATTCAAAGGGATTCAAAATCGGGTTTCCTTGACCAATTTCTTTATTGATACATAAGTCATACGTGAATAAATGTTTAAACTAATACTGCCTACATAGATCAAAATCGATGATCTTGGCATACATACAAGATGAATAAGTCTTGTATCACAAAATCTTAGGAAGATATGAATCACTTAAAATAATTATGAATGAAGACTCATAGATTGTATGTATAGACCCATATGTGTAGCATACATTTAAAAGTAAGTGAACCTAACATATATGAAATGAGAGGATGTAACCCTACAAGGGTTAACAAAGAGTGTGAAACAAACTAAATAGCCAAGTGCAATGTCATATGATGATATGACTACTCACGAAAAAGGGGTGAGTAATTATGAAAAGAAAATGTGCTAAAGTTAATGAATGTGGTGACAATATGATAAGAGGATAATGTGAAATATTAGAGCAATCTCAAATGAGCCTAAGTAAATGTTACCAAAACGTACTCACCTATGAGAGTGTAAAGTTAATGAAGAGATCATTCTCTATGAACACTCTAATGAAAGTATTGAGATTAATTTATAATTAATACTGATGATGAGATGAGAAATCATCTAATGAGCTATGATGTCCTCATACTAGTAGTCAGCTTCCATGACATTTGAGTTGAATGTAATGGAACTTTATGCTGAGCACCGATAGGCTAGTTATGAGCAGTGATGCCTTCTTTTGGAATGGGCGGAGGTTCGCGTAACTCTCATGAGATGAGAATGTGTGGCATGCCGGGTATGGGTCTCCTTATTTCTCCTATTCTTTGAACCTATACTGCCAATGTAGAGATCTAACATGGTTCAATTCCCTATATACACTAGCATGTTTTGGTTCACATTGGCCGGTGATTCCACCTCTTTTAGGTGTGGGGATAACACACTGATTTCATGATGCTTACATGATCTATGTCGGTTAAGGTTAAAGTTCCCAAAGAAAGAACGAGGCCAGCCTCAAATGATGCACATAATGAAATGAACGATACCAAAGGTGTTAGGATAGGATAATCAAGAGGTAAGCAATACTCAATTAATGATACTAGGTTATTCTTGATCATTATACAGCAAACCCGATGAGAGTCTTAAAACTACATCCTAGGTATGACTAGTGCTTGTACTAGTATATGAATGAATGAAATAAAGTACGTTTTAATGAATGAAGCAGACTCTGTGGTTGCTAAAGAAGGCTCCCTAGTTGAGGTCCCATATCTTGAGCCCTCATTTTGGGAAGTCCTAATATCAATTCCATGATTCCAAGGTCTCATGGCATATAATCGAATGATATGAAATATGTTATGCGTTAAATGAAATATGTATGTGCTATATGTAATATTTTATATGTTGTTTACAATATGATACATATGATGATGCATGTTACACTCATAGCATGACTTTCCTAAATCCAATTTGTCAAGTCCACTGACTCTCCTAATCCAAATCTGGTAAGTCAACTGAGTTTCCTAATACCAATATGGCAAGCCCACCGACTTGACTTTCCATAAATCATGTTGTTACGAAAGAGCTATTCTTACTATGCATGTCCTTGGTGTGTTCTTGCATATATCCGTACTTAGTAAAAGTGTGTACTAATCCCATACAATATCTACTTTTATGTGCAGACACTAGTGGACGTTAAAGCTTACAGTACGACGTTTCAGTTATCCGAACGTGGAGCTTTCATCCGGATTTGGTAGGCCCTCATGGTTTCGAGGATGTCTACTATTATTTTCTAGCTTAGATGTAGGCTTTAGCTAGTAGAGCATGTTCCACTAGTCTTTCATTTCCACTTTCATTTCAGACTTTCTATTGGTGCCGTTTTGGCAAAAATGTGTTTAATGCAATTATGAACTATTTCGTTCATTTGATGATCCTAATAATAGATACGTGATTGTGAACGTCTATGAGTTTACGTAGATTGAATTACATGAATGTTAAGTAACAAAAAGTTCAAATTTCCGCTAAAATTAACCTAGATGAAGTAACAATGACATATGTAGGCTTGTCTGCGACCTCTGAGAGGTCAATGACGCTGGTCTCATCTGGGGTCTAGATTCATGTCGTGAAACACATTGACCTTCATTCTTTTTAAATGTACATCTTAAATCAATTCGAGTTTTGAACTTATCCAATACTTTTTCAATATAATGAGATTGAGATAATGTTAGTCCCTAGGGAATTTTGATAATCCTGACGTCTAAGATCAAATCACTAACTCCTAAGTCCTTCATATCTAACTTGCTGGACAGCATGCTCTTAGTAGCAAATATATCGTCAATATTTTTACTCATTATTAACAATTCATCAACATACAAACAAACAATGACTTCATGATTCATAATATTTTTAATTTAAACATATTTATCATATTCGTTAATCTTGAATCCATTTGTAAATATTGTTTGGTCAAATTTAGCATGTCATTGCTTGGGTGCTTGCTTGAGTCCATAAAGTGACTTCACAACTGTGCACACTTTTTTTTCTTTACCAGGAACTATAAACCCTTCAGGTTATTCCATATAAATTTCTTCCTCCAACACTCCATTTGAGAAGGCTTTCTTAATATCCATTTGGTGGATTTTAAGATCATGCACTGCTGCTAGTGCTATTAACATCCTAATTGATGTTATCCTTGTTACTGGAGAGTATGTGTCAAAGTAGTCCAAACCTTCCTTATGTTTGTACCCTTTGACTACCAATCTAGCCTTATTTGTCAATAGTCCCATCAGGTTTCATTTTCCTTATAAAGATCCACTTTGATCCTTAAGGTTTATTTCCTTCAGGAATATCAACCAATTCCCACGTGTGATTGCTTAATATTGATTCGATCTCACTATTGACTGCTTCTTTCCAATAAGTTTATTCAGATGAGTACATAGCTGATTAAAATGTTTGAGGCTCATTTTCAAGCAATAGTGCTACAAACTTTGGTCCGAAAGAAGCAGATTTTCGTTCGCGAGTACTACGCCTAGGTTCCTCACTAGTTAGAATGTTTCCCATTGATTCTTCTCGTGGTTGTTGAAGTCTTTCACTTGCTGACTCACTTTCAGTTTTATACGGATAAATGTTTCAAAAAACTCTGCGTTATCTGATTCAATTATCGTATTAACATGAATCTTAGAATTATCAGATTTGTGAACAAAAAACTGACAGGCTTTACAGTTCACAGCTTACCTAATAAAGACACAATCTACTATTTTGGGTCTAATATTAACCATCTTCGGTAAAGGAACCTCTATCTTGTCTAAACACCCCCACACTTTGAAATATTTAATATTGGGTTTCTGTCCTTTCCACAACTCATATGGAATTGATTGTACTTTTCGATGGGGTAGTCTATTAAGTATTTTATTAGCTGTAGGGATGGCTTCCCCCCAAAGGTGTCGCGATGAACAAGAATTTATCATTAAGACATTCATTATTTCCGTTAATGTTCTGTTCTTCCATTCTGTCAAACCATTTGACTGTGGTGTATAAGGTGTTATAGTTTGATGAATAATACCATATTCCAAATATATCTCTACCAAAGAAGATTCAAATTCTCCACCCCTATGACTCTAAATCATTTTTATCTTTAGATTTACTTGATTTTCCACTTCATTTTTGTATTGCCTAAATGCATCCATCCATTACTTCATCCTTTACTATTAAGCAAATATAAATAACAAAATCGAGTGCAGTCATCAATAAAAGTTATAAAATACTTTTTCCCACCACGAGATGGTGTTAACTTCATATCGGATATATCAATGTGAATTAAGTCTTATGGTTTAGAATTCTTTCAACAGACTTATAAGGATGTTTAACAAACTTACTTTCCATACATATTTTGCATTTCGATTTATCTTATTTAAAATCAGGAAATACTTGTAGATTAACCAAATTTTGCAAGGCTTTGTAGTTTACATATCCAAACGGGCATGTCATAAATCATTTAACCCCAATAAGTAAATAGAAATAGAATTTTTATTAAAACTTTCAACAACCATTACATTAAGTTTGAAAAGACCCTCATTGAGCTAGCTCTTTCCTATGAACATTTCATTCTTACTTATTACAGCTTTATCACTAACTAGGACACACTTAAATTTGTTCTTAACGAATACTGCAGAAGAAACTAAATTCTTCCTAATAATTAGGACAAGCAGAACATTGTTCAAAGTCAACACCTTATCGAATGTAATTTTCAACATTACTTGCCAAGTTCCTGCAATCCTTTTTGTTGTTGTGTTTCCCATGAACAAATCTTCATCGTACTCAGCACGACTATACGTTGAAAAGGCTTATTTCATAGAGCAAATATGTCTAGTGGCACCTGAGTCGAAAAATCACTCCTTGGGATGTCCAATTAAGTCACACTCCGAGATCATTGTACTTATGTCATCTACATCTTCCATCTTCTCCGCGATGTTTGCTTGACTTTTTCCTTTACCTTTGTCTTTGTCCTTTCTTGGAGCACGACAATCAGAAGACCTATGACCAGTCTTGCTCCAATTGTAATAGTTGTCTTTGAATTTCTTCTTGGCCTGTTCTAACTTCTGACCGTTGGACTTCTTTCTCTTTTTTTCTTTGGTAGGAGCTTCTTCAACAATATTAACTCAAATGATTGTTGAACTCTTACGCGACTTCTTTTTGGAGTTTTTGTTATCTTCCTCAATCTTCAGCCGAAACACAAGATCTTCAAGTTTCATTTCTCTACGCTTGTGCTTTAGATAATTGTTGAAATCGTTCCACCAAGGAGGCAACATCTAGATCATTGCAGCCACTTGAAAAACTTCATTTATTACCATATCTTTAGCAATCAGATCATGAAGAATAAGTTGAAGTTCTTGCACTTGTGATCCAACAGTTTTATCTATGATTTTATAGTCTAAACACTTTGCGATAACAAAATTTTTCAAGCATACATTCTCTATCTTATATTTGTTCTCAAGTGCATCCCACAACTCTTTTGAATTTGTTATTTCACTATCAACATTATATAAGTCATCCTCTAAAACACTCAAAATGTAGCCTTTACATAGGAAGTCGACATGTTTCCATGCTTCAATAATCATGAACATTTCTCTGTTTGGCATATCATCAGCAGGCACATGAGTATCTTCAATTACAAATTTCTGAAGACCAAGAGTGGTAAGCTAGAAATATACCCGTTGCTGCCATCCTTCGAAATTCACACCTGTGAATTTACTCGATTTTTTCTCCTTGTGGTACAACAGTTCGGGTTGTTGCAGCAATAGCCAATGTAACACCATTGTTTGTCATTTCTAATAAACAAAAATTGATAGAGTCTTAGTAATGAATAAATTATAATTGCAGACTTAAAGAATTATAAAATAACAAAGATTTTTGTCTCCACCAGAAATAGAGATTGTAAAAAAATATAATTTCCTTAAGATTGTTGTCAATCTATGTTATAAAAAAGAAATTACCGATACTAATAAATTGTTCAAAAACACAAAGTGACTGAAATTTATAAAACCAGTAAGAGACATGAAAAGAAATTTAATTCACAAAAACTAAAATCTTAAAAAAACGTACTGAATCTAAAAAAACCTTTAAATTGGAAAAAGATCAAGTCCACTAAACTCACAGTGTCCCCTTAAGAAAATTATTCCCTTCTAGTATCCGAGGTTTGATTTGGATATAAACTTCCAGGGTAAAATGATCTTAATCAGCAGAGTGTAGATACCAAAAAGTATACTGTAAGTGAACCAATCCACCACATAAAAGTACACAAAAAAAATGTGTGCAGAAGAAGAAGAAGAAGATCAGAAAATTCGTAAGGAACTATTCTGAAGAATGAGTGGTATTTATAGGCAAGAAGAATAGGTTCTGATAGGTTTCAACCCATACAGAAGTTACACAACCATTAATAAAAGTTTTCAACCTTTCAAATGATACTGACTGTTCCTTAAAGTTGCAAACTTTCAGGACATTCATGGCGGGAAGTTTAAATAAAATGGAAAAGTTCAAATAAAATGGGTCGCGGATCAGAGCCGGGTCAGGTTAGTCAAGTAAAAGTTGAAACATTTCGGTTAATTTTAATCTTCTGTTATCAACTAATTAATTGAAAATATTTTTTGTCCATTTAATTTAATAATTAATTAAATAATTAAAATAAACTTTGTCCAAAAAATAATCTCTCGATCATTTGCCAAAGTCGAAGCCAAAGCCGAGACGAGCAAGCGACGGCGACAACGCGAGGGGGGTCCCTCTTCCCAACCCTTTTAAAAATTAATAGGAGTGTTTCTTTATTTAAACTCTCCTGTTTTTCTTTACACAACCGATGAGGGACAAATGTCTTTCATTAAAGCATAAGAGGACTTTTCAAGTTCTCAACTCTTCAAATTCTCAACTTTTCAAATTCCTCTCTTTCCCTCTATTTCCCATCAATTCTTGCTACATACTACATACCCAACACTATTATGGTATTTATAGAGTTTTAAACTCTCCTAAGTCTTGTTCAACACAACTTAGTCTTTGCCTCTTTAAAATAACGTCTTTAAATCGAACTAAACTCGAACTCCTTCTCACGTTAGGACACCTCCTTGCATTCTGCTTTGAAAGGAAAAACTTCCACGCAGTTTACCTTAACTAAAGAAGAATATTTATTAATCACTAACTCCTTCTTCTAATTGGTTTCGACTTCCTCTTCTACTTCGAATTTGAAAGTTTATGTGGCAAATTTCTACTTTTCTACTTCTTTCAGGCTTTTGTCTCCTTCTTTACTTTTGCTTCCTATTTTTCCTATTAGATTATGAAAACTATTTTGCCTGCGTGCTCCTTTATTAATGGAAACTTTATGTAATGGTTGATTGTCGAAAAAGCAATCATTCCATACCTTTATAACTTTTAATTTGTGTGGTTGACGTTTCTCCTAATCCCAGTCAGATTCGGTCTGAAAAGCACATGTTGGCGCAACCGGTTCCTTTCATGTATTCCTTTATTTTTTAATTATCTATATATTACTCATTCTAACACTCTCAAATTTAGATTGGGCGAGGAAGTATTCGGGAAGGACCAATTCTTTAGATGTAGTGTATAACTTTAATTATCACTCTAACTTTCAAAGCTTTTTCTCCAATTGTTGCTGCAATTTTTGGGCATCTGTATGTTGGTTAATTGTTTTGATTTGCATTCAATTTTTTCGTTTACACTTTTTGGTATATACAACTTTTTATTAATGTTTTATATATAGAGATGTGGATGATTTTCAAAGTTTTGATCTTTTACTGAGTTGGTGAATTGCAGTGACAAAAGGGGTAAAAAGAAGATAGTTATTTTTTTTCCTTTCTTTTTGTGAAACAGGTTCTCGATTTCTAATGTTGATGTAGGTGATAAAAATTTCTAAAATCAATATTTTTTATTTTTTATTTTTTCATTTATGTGTGAATATATGTAAATCAATCTGCTACAACTAAAATTAAATAAGGAGGTAACACTAAGAAGATGATATACCTAAATCATTAATTTAATTACTTTATGTCATATCATATTAAGAAAATTCTAAATCTTGTACTAGTAGTCTAATTGTTAGGTGGATATATGATTTCATTTTGTCATTTCATTTCCTAAAATTATTGAAGAACTTGATTTCTTAATGGGTAAATTAAGAATAGTAGAAGGAAACTATTAGAGAGTTCGGTTTATTTAAGCTTTCGATGAAGTAGCATCAATATATGTTATAGTGATGATACCAGTTTACACCTAATTTTGATGCTCCGCGATTCAAATAATTTTTAAATGTCATAAATATTGAACAATTGGAAATAATTGAACTTTTAAAATCTAAAATACTTTCAAGATTATCTTCCAAACACTTTTTTGCCACTTTTTCATATGGATTATATATCCTTATACTTAAAATGCATAGCTTTATATAAATACTTAGAAAATCATTTTACCAAAAACATAGTTTCAATTAAGAAAACAACTTATTTTCTTTAAAACTAGCAATTTTATAATGATCTTTCCTTTTGAAATAATTATTTTTATGTTGGATATGTTAAGAAGCTCGTGTAATTAATTGACTTTATAATCCATCTCATTTCCCTTTGAAACTATTTAAGGGACTTTTATTTATTCCATATTTGGACCATCAGATAACCTTTAACCCAAAATTTTTGCCCAAATTCATTAAACCCATTTCACATTAAGAGACCCAAGACCCAATTCGGGATTTGAAAATTTCCCGAGTCCCACACTATTTTTCCCTTTTTTTCGACACAAAGTTTGTCCTATAAAAACCCCTTCACTCTTACTGTTTTTGGAGGAGAGAAAAAGAACACCCCACAAAGTTTTTGGGAGTTCTTATTTTCGTCGCTGAAATTTGGTCGATTCGCGACTATCTTGACTCAGAGTGGTGTTGGAATTCGTCAAGTCCAGGATCGAGTTCCAATTGCTGCACAGAACCAGGTAACACTCGTATTCCTTCCTCATTTGATGTGAAGTGTTGGGTTTAGTTTTTGGTCTATAGATTATGAATACATATTTTAGTTAACTAAATAAAGGTGTTTAGATTTAACTTCATTGTTTAGCACACTTCGTTAGTTTTAGATCTTGTCTCTTGTTTTGATCTCAATGCTCAAGAATGGAGGTTTATTTTATCTTAACATTTTGTGAATTATGTGGTGTTTAACTAATTACATCAAGTTTTGTTGTTTATTCTTTCACTCGCATTTTTCGTTTTAAAGATCGTTGTCGATAATCAGTGTTTAAATTTGTTCAAAATGCTTGATGGTATAAAGATTTAAGTATCGATTTTTCTTCCTTGATTATACCTTGATTTAATTATCTTATCCTTCTTGTTTAACTAGAGAGATTTTCCTTGGGTATCTTCCTTTAATATGTGCAAGTTGTGAAATATTTTCTTTGTGTATCTTCCTTTAATTCTTGCAAACTGTGAAAGTTGATCTAATTGATTAAATATTCACTTTCCTTTCTTGATTAGATTTGCTCATGCTTCACTTGATTCCTGCAATCATCTGGATTGAGAGTCTGTACTTTTGTGATGTATCTCGTTCTTTTCCTACGTCAGGTGACTAGTCAGTATATGCATTTCTAATTCTTAAAACATTCAATTATAAGGTTAACACAATTTTGTGCGCACCTATTTATGAGATTTGGTGTATGAGTTGTTACATTGTCTTTTCTTTTCTTTTACGGCTTTTCTTAGATATGACGTGTCAATTTCCGCTTTGTTTATAGGGACTTTCTACTACTGAGGATTGGTGTATGAGTTGTTAATGGGTAAGGTTTATTCAATACTATTTGTTAGTCATCAAAACTACAACTCTTTGTCATCCATCAAAACTACAAACTTCATGATTTCTCATTCCCCAACAATTTCCCCCTTTTTGATGATGACAAACTATGTATATGTTTATCCACATTATATAATTTCCCCCTTTTGACATCATTGAAAACCAATAACCAAAGAACTCGAATAACATTCAATGAGTGCAATATCTTTTTTAACTCGTAGCCACTTGGGCAACACTTTCAAGTACACTTGTGCTAACAAAATGGTTAGATAATCTGAGGATATTAGTCATTTTAAACTCATACACAATTACGATCTTCAATGGGAAACAAAATAAAAAAATATGTACCAGTTTATGCCCTTATTAAAAACATAAAATATCATGAGTATCAGACAGACATAAGAACATCAAAGTGTCAAAGATTCTAAAATTTGAGGATGAGGATTGGGACAAAGATTACTAAAGTGAGGATGAAAGGGATGTTTACTGACATTGATAAAAAAAATTTCTATATGCCCATTGTGCACCAGCTCCTTTGTTCTGATTAGCTTTCTTAGAATGTGAAATTTCATCAAGAGAAACATGAGGTACATCGTCAATTTTTCATTCCTCCATGAATTTTTTTATTAGCCTTTTTCTTGATGACAAATTTGAAGGAGTACCAACTACCAGTAAGAGATTCATCACATTTTGGTGCACAAAGAGATGTGTTTATCAATAATGAAAGCAAGCAGCAATTTATTTCTTTGAGAAGTGTTCCCCCTGAGAGATAGATAGGTTATACACTTGGAATGGATGAAATATCAATTTGGAATTTGTGACCCTGGTTCAGATGTGGGTGGTAAAGCCAGTTTCCCTCTAAATTAAAGCATGAGTGACTTCAATACTAAGATTTTCATCATTAGAGCAGTTTTGAATGATACTTATTGTCAAACAGGGTTCTTGGTGATTTTTAAGAAAGTTGAATTTTTGAGGATCGACTAGGTTCATTAGTGCTTATGTTTGACCCAAACAGAAGAAATTAATGCATTGAAAAAGAATGGTACATACCTGAGTATTACAGCGAAACCAGGTTCCCCCTTTTTTTGTGTTTCTCCATGATTTACTTAATGGTGTTAGCAAGGAGTAGAGATAACATCCGCAGACTTTCTAAACATTGTTTGAGATGTGACTGGAGTGTGTATCTGTTACAGTACGAGGTTGAGTTAGCAGATATTTATTGTATAATTACTCAAGCGTAAGAGTATTCGTTTAATAGCCAATTATTAAAGGAATTCATGATAATGCATCAACTTATTTCGATAAGACAATGCTCAAGTTTTTCAAATTCAAGGCCTTCACGAGAATGTCGCATCATCATATTCTCCCAGATCAAATGAATCTCAAGTTGATTCAGAGAGAACCAACCCTTGTCAATTTTCAATACCTTCCAATGAATAACAAGGACCATGTTCACCCAACGAAGTTCCGCCTAAAGATGTACTATACTCTTACTGTCCCGATTGCATTATTATTCCCCAATCTCCATAACCATAGATTAGTAGTAATTCATGTTTCAGGTACATCAGTGATTGTTAGATGTGAACAAGGTTCATATGCAATGTTGTCTAAATTTGCATCATCAAAGATGTTTGATATCATGTCACATTCTTCAACTTTTTTTTGTCTCTTTCATTTTTCTCATTCTTTTCAAGGACTAAACTGCCTCCTTGAAAACCAAAGAGCGAGAGGAAATTTTCTACCATTTTTAGCACCTGTTTGGAGAATGAAATATTCATGTACCAACTTGGCCTTTTCCCTCTCACCTTCACCTAAAACACTAGTCAAAGATTAGTCTTGGGAACCCAGATTAGCTTGGTCCCCTTTATGTGAGTAAAATGATGAATAAGATTTCTTCTAGCCCAAAAATACAAATAATATCCTTTTAATTTGGAGTATTTTTATTTGCAACCAGGTTCTTATCTGTATCAGTCTTTTTCTTTTTTGTGAAGTTAACATTTTTTTGAAATGCCTCAAATAAAGTTTTACATTGATTCTTTAACTGACCTAAGTTTCCACAATGAGTGCATTAACTTTTAGACATGTGAATAGTGTGTGACACAAGATTATTTAGTTTAAAACCTATCCCACTTTAATTAGTGGTTTGCCTTTCTTGAATCTGAGTTAAAATTTCAGAGGACCTGGTCCATCTAAGATTCTGTTCCAGATCCAGTTTGGTATGATCAAGAATTTCTTGTAGCAACCTATTCCTTTCTATTAAAGCTTGACAATTCATGGTTAACAATTTAATTTTTTCTTCTAGAGCTAATTGAAGTTTACTAGCAGATTTTTTTGCCCTTGTGACTTAACTCTAAGATTTTAATCTGTTCTTTAAATTTGTTTTGAAGAAAGTGATTGTGTTTCTTAAGATTGTCATTGACTTCTCTTAAAGATGCATACTTTTCCATCATTTGTTCTCTTTCATAATTGATTGACTGATATGCATCTATAAGAGTACTTAATAAGGACTCTAGTTCCTTTTTAGAATATTATTCAATATTCACTTTGATAAGATGAAAACTTACCTTGTTTTGTTTGTCATCATCTTCATCATCTTCATCATCTGTTTCAGGAATGATTACAAGAAAATCATATTTATTTGATTGTTTTATTGCAAGTAGTGACTGATTTTCGAACCTTCCATCCTCAAATTATTCTTCTAATAAATCTCCCATTGCGGCAAAGGCTCTTTTCATTGAAAGATGTGCTTCTTGATTGTTTATTCTTCTTTTTTTCGGAATGTACTTATCATTCTTGATTTCCTTCTCTTTTTCCAAACTATTCCTGTTTTTCTCTAGAGCTTTTAATGGACAAACCTTGACAAAGTGATCCAGACTTCCACACTTGTGACATACTTGACCTATTGGATTTTCAGTGATTTTTTTAGAGTTCCTTCCGTGGAATACTTTTCCCCTTTTTAACATTCTTGAGAACCTTTTGGTCATGAACGCAATGTTTTCGTCCTCAAAATATTCTTGTGTTGTTCCTATAAGAACCCAGTTCTTATCTTTTCTTTTTCCTCCAATTTCCTTTTCTTGTTTTATCTTGAGTTCATAGGTCATGAGATTTCCAATGAGTTCATCCATAGCTAACTTATCTAGATCACGGGCTTCAGTAATGGCTTCTACTTTGCTTTCCTAGGATTCTGGAAGAACACTCAAAAGTTTTCTGACTGCTTTCCCATTGGAATTGTTTCACCTAGTGAGTAGATTTCATTAATGATAGCAGTGAACCTGGTATGCATCTCTTGGATTGTTTCACCTTCTGTCAATCGAAACAATTCGTATTGTCTGTTCAAGCTATCTATTTTAGACTTCTTTACCTGAGTTGTTCCTTCATGCGCAGTTTGCAAAGTTTCCCATATTGGTTTTGCATCTAGACATAATGCTATTCGATTGTATTCATCTGGATCTATTCCGCGTATCAAGATCTTTTTTGCTTTAGCATTGTTCTGAATTGCAAGTTTATCTGCAGCATACCATTCTTTCCTATCTTTTAGTACTTGAGTGGTTCCATCAATTCCATTCTTCATGGGTATGGTTGGACCGTCCAACACAACTCCCCATAGGTCTACATTTTCTCCTAGTAAATGATCCATCATGCGATTCTTCCACCATCCATAATACTTCCCATTAAACAGTGGTGGTCGAGTTTGAGAAGATCCTTCTTGTGGTGTAGGTGGTGCAGCCATTGATCCTTTTCAAGATGTTATTCTTTTAATGAAAAGACCTGTTGTGATAAAAATTGAACAAACCTTACCCTTAGAACAAGAACCAGGTTCTTGTAATTTTGTCGTAACACAATAAAACAAAGATTTTCGTGGAAACCTTCCTAACTTAAGGAAGGGAAAAACTACACCGAAGTTTTATATTAATTCAAGATTTCCAACTCATTTATCAATGACTCTAACTCTAAACATCTACCCTTTTCGATTAACTACAATCGAAAACTCTCCACTCAACAAGAAGTCAAACTCGCTTCTTGTTTAAAAAAGCTCTCAACTCTTCTTAACTCTAACCACCCAAGAAGTCAAACCCACTTCTTGTTTAAAATTCTCACAACGTCTCTCCCAAGAAGTCAAACCCATTTCTTGTTACAATTCTCTCAAGACTCAACTCCCAAGAAGTCAAACCCACTTCTTGTTACATATATATGAATTATTGCAACTCAATAATAAACCTAGAACAAATCAACAAAGACTAATTACCCTAGACTTTAATTGATTAGACTTTAATATCCAATAGTTCTGAGTAGAACAAGTTTCGTGAACCTGGTCCTTATGTCTCTATGATGAAGGTGAACCTGGTCCTTGAGTTTCTGTGACGAAGGCCTGCGTTTTTTCTCTAGAAAATACTGCTCTCAAGATGATATATTTCGTGAATATGCAATGGCTATTATTTTGGCTTTGCTGATAAATTCTCTCGATTTATGTTTATGCAAATATGCTTTTTTCCTTCAACTTCTTGATTCTTTTATAGATTTGATTTGCCTTCAACTTCTACAAGGAAAGGAATTACAAATCCTTTTCCTTCTAGAACATGTCTATATTTACTTCTTTGCTTATTTGACTTGAATTGTAATTTCTTTATTTCTTTCCTTCTTTTACTTGAATTGCTATTTTTTTTTACTTCTTTCCTTCTTTGTTTTGAATTGCTATTTTTTTATTTCTTTCCTTCTTTATTTATTTTCATATTTGTTTCCTTCTTTTACTTCTTTACAATTCTGCACTTTTTCTTCTTTGCGTCAATACTTTTTCTTCTTTGCCGCAATCTCTCATAATTGTAAACATATGACACCATGCCTTCACTTTATCAATCATCAAAACTACTTTATTTTTTCTCCTACTTCCCAACAATTCTTTAAATTCACATTTTTCATTTTAAAGATCGTTGTCGATAATCAGTGTTTAAATTTGTTAAAAATGCTTGATGGTATCAATATTTAAGTATCGATATTTCTTCCTTTATTGTACCTTGATTTAATTATCTTATCCTTCTTGTTTAACTAGAGAGATTTTCCTTGGGTGTCTTCCTTTAATATGTGCAAGTTGTGAAATATTTTCTTTGTGTATCTTCCTTTAATTCTTGCAAACCGTGAAATTTGATCTAATTGATCAAATATTCACTTTCCTTTCTTGATTAGATTTTCTCATGACTCACTTGGTTCCTGCAATCATCTGGATTGAGGGTCTGTGCTTTAGTGATGTATCTCGTCCCTTTTTGTATCAAGTGACTAGTCAGTATATGCATTTCTAATTATTAAAACATTAAATTATGAGGTTAACACAATGTTGTGTGCACCTCTTTATTAGATTTTTATGTGATCTTTGGTAATAACATTGTCTTTTTCTCTCTTTTATGGCTTTTCTTAGTTATGACGTCTCAATTTCCGTTTTTTTTTAAGTCTTTCTAGTACTGTAGTGTTTTTGCTTATTAAAATCATTTATCAACATTTGTTGAATTTCTCATAAATAACACATCCTAAGACGCCACAAGATGAAAAGAAAAAAAAAAAACTAGGACCCTACTGGACATTTTTCAATTTTAATCATTTGAATACCTTAGTAACCCTAATTTATACTTCATTAAGATGTTCCCTCAATAGTCTTCCGTAAAATATAAAAATATTTCCTTATATTCATAGCTTTTAATGGTGAAGTGTGAAGAAAGGATAATCAATAATCATTGAAGTAATGTGTGTTTGAACAGATATAAGAAATATTAGAATTGCAGCTTGGAGTGATACCTTAGCTATCATGAGCATCAGAGAGATGAATAAACTCTAGAATAATATTGAAACACTTCTCAGAATATCTGTATGAATGCAGTGATAGTACCAAAAGAGTGCCATAATAAGGGAGCTAATTCCTCGAAAAGTTCCTCTTCTGGAAAAAAGGAAAACAAATTCAAATATTTCATTGCATTTGTTTTCCTTTTCCTGAAGAGGGAACTTTTGTATGATTTTACCCCATATTGTGGCACTCATTTAATATTATATACACTTCATGTCTACATGTATTTTTAATAGTATTCCATTACCGTTGTAGATTTTATTCCTCACTCAAACGCAAATCAATCTGGAAGTGAACAAAGAAGTTTTTAGAATCTAACTATGAGAGGGCTATTATTAGGTATTCAATTACTCTCACTCTTTATTCTCATGCTATGAATTTGCGATATAATCTTTGATGTACTCTTCACTTGATGTTAAAATAAGTAAAATTTGATGCATTGTGGATATTTTCTTGATGTCGTCTTTAACAATTCTTTCGGCGTCTAATCTTGCCAAATAAAAGATATCGTTTATGATGATGGGTAAATATTTCTCTTGAAATGCACAATTTCCCTCATGCATTAATATTAACTCGTGATGCATGTTCTTCATCGATGCATGATTTTCTACGGGGCATGAATATCTTTCCACGATGCATGATTTCCTCGATGCAAGAATATTGACTCTCGATGCATGATTTCATCGATGCATGAATATTAACTCGCGATGCGTGAATATGGACAAGTGATGCATGATTTCCTCGATGCATGAATACTAACTCGCGATGCATGACTTTCTGCAGGGTATGAATATTTCCCCATGATGCATGAATAATAACTCGTGATGCATGAATATTAAATCGCGATGCATGATCTTCCGCGATACATGAATATTAACTCACGATGCATGACTTTCCGCAATGCATGATTTTCTGCGAGGCATAAATATCTTCCGGTGATGAGTGATTTCTTGCGGGGTATGAATATATGTCCGTGATGAGTGAATATTGACTCGTGATGCATGACTTTTCGCAATACATGATTTTCTGCAGGGCATAAATATCTTCCGTCGTTGCCCAACTTTCTGAGGGGCATGAATATCTTCCCGCGATGCTTCATTTCTTGCGGGGCATGAATGTCTTCCCGCGATGCAAGAATATTTTTCTCTTCAGTTCATCCTTGGTACCACATGAAGATAGAGTTCAATCGAGCAACACTTGTATCTTCTGGGTGCCTTTCGGATAGTCATATCATCTAAATTAACAATAAACTAAATTGACCCCTCTAGTTGTATATAATCTCAAAAATCAATGGGAATAAAATAACCCTCCAAGTAGTAAATTGTCTCAAACGACAATACCAATAAAATGATTCTTTTGATAGCGACACTATCGTGTCTTAAAAAGAGATGCAAATGACGCCCTTTATAATAAATTGTAATTTGTCTTTCCCTAGATTTTCACTTGATTCATCTTTGAATCTAGTTGTACGTTCCTTATAGACCTCGTGTTATTAGAAATGTGATAAATAAACCATTTATATTCCCAAGCCTCCGATAGAAGCAATATAAAATAATTCCTGCATCGACAGGAAAGCTATTGATTTTTGGAGAACTCTCTCCTCCCTTAACTTTTCATATTCATCGATCAGAGAAATTTGTTGATTTCAAAGCAAAACTATAAACATGCGTCTACAGAAAAAATTGTTAGTTTAAAAATAAACTAACCTATGTTAATTTCTTCATTTGTCTGCTCCTTGTCCTACTATCTCCGATTGATTTTCTGAACTCCCGACCCTTGATAGATAAGACAAAATATTTCATGCCAAAAAAATGAATCATAAGGGAAAAATTTTAGGAAAAATAAATTTTCGAGAAGTAGAATTTTGAAAAGGGTCATTGACAAGTGTTATGTCATGTCAGGCTTAGCGAACTTCTTTGAGTTTGATGCTTGGACTTATATTTGGTTATTCGATGGGGAGTATTCAACGTCACTCTAGACTATCGATAAATCCATGTTGAAATTTTGAGGCCATCCTCAAAATTTCTATCCCAGTTACATGTCTGGGCTTATCTTCAACTGTCGCTGAGTGAGTCACGGAATTTTTGAGATCATCTCAAAAATTCTGTCCCAGTTGCACATCTTAAAGTATCTACAGTCTTTATTTGCTGAGGAAAACTCTTCTTCCTCTCAAAAATTCTATCCCAGTTTTTATGTATAGAGGAATAGAAAACTTACAGGAGATATCACCGAACCCTTGTGGCGCCTACGTATCCCGTTGAGGCAGGAATCAGGTCAACCATACTCCCCCCCCCCCAAAGGCTAATAACAATAAGGAATTTTCAAAGAAAACTGACCAAGGCTGACATAGGCCGCCAATGTATCTCATTCTTGAGAATTCAAGTCAGACGTAGTTCATTTACAAAAGGGATAAAATTTTAAACAAAGCAATTACATGCAAATAGGACGATTACAAGGAAAAAATAGAAAAACAAAATGAAGCTTCACACGTAGTATCTCTTGACAACAACTGAGTTGATCTGTTTTGGCCATGCGATGCCATCCATCTACGACAGGACCAAGCACCTCCAGATAGTACCTTGAAAACCATGTAGGGTCTTCACCAATTTGGTGTGAATTTTCCTTTGTAATCGTCTTTATGAGGAAAAATGCGCTTAAGGACCAACTAACTGATTTTAAAAATTCTGGCACTTACTCTCTTGTGGAAAGCACGAATCATTTTCCGTCGATAGAGTTTACCATGTCAAATGGCAACCATTCTCTTCTCATCAATCATGGTTAACTGATCAATCTGCTTGCGGACCCACTCAGCATTACTAACTTCTTGTATGATTCTCAAAGACGGCATCTCAACTTCAACAGGTATGACTGCTTCAGTTCCATATACTAACAAGTATCAAGTAGATCGAATCGATGTTCTGATTGTCGTTCAATAACCCAACAAAACATACGACAATATCTTATGCCAACCTCATTTATTGTCAATCATTTTCCTCAGGATCTTATTAATATTCTTATTGGCGGATTCTACAACTCCATTCATTTGAGGACGATAAGCGATTGAGTTTCGGTGAGTAATCTTAAATTGCTCACGTATATCCCTCATCAAGTGACTGTTGAGATGTGCACCATTATCAGTAATGATTGATTTTGGTACTCCAAACCTGCATATCTTGTTGTTGCAAACAAAATCAGCTACAACTTTCTTGGTCACCGACTCGTACGAAGCTGCTTCCACTCATTTGGTGAAGTAGTCGATGGCAGCCAAATTAAATCTATGTCCATTAGAGGCGGATGATTCTATTGGACCAATGACATCCATGCCCCAAGAAACAAACGTACAAGGTGAATTCATAGCATTAAGTACTTGCGGCGGCACTCATATCAAATCCCCACTCACTTGACACTTATGACATTTCTGCACATATTTGCAAAAATCATGCTCCATAGTCACCTAGAAATAACCAAATCGAAGGATCTTTCTGGCCAAAGTGAGTCCATTCATGTGCGTGCCGCAAACACTAGCATGTATCTGTTCGATAAGCTTCGCAGCTTTGACAGCATCAACACATTTGAGAAGACCTAAATTTGGGGTCCTCCTATAAAGGACTTCTCCACTCAGAAAGAAGTTGAGGGCCATACGGTGTATCGACTTTTTCTGTTTGGATGTCGCATCTTCTAGATAATTCCCTAACTCCAAATACTTCTTTATTTCAAAATACCATGGCAAACTATCTAGTTCTGCTGCAACATGTGAACAATGGACCGGATGTTCCTTCTGCTCTATATTTAAAGGATCAATATACTCAGTATCTGGATGCTTGATCATTGAGGCAATGGTGGAGAGGACATCAGCCAACTCATTCTGTGTTCTGGGAGTAAGTCTGAACTCGATCTTATGGAATCTTCTGCATAGTTTTCGTATATACTGCACGTATGGCTTAACCTTCGGGTTCTTCACAACCCATTCTTCTTAAACCTAATGAATCATCAAATTTGAATCTCCAATAACCATGAGCTTGTGAACATTCATGTCGATAGCCATTTTAAAATCGAGGACACAAGCTTCATATTTGGCCATGTTGTTCGTGCAATTAAATTGGATTTTAGCTGCCATGGAATAGTGTTGATCAGATCTTACACTAAAGGTGATTTGCCGCTCCATCAAAGGATAATCTCTAGCATGGATAGATTTCATAAATATCTTCACCCACAAATGATGTTTCTTCATCTTGAAAATCAGTCTTAAGCGGTTCATACTCTTTATCAATGGGATTTTATGCGAGATGATCAGTCAGGGCCTGTGCTTTTATCATCTTCTGAGTCACATACCCAATATCAAATTTACTCAAAAGCATCTGCCACTTGGCCATCTTTCCAGTCGGCATCGCTTTCTGGAAAATGTACTTCAATGGGTCCATCCATGAAATAAGGTATGTTGTATAAGAAGACAAATAATGTCTCAAGCTCTGAGAGATCCATGTCAAAGCAAAATACATTCTTTTCACAAGAGTATACTCATACGGCGTGCAGTTCTTGCTTGTATAGTAAATGGATCACTCCTTCTTCCCTTTTTGTCATGCTGCCCAAGCACGCATCCAAATACGTTATTTGAGACGGACAAATACAGCAACAATGGACTCCCTTCTCTCGGAGGAACCAATACCGGTGGATTGGACAAATAGTTCTTGAAAAAATCAAAAGCAGTCTTACACTCTTTAATCTACTTTGTCAAAGCATCTTTCTTCAACATCTTGAAGATAGGATCACACACCACAGTTGATTAATATATGAATCGACTAATGTAGTTCAATCTCCCTAAGAAACTCATCATCTCCTTCTCATCTTCGGAGGAGGTAACTCTTGAATTTCCTTAATCTTGGAAGGGTCGAGCTCAATACCCCTTCTGCTGACTATAAATCCCAACAACTTGCAAGATGGAAATCCAAAAGTACATTTGGCGGGATTTAACTTCAAGTTGTAACGACGCAAACGATTAAAGAACTTCTTTAAATGCGTCAAGTGGTCCAAACTCTCGCGGGACATGATTATGATGCCATCTACGTATACCTCGATCTCTTTATGAATCATATCGTGAAATATGGTTGTCATAGCCCTTATATAGGTAGCACCGGTATTCTTGAGGCCAAATGGCATCACCCTGTAATGATATACACCCCAAGGTGTAATGAAATCTGTCTTTTCTACATCTTCTTCGTCCATAAAGATTTGATGATAACCTGCATAACAATCTATTATTGACTACATTTCATGTTTAGTAAAGTTATTGATCAAATGTGAATTTTCGGCAACGGACAATTATCCTTATGGGGCTAGCTTTGTTGAGATCCCTGTCGTCGACACAAATTCTGATCTTCCCATCTTTTTTGACGACCGGAACAACATTGGCCAACCAAGTCGGGTATTGAGTAACTTCCATCAGTCGAGACTTGATTTGCTTTGTAATCTCTTATTTGATCTTTAAAATAAATTCAGGCTTGAATTTCTGAGCCTTTTGCTTCACCGGACAGAACCTTGGATTAATTGGCAATTTGTGAGACACAACAATAGTACTCAGCCCTAGCATGTCATTGACTTCCCATATGAACACATCAATGTATTCAGTGAGTAAATGTATTAGATCCTTTCTCTGAGATTCATTTAAATGAACACTAATTTTGATCTCTTGGGCACAATCTTGATCTTCCAAATTCACAGCTTCAGTTTCTTTTAAATTTGGCTTATGCTAATTTTCAAACTGCAGAAAATCCTCAGCAACATATTATGTGCCTCATTTTCCTTTTCGTAACCTTCAACCTCGTAATCGCTTTCCTGATTTTGTCCGTTCATCTTGTGACATGACATGACATTGGCTGGTATAAAATTAACGCTACTGAAACCATAAATAGACAAAGTTAGAAAAGTAAAATATAGAAAATAAGTAAATAACAAATTTTTAATAAAAGATGCTTTCATTAAAATTGGAAAACAATGAAAACTTTAGTCATGGCAAAGGACCATTTTGCCTTTTTAAACATCACGGGGAATTTAAAAATTCAAACGATTAAGAAAAATGCAATATGGTAGGTCTCAGGCCTCTTCCAGACCTCCACCAATTTTCACATATGAATAAACAATTTCCTTCTACCAATATGATCGGGGAATCAAGATTGGCCTGAAAATCCAATTCTGCAGTTGTTCTCCAGGCTCAGCATCACGGATACCAGCTAGCTCGACTTCTTTTTCTATGATAGCATCATTCTCTTCAAAAAAGTCACAAATTCCTTCCTCGAGGCATTGGCTTACTCCCAGACTGGAAATGATTGATACAGATGTGGGATCTGCTTAACCAATGCTTGATCACTGCTTTTCTTCATCTTCATCTTATCATCTGTGGGGATGTACCCCAAACCATATCCCGTTTTTTTATTGGGGACTAGGATAGGCTAGATAATCGGTTGGGAATTCCTTCCCATTTTGAAACCTGGTTCAAACCCTTTCTGCAGCATCACAGTGGCGACATCTTGTACACGACAGGCATAGGAGGTTGTGGGGCCAAATCCTCACCGATTGCATTTACCAGCTCCACCGTGTAGAAATTGATTCCTCGCAAAACTTCATCGATAATGGGTGTCTGCCTGCCAGAGTGAATCCCTTCACCGTGAATAACAAGTTCTTGGTTCTTTCAAACGAGTTTCATCATCTGGTGAAAAGTAGATGACACAACTCCAGCCTTGTAGATGAAAGGCCTTCCCAGAAGAAGGTTATAACTGGTGTCGATGTCCATGACTTGAAACTGTGCACTGAACTCAGCCGAACCCATTTGGAGAACAGATACACTGCTCCCAACTTATTTCTCTATACTCCATCAAATGCTCTTACATTGGCTTGGTTTTGTTCCATCTTCCCCAAGTCAAACCTTAACTGCATTAGAGTCGACAGTGGGCAAAAGTTTAAGACTCTTTCACGGCATATGACAGTGACATGCAACGCCTTGTTGTGACACCTCCCTTCAAAGGGCAATTCTTTATCATAGAAGCTAATATGATGCCCTCGGATAACTTGGTTAATCATGGCCGCCACATTATCGTTGCTTATGCCCACGGGCGCATATATATAATCAAGAGCCTTTATCAAGGCCTGTATGTGCAGTTAGGAGCTCATTAGCAGGGCCCACACAAAAATCTAGGCTGGAATTTTCTCCAAATGCTTAACGATCGAATAGTCTTTTGGTTGCATCTTTCTCCATGATTCCTCTGTATCGCCTTCACTTATCGTCCTTTTAACCTAATCCTTATTTTGTCCTCCTAAATCAAACTCTTCAGGAGTATAACACCTTTCAGATCGGGTCATACTCTGAGCGACAACAGTTTTAATCACAAATTTCAGACTGAAAAGAGTTTCTGATGGAACCAAGGCAATATCCTCTGCGGGTGTTAGGATCACAAACTCTTTTTTCTCTTTGACACTCACTGAGGCCACATCACTTTCTAAATCGTCATGAATAATATGATTTATCACCTTAGTCACGGATCAATCATCATTCGTCTTTATCATGTTGATATTGATGCCTCCATGAATCGGTAAAGGATTGGTGGTTATATTAGGTACGGCTGCTTGAAGAGAAACCACCTTTTGGTCAATCAGATCTTGAATCTTGTGCTTGAGGTTGATGAAGTCCTCGATATCATGTCCAACATTGTTGGAGTGATATGGACACTTCTGATCGGGTCTGTAGAATTCGGAACTAGTATCCACTTGCTTAGGCCCCACAAGGTGAATGTATTAAGCCGGAAGCAGTCGCTCGTACAACTTTATTTGGCTTTCGACGAGCGCGGTAAAGTTTTTGGTGGGCTTCTTCTAAAATCTAGGTCGAGCTGGATCATAACTACCTTGTTGGGGAGAAGTCACCTGTTGATAACTTCAGGTATTTGGACGGAGAGCTTTGTTTCTCAAATAAGGATATGTTTGGTTTTTAGTGATGAAGCTTGGTAGTTCCTGGGGGTATATTTGTATACTGGATCTTGAAATTGATATACTGGTGGGGGTACTCTGTAGCTCGACTACACATTGGCAATGTTAGGAGAATCATTTTGGTAAATGGGGGATGAATTTGGTAAGCGGAGGAGTATTTTTCTAAATAGGAAATGGATTTTGGTAATTTGGAGGTGGGGAATTTGGGTACGAGGAGGTACGATTTGGATAACTAGTTTGCGTATAACCTGCTTGATGGGACTTCTGTGAAGGTCGAGGGCGACCTTTGTAGAATGATGGTCTTTTATGGGTCTTCCTCCCCTTAGAAGAGATAGTTGAAATGTCTTCTCTCTTCATCTTCAGCAAGACTGATGATCTTGGCGATGCGGCAATGTGGGCTATTTTCCCTGCCTTCAAACCATCTTCGATAGTCTCACCAATCTTGACTATCTCAGCAAATTTTGCTCCAACGAGTAACATGATTCTATCATAATATTTGCGCTCTTGCACTCGTAAGCCTTACCGAACCTGCTTCCTGTCTCCAGCTATAGGCGAACTCTCTATATCATTCAGTAGATTTTTGCTTCATCTTTTTCAAGGATTATCGATTGGGAACTATTTCCAAGTTCTAAGCAAATTGATCGATAAAATCCTTGGCTAGGGCATTCCAACTGGGCCAGTGTCTAGTTTCAAGGAAGGTGAACCATTCTAGAGACTCCCCGCATAGACTTAGGCTAAAGAGCCGCATCAGCAAGGGTTCATCCCTACTAACTACAAAAAACTCACAGTAGGCTCTCAGATGGGTCATAGGATTCCCTACTCCTCTAAAAGTATCAAATTTTGAAATCTTGGACCTTTCTTGGAGGTCCAAATTTGGATGAATGCATAAATCTTCATAGTTTAGACCAGCGACGTCAGGGATGTTTTGGAACTCTTTCATTGCTTTCTTGGTTTCTTCTTTTATATCCACCTTTGTTTCTTCTTTTGCATTCCATTCTCTTTCCTGTTCCTCGTAATGGTCCAGCTCAGAACCATGCACATCGTGCTCAATCGGGATGAGAATCTGGAGAGTTATTCTTTTTGGTAGGGATGGAGCTACAGAAGGACTTTGGGAATTCTGGGTCGTTTGGTAGCTTTACGGATAGGTTTCATTATTGGTATTTTGGTTTAAGTGGTGGAATAGTTTGATGTTGGGTATTTTGAGGATGGGGTAGCATTTGGGAGTGGTTGTTTTAAGGAGGAGGTGTTTGGTAAGACGCCGAAGCATATTGGGGGTTCTAAGCGGTAAGGTCTATGATGGAAGGATTCTGAGCAGGTGAGATGGGAGATTCTGAGTTGGATCCACGTTTGAAGCAGGTAAGTGGAGAATAGTTCTCCCATCAGCAGCGTTAGCAGCAAAAACCGGTGGAGTCAAATCCTGACTCTTTTGCATCTCCACCCTCATTTTCAGAATCTATTGCATTATTTGGATAATCAATTTGTTCAGGTCTGCTATGGTGGATTGAGCCACCACATCGTCAGTGAGATTGACTTCTTCATTGTTGTCTCCCATCAATGCTTTTCCTTTGTCAGAATCTTGTCTGGGAAAGCAATCTGCGGGATCTTTAGATCTGGTAAAATAGGGATGATCTGCCAACTTAATTGACATAGATCAGTTTCAAAGTACTTGATGAGGAAAACAACTCAAAGACACATTTATCAGTTGAGATTTAGAATACAAAATAAATAATATCACACAGAGAGCCGATAAACACACAAGTTGCTTTGTTTAAGGATATCTTCAATGCACTAGTTAGGACGAAAACAGATTTTTTAACTAGCAGGAGTTTGCTTGCTTTTTAGTTTGATACCATCTTAGAAAGGCTAAATCACGTTGACCTAAAGTCTTCTTGCAGCTTCTCTTTGACGTCCGTTGATCTAATCTTTGTATCTTCTTGTAATATGAAGGAAGCAGAATGAAAATTTTTAAAGATAGGGGTCGGGCCTTAAAAGGCTGCATGCATATCTCACAAGGAGAATTCAGGCCCAACGTAATTCGAATAGAAAATAAAATTTGATTTTCAATTATTCATTATAGATGGTTACATGGAAATTGAAAGATAAAAACAAAGCTTTAAAGACAAATAATAATTACATCTCAGTTATTCGTCTTCTCAACGTCTTCTCAGCCACGGGGAACAAACTTGACTCAAATTTTTCCCATGTTGATGACGGCTTTGAAGTCGTAACCAAAATTGAGGCACCTTGAGAGACTATTATTTGTAGCATTGTGTTAAGCACAAGGTTTTCAGATATCTTTCCTAATGGTATCGAGACCTCTATCATCATCGTGGATAGAGGCTAAATCCTCATTCTGAACCAAGTCAATGTAGATTCCAGCACCGTCTTCTGGAATGGCGTGAATTAATGACAAATGAATTGGGTGTGCTCACTAGGATCTGACTAATCATAGGTGAGGATAGTGTTCCAACCGAACAAGTGCAGGATGTTCCCAATGTCGATCTGGCGGCAGATTCTCATCTGAAGTTGCACACATTCCTCTATAGTGTGCCCTCTCCAGTTGGGTGGAAGACACACACCTCTGAAGATTTTTTTATGCCCAAAGACTGAAGCCACTGCCTCATGAGGTTTACACCCAAGATGTTCATACAAAAAAGCTCAAGACATAACTTTCGCTCCTACACGATGTGTCGACTTGTAGGACGGAAAAGTGATCCACTTGTCTCCTCCTCTCACACGGCCTAGAAATGGAGGCTTTTGGACGATTTCCTCGTCAATGTCTTCCTTAGTTGCTCCAGGGTCAGTTCTTCATCAAGTTATTCGTTTAAGGCTAACAGACTTGCGGTTTCTGAATCTATCTATGCTTCTCTTACTTCCTTTTTTTGAATCCTCAGTCGAAGTATATCAAACTTATTGCTCAAATCCTCTCTCTACATCTCAATGTCTTTCTTATTCTTCATTATTGACACCAAATCCTCATCCAGCGCCACAGTCACGGCTTTGTAGATTGATGCGGCAACTTCGACCCTGAGTCCTTCTTCCCTGACCTCTTGAATTTCCCACGTCATTTGTTCTATATTTATATGTAACTCCTCACCTGTAAGTTCCACCGGGATACTCTTACCCTTTCCCATAGTTGTGATTCTATCTTTCCTTAGACAATAGAGTAGCGTTTTAGGCTTTGGGCTATGAGATATGTCTTTTGAGTGAGAAACTTATGACTCGGAAAATTTAGGTCAGACATTTTGTAATATTGACTTGTGTGTATATTTTCTAGAAATTTCTAGAAAGGAGTGGTTAATGATACTCTCATTCAAAAAAACATATCACATAAACAGTTAAAACAAATATATCGCGTCCTAATCATGCATGTGACCCTTTTGTGACAAGGGTAGGCCTAGCGATCGGAAGGATGTATTGCATCGTTTAAAACAGATTGTTGCATCCCCCAAAATAAGCTTCACAAATAATCATAGCATTCGTTACATAGTTTTAATCAAAACGGGGGTACATTTTCAGGGAAGGGGAATAAATTACGAATACAAATAGAAAATAATCCACGCAGTGGAATTAGAAGGTTGACGGTCCTGCTCTGCCTCTGGATTTTTCTACCTCTTCGCAGATGATGCACTTGCTTGTTACCACATATAGCTCAGCGAACACATCTTTGAAAGATGGCAGAACGACCTGTAGGGTGTTAATCTGCTCATCTAGGGTTGCATCTAGACGCATCAAACATGCCCTTGCATCGGTTAGCTCTTGTAAAATCACAGCTAAAGGCCTCTGACTTTCTAACACTCTAGACTAGTACTCTTTCTCCCTTCGTTGAAATTCCTGGTCCCTTCGGTACCATTCTTGTTAAAAATGATATGCGTGAATCTGGAGCCTTATGTGTACGTCTTCAATTTCTCGACCCACGCGTGGTGTTGGGTTCACTACACCACGCAAATCATTCTGCAACCACGTATGGTATTCATTGACATACCCAGCTTCATATCTATTTTTAGTCATATCACATTTCATGTTGACGCGTCCAGTCCATTCTTGGACGATGATCTTGGCGAAAGGTATTTTAATGCACCCGTTGTGATTGCCAAAGAAGGAGATAGTATTCACTTTGATGGGTGTGATTTGTGTTCTACCGAATTGCCATACCACCCTAGCAGGGTTGTAGGGTTGCAACCCTCTAATGTCGGGAAGAACCAAAATGGGAAGTTTGTTGATCTATTCTCTGACATGATGTTCGGCAACATCCACTGTATGTATCCCTCTCGTAGATCATAAAATACCTTCGCCCACACATCCTTGGTGGTATGAATTGAGAACCTACGAATGCTTAGATAGAATTTGTAATTATCAAGTGGACTCGTCTGGCTCGGTTTAGCCAATTCTTCTTGCTGGGTGCCATTTCTTTTGCACATATGTTAACTAATCCACCACTGAAGTAAAATATTGCAACCTTGTAAAAATGGAAACACGTTCTTATACAAGCTTAGAGATTGATAGATGTCGAGATTGATAGATGTCGGCCAAAATGACTAGGGCTAAACTGCAGTGTTTCTTTTCTTCTTGTTTCTTACCAACTCCTATAAAGATGGCGTATACTACCATCACAACACGGGTGTCGATCTCCTTTCCTTCATCCTGAGTGAACACTATCGTTTCTAAAAGGAATGTGGAGAATGCAATGGCCTGGGTTTGTCTACAAGTACTATGATCATGTGATTCATTTGGAAAAAGTTTAAAATAGTTGTCGTGCCCTCATCTTTCAAAAAATATCATTAGTGGTATATTTTGGGCATTCAACCTATTTTCATTCACTAGCAATAACATGTCTTTCAATTCTTTACGAGTAGTCCTATCCGGTAGAAGGATGTGATGATCGGGATATTTTTTCCTCTTGCCACATGTTCTGATAGGCTTCAGACAGTCCTTTATTTCTTCTAGGGTGGGTGTTATCTCGACGTCTCCAAATCAAAAGACCATCCTTTTGTCGTCCCAAAACCGCGTAATTACCTCGACAAAGGTGGGCCAAACCTTGAAGTCCATTATCAAAGGTAAGTTGCAGAAGTGAATCAAGATTTCTCTCTTTTAACAACCTTTGAGATCGACCCACCATACGCGGAGAATGGCTGGTGTCTTGGTGACTAAATTGAAACTAAGAAACTGAATCGACATCTACAAAAATGTAAAACTAGTTAGATTCCAACCTCCAGGACACAACAAAAAGTCAAACACGTAAACATCCTTCAGATCAATATATAAATATGATCGTCCTATCGAGTCATGGGATCTTTTGACTCAGAGCGGTCTTTCTAATAGGCCTAACACTCATTGGGTGTTGGGTCATCTTAGGCCAATGCGCTACTTTTTGGGATTTGGTTTCGCTCTATCTTAGTTTTACTAGGAGTGAGTTGTATTTATAGTTGAAAAGGTAACCCAAGCGGACTACTTAGGGTGGGACAGTTAACGACCGTTGACTATCAAATAACCAACTACATTCGTCAGGGTACCCCAAAAAAATTTGGTTAACGAATGACTGCGAACCCGCATAATCGTCCTTCAAGTGGTAAACAAAAATAATTGTCGTATGACGGAGTTATTATATGCCATGAACGCAAAAGTTGAATAAGGCGAAAAATAAACAGATAATTAGTTAACTTCACATAGCCAAAACACGTTAGTTTTAAGATTAGAATTCTCAAATCTCCCAAGCAGAGTCTTCATTTCTGTTTTATTATATTTTCGCAAAATATTATATTTATAGAATTTTGAATTTTTGAGTAGCCACTTAATTTTGAAAAAATTAAGAAAAAATTGTTCTTCCATTTAATCAAAAACAGAAAGTTAAATGAAAGATTTTTAGGAGGGTTCGCCGATTCTTATTAACGTCTTAGGAAGATTTTGAAAGCACTTAGACGTCTGCTAACTTGAGGTCATCCAAACAACTAATCTATTTGGCTAAAAATAATCTGACTTGTAAAAATTACTTAAAATTCGTTTGAAAGAAGAGGTATTAATTACTTGAGTGAGCTTTATTATTTGCAAAGTTATTCAGCTTTTAGAATTAATTTTTAAGTCGATAAAACATTTACGCAATTTGCGGGGATTTGGATTCTTTAACTTTAAAAGTAACGACAAGTAATGCAGATAAACAAAAAATAAGAGAGAGAGAGAGAGAGTTAGGTCCAAATTCAAGTTTTTTGTCCGCCTGGATCGGTATTTGGACCCTTTGTTTATGGGTCTTAGGCCCACTCGACTTGTACGTGTCCTAAACAAGTTAGATAATAGTACAAAGCGATAAGGGCTTAGGCCTATTACATAATAAAAGTACAACATATGAAAATAAAGGGGTCTTCTAATCCAACTTCTTTGACTTTCTTCAATTCCTTAAACTTCGGGAATTGTCCGTCGATTTGCTTGACTCGATGGATAAGTTAAGCCTTTATGGCTCTCTCTCGAAACGCAAAAGAGGATGAGAATTCATAACGAACTCAAACAGATTTTACATTCAAGAGAAAGGGAAATGAGTTAATAAGTAGTCTAACCAACACAAACACTGGGAATGTATCCTAGCTTACTGGAATATGCATTAAACCCCGGAAATTTGCAAATTGACAAGCAATATCATTAAAGGGAATCAAAGAGGCACATGAATAGCAACCAATTTTATAAAAGAAAAAGGGAGGAGGGCATAAATGACACCTTAGAATATAACAAGTAAACCGAATAAAACTTCCCTATCGACCAACAGAAGTTGTGACCTATAGTAATTTACTTAATAATGCTATGCTATTTTAAATAACCCTTTGCCAGAATGACAAAACTGATGTCAAATGAACAAACTAACTGAAACAGTGGACAGAAAACATAAAACAGAGCAAATAATAAAGATGAAACTCATAAACACTAAAAGACACAACTCAAACTAAAATGAAACGCTTTCCGCCAAATGTCGAGTGATATGAAGGCAAAACTTGATTTGAGCATGTCGTGTGAGGCAAAAATATAATAAACACATTCAAGGCCTAGGAAAACATCAAACTACATGAACGAACATTCGACATATGCTGATCAAATTAACAGCTTGCGGATTTACTTACATAAAAGACAAGATTTGAGCACACAAAAAAAACCCCTGCTAAATACAGTATCCAACACTTGAAATATCCTATAAGTGGGATGGTACAGATCCTCGGGACATAAAGCAATATTAGATAGAAAGAAAAGAAAAATAAAACTCCCAAGCAAATTGGAGACATTAACATCAGATGCATGCCTATAGATTGGACTCAATATAAACAAACAACGCAATCAGTAATCGTCAAACAAGCCTATAACACAACTTTCTCCAACATTGGACCTACTATTTCATTGAGCATGGAAGAAAAAGGCGAGAGAAAATATCGAGAAAGAGGACAAACGCAGTAAGGTGCCCAAGAGAATCAAGAAGTAAACAAAAGAAACTAAATGATTAGGGAGAGCATACAACTGCATCGCACATACTTAAACATTTTATTTGATTGAAGGATTTAGTCCGACAAGAGTATTAAAATGTGACCTCCATGAAATAAACTTGATTTGAATATATTCACGCAAAATTTCAAGAGATAAGAATTTTGACATGGATTTAGACAAAAGAAAGAGGATGTGCACACGAGGAAAGACATTCGCCAGTCCTTAAAAATGATGTTACGGCTACTTCTGAGCAGCAAGCCAAAGAAAAACCATATACTTCATACTCTATTCTTACAAGTATCCAACAACCATGAAACAATTGAACACCTACCATTATCAGAATGTTATTCTAAAGCAAGGGAAAACCAAAGAGGACACGCTGAAAAGCGGAGAGAACATGGCAAAAGAATATTAGCTTTCGAGGTATAGCGAACTGGACAGAATGAGCAGAGGAGCAGAAATTTCACTTCCAAATATGAGTCCTAGGATTCAAACAGATCAATCGAAGTCGGGATCCAAAGATTGAACCATATTCTCTCAAGAATCTTGTTTTTAATGTTTTCCTTCCATGTTTTCTTTCAATCTTTACTCACAAAAAAATTTCTTCTTCAAGATTTCTCTTTCACGAAAATCTCTCTTTTAGTGCTTTCAAATTCCAAAAAAAAAAAAAAATTCTCCCCTTTGAATTAAAATAAAAAGATTATATATACCCAGAGATTAAGGTTAGAAAGTGGGGGGGGACCGACCAAATTTCGGATAAAGTCCCATTAAGAATTCAAATTTTGAAACCCTTTTACACTTTTTTGGATGAACACCCTTTATCTGAAGCTCTGAACTTATTCCAAAATGGGAAAGGGAAAGGGACGATCGGGATGAGTCTCTCGTCCTTGAAGCTTGATGTGGCATCATCTCGCCATATCAAGGACGAATCCGCGTGCTTCATCTACTGCTTGATTTGTACGACTTGATGGAGACGAGGAAGAAAGAAGAGAAGCAAGGACACAGACTACTGTTGCATCTCATACAAGGCGTGAAGACGCCATCAGGCGTAAAGAATGTTGTGCCCGTTTCTTCACGCGTCGGTGTTGAGTTTTCTGGGTTTGCGTTTTAGAGGGAAGAGAACGAGCGTATTTTTACACGTTTTCTAGATCAACTCACGTAAAAAAAAAAAGCAAAAAAAAAAAAAGAAAAAGACTGAGATAGGTTGGGTAAGGCGAATGAGAAAGAGGTTGGACTGGATCATGAATTTAGAGTGGGCTAATATCTGGAAAAGGCCTGGGTCAATAGAAATAAGACAAACTTTGATCCCTTTTAAATGGATTCAAAAAGGGCTGGATTTAATGGAAGGGGTGGGGAGGACATTTTCAGATGATTGGGAAATTGGTGACGAGTTGTTGAAATGGGTTAAAGAAACCCAACATGGTCACGTTGAAATGGTGTAAACAAGAAAGAAGGAGATGTCAAAATGTAACCCAAATATTAAGGCCAATTAGAGTTGGGTTTTAAACCGTATTTGAGCTTAAATGACGACTTAGTTACAATTTCTACATAAGACAAATTTAATATTTAATTAATATACGAGCTTCTTAATTTTAACGAGATAAAATAACTAGCTCAATTATAAACTCAGACTCGAAATATGAGATACGAATTTTGACAAAAACTAATTTAATAAAGCGTTAAGTACAACTAAAATCTTTTGAGACGATTTTCGAGTATTTTACAAAATGAACTAACTATATAAAATCACACACACACACACACATATATATATAAGATTAACAAATAAAGTTATATTACTAAGAAAAAGACTATAGAAATCTACTAACGCTATTTCAAAATGATTTGAAAAGCATTTTTGAATTTTATAAATTCAACTATTTCAACTCGTTAGGAAATTAAGAAACTCAAAAAGTTATTATTGTTAGGAAGGGTCAAAATTAGGATGTCAACATACACAACGTTTCAGATGACTGGTTGTGCCAAGCAGTGGTGGAGGGATTATATTAGTAGTAGGCCAGTTGGATCCCCTCCACTATCGTGGACTTTACTCAAGTTTTTCTAGCCAAATTTGTTCCACGCAGTGAGAGGGAGCACAAGAAGGCCGAGTTTCAGGGTTTGCAGCAAGGTGGTATGTCAGTCGTGGAGTTTGAGGGTAAATTTCATGCCTTAGCTAGTTATACTTCGATGATACTTCCCACAGAGGATGAGAGAGTGAGAAGGTTTGTTAAGGTGCTGATTATTCCTATTCGTTTAGGAGTTTCTCAGGTTTCTACTTCTTGTTTTCCATTCCAGAAAGTGGTAGATGCTTCTAAAGAGTTGGAGATGATTCGAAGTGAGGGATTTGAGCAGTGTGAGGGCAAGAAGACCCGTTATTCAGGTGATATTGGTGGTGCTCCGCCTATGAGTCGAGGTTATGTAGGGAGAGGTTATCACTCTCGGTCCAGCAGACCCATTTATGCTGCTATACCTACGTCTGAGGCTGGTTACACTGGCATACTTTTTCAATCTTAGTGCATACTTCACAAGGTTCATCTTCTAGACCTATAGTTCGTGGAGGGAATTCTGGTCATTCAGGTTCTCTCATCATCCTTCGTCTCGCAGGGTCTGTTTTGAGTGTGGTGATATGGGATACTTTGTGAGAGACTGCCCTAGGACCAGACATAATAGCTTACATCAAGGTTCTCAGGCTTCGACTTTCAATGCTGCAAAACCTCAAGCTAGGGGTGGTGCAGAGAGTGGTAAAGGTGGTTCTTATTCAGCTAGTGGTGGTTCTCCTTCTAGTCAAGGTGGTGGTCGTGGAGGTTAACAATCTGAGGGAGGTGGTTCTCATTGTTATGCTTTTCTGGGTAGGCTAGAGGTTGAGGCTTCAGATGCTGTTATCAAAGGTATTATTCTGATTTGTCATCGACTAGCTATGGTATTATTTTATTCAGGATCTACTTATTCTTATGTGTCCACATATTTTTCTTTGAGTCTTGATATATTATGTGAGTCTCTTTATTTGCAATACATGTTTCTACTCATGTCGGGGATTCTATAGTTCTAGATCGGGTGTATCGACTATGTATTGTTACCTTGATGGGGTATGACACACATGAAAATACTTAAGTCTTAGATATGATAAATTGTAATGTGATTGGTTATTTTCTTACCACAATTTTAAATTGCCATGCCAAGGCAATTACTTTAATTATGCATGGAATTTCTATCGTAGAATGGAGAGGTTCTATTATTCACCCTCCTAAGGGTGTGATATCATTTCTTTAAGTATCGTCAGTTGGTAAAGAGAGAATGTTTGGCTTTCATGGCACACATTGGAGATACTAGTGTTGAGACTCATATGCTTAATCTATTCTAGTGGTGAGTGAATTTTCAAATCTATTTCAGATGGATGTGCCAGATCTTCCACCAGATAGTGATATTGATTTTTGTATTGATGTGGATCCAGGCACTAAACCTATTTTTGTTCCTCCTTATCGTATAACACCGGCTGAATTGAAAGAGTTGAAGGACCAGTTGCAGGATTTGTCAAACAAGGGCTTTATTAGGCTGAGTGTATCTCCTTGGGGTGCTCCATTGTTATTTGTAAAGAGGAAGGATGGATACATGCATATGTGTATTGACTATCGGCAGCTGAACAAGGTAACCATCAGAAATAAGTACCCGATACCTCGTATTGATGAATTATTTGATTAGTTGCAGGGTGCTTCAATTTCTCCAAGATTGACTTGAGATCTGGCTATCATCAGTTGAATCTTAGGGAGGAGGATATCTCTAAGATAGCTTTTCGAACACGTTATGGCCATTACGAGTTTTTGGTGATGTCTTTTGAATTGACTAATGCCCATGCAACTTTTATGGACTTGATGAATTGAGCGTTCAGACCATATTTGGATTCTTTTGTTATTGTATTCATTGATGATATATTGATATACTCACTCAGTAAGGAGGAATATGAGAATCATTTGAGGATCGTGCTTGGGATTCTAAAGGAGAAAAATTTGTACGCGAAGTTTTCAAAGTGTGAGATTTGGCTTAGTGTCCAAGGAAGATATCATGGTAGATCCGAAAAAGATTGAGACAGTTAAAGATTTGGTCAGACCTGCTTCAGTTACTGAGATTTTAAGTTTCTTAGGCCTTGCAGGTTATTAGCGACGGTCTGTAGAGGATTTCTCATCCATTGCATCTACGTTAACTAGATTGACACAGAACGAGGTGACTTTCTTGTGGTATGACGAGTGTGAGGTTAGTTTTCAAAAGCTCAAGACTTAATTGACTACTGCTAGAATTTTGACCTTACCCGTGGCGGGAGAGGGTTTTGTTGTATATTGATGCTTCTCATATTAGTCTTGATTGTGTATTGATGCAGAAGGGAAAGGTGATAGATTATGCTTCGAGACAGTTGAAAGTTCATGAGAAAAACTATCTTATTCATGATTTAGAGTTGGCGGCTGTTGTGTTTGCATTAAAGATGGAGGAATCATCTTTATGGTGTGCATTGTGTGGTGTTCACAAATCATCATAGTCTCCAATATATATTCAATCAAAGAGATCTCCAATTGAGGAAGGGGAGATGGTTGGAGTTCCTCAAGGACTACGACATGACTATTCTTTATCATCCAGGCAAGACAAATGTTGTAGCAGATGCCTTGTGTTGGAAGGAGGTAAGTATGGGTAGTCTAGCCATGTTACAGGTTAGCGAGCATCCTTTAGCTAAGGATTTCCAATCATTGTCCAATAGCTTTGTGAGACTTCATATTTCAGAAACTTGTAAGGTGTTGGCTCATATGGAGGCTAGGTCATCCTTGTTGGAGCAGATTTGGGCTCAACAGTTTGATGATGGTGATTTATGTAAGATTAGACACAAGGTGTTAAAAGGAGAAGCCAAGGTTGCAATCCTTGATAGTGAGGGAGTTTTTAGGATAAAGGGTCATATATGTGTTCCTCGGACAAGTGATTTGACTAGATTAAACATGGAGGAGATCCATATTTGAGTTACTCTATTCATCCAAGGGCTACTAAATATTTATCTTGACTTGAAGACGCATTATTGGTGGTGCCATATGAAAAGGGACATAGTAGATTTTGTATCTCGATGTTTAAATTGTCAGCAAATGAAGTATGAACACCAAAAGCCGGGAGGTGTGACTCATAGGATACCATACCTGAGTGGAAGTGGGAGTGGATTGTTGTGGACTTTGTGGTAGAGTTGCCACGTACCTTGGGTAAGTTTGATGCTATATGGGTCATCGTGAATCGATTCACTATGTCTGCACACTTCGTGCCCGTTTAGACTACCTATAACTCAGAGAAGTTAGCCAAGATTTATATTCGAGAGATAGTTTGTTTTCATGGGGTTTCTATTTCTATTTTTTCAGATCGTTGCACCCAATTTACGTCTCATTTTTGGCGGTCTATGCAGAAGGAGTTGGGAACTCAAGTGGATATTAGTACAACCGTTCACCCTCAGACTGACAGTCAGTCTGAACGGACTATTCAAGTTCTTGAGGACATGTTATGAGCGTGTGTGATCGACTTTGGTAGTCATTTGGATCAGTTTTTTCCACTTGTGGAGTTTGCTTACAATAATAGTTACCATTCGAGTATTGAAATGGCACCATTTGAGGCTTTTTATGGTAGAGGAGGCTACATGGAAGACCAAGTCAGACATGAGGATTAAATATCCACATCTTTTTGAGAGTTCAGGTTAGCTCTTATTTCATTTTCCGTTCGAGGGCGAACGTTTTTTTAAGTGGTAAGTGATGTAACAATCCGCTAGGTCGTTTTGAGAACTATGACTATTTTGACTCTCTCCAGAAAATTTAGAAGGGTATATTTAACTATTCGGTAACTACGAGTATCTAGTTGATAAAATTTATTAAATAATTAGTATAGTTAATTGTTAGTGGGCCAAGTCCATAATTCATGCAGTACCCATTTATATTTGGCCCATGAATTTAAGTAAAGTAAAGAAGAGTTAATAATTGGGATAATTGTATATGATAGCAAACTAATAACCTAAAATAAATGGAGTAGCTACGGTTTGAATTAATTGTGCTCCATAGCAAACGTTAACCACAGTTTGCCAGTCGCCTCTCTCCTAAAAATCATGCTCGCCACTCTCCCATTCTCGCTCGCCAGTGTCCATTTGCTCGCCTCTATCGCTTTATACACAGAAGTGTAAAAATTCTGTTTCTGTTTTGTATAAAGCGAGAGAATATACATGCAAAAACATATATCATCGTGTTATACACTTAATTATACATTTTACAAACATATTACTTCAATTCAATTGTAGACAAATGCAAATTTTATACAAATATTGCAGCGAAAAAGGCCAATGAATTATACAATTGTGAATTATACAATTGCAGAGAAATACGATTTTCTCTCGCTTTTATACAACACAAGTGTATATATTGTGTTTCTATTTTGTATAAAGCGAAAGAGAAACATGTATCTTCTTGCTATACACTTATAATTAAGGCATATACATACATTTTAATTCGATTCAATTGTATGCAAAGCAAATTTTATTAAAATATTGCAGCGAAATAGGCAACGAATTATACAATTTAGGCCTGCAACTTATACAATTGTATATGTATAGCGTATTATACAGTTTTATGTTTGCTATGGAGCGCAATTATGCAAACTTTGCTATAGCATACAAATATGAATTTTTTGTTTGCTATATGTGAAAGTTTCCCATAATAATTTATTCATAACTCAAGATTTTAAGAATAGCGGTTGGCTACACGGTTTCGTCGGTCATCCTGGTATGTACTTTAAATTCCATCAATTTGTATATTTAAATTATGCAATGCAGCTGTAGTAGTATAATAATATTTATTTTTAGTATGTGATTCAATTTCTTTTCTAGTAGGAAGGCTGGTCAGAATAGATGGATAATAAAATGGTTGGATCGAATAATGACCTGAGTGATTAAACTTTTTTTAGGATTTATTAAATTATGGTGGTGAATTTCCAATGGTGTTGGTTGATTTGTCTGAATTGCAAGAAAGGGAAGTGGAAAGTGGAATACGTATGTGGCAATGTTTGCTGAACTAGGGAAGCGAAAATGTTATTTTATTTAAATCATTAGACAATGATTAGGTAATCATTGGAAATTGATAGTTAATGCCAACAATTATATTCTGCCTAAATGTAATGTATAGTTCCAATGGTTATTAATTAGATTCTTTTTTTGAAAGTTAAAGGCATTTTTGGTGCAAAATGGATTTTAAAATGGGTAACGTTGTCGATTTTATGTGCTTTGTCTGGTGCAGTTAATTGGTGGAATTGATCCTTATTATATTTATTTTATCAAATTAAGATAATAGTTTTGATGTATTGAGATAGATAATTAATTATTAGGTGCATATTATATTATTTAATATCAAATTTTAGGATATTTGTAGAGATTAAAGTTCAATTTTTGACTTGAAATTTAGCATATATGATAATTTTTTTACATATAAATTATATCAAGATTTGAATCTTGGTTAGATATATGAGTGGATTTTAGGGTCTATGATAGACATATAATAATTTGAATGTCTACAAAGCCACTTACATGTGAATATCGCATAACTGATAGATTGGGAACGTTTCAAAACATTGCGAAAAGTAAAGAAAAAATCTTAATGATTCGTGACACGAGGTTCGGCATTTAAGGTATGCTAAGACCTTTTCGACTTGTTGAATGATGTTTTTCTAATTAAAGATTAAAAATGAAATAGAAAAAGGGTAAGGACAAAAGATGGGGGTCTCGTATCAATGGTGTGAGAACATTAGTACGAGTACCAGTATTATAAAAGGGAAAGTTACTAGTATAGAATGTGGATTGTAATTTTAGAATGCCAATGAACAAGGGCATTAGCTGATATACTATTGACTTGAAATCCTTGTGTGATTTTGTTTTCTTTATTACATCCGTATAATTGTGATAATTGAGTTGGATATGTATTATGTTGATATTTGACTTATTCATGTGCATCATCATCCCCTTTATGGAAATTATATTGTGTACATGCATTGACATGAGATTGAGTATAAGTTGGGCTCGTGGAGATCGTCCGTGCTGGGGATGGTGAAATGTAAAGATTCTACTTTGGGCACATGCAGATCGTCCATGGAAAATCGTTTGATTTATGATAGTGCTTTGATATCGTTCGCACAGACACGTGAAGATCGTTCGTGTCTATGTATGGACCTCGCAAGTTCCCGATGGGTCATGAACTCTCGATGAGGAGTATCATGTATATATGGTTGAGAGAGGGCTGAGAATTCTCAGACATATCATTTCATGGCATTATATTGCATTGCATTTCATCTCATCATTCATTTTTTCTGATTATGTGTTTTATTTGGTGGTTGGAAAGTACTTGATATTTGATTACCTCTATTTGATAAAACTTGACTAGTAAGTGTAATACAAACTTGTACAATTAAAGAATTGTTTTTTCTTATAAAAACTCCCATCACAATTCTTCATTGTCGGTCAATGATATATGCTGAGTACACGTGGTTTCGCACTCTTACTACACTTGTTGCACTCTTTGTGGTGCAGATTCGATTATGAGTAAGAGCAAATCTCTTGGAACAAATTGAGTCCGAGCTTGGAGTGTCTTGGAGTTGTGGTGAGCTTCTTGGTTGTTCCGTGGCCCACACCTCCCTCTATCTTTTACTTATTCTGTTTTTTTTTTTTGTATTGAAAAAGGATATCCCTTATGATAGATGTGTCATTTTAGTTTCAGACTTGCATCGTATTTTAGAAACTCTTGTACTTATGACAACAATTCTTGGGGTGGTATTTTTAGCTTTCCGCAGTTCGTACTTATAAAGAGCTTTATGTTGGAGATTTTCACTTAGTGTTTATTTTTTTTCTCACTATTTAGTTAAAGTTGGTAAAATATGTTGGGTTGGCTTAACTATTGGTTGGGGACATAGATAACATCACGACTTGTGAATTAGGGTCGTGACATTTCTAAATTATTCTTAGATAATATCTTGGTAACTGCCATAAAAAAACACGTCTTTTGTTTTCTCTTTCCAACATTAAAAAAGAAAATAAAAAATAAATAAATAAAATATAAATTTAAATTAATTCAAATTTGTTATCACACGTAATTAAGTTGTTATATTAATAATTTCTTATTAGTATATTTGTATGATGTAATATAGAATCTTAAATATATACCTAGGATGATTTTTCCAAATAATACTGATAGGGTCATTAAACATTAGTAAAACAGAAAAATATGAAGAAAAAAATTATCCGCACCAGGTGTATACATCAAACTAATACAATTTTAATTATTACGTGATTGAATGAAGTAAAACGCATGTTATATGTTGTTACATTAGTTATTCTTTTATAAACAGATTAATGAAAAGTATGTCAAATAAATTTGGAATAGAGAAGAAGTACAAGTAATAATTATGATGATAAATAAAGAATAATCCATTTATTTCATATTAACTTAATTTGTGAATCCATGCAAACTGAAAGAGGGTCGATATTATTTTTTATCTAACACCATTCCCAGGCAGTCTAGAACTCTTGCAAACTTCAGTCTTACAGTCACACAAATTTGACTAAGTATAGAAAGACTTAATTTAATTTTCTTAGGCAACAATCAAAGTAACAACATATCCAATATACGGGAACTCTTCCCAACCTTATACTAATAACAAATTAACAAAGGATAAGGCTTCTCAAATTAATCTAAGGCAAGAATCATTCTCCTTTGCCTTAGACGAATTTCCACCCTATATAAAAGTTTTGCACAAGGCAGTTACAAAAGTTACATAGGCGGTTACATCTGACAATTGTCTAAAACTTGTCCTCACAGAATTCAAACTAAGTTCCAGCACTAAATATTCTAACATATAGAATATTTTCAAATTCAAAATACATTCTAAAGCATAACCAAAATTAACCATTCTAACACTTATAATATTTCAGTCTGTTCCAACATTTGGCATATTTCAGCTTATTCCACCACTTAGAATTTTTTCAGCCTGCTTCCAACACTTAGAATATTTCAGCATGCTTCCAACACAATATTGATTGAGAGGAGAAGTACATTTACTTGTTTAACTTTTGAAGTAGAAAAGTTATCTGAGGGGGTTGATCAACAAATTGAAAAGGTTAGTTTTCATCTCATCATAGTTAAATTTAAAAATATGTATAATAGATATCCTATATATATACGATAAACACATTTTTTATGTTTGTTTGTTTTGCAGAATGATGAGTTGCTAAATGCTATTGAATATACAAAATAATGATTGATGGAAAATAAAGTTAATGTAGACGCTTTTAATGAAATTGCAATGTCAGTATGTCACCATCTTAGTGTTAAATTTAAAAGAAAATAGTTATAGCCTTTTAGTACTCTCTTTTGGAGGAGCATCTTTACTTATAAATTGCCTGAAATTATTTGATATTCTATTGCTAATTCAATTCTTGTTTCAAAATTTAATTTTTATCATATTTATCCTATTTTTATTTTTTTTGGTTGAATCTACTATAGTATTTCATGAGAAATTAAATAAACCAACATAGGGAAAAATATTCTAACTAATTTCACCGCTAAACCAAATGGATTTTGAGTTAAAAATTTATCATCAATTTTCACATTTAATGGTATAATTTTTTTCAGTCTTACACACCTTGCAATACTCAGTAAAATACAAGTGTGTGTGCAATAGCACCAAACTCTATATCTTTTATTTAGAGTATAAATTCTTATGTTAGATTCAAAATTTCAAATTATCGTGTAAAAAGTAGTATTGCTAATTCATAGATTAGACATTATTTATTGATAGAAAGCTATCTTTAAATCATAAAATTTATAAGATAATTTATCAATAATTGCGCGTGCAAATTAATTACTTTTGCTTAATTTATGAGATGTATTTTACACGAGATTTATAAAATATGAAAAGATTTTTTAATGTTATAAAATTACTCTTAAAATAAATATGTTTTTAAATAGAACAGTACACATTTATGGAAGATTTGCCATATAATATTGACAGGGTCAATAAACATTTGTCAAATATGAAAAATATGTAATTCCTTTTTGAACTAACTAATGAAAAGTGTGTCACATAAATTGAAATAGAGAAAGTATTACAAGTTATAATAACAATGACAAATAAATGATACTCCCTCTATTCCATATTAACTAAATTTGTGAGTCAACTAATGCATATCTATTAAAAAATCATTCAACAACATATTTTATATCATAACTAGGTAAATTGCCCATGCTTCTCATGAGATTGAACTGTATGTTATTAAGCTCATATTGATCATTTAGTAATATTCGGATTTTTGATATATACACTATATTGTCAAAATCATTATATCTTAAGCAATGCAAAATCTTAAAGTGTTATATTTTGTTTTTTGATTTTTTATATAAAAATTATGAGTCATAGAGATATTTTAACTATAATAAAGAAGTCTAAGAAATCTCCATGGAAATAGTTGGTCAGAAGTAACGAAATTTTCTAAATTCCAAGAACTTATAAAGAACAACATCAAACATTAAACAAGAGACCAAAAATCCTCGAACAACAACACTCTCAAGTAAAGTGAGACATCACATTTATACAAGAATATAATTAACTAATTCAAATGGAGGACGTTCGCCCTTTCTTATGACCCTAAAATAGTTATTAGTATCATAAATATTTGTCCTCATCAACTCAGAATAGTCATTAATATTCCTTAGGTTTCATATCACCAGCGCAACTTATTTGGAATTGAACCATAATTATTGTTTTGGTTATATTATAAAGTTACAAAGAATTAATGTCATTATCAACCAAGCAGTATGCCACATCATTCATCACTGGATATTTTGAATCAAAAAAATTTCACATAACATATTAAAATCTCAAAGCATACTTTTTTGAGTGCTTGTACGTACAAATATCCACAAATAACAATAAAAACAACCTTTCTTTCTTAACAATCAAGAAGAAATTATGCATGATGCTTAACATACTTTTCAAAAAGATAGTTTGTCGGTATGTATCCATATCAACGTTGAATCTAATGACAATTAATTAGTGTAGTTAAAGTCTCTAGAACTCATCGTTTATGTGTATATTCATTGCCGATAAAAATATTTTTGTTTTAGTATATTTTGGACATTTGTTAGTTTCAAGAAAACTTGATCTCTTATTATGCCTAAAAAGAAGACACGAAGAAATATGAAAAATTAGTTAACTTGCGTCGAAAGATGTAAACTGATTGTCTGTATACTAATATTCTAAGAAGGGTGCAATGGAATATGAAATGTTTGTAACTAAGAATGAGCAATAAAAAAAAATATACTAATTGTGGCAAAGAGGAGAGCAATCTTTTTGATTCTTTAAACAAACTTCAGTTACGTATTAGTTATCACATATTTATTGTTCTGTGCTATCAAATATAGCACAACCCACAAGAAATTTTCCCAAAAAGTATACGAATAAAACTATAGAAAGACACAAAATAGAAGATAAATTTTCAATCATCCTCATTGAAATTTTTAGCAAAGTTTTAGAAAAAAGACATCAAAATAGAAAAAAGGGATTGCAATAGATACATGAATTACTATGACTTACAGTAAAAGATTAAGATTCATTAGATAGGAGGAAGAAAACTTTAGAGAATGAATACACTTCATAAAAAATCTAATTAATGTATTTAAATTCAACTCCCCTATAGAGAAAAAAACCTACAAATAACAGTGGCAGAAATAAATGTTTTGATATTCAAGAACCAAATATTATGAATTGAACAATTTAGTTTTATGAGCTATGAATTAAGAGTTGCAAGAGTAGTAATGTCACATTGCGATTAAAACCATTTTTCTTTGTTTATATGAAGAAATACGTAGGAAGGGATGAAAGAGAAGATCAACTTTAAATCATCCTTGCTGAAATTATTAACAGAACTTAAAAAAGGTTATAAAAATTGTAAAAATAAATGGTAATAGTTGCATGAATAACTATGAGTTATAGTAAAGATTAATCTCTTTGAAGTATGAGGAAGAAAGCTTTAAGGAATGAAACAATTTTCATAAGAAGCATAATTAATGTATTTGCATTCGACTATCCTATAGTGAAAAAAATCCTACAAATAATAGTGGTAGAAAATTCCTTTATTTATATTAAATAAAATGTAGTCACAACTCGTTGGAAAAGTTACAACCCATCGGAAAGATCACTACCTTACATAAAAGTCACAGCGCTTCATAAAAATTGTAACTCTTCCTAAAGGTCGCAACTTTTCATAAAAGTCCCAACTTTTCATGAAAGGGGAAGACCATTTTTTGTAATAGATAAATTTAAAAGGGAATCCTTTTTTTGTGGTGGCACCACGTAGGCGAGCCTAAGATTCTCTTTTATATATATATACTAGATTTTCATTATTGTCTTTTGTAAAATCATAAATATAACTTTGTAAATAGTGTTATCATCTCCTAAAAAATATAAAACTTAAAAAATAAAAGGAAATGTATGGAAATAATTTATAACATCCCTCTTGAGTTTGGAACAATTAAATTATTTTGAACAATGAAAAAAGCCTCAAAAAATTAGTTAATATGAAATAGCAAGGAGATTATGGATAATTTATAAAGTTACATAAATTACTCTTTTTAGGAAATCTATAAATGCTACTAATCTCTTTACAAACAATTCAAATTTGACAATCAAAATATTTTATCACCCCGTTTCGAAAGAAGTTGTTACATTTTAAATTTATTTCTAAATATATATTTATATACCTAAATTCTTGATTAACGGCTCTTTAGGTTAGATTAAATTAGTTTCATAATGTCAATTGAGCAACAAAATCATTATTTACCATATTTTTCAGATATGTAAAATTTTCAAAATTCATTAATTTATTAATTTCACAATTGACCATTGACTGATATTTTTCCATTTTCTTGAACTTTGACTGTTACTTTTGGTAATAAAATTATTAAATTCATCTATTTAAAGGGCTTTCTCCTCTTATGAAAACAAAGACATATGAAAAATAAAAATAATAACACCATCTTGATTCTTAATTTCCTCTGTTGGTTTAATGGCTTCTTCAAGAAGGGGTTTTAGTTCACAACAGGAACTTGTCATCAAGTGAGTTTCTTTTTCTTTTTTTACATTATTAGTGTATATAAGTTACTCTTATTAATATCATAAGTTCATGAATTTTTTTATATTGCTTACAATTATTAGAGAATTTGAGAGACAAAAGGACACTCATAAAGTGAGTTTATATTAGTTTTCTCTCCCCATCATGCTCTTAACTAATAACATCCATCAATTGCGCATTAAAAGTTATTTTAAGCATATATTATGAAGTCTGCTTTGTTTTATTTTCACGATTACAATACACATCTTTTATGGATGGTTAAACTATTTCTATGTCAAATTTTATTTATTTTACATTCTTCATGAATTTTTTTATGTTGTTTGCTATATTTTTTTAGAGAATTGACGGAAATAAAAAAAGAAGGCACTTATGCAACAACATGCATTACTCCGTATGAAATTCACATTGTTGATTAAAAGGAGGAGTATATCTACTTGTTTAACGTTTGATGAAGAAAAGCTATCTAAGGAGGTTGATCAATTGATTGAAGAGGTTAGTTTTCATCTCAAACAATATATATAACGTATACCCCATAAGATAAAAATATTTTCTTTTGCAGAATGAGGAGTTGCTAAATACTATTGAATATACAGAAATAATGATTGATGAAGAGTAGAGTTGCTCTAAAAGCTTTTAATGAGATTCCAATGTTATCATCTTAGTGTTAAATTAAAAATAAAATAGTTAGTCTCTTACTCTATTTTGAAAGAGCAACTTTACGTATGAATTGCTTAATATTATATATAGAATATTTCTATACATATTTTCAAATTTTAATTGTTATCATGTTTATCCTATTTTGTTTTGTTGAATCTTCTATAATATTTTATTAGAAATTTAATAAACCAACATAGGTAAAGACATTCTAATTAATTTTACCACTAAACCAAATGGATTACGAATTCAGAAGTTATAATTAATTGTGACATTATATTTAATGGTCTAAACTTTTTTCCTTTTTTGGCTCCATGCACCTTGCAAAATTTAGTAAAATATTATTTGTGCGGTAGCACCAAACTCAATATTTTATTATTTGGAGTATAATTTTTTATGTAAGAAATGAAAAAATTTCAACAACAATTAAATTTTAACTCAAAAACATAAAAAGACTAATAAGTTCAGCAATGCGAATCTTATTTGTTTAGTAATGAGACAAACATACATTTATGGGTCATATCTTGTAAAATAGATAGAGATTCTATCTTACTTAGAGTCTTAATAGGAGAATATCTAAATCTCATTTGCCAAAGACTAGTTACAGAATAAGAGTGAAAGGTAGTGAAAATCGAAGAAGTAAAATTGATAGAACTAGTAAAATTGTTGGAGATTGAGAGTTGTCTGTAGCATATATAAACCAAAATTTTCTTTAAGAATTCCCACTAAAGAGATCCTGAAAGATACATAAGTTAGAAAAAAATAACACAACACATCTCAATTGATTTGTTAATTGTGAAACAGACAGAAGGTTGTACTTGAATTCAGGGATAAATAGAACATCATTTTACTATTTTATCTTGAAAATTGATAGACTTGAACTCCTGTGGGTAAGTCTACTTTTGAATGACGTTGATCACTAAGATCCTAATTAATGATGATTCAATAGACTGAGATTATGAACCATATGGTTTGAAGCACCAGTGTCAGCAATCTAGTTATGATTCACCATATCAGACATGACGGCAGTAATGGTACTTGCTAAGCATGTGAACAAGATATGTTGGCATACTATATATTGGCATGAGATGCACCTCGTTTTCTCCTAGGGTAGCCATGGAGTTCGTAACAGTGCCTTGGTATGGCCTTTGAAGTGATAATACTCACACTAGAGATGAGATCTTTCAAATTTCTGCCATGACCTAAGTATCTTAGTCTGAAACTACCACTGTTGTTCTTGCAACCACCAGTACTATATTCAGTGTTTCCTCCTACCCCTAAGGGAGTTGTGGTACTGCTAGTATAGGGACTACGAGACATCTTATTATTCATAAGAGAAGTGCAGAAAGAATTTCAGATGAAGGAGAAATAGTCACCCTTTGACTCTTAACATTGATAATCATGCTTGATTAACATTGGGCACATGAATAGTAAATAGGACTTTAATGTATCCCACCCAGTGTTTTAAAAAGCGGAGGCATGAGGCGGGACATTTTATACAGTATAGGGCGAGGCTTAAGTCCTGTGACATGGGGCATAAGTCCCATGGATTTAGAGGCATAGTCTCATGTATATTCAATCTTATAGTTTTATTACTAAAAAAATTAGCAAAAGTAAACCTTACAATGATTTATGATTTTTATTTTGAGATAAGTATTAATAATCAATAATAAAGAAGAACATATTATAATTACTAGTTGAGAAGTATCATTGCATCTAGTAGTAACAATATGCTTTACAGCAAAAATAAGTTATAATTATGAATTAAAAATGCCCCGGTGTACGTTTCTACGTCCAGGACATACATTTTTTTTATATTCAGGGCTTACGCCTCAAATTTTTTGACTTATGCCTTATGGATCTACGTCTTTCATTTACGCCCCAAGATGTTTTTGCTACGCCCTGCCCCAAGACTCGCCCTGAATTTGTCCAAAAACGGTTTTTCAAACATTGATCCCACCTTTCATGCAAAGAAGTAGGAAACATATTCTTTTTATAGGTCGTCCTTAAAAAGAAACCTAGCTTGTTTTTTCCAAGTAATAGAATCTTCAATGATTTCCTTCACAAAGAGTAATTTTTATATCATTAGAATTGGATTGGAAAAAGAGAATCACCTTAAGTATCATAAGGATGAATAAACAGAAGATGACTGTGATCTATCGAGTCAGTCGAATTCAATCCAAAAATTGCAGGATGGGTAAGAGCGTCTAATATAAAGTTGATCCAGAGGTCTATTTCAACTAGAATCTTCGTAGCTAATCAATATATTCACACTTAAATGAAAAAATGAGTTGGAATAGAGAGAATGACCAACGCTCAGTGATGAAATCACAAAATCGAGCTAGAATAGAGAAAACTATCAACAAATAGTAATGAAATCTATGAATTTGTAGAGCCCTGATACCATGTTAAGAAACTCCATTAATGAAATACTTGGAGAGTGAAAACAGAGAAAATGACAAAAACTCCATTCATATGTAAATCTGTACAAGAGGCATGTATTTATAGCTAACAACATTCCTAGCTATCAAGATCTTCTAGAAGCTCCTATAGAAACTAACTTCTTTAACAAACTATCAACTTGTATAATTAATTTGTAACATGTATTCAACATCCTACATATATTCAAATATATTATTGAGTAAAATTCATCATTGTTCAACACCGGAGATGAGTAGTAAATTTGGAGATGAGTAGTAAATTTCATCCCTTTAGAGTCATATCAGATATTTGGAATCATATCTTATATGGTAAACAAAGGGTTCCTAAATTTCTCCATTAATGATACTAAAATTTGATCCTCATGAATTTTAATTTTAATTTTGATTTTAAGCTATTGTCAAATTTTCATACCGATGAGAAATGAATTTACTGGAAAAAATTGTGATTTGAGGATGAAAATTAGCTTAATCTTGGGAGGCTGACGAGGACGGAGACTTGGTGGTGGAGCTGAGTTGTCGCCGGTTTTTGTAACGACCTGTTTAGTCGTTTTGAGCAGCAGATTTTATTTCTGGAAAAACTGTCTGAGACGACGGATCCCACGACGGACCGTCGAGGGTGTCTCGTTCCAAAACACTTAGGATTCTGAAATTTGGGTACTGAAATCGACTCTCTGAACTCTGTGACGGACCTGCAGGACGGACCGTCGTGGGTACGACGGACCGTCACAGACTCTTCAAGGAAATTGAGTCTCTGAACTTTGCGACGGACCTGCAGGACGGACCGTCACAGCTATGACGGACCGTCACAGGTTGCATAATCCTAGGATGGGTCGGATTTCTGTTTAAGTTTTAAAGGGGCGTTTTGGACTATTCCTGCTATAATTATAAATTTCGTGGGTTAATATTAATAACTCAAATTCTTGGGGGTTAAAAGAGATAACCTTGAGTTAATTAGTGGGTTAATTCCTCATCTTTTATACTTAATTATATGCTAATTAGGGTAAAAGAAAGAGGCTTTGAATAAGAAAAATAGAAAGAACAAAGAGAGGGAAAGAGAAACGATCGAGAGAGGAGAAACGAAGAGGAAAACACAAAGCTTTGGGAAATTGCTTGCTTGATCACGAATCTTCGGTGGAGGTAGGTTATGGTTTAAGCTATTCGTATTAAACTCTTAATAGCGAATGATATGTATTTGGTAGTATTGTAAACCCTTCTATATGCTTAATTGTATGCTTGCATGAATGTGATTATATAGTTGTGATAAAATAAGCATGATGAAGCTATTGAATCCTAAATCTTGAAAGAAACCCTAATCTACTTTGTTAATGATGATGCCTTGGTATAAAAGGAGGCTTTATGAACTAAAGTAATGAGATTGATGATGCATTGGTATAAAAGAAGGCTTGATGAATTGATAGAATGAGATTAGTGGATCGGAGTGTCACATTCCGACACATAGAATTAGAGGATCGGGTGTCACGAACCGACACGTAGAATTAGGGGATCGGAGTGTCACGTTCCGACACATAGAATTAGGGGATCGGGTTTCACGGACCTATAGGTAGAATTAGGGGATCGGAGTGTCACGTTCCGACACATAGTATTAGGGGATCGGGTGTCACGAACCGGCAAGTAGAAGTAGGGGATCGGAGTGTCACGTACCGACACATAGTAGTAGGGGATCGGAGTGTCACGTACCGACACAAGAGGAATAAAGATAATTAATCTGGAAAGATGTTAATATACTCAATCTAATGAACCTAATTCTTAAATAAGTATGGTATTGAGGCTTGAGTCCTCATGGATGAACTTGGTGGTACTTATTGATGATTATAGTACTTGTTGTTGCTACATGTTGAGTATTGTAGTTGATTTATGATATTAACTGATATATACTGTTTTCTATTTTGAGTTGGCCGATGATACCTACTCAGTACTTGTGTTTTGTACTGACCCCTACTTGTATGTTTCTTTCTTTTATTTGTGGAGTGCAGCAAACGTACCGTCGTCTTCAACTCAACCGCAACTCTAGCCAGTCTTCATTACACCGGATTTCAGGGTGAGCTAATGCTTCTAGCTTGGACAGGATCATCCTCTTCATGTCCTGATGCCTTGAACTTCCGGCATGGACTAGCTTTTATTTATTTTAGTTTCCTAGATGTTCTTAGAGTTAGTAATTTGAGGATAGATGTTCTTGTGATGATGACTTCCAGATTTTGGGGATAATGATTGATAAATTTTAAAAGTTATTTAATTTATTTCGTTAATGAGTTTTAAGTCTTCCACATTGTATTTTGTTCAATATGTTGGGGTTTAGATTGGTTGGTTTGCTCACATAGTAGGATAAGTGTGGGTGCCACTCGCGGCTCGTTTTGGGTCGTGACAAACTTGGTATCAAAGCATTTGTTTCGTTGGTCTCATCACACAAGAACGAGTCTAGTAGAGTCTTAAGGAATGGTAGGGGGACGCCTTTACTTTTCTTTGAGAGGCTATAATACTTTAGGAAAATTCCATTCTTTCTTTCTTTCTTTCGTGCTATTACTTGGATCCAATTGGTATCTAGGTGATACAAATTGGTATCTGACCATCTTCACTCTATTTCGCAGATGGTTAGAACTAGAGCAACGACTGCGCCAACACCAGCACCGGCAAGACAAGAAGCGTCTGAGCCAGCCACTGGGGCTGTAGCTCAAAGAGGAGTAGTGGCGAGAGGCCGTAGAAGAGGTCGTGGGAGGACGTCCTCTAGAGGAAGAGGACAAGCACCTAGCCCATCTGGTACTAGGGCGGTGACTCTTCCACCAACTGAGGAAGTGGTAAGAGAGGGTGAGGAAGGGGAGAATGAACAAGTACAGAATGAGGGATTGCCACCCCAACCTACCCCAGAGATGATCAATTAGGTTCTTGCTTATCTTAGCGTGTTATCTGATCAGGGCCAGACACCTCCAGTGTTTTCTGCACCAGCACCTCAGGTTCCAGAGGTACAACATGCGGCTACTGTGGCTACCCGCATGGATGCCTCATTAGAAATAGGCACGTTTCCTCGTCTGACTACAGGGCCTATAATCACAAATGATCAGCATGAACTTTTCAGTAAGTTCCTGATATTGAAACCTCAGTCTTTAAGGGTGCTGAATCTGAGGATGCCTACGATTTTCTGGTTGATTGTCATGAGCTACTACACAAGATGGGTATAGTAGAACGGTTTGGTGTTGAGTTTCTGACTTATCAATTTCAAGGGAACGCCAAAATGTGGTGGCGGTCACATGTTGAGTGTTAACCAACAGAGGCACCGCCTATGACTTGGGCATCATTCTCTAGCTTGTTTATGGAGAAGTATATCCCCCGGACTTTGAGGGATAGGAAAAGAGATGAGTTCTTGAGCCTAGAGCAAGGTAGAATGTTGGTTACTGCATATGAGGCTAAGTTTCGTGCATTATCCAGGTATGCCACCCAACTTTGTTTCAGTCCACAAGAGCGGATTCGCCGTTTTGTGAAGGGGTTGAGGTAAGAATTGCGGATTTCAGCCTTACAGGTAGCGGCTACGGCAAAATCCTTTCAAGAAGTGGTAGACTTCGTGATAGAGGTGGAAGAAGTGAATCCAGATGACTTCACCACGGCATTGACATCAAAAAGGTTTCGAAAGGGAGGTGATGTCTTTTGGTCTTACGAATGCCCCTGCTGCTTTCATTAGCTTGATGAACGGGATTTTTAAGCCATATCTGGATCTCTTTGTGATCGTATTTATTGATGATATACTAATATACTCCAAGAGTAAGAAGGAACACGAGGAACATTTGAGAAGTGTGTTGGAAGTATTGAGGAAGAAAAAGCTTTATGCCAAATTCTCCAAGTGTGAGTTTTGGCTAGATTCAGTGTCCTTCTTGGGGCACGTGGTTTCTAAGGATGGAGTGATGGTGGATCCTTCTAAGATTGAGACAGTGAAGAATTGGGTAAGACCTACTAATGTGTCAGAAGTAAGGAGCTTCGTTGGTTTAGCTAGCTACTACCGCCGATTTGTCAAGGGATTCTCTTCTATTGCTTCCCAATTGACAAACTTGACTAAGCAGAATGTTCCATTTGTATGGTCGGATGAATGTGAGGAAAGCTTTCAGAAACTTAAGACCTTGTTGACTACTGCACCAATTCTTACCTTGCCAGTAGAGGGTAAGAATTTCATCGTTTATTGTGATGCATCCTATTCTGGTTTGGGTGCAGTACTAATGCAAGAGAAGAATGTGATTGCTTATGCTTCAAGGAAATTAAAGGTGCATGAACGTAACTATCCGACCCACGATTTGGAGTTGCCCGCGGTAGTATTTGCATTAAAGCAATGGAGGCACTATTTTTATGGGGTTAAGTGTGAAGTCTATACGGATCATCGTAGCCTACAGTATGTCTTTACTCAGAAAGATTTGAATTTGAGACAGAGGAGATGGATGGAACTACTGAAGGACTACGATATCACTATTCTGTATCATCCGGGAAAAGCTAATGTTGTGGCAGATGCTTTAAGTAGAAAGGCAGGAAGCATGGGAAGTCTAGCTCACTTGCAAGCTTCTAGACGCCCATTGGCTAGAGAAGTTCAGATTCTGGCTAATGACCTTATGAGGTTGGAAGTAAATGAGAAGGGAGCATTTGATCTTCCTTCCTTGACAAGATTAAGGGAAAGCAGTTTATTGATGAGAAACTGATTCGGATTCGAGATAAAGTGTTGCGAGGAGAGGCTAAAGAAGCAAAAATTGATGAGGAAGGTGTTTTGAGGATTAAGGGAAGGGTATGTGTGCCCCGTGTTGATGATTTGATCCACACTATTCTCACAGAGGCTCATAGTTCCGGATATTCTATACATCCTGGTGCAACCAAGATGTACCGTGACCTAAAGCAACACTTTTGGTGGAGTAGAATGAAGCGCGACATTGTTGATTTTGTTGCCAAATGTCCAAATTGTCAGCAAGTAAAGTATGAACACCAGAGGCCCGGAGGAACACTTCAGAGAATGCTCATTCCTGAATGGAAGTGGGAGAGAATCGCAATGGACTTCGTGGTTGGTCTTCCAAAGACAATGGGTAAGTATGACTCTATTTGGGTGAATGTTGATAGGTTAACTAAGTCTGCTCATTTCATTCCGGTCAAGGTGACATACAATGCAGAGAAGTTGGCCAAAATCTATATCTCAGAAATTGTTCGATTGCATGGAGTTCCACTCTCCATCATATCAGATAGAGGTACGCAGTTTTCTTCTACGTTTTGGAGAACATTGCATGCTGAATTAGGTACTAGGTTGGACCTTAGTACTGCATTTCACCCTCAGACCGATGGTCAGTCTGAGCGAACGATTCAAGTGTTGGAGGATATGCTTCGTGCATGTGTGATAGAATTTGGTGGTCATTGGGATAACTTCTTACCCTTAGCGGAGTTTTCATACAATAATAGCTATCACTCAAGTATTGATATGGCTCCATTCGAAGCATTGTACGGGAGGAGATGTAGGTCTCCCATTTGGTTGGTTTAATGCATTTGAGGTTAGACCTTGGGGTACTGACCTGTTGAGGGATTCAATAGAGAAGGTGAAATCTATTCAAGAAAAGCTTTTGGCGGCTCAAAGTAGGCAAAAGGAATATGCGGATCGAAAGGTAAGAGACTTGGAGTTCATGGAGGGTGAACAAGTCTTGCTGAAGGTTTCACCCATGAAAGGGGTGATGCGGTTTGGTAAAAGAGGTAAGCTAAGCCCAAGGCATATTGGACCATTTGAAGTACTTAAGCGAGTAGGGGAGGTGGCTTATGAATTAGCCTTGCCTCCAGGACTGTCAGGAGTGCATCCGGTATTTCATGTGTGTATGTTGAAAAGATACCATGGGCATGGAAACTACATCATTCATTGGGATTCAGTTTTGCTTGATGAGAATTTGACTTATGAGGAGGAACCTGTTGCTATTTTAGATAGAGAAGTTCGCAAGTTGAGGTCGAGAGAGATTACATCCATCAAAGTTTAATGGAAGAATCGACCAGTTGAAGAGGCCACTTGGGAGAAGGAGGCTGATATGCAAGAAAGATACCCACACCTGTTTACAGATTCAGGTACTCCTTTTCACCCTTGTTTTTCTTTTTGTGATCGTTCAAGGACGAACGATGGGTAAATTGGTATCTATTGTAATGACCTGTTTAGTCGTTTTGAGCAGCAGATTTTATTTCTGGAAAAACTGTCTGAGACGACGGATCCCACGACGGACCGTTATGGGCACGACGGACCGTCGAGGGTGTCTCGTTCCAAAACACTTAGAATTCTGAAATTTGGGTACTGAAATCGACTCTCTGAACTCTGTAACGGGCCTGCAGGACGGACCGTCGTGGGTACGACGGAGGGGCACAGACTCTTCAAGGAAATTGAGTCTCTGAACTTTGTGACGGACTTGCAGGACGGACCGTCACAGCTATGACGGACCGTCACAGGTTGCGTAATCCCAGGCTGGGTCGGATTTCTGTTTAAGTTTTAAAGGGGCGTTTTGGACTATTCCTGCTATAATTATAAATTTCGTGGGTTAGTATTAATAACTCAAATTCTTGGGGGTTAAAAGAGATAACCTTGAGTTAATTAGTGGGTTAATTCCTCATCTTTTATACTTAATTATATGCTAATTAGGGTAAAAGAAATAGGGTTTGAATAAGAAAAATAGAAAGAACAAAGAGAGGGAAAGAGAAACGATCGAGAGAGGAGAAACGAAGAGGAAAACACAAAGCTTTGGGAAATTGCTTGCTTGATCACGAATCTTCGGTGGAGGTAGGTTATGGTTTAAGCTATTCGTAGTAAACTCTTAATAGCGAATGATATGTATTTGGTAGTATTGTAAACCCTTCTATATGCTTTATTGTATGCTTGCATGAATGTGATTATATAGTTGTGATAAAATAAGCATGATGAAGCTATTGAATCCTAAATCTTGAAAGAAACCCTAATATACTTTGTTAATGATGATGCCTTGGTATAAAAGGAGGCTTGATGAACTAAAGTAATGAGATTGATGATGCCTTGGTATAAAAGAAGGCTTGATGAATTGATAGAATGAGATTAGTGGATCGGAGTGTCACGTACCGACACAAGAGGAATAAAGATAATGAATCTGGAAAGATGTTAATATACTCAATCTAATGAACCTAATTCCCAAATGAGTATGGTATTGAGGCTTGAGTCCTCATTGATGAACTTGGTGGTACTTATTGATGATTATAGTACTTGTTGTTGCTACATGTTGAGTATTGTAGTTGATTTATGATATTAACTGATATATAATGTTTTCTATTTTGAGTTGGCCGATGATACCTACTCAGTACTTGTGTTTTGTACTAGGGGTGGGCATAAAAACCGGAAAACCGAAACACCGAACCGAACCGAATTTTTTTAGAATTTCGGTTTCGGTATTTCGGTTTTCGGTTCGGTATTCGGTTTAATTTTTTGTATTTTCGGTATTTCGGTTCGGTTTTCGGTACATGTTACTTTGGAATTCGGTATTTCGGTTTAAACCGAAATATTATATTATAATTTATAAATTATATTATATTTAATAATTATTAATATTTTTTAAAAAAAATTAAAAAATAAGAAGCCCATTAAGTTGAAATATCAAAGTCCATTAAGTTGAAATATCAAAGCCCATTAAGTTAAAAAATCAAACAAAAACTTGAAAAAACTATAAAGTTTAAAATTTTAAAAAGCCCACTAAACAGGCCCAATAAAAAACCGAAATAAAAAACCGAACCGAATTAATAAAAACCGAACCGAATTAACAAAAACCGAACCGAACCGAAATATTTCGGTTCGGTATTCGGTACACAATTTACAAAAACCGAAAACCGAAAAAACCGAAAAAAAAAAACCGAACCGAACCGAAATACCGAATGCCCACCCCTATTTTGTACTGACCCCTACTTGTATGTTTCTTTCTTTGTATTTGTGGAGTGCAGCAAACGTACCGTCGTCTTCAACTCAACCGCAACTCTAGCCAGTCTTCATTACACCGGATTTCAGGGTGAGCTAATGCTTCTAGCTTGGACTGGATTATCCTCTTCATGTCCTGATGCCTTGAACTTCCGGCATGGACTAGCTTTTATCTATTTTAGTTTCCTAGATGTTCTTAGAGTTAGTAATTTGAGGATAGATGTTCTTGTGATGATGACTTCCAGATTTTGGGGATAATGATTGATAAATTTTAGAAGTTATTTAATTTATTTCGTTAATGAGTTTTAAGTCTTCCACATTGTATTTTGTTCAATATGTTGGGGTTTAGATTGGTTAGTTCGCTCACATAGTAGGATAAGTGTGGGTGCCACTCGTGGCTCGTTTTGGATCGTGACAGTTTTGCTCCAGCTGTGAAGAGGGAAAAAAGAGAAAGAAGGTAAAAAGAAAAAAATAAAACAAAAACTTAAAGAAAACTTACAAATTTTAAAAAACAAAAACTAAGAAAATAGTATAAATAATTTCAAAATTAAAGTTAAATTATTATTTTTACCTCTTGCTCTCTCAAAGAGAATGAACTACACTTTCTTTGCCACCTCAGCATGCATGGATCAAATAATTCCACGTTAAAATAGTTTTATGGAGTTATAGGACCTTCGTAATAAAAAAGTGTGTAGTTGAGAATTGGGTAATAGATTAGGAGGCTTTTGGCTATTCTCTCTCTCTCTCTCTCTCTCCATATATATATATATATATATATATAAACACACACACACACACACAAACACACACACACACACACACATAGTCTTAAAAGCATGAACTCTTAACTTGAATGTTAAATTACTATAATACCTCTAACTTATGTGACATTTCCGCTAAGTTGTCTTTTTTCCAAAAGATTGTGATTCTTTATGAGTTGTGACTTTTTCAAAGAGTTGTGAGTTTTCAGTAAGTTGAGGCTTTTTCAAAGGGTTGTGAAATTCCCGAAAAGGTCATGACTTTCCAGATAAGACACAAGAAATACTTGTTCATACTATCCTTTGTTGACTATAAATAGAGGCGGTTTTTTGCATTTTTTAGCCATAATTTTTTTTTATCTTCAACTCTTCTTTTGACCTTTTTAAATAATTAGTGTGATTTATTCTTGTTGAGTGAGTTCAGATTTTGGTAGAATATGAGGTATCACTATTCTGATGATGTAAATCGTTCTATCCTACGAGGGTATTTTTCATAACCTTGAGTACTTGAGGAAAATAATTTTGATGATATAAGAATTATTTTTATTTTGCTTAATATATACATTAGTATGTAATGTTTCAGTATATGAAGTCAAGATGATGTAGTCTAAATTCATTTATTTTTGTTAACAATTTCTGTTGTGATGTAGATATATGCTTCTAAATATGTATACATGTACAACCTTAAAAACTTGTGCGCCCAAACTTAAATGTTGAATTAATATAATACCCTCAATTTATAAAATCTCAATTTATTTTATTTAATTAATTGTATAATATTAAAAGTAGATACTTTTTCACATTAACCGGTCGTGACATTTTTGATAAGTTGTCACTTTTCAGAAGGGTTGTGATGTTTTAAAGAGTTGTAACTTTTTTAAAGGATTTTGCTTTTTATGATGAGTTGTGACTTTATTAAAGGGTTATGATTTTTATGGCGAGCAGTGACTTTTTAGAAGGGTGGTGACTTTTTTGATAAGGTACAATTAACACATATTCATACTTCTATTTAATTTATTAACTATAAGTAGAAGGGTATCCTCTAAATTTTAAACTACAAATATTTTCTAAATGTTTTCTACTCTTCTTCTTCTTAAAAAAATCTCAAATGTTTCTGCAATAGCTGATTATGTTTGAAATTCATCAAAATTCAAGGTATTACATAAGAAAGAGTTGATGAACGAATTGTAGCAAATCATTCATCAAATCACACTCATATTTTACTCTTATAATTTTCATCATGTACATACTTAAATGGTATTTGTATCATTTTAAAATATTAATATAGTGTTATTAACCTACATATTTGAATTTATTAAGCAATGACTTATTTCCTACGAATAATCACAATAATTTGAACTTTCATGTTTCTTCAATCATACATCACAACCATTCACACATTATAAATGAATAGAGATCTCTTTTTTATGACAATTTGAGATCATTTGAAATTTTCTTATTTGATTCATCCCTCAATCCATTGATATCTATCGTCGAAGTTCTTAGTATTGAAATTTAGGTAATTGCTTTCAATTAAAGGATAAGAGAAGAGAAAGAAATTTGCATAGAGATTTTCTCTGTTTTTTTCCTTGTTTTGTTTCTTTAATAAATTTGTTTTATGTTTTCATTCGGTTAGAAAAATTAATAATTAGTTTTCATATAATTAACGAGTGAACAATGACGAATACACACAATGCGGATTTTTTATAATTGATCAAGTTGTGGGAGAAACAATAAGTATAAACAAAAATAAGAAAGGCGCATGATTGGGGTAAGATATTTCTTCTTTATTTTTTCGCTCTTTATTTTTTTACCCTTAAACGAATGAGTTTCTTCATAATTTTTCTGAGATAACGAGCATCAACGCAGTCCATTGAATTATTAGTTGTGATATTAAGTCAACTATTTTAGATATAGATTTTAACTTTTACTTATAATATGAAAATGTATTCATAAACAATAATTAATTTTTTCACAAATATATAAGTAAATAAAAACGGAGTAAGTAAAGTTTGGTTGACAACACATTTCAGTCACTGGCTTATTTCATCTTCCTTCTTCACTGGGTATGAATTGTTGTATTTATTTTTTATTTTATAAATGAATTTCCTGTTATTTTGTGTTTATTTTAAACTGAGAAGATATTGTGTTCCAAGATACACTCTGACTAGCTATATAAAAATAGATAATAAAATATTGATTGATCATAAAATGATCTTAAATAAAATAGAAGATTCTATAAATAATACTTTCAATTTTATTCATCTATTAATTCTTTTATTTAAAAAGTTTAATCTTTTATATCACGATACAACTTTAATGTTATACTAGATACTTTCATTAAACAACGACTATCTGATATGTATGCAACAAAAAAAAGGAGAAGACTACAATTCCGCAAAGATAAGAGAGAAACTTAAACAAACGAATATTTTTCACAAGAGGTGATTGTTCGCAATAAATTTTCATAGAAGCTGAAAATTAACTGCAAGCAAAATAAATAAAAGAAAAATGTGATTTTATTAATGAATTGTGTGAGTACAATTCTGTTGTTCTCTTGATTCTTCTCTCCTAAGTTTCTCCGTAATTCGAGGTCCTTCAGTAGCGTATTTCTCAAATGTAAGATGATGTAGACCTCCCTGAGATGTATTTGATCTCCAGAAATGTCGGAAAGCGCTTCGTCGTTGCAAGTTGATCTCCGGGAAGAACTCCATTGATCAATCCTTTGAAGAGCTATGTAGTCGATGTTGTAGCCTATGTAGACCTCCTTGAGACGTATTTGATCTCCAAGAACGTCGATAAGCGCTTCGTCGTTGCAAGTTGATCTCCGGAAAGGATTTTGTTGATCACTCCTTCGAAGAGCTATGTCATTGATGTTGTAGCTTTCTCCAATTGCAAAATGCTTGTTGAAGTCCTCCCTCTCTTGAATGTTATGTTCATCCCCTATTTATAGTTGTAAGGGGTGGCAAGGTTGCTTGTGATTGGCCAAAGGATGTCATTTTGACACTTGGCGGATTGTGATTCGTTCATGCATTTGACAGGGAGTACCACCTCATTTGGACACGTGGCGCCACCTTGTTAGACTTTGATGTCTAGTAACTATGACATGTGACATGAGTTTGGACTTCATGGTGAAATGAACCTTGGACTGAATTTAATAAAATAGACATATTTATTTGTAAAGCCCATATTCATCATTCAACCAAAATCGATATGAATTTAATCCAAATTTTGTATGAATTAAATCCAATAAAATTTATGTGTCTACAGATGCCCCTTACTTCAAGCCCTGTTGAAGTGTATGTCTGCCAAAACTTGGTGACAAGACTTGAAGTATTCATGTATGTGTATTTTTTTAGGCGTGTCAACGTGTAGGCTTGTCGAATTGACGATGAAAGTTGAAGTCTTTATGAAGGAATTGTTGAGACTTCAAGAGTTTTTTTTTTGTCATCGCATTCTAACTAGGTCACTACAAATGATTTGTTTATTTATAGTGATCTCAAAAAAAATTGTTTAAACATTCTTGCTTGAAAACCACGTTGACCCTCTATATTGATTTCAAATAGATAGGGCTAGTGAGTAGTAACATTGTGTGATATTCCTTGCAAGGTGTGAGAAGAACAAGAAGATTGATTGTATCTTGAATTATATAAAAGGAATATTGAATTTCCTTTGGTTGATTTTGTAAGAATCATTCTTCTTTTGAGTGCTAGCAACTTCCATTTAGATGGTAGAAATTGATATAATTTGATTCTTCTAAGTTTACCAAAAATTTCCTTGTATAAGAAATAACAATTATTCAAAGGAACTTCTATATAAGAATCTCCCATGTACAAAGGATTGATCAAAGAATCATTAGAAAAATAATTCTTCTAACCAAATCAATGTGGAACTCCAAATTTGGTGTCTTCTTTTCTCAATCTCGTGCAGTCAACAATATTTTGTTTTCTTAGTGTAGAAATGTCCAATGACAAGCGGCTTGGTTTGGAAGAAATAAGATTCGTAGTACTGCAGCCTATCCAAAAAACAGCCTTAAAAACCTTCAAGATTCTCGGTAATTCTGTTTTTGAAGTCGGATCCCAAATCTATCAGTTCTTCTCACAGCTATGCGCGATCTCGTTAAAACATCAGTTTATTGGTGTATGAACATTCAAACCATTAGAGGCTTGGTTCTGGAGAAACTAGACATTTGAGTACTACGACATATCCAAAAATTACAGTTAGAAACCTTTTAGATCAATAGGAATCAATTTTTGAAGTTGGACCCTAAATGTGGACGTTCTTCTCGAGGCTATGCGCGATCTCACCAACACATACGTTTCTTGGTGTAGGAATATTCAAACGATGAGAGGCTTGATTCTGGAGAAACTAGACTTCGAGTAATACGACATAACCAAAAATCGCAGTTAGAATTCTTTTGGATCAACGCGAATCAATTTTTGAAGTTGGACCCTAAATCTGGACGTTCTACTCACGGCTATGCGCGATCTCGCCAAAACACCATTTTCTTTGTGTATGAACATTTAAACGATCAGAGGATTGATTCTGGAGAAACTAAACTTATAGTATTACGATATATCCAAAAATCACAATTAGAAACCTTTCAGATTGACGGCAATCAATTTCTGGAGTTGGACCCCAAATCTGGACATTCTTCTCACGGCTATGCGCAATCTCGCCAAAACATCACTTTCTTTGTGTAGGAAAATTCAAATGACGATATACTTGATTCTGATGAAACTCGACTTTTGATTATACGACATATCCAAAAATCAACGTTAAGCTCCTTCAGAATCGACGGGAATCAAATTTTAAAGTTGGTCATCGGATCTAGAAGTTCCCCTCATGGATTTTCGTCTTTTGAATTTTTCTTGTTTCTCTTTCTTGCAGGTAATGGTTGTGGTTTTGCATATTTATTTTGCATAGACATGTGTCTTAAACAGGGGAGATTGATTTTCAAGATCCAATTTGATTGTAATTCAAAACATCGTGCTATTGGCACTGCTGTGTCGAACAAGATTGTTGTGCTGCTTCTCATTTTTGGCATGCCATATTGAAGGGTCATGCACTTACTACATGTGTTATCAGAAGTATATCAACCAAGAAAAATTGAAATCTTCGTGCAGTTTGTACTGATGGCTCCAATTTTTATTCTTTTTTTGCTTCAGGTTTCCAAAAGAGCATCACCAATCTCTACATCTTATCAAGAAGATGTAAATAACATTCGTAATTGCAAATGAACACATGATGTACCTACAATTCTTATTGCAGTTTTCGCATATTACAATTTAGCGGGACATCTATCTTTTCAAATGAAGATTTAGCAAACAATCATTTAGTGTTTCATCTTAAACCTTCATCGCAGCGTGGGTTGAGAAAATTGACTTCTTTAGCTTTCATTGGAGACTTGGCGAGACACTACTTGGAGAATTTACCTTTCTTGCGGCATTGGTGGAATCAACTTGTCACTTCGAAATCAGCTCACAGTTTTATCCTTATTGGCTTTCAGCTTGGCTCATCTGTAGTGTAAAATTCACAACTCAAAGTAGGAGTATTGAAATTGCAATTTTCTTTTTCCGATGGAAAAAACTCAAAGAACTACACTATGCGTAAAAATCACGGCCAAAACCTGTACGGATTTTTGCAAATATGGCTGCTCAATTTAATTTTGAAATCTGATGGTCTATTTCGCAGCTTTGAACGGTCGTGGTAGAAACTCCATAACTTGGCATAGAAACCTCTGAATCACAAGCCGAATTTTATGTTGTGAAGCAAACTCCAAGAATTGCAATATATGTGAAAATCATGGTCAAAACCTTTGTGAATTTTACAAATGCGCCTTAGAAGTCAACAAAGATGTCTTGCTCAACTCTTCTCTTTTGCTCATATGTGACATATTTGGACTCATATGCTAGCTATATGATTTTAAAGAGCTAGTGTGATGATCCCGCAATGCCACCAATTTTTTTTACTCAGTTGACTGAACTTAGAGTGATTGCTCTAAGCGCCTATGTACCTCACTGAAGAGGATCAAGTCATATCGTAGTTCAAGATGATGAGTTTTTTTGCTTTTTATTTTTTTGTTTTTTTGGGTCGTTCACAGTTTATACTCTTACGGGCCAGGAGTAACATACAATTTATGCTCATACCTTAAGGAGCGTTGTAACTTGCAATTTAGGCTCGTACATTTAGGAGTATTTCAGGAAAGAATTCCATCAATGTAACTGGTCTTTTAACCTTTTGTGATAAATCATTAATGTACTTCACTTTGGAGTTGGATTTTATGATTTCACATTTCCAAAGTTGATTCGTACTCGATTTTGTGTCGACTTTTGAAAGTCGGAGTTTAGAAGTCCCTTGATGCTTTTGCCTTTTGCGAGCGACCAAAGTCCAATTGTTATCACTCTCTGTATTGAAAAAATCATGTACCTTGGATATGTTTGTTGTTTTCTTCAAGGCGGAAATTTCAACTAGTCCAGAGCTCCTAAACTGTTGTATGATGACATCTTCTTCAATTTTTGGGGATGCCACAGGACGTAGAACTTCTGAAAGTGTATCATAATCTAGTTTGACACTAGCATGTTTTGTCTCAGCTGTCTCACCATCGTCAATGATGATCTTTCCCTCTCGTACCAACGTCATGATCTTTTCCTTTAGAGTGAAGCATTTTATTGTGAGATGACCGATGATGCGGTGAAATTTACAATACATAGGATTATCAACTTTATTTGATTCTTCGGGTTGCTTTGACTCTGGGAGTGCAATGAATTTTTTGGTTAGCAACTCGTCAAGAAACACAGGAACGTCAGATTTTGGAAAAGGATACTCTTTTGCTTGTAACTCCTTCAAGGTAGATTGATTTTTCACTTCTCGTATTTGATGATGTGCTACAATATCTTTGAACTTTTGTCTCTCGTAGGCTTTCATAGAAGTTGTGGTTATCGCCATGGACACATCAGTTGTGTAGTCTAACGACTCTTCGAATTGTATATCTTCTTTTTTGGATCAAAGACATGTGATGTCTTTCCATGGCTTGCAATACTCAATTCCATGTCATGAGCATGTAGCTAATTCTTCAAAATTTTGAGGCTTAATTCCTTGAAGGATATATCCAAGGCCCCAATGCATTCCTTTTATACAAATTTCTACTACATAGATTTCGGAAAGTTGATCCTTGCAATCTAAGCTCAGCATTCGCCGATGTAGTCCACAACGAGTTCATCCTTACCTTGTTTTGTGTTTGTCAATTCCATCATGCTCATTGTACGGTGGCAACTGTAGAAACGATATAGAAATTTGCTCATTGTACGGGGGCAACTGTAGAAACGATATAGAAATTGATTTTCTAGATGTCCCCAACTATGAATTGATTCAGGCTCCAAGTCCATATACCAATCAAAGGCATTTTCTTTTAAAAGAACGGACAAATTTCTTGACAAGAAGATTATCATGTGTACCGGCACTGTTACAAGTCTCGACGAAATGGACAATATGTTGTCTTGGATTTCCCCTTCCATCAAATTGCTGCAATTTGGGTGGTTAATATCCAATTGGAATTAGTAAACCGTCGATTCGCTTAGATTAAATCTTTGAATATCCTAAGAAACTTTGTGATGGACCACCATATTGAGCTTTAATTGTGTTTGTGATCACATCTTGTAGTTTTTGAACTGTTAGAGTGGCAACTGAAGCAGAGTGTTTTCGCTTTGAGAGTCAACTGACTTGTTCAGAGAATCAATATCAACTTTTTCTTGAGTTTTCATATTGTGATGTGACTCTCTGGAGTTGTAGAGATCTATATTTCTCATAAGTTGTATGATTTGAAGATTTTGGTCATCAATAGACTTCTTATAGGCTTCATTGGTTTGCTCCATCATTGCGAACTTCTCGTCCATGTCAGTTGTGTCAACCATAAAGGAGTTAGCCTTTGTTGAAATTGAAGAATCTGTTGAACTTTTAGATTCACCAAAGTTGAAGCTAGAGTAAGAAAGTTCATGAAACAACTTTGATGCAATGTTGCCCCCGGGGATTGGAGTGTCATTCGAGACTTGATCTTTCTTGGCATCTCCAAGGACGTGAAATACTAAGATCCATTCAAAGGCACTTGTCTTCAACTCTTGTCGAGTGATTGGATCAACATCACTAAACTCAACAAATGTGGCAATAGTAGAGTCCTTGCATGAAACATCATTGATCTTCTTGAAGGCCATTGCAGAGTTGAACTTGTTGTTTTATTTGTAGGAGGAAGAGATGAAGAACAAAATTGGTCCCACTAGGCGTGCCAAATTTGTTAGCAATAAATTTTCGTAGACGCTGAAAATTAACTGCAAGCAAAATAAATAAAAGAAAAATGTGACTTTATTAATGAATTGTGTGAGTTCAATTCTGTTGTTCTCTTTATTCTTCTCTCCTAAGTTTCTCCATGATTCGAGGGCCTTCAGTAGCGTATTTCTCGAATGTAGGATGATGTAGATCTCCTGAGATGTATTTGATCTCCAGAAATGTCGGAAAGCGCTTCGTCTTTGCAAGTTGATCTTCGGGAGGAACTCCGTTGATCAATCCTTTGAAGAGTTATGTACTCGATGTTATAGCTAATGTAGACCTCCTTGAGACGTATTTGATCTCCAAAAGCCGGGAAGCGCTTCGTCGTTGCAAGTTGATCTCCGGGAAGTATTCCGTTGATCACTCCTTCGAAGATCTATGTCGTTGACGTTGTAGCTTTCTCCAGTTGCAAAATGCTTGTTGAAGTCTTCTCTCCCTTTAATGTCATCTTCATCCCCTACTTATAGTTGTAAGGGGTGGACAAGGTTGCTCGTGATTGGCCAAAGGATGTCATTTTGACCCTTGGCGCATTGTAATTCATTCTTGCATTTGACTGGGAGTACCACCTTATTTGGACACGTGGCATTACCCTGTTGGTCTTTGATGTCTAGTCACTATGACACGTGACATGAGTTTGGACTTCAAGGTGAAATGGACCTTGGACTTGAATTTAATATATTTTTAAAATGGACTTATTTATTTGTAAAACTCATATTCATCATTCAACCAAAATAAACATGAATTTAATCAAAATTTTGTATGAATTAAATCCAATAAAAATTGTGTCTAAAGTGATATTGTTCATATACATTAAATTATGCTATTCAAAATATATATATCTAAATCAAGAATTGGTAAAGTTAAATTTTTGCCATACTGCCGAACATCTATTTAAACATCATTCATTAAAAAAACATTTTTGTAACAACCAAATTTTCTTTAGAACTAATTTTTGTTGCTATATTTTTTTAACTCAATAAAATCCTCTTACAAGAGTGTTAACATTCACTATTGAAGTACACCTTTTTTTAAAAAAGTTACCTTTCTACAAGAGCCTTACAAAAATATTGATTGAGTAATAATATTTTTAAAAAAATATATTACGAATAAAGATAAAACATTGAAATATTTGTGACAATTATTGTTAATGTCATGCACATATTAGTTTCAAGTATGAATATTTACCAAAAAAATTATAATTAGATGGCGTCCATCACTTGTGGTCGTAACCTCAAGAGGATAGGTTATTGGTAACCTTTTCTATGTTGATTTTTTATTTCGATTATGTTTGTTAAACTTGTTTACAAAGTTAAGTGACGTAGGAAAAAAATAGTACTAAAAAAATATCAATTCTACTTATATTTCAACTTTTAATGTATTCAATGAAATTTGGTCATTCTTATCTAAAAAAATTAACCCTATAAACATTTGTCTATCTATCTATCTCTCTCTCTCTCTCTCTCTCTCTCTCTATATATATATATATATATATATATATATAACAAAATTTAACATTTTATTTTATCTATTGTAAATAAAATTTAAATTTTTAATTTAAAAATATTTCATTGTTGATAATCAAAAATTGAATTATCCATATAGAGAAACCGAAGAATGGAGAGATATATGTTCTCCTCCATATAACATGTAGATACGAATCGTAATCATCAAACTGTAGCCATGGAACGTGTAATTAAATTATCTTTGAATGTCTATACGTGAAAGGTATTAATTAATCTCGAGATTATTTATAACATTTGTACTATAGTTGGTATAGATTATCTCATATATATATATATATATAAGGGAAAATGCACAAGTACCCCATCAACCTATGCCCAAAATTTCAGAGACACTTATATTATATTAAAGTCCTATTACCCCCTTGAACTTATTTTATAAGTAATTTTCAACCCCTTTTCGGCGTACGAGGCATTACCTTGAAAAAAAATCAACAAGCGTTGGACCCACAAGATAGTGCCACATAGGCTAAAAAGAAATAGAAAATTATTAATAAAAAAAGTTCAGGGGATAATAGGACTTTAGTATAGTATAAGTGTGTCTCTGAGAATCTTAGGCATAGGTTGAGTGGCACTTGTGTATTATCCCTTTATATTATGAATAATTAACCGCATCTCAATCCACTAGATAACTGTCTCTGTCATTTCCGTTTGTCTAGTGGTACAATTCATTCTTACTTTTGAACATACAGCAAATGCAATCTAATAAATTCAAATTGAAAAATATTAGTACAAGCAAACACATAAAATTCTAATTTACAAACGCCTAACACAATTGATTAACAGAATCCATTTCAAACAATTGCTTCTTCTAGTTTACAAACGCCTAACACAAGTGCTTAAACTAATTTAGTATAAGCAAAACAAAACCAATAAAGCTAATTTAGATGTTTGTGAGTTTAGTTCTTACAAACGCCTGTCGAAAGTCAGGTGAAAAGCAGCCAAAGCGGATGATACTACAAACAAGGTTGACACAAACCACATCTAACAAATTCCTTCCTGTGTATGAGCTCCCCTCAGCTTTCAGGTCTTCACAATGTCCCCTAGAACAAGAGAAGGTTCATAATTACAATTAAGGTGCAAATAGAGAATACAATAATGAAATACTCAGACAGGTGCACACTGCAATGAAGAGATCAGAAAATCACGTAGTATAGCCAAATCTTACTTGTTTATAGAATCATCAGATACAAGTAGTTATAAACAATCATGAGATGCGTAAATGATATGCCAACTGATATGAACCTCAGCATCTGAAGCATGATTGTCAATGCATATCCATCTCCTAGCTGGTCCGATCATATCGGCTAAGATATTTGACTATGCGAGGATACAATTGCTCTGCAGTGTCAAGACCCGTATAATATATTACTGTAGGGGGTATTCAAGGGACGATATTCCTTCGAGTTGTGAGTGTGCAACGAAACTCAAATAGAAGGGTATTCTCTATCTAAGCTGTATGTAGAACTCTCAATATATCTAGAAATGTGAATTTTACGCAATTAAGACATATCTCCTTCTCCTCTACCTTTTTTTTCTTCCGAGTTTTTTTTCTAAATTCAATAGAGATCTTATCGACGTACCATGTGTCCAGACACCAAGTCATAATGAGCATAATGTGGACCATCAGCATCGCCAAATACTTTGTACTTCACTAAGTTCTCAGGGATAAGCTTCACTGTTTCTGCTTAAACCATGGTTTATAGAAAGATATCTTAGAGAATTGTTAACCCCTTACAGAGTATTCAGCACGAAAGTACCAAAAAGATACCATATACAGCTTCTGGGGGGCAGATTTGGTCTCGGTCTCCTGCAAGAGCTAAGACAGGTACCCTACTTTTATGAAGGTGATCCTTGTAGAAAATTTTACCACTTCTATCACGGAGCCCTCGCTCTTGAAAAGCCGTAGTCATCTGCAAAAGAAGCTTAGCAGGAATATTACCTGCGGAGAGATCTATCAGCAAATTTTGCACGAAAAGACATGTATGGAACCCCAAATCAACACAAGTTCATAGGGAAAAATGGCCCTAAATTCACACAAACTTCTGGTTGGAACATTATTCAAAGCTACCAACTTTCACAAATTATGAACAGGACAGTTATCTAGGAATTTTCTGAAAACATTATAATAAACCAGATTGTCATCTATTAAACAGAACTACATGAGCATCAAACACATTAATAAATCATGAAGAGACATACATAGCTCACAAAAAAATGCCTAAGTAAATATTTCAATAGGTGCAACTGGTTGACAAAGAGGATTTGTTTTGTGCGGCAATGGAAAATTAGGATAATTCATTACTAATGCAGCAGTCATCATACAAATACTAGCAACAGGAACTGCGAGCATCATACAGTTTCACTAGAATAACCCTCTAGATCGCGTAAGCCTTTCCAGTTCTCTTTATTGCTTTTAAATTCTCATCCAAAAAACATCTCCTTAACCTGAACTCTTGAAATCTTCAAAGCATATTCTCTACACCAATAAACATTAAGACCTCAAAAAAAATCATGCAAATTTGACAGGAGTTAAATCATAAAGCAGTTTTTATACTCATGCCAATACTTACAAAAGCTGCTCCCTACAAGTTTTTTCATATGATCAGGATGCATCATGTCTGTGGAAGATATCATTTCATTAAGCCAAGACAAGGCATAAGGAGCACGAGATGTTAGAGGATAAGCAGCAGCTACTAATGTCCCTAGAGGAATGACAGGAACATTGAGAATCTGAGCAGGATCAGCCTGTAGCAACGTAAACAGCTCTAAGATTATCAGCAACAGAACATAGCAGCAGTTGAAGCTAAAGAAGAGTTCAAACACATTATTTCAACTTACAAGGGGTACAAGGAGTTTGAGTACGGACTTAGATGATGTGTAATCAAGTGATGAAGCCAAAGTAACAATAGCTGCTAATCCAGGTTTTCTTCCTTCCAAACCTTCATTCACAAAGGAAAATAAAAGGAACAACAACATGAACTATGTGTCTAGTTTGTTTCTCTGATAAATTCAGAAATCCTAAATAATATATACATTAAAAAATAGCCCATTAATATGTAATAAAAAATGCAGCTCCCTGTACTGTAAAGGTGGATACTTGAAACTTAATGAAGAAAGAATTCCAATTCATACAGAAAGCTGTGAAGCCAAATGGAAACTAAAAAGATGGACCAGAAACAGGATTATGATAAAAGACAAGGCATCATTAACTTAAATTTACCATATATTACATTTTTTTCATGGTATTCAATTTGCAGAGATCTAATGAACAACTTTTTAAGAATTTAATTGAGATCTTTACTTGAGGCATTTCCTCAAGTTGCTCTCATGAAGATCCATTACATTAAAGAAGATAGGAGGAATCAGCCCTGCAAATAGGAAGCCTGGAGACTAAAAGGCAGAATAAAGAAGAGTGGCACAACTTTTACAGGATATTTTGTCACATGAAACTAGTCTGAAGCACCAGCTTTATCATAAACATGTCTAAATTAAAGGAAAATATACTTTATGTTGCCAGCACTTCGGCTTGCTAAGGGAAAGGGATTTTACATCTGAGAAATGAATCAAATTCCTTAAAATACACATCACTTTAAGTCATTCTAACTAAAATATATGGAGAGATAGTGTAGCATTTCACACGGCCAGCAATTCTGACATACTCAAACACTGGTCAGTTTCCAGCTCAAAGTTATCATGAATGTGAATGATTTCCGGCATCTTTGGTGTCTTAAGATAACACCCCTTTAGTGGCTATAACTAGATACCCTTTAGTGGCTAAATCTAGACACCCTTTAGTGGCTATTACAATGATGACCGAAGAATAAAGATTCTCCTCAGTAGCAAATTCTTACCTTTTGTAAAGGTTCTGGATTAACAACTCATTGAGATTTAGTCGAAAACTAGCTGCATAAGTATTTGCGTATTTGGAGATGAGAACTTGATGCCAGCTCATTGATAGTCAATGATAGAAACTTGAAATAGAATTCCCAAGGTTAACTTGAAGTAGTAAAAGGGATACAAGTTGTTTCCATATTTTTTTAAACCAGGAATGAGACTCTTTGTGAGAGTTAACTTTTATTAGACATGGGTGCAGTTACGCTAATTACACAGCAAGGTCTACAGAGAAGAAATGTTCTGTATCAACAACACAAGATCGTTCTTATTAATTGTCTATTAATTCTCTAACATAGACTAAGGGATCCACTATTTACTAGATCCAATATAGCACAGAGAAAACTCAACATTATACCAGGAGAGACCAATATGCATTTCATTTTTGTGAGTACTCTTTTGGATGCTTAAATAATAATGTCAAGCCCATAGATATTACCAGCTATGCATTTGAAAGTACAAGGGAAGTTACGAAGTGCACCATAATGTTGTTTTAGGCAACAATAATGCAGATTAAACGCCACCATGAAAAAATAAATACTCCATCTAAAGGATCCTTTGAGCCTATTGGAGCAGGGCCCAACTATTATTAAACAAAACCATGCTCACCTGATGGTATAACTAGGGATACATGCAGCCAACAGGATATGATGGGGATGAAAAACAAATTGAAGAACCAAAGTAATATGTCTGCATGAAGCACCCAGATACCACAAAGCTGGATACCAAACATAGTTTATTTACCAATTTCAAGCTTCAATATGTTCTCCTTGCCACTGGTTCAAGACACATGAATGAAATCTAGTCATTTGCTTAAGGTGCTCATTGCTACCATGTCACCAGCAGACACAGCTCTATAAAATTAGATCTCATCTTACCACACCGTGATAGCCTGGAATACAGTAATATTCCTCCCATAGAATGTCCAATTGCGAGTAGTTTGCTGTCCTTTGGTCTAGTTTGGGCCTTTATATATTCCATCTAAGACAAACGATGTAAAAATTATCAATCCACTGCTAACTAAAACAAGCAATGTAATAATTTTCAATCACTTCTCAATATATGAGATAATTAAGAAAAGATGTCAGGGATCTTTAAGTTCCTATTCAAATTTAAAGAGCAGATTCTTGGTGATAGAATATGTGCCTTCACTTATCAGTTTATGGATCAGGTCCCTTGACACACTAATAAGTATAAACAGAAAGTTAAATGCAGTTTGAAACAACACAACGATTTTATGTGGAAACCTCCTTGCTTAAGGGAGTAAAATCACGACCTGTCTCACAGGATTTTCAATCGTTTTCACTAATCTTCACAAGCAAAAGTGAAACACGATTACAACAAATGTGAGAAGAAGTTTTTAATCTCACGTTCAAGCAATAGTCTCTATTGCTAACAAGCCTAAGTAGAAATAAATCTATCCACTAAGCTATCCCACTTAGACAACTTAGAATTTCAACACTACCCACTAATTCCTTTATAGTTTCAGGAATAATTTACAATGTAAGACCAAGAGAATATATTCTTTAACAACTAAACTAGATGCTCCAAGGATTTCTGCTGTTGTTTGAATAATTCTGCCGTTTTGTTTGATAGCCTTTGCAAGTGTTCTTGAAAAATTCTTTGTCAAGTTGCAAAAACTACTAATGATGTTTAGGAAAGTGACTTTTATATGGACAAGTCACTTTCCTTAAACTCTTTGCCATTGGTTGGAGAAGTCTGACTTTCTGATGCCGTTGGGAAGTTTGCACCTACTTTCTGTACCTTCTCCAGCTGGCAGTCAACCGGCTCGTCACATTGAGAGTCTGGTACCTTTACAAGGACCCTGAGTTTGCATCATCTTCAACACTCAAGTAAGAAACCTGGTACCTTTACAAGGTCTCTAAGTTTGTCAAATCATCAAAACTGCAAATAACACTTGGAGATAAAAATTTTACAGCCTCAACATGGAGAAATGCCACCTCACCGCAGCAGGGACATCCTCTTCCAGGTAAGTATCAAAGTCCCAATCATACTTGAGGATTAAGTCAAGCTGTTCCTGAAAATCTACCACTGCAGTTGTCAACTGTTGCTGCAGATCAAATAATGGGGATGAAACATCACGATGACCTTCCTCAAAGATATTTACTAGCTTCTTGCTCAGTGCCTCAACTTGGCTATCAACGACAGCTGAGTTCTCCTTTATCTCTAGCAGACTTAACAATTTCTTCTTTGTTCCGTTTACTCGTTTGTGAGGAAAAGAATCCTCCAGTGGTTTTGATATTCGACGAAAAAATTTAGGAAAGATAATCTTCGACCAACGTCCACTGACAAAACCAGAGACTCTCTCTGACAAATGTATAAAAGTTTCTGTAAGTTTGGTCACCGGCCTTGACTCATTCCATATTGTTGAAACCACAGTGGGTTCTTCATGGACAAAGGTTGCATGGTCCTTATCTGAGGCACCCTGGACCTTTGTTGACTGCTGTGCTGCAGAAAGACCTCTGTCATTAGCAATTTCCATCTCATTAGATGCTGTGTGCGCAGATTTCTCAATGTTTTTGGAATCTGATTCCCGCACGCTCAACCTAGTTCCACGGACTTCAAGAATCCACGTATCAAATCCTTGATTACACATGTACCGAGCAAATGATGACTGCAAAATCACAATAAATAAATAATAAATACATGATTTCATTTCTTTACAACATCTTCAAAACTATCAAAAAGGACATCCATTGTGCAACCACATAAACTATATCTCAAAGATATTTGCAAGATCCAAGTAGGACTCAACCACCACTCGATAGCGAAGTGCGCTTTGGAGCGATATAAAGTGCTTGAAAGTGATATTATACAAAAACATTACATACTCCAGTCTATGGCACGTTATTTTATCATAATAATAATAGCACATACATGCATCAAAATTCACAAACTCTAGACGTATGAGATAATCAAGCAAAGACGATTTAGGAAACTCAACTTTTAGATACCTCTAAAATAAATAGCAATGAATTTTCCAGATCAGTTTCAAATGAACAGCATATGCATCAGTGAGGAAGGAGGGAACCTGAGGCGAAAGATCATATGCAATAGTATTAGTCCCTATGCCAGACAAGAGAAGAAGAGGGTGATTTCTCCTTGGAGCCTGTTAATTACGACGACGATACAGTATCAAAATTAATTCCGTCAACTCTCTGAATTAATAAAAAGGAAGTTAACCTGCGGATTATTAATTTGTTGATTCTGAGCAATTCGATAATGGAAGATTCAAGAAGAAGAAGAAGAAGAAGTCTGTTACAGAGAGAACTTCTCCTTCATGCTTTTACAATGTATTTTACTAACTAACTTTTACAATGTACAATTACTCATATATATACAATTAACTAACTAACTAACAATGTTAATGAACCAATAGTAAAATGACAGTTGGCTAACAAACTAAGCTAACAACTAATAGTTAGTTAACTAACTAATTGAACTCTAACTAACTAGTTATTCAACTCTTATCAATACTCTTAGCATATTCCTCAATACCCCCCTTCAAGCTAGGAGATATGAAGATGTTCTTCATTCCGAGCTTGGAAACCAGATACTCATGTTGCACTCGACCAAGTCCTTTAGTTAGTACATCAACAGGTTGTTCAGCAGTAGCCAAATGTTGAATGAATATATGACCTCTTTAAACCTTTTCTCTAATAAAGTGACAATCAATGTCAATATATTTGGTCCTCTCATGGAAAACAGGGTTAGATGTAATCTGAATAGCAGCAGTGCTGTCACTATATATAACAATAGGCAAGACAGTAGGCATGTCTAATTCACGAAAGAGACCAATTAACCATGTAACTTCAGCAACAGTAGAAGCCATGCTTCTGTATTCTGCTTCAGCAGAACTCCTGGAGACTGAAGATTGATTCTTATACTTCCAAGAAAGTAAGGATTCTCCAAATTTAACCATATATCCAGTAATGGACCTCCTAATATCAGGGCATGATCCCGAATCAGCATGACAGAATGCCTGTAAAGAACCAGAATGCTGAGCAGATAACAAAACACCTAGGCCAGGTTGTTGTTTAATATGTCTGACAACTCTAATAGCAGCATTCATATGAGATTGCTTAGGAGCATTCATGAATTGTCTTAAGTTTTTAACAGCATAGGACATGTCAGGTCTAGTAATGGTTAAGTAGATCAATCTTCCAACCAATCTTTGATACTCCAATATCTGATAATGCAGTATCAGATGTAACTCCTACATGCTTGTCAAAAACTACAGTAGTGAGCTTTCCATTCATTTCAACAGGTGTGGCAATAGGTTTAGATCCTCCTAGACCCAAGTCTGATATAATCTCTAATGCATACTTTCTTTGATGCATGAGAATTCCTTCACTGTTTCTGGCAAATTCTATCCCTAGGAAATATCTCAATGGTCCTAGATCCTTGATCTTGAAGTTATCCTTTAATACTTGTTTGGTGTCATTGATTAGTGTGATGTTACTACCAGTGACTAACAAATCATCAACATAAATCAGAACAATCACAATACCTTCATTAGACTTCTTGATCAATAAGGAATAATCCAAATGGCTTTGCTGAAATCCAGCAACTAATAATGCCTGAGCCAATTTCACATTCCACTGTCGTGAAGCTTGCTTAAGTCCATACAATGACTTAAGTAACTTACACACAGGTTGATCCCCATCATGCATATGAGAGAATCCTTGAGGTATTTGCATATAGACTTCTTCTACTAAGTCACCTTGCAAAAATGCATTATAAACATCCATCTGTTGGACATCCCATCCCTTAGATGCAGCTAGAGTAAGCACTGTTCTAACTGTGACCATTTTAACAACTGGAGAAAATGTCTCCTGGTAATCTAAACCTTCTTGCTGACTGTATCCCATGGCTACAAGTCTGGCTTTGAATCTTTCAACTTCACCATTTGCCTTGTACTTAATCTTGTACACCCATTTGCAACCTATAGCCTTTTTTCCAATAGGTAAAATTACTACCTCCCAGGTCTTATTGTCTTCCAATGCCTGTATTTCTTCCTCCATAGCTGCTACCCACCTCTTATCTTTGGCAGCTTGATGATAAAACTTGGGCTCAGTGTCGACTGAAAGATTAGCAATGCAACATTGATAATAGGGAGACAAGTTAATGTAATCAATGCTATTTTTCAGGGAGTACAAACAATTAGACTTTGATCTAGACTTGAATGTGGTAACAAAATCCTTTTGCCAAAGTGGAGGCCTAGAAGTTCTAGTTGATTATCGTCTGTTGGAGCTCAAACATGAATCATCTATAATTGGTTGATCCTGTTGATGATGATCCTCAAGATCACTGTCAAATGCATGTCCAGCATTATCAGTGGGATCATCTATACAGTCAAGATCATCAGATCTGACTGGAAAATCTAAAGATTCAGTATATAATACAATGTCTTGTATGTCATCAAAACAATGAGTCTGAAAAGGAAAGATAGATTCATTAAAAACCACATCTCTACTGACAAAGAAGACTTTATTTTGTAGATCATAAAGTTTATATCCCTTCTGTAGTGCCATAACCCATAAGTACTGATTTGATGGCTCTAGGACCAAACTTATCAGATCTCAACAATGTAGTTGCATGACACAAACATCCAATAATCTTCATGTAGGACAAATCTGGTGGTTTTCCAAACAGCATTTCAAAAGGAGACTTATTAAGTAACACAGTGGATGGAATTCTATTGATGATATGAACAGCAACTAAAACACATTCTCCCCAAAACCTGATTGGAATATTGCCTTGAAATCGAATAGCTCTTGCTGTCTCCATTATATGTCTATGTTTTCATTCCACTACACCATTTTGTTGAGGTGTATATGGATAAGAACTCTGATGTATAATACCTTGAGATTTAAACAACTCACTCACTTGAGAATTAAAAAACTCTCCACCATTATCTGATCTAAAAATTTTAACTTGAACATTGAATTGAGTCTTAACCATGGCAAGAAACTGTTTCAATATGGTAGAGACATCAGACTTGAGATGCATGAGATATATCCATGTCCATCTAGAGTAATCATCAACCAAAGTAAGAAAGAACTTCATTTTATTATGAGTTGTAATCTTGTAAGGTCCCCATACAGCCATGTGAACTAAATCAAAACATTGTAGACTCCTAGTACTGCTATTATGGAATGGTAGTCTGACTTGTCTAGCTAATGGACAAATATTGCAACATTTCAACTGAAAATCCCTCTTATGAGCAAATATGTCTATCTTCCTGATAACACTCATAGGGATATGACCTAGCCTCTTATGCCAAACTTCACCTTCAGCAGAATTCTTCACTGCAACAAAACTGTTATGCTGTCCAGTGTTTATCAGTTGTGATGGCTTTAAAATGTATAGACCACCATTTTCTTCACCAATCTCCTTCACTTTCCCAGTGAAGAGATCCTGAAGAAGAAAGAAATCAGGATAGAAAATTGCACAACAATTCAATTGCCTAGTAAGTTTAGCCACTGAAAGAAGATTGAAGTTAAGTTCTGGCACATATAAAACATTCTTAACGACTTCACCTCCTTGTAGTTGAGAGCAGCCTGAATGTGTGACTTTAGTTGAATCACCATTTGGAAGTTGAACATGTCCTGAACTCTTTACTGTTGATCCTTGAGTTAGTAACTCTTTAGTTCCCATCATATTATCAGTTGACCCACTATCAACAATCCAATCAAAACTAGAAGTTGAAGGAGTAAACTGAGAATGTCCTGCAAAAATACCTGTTGCATTGGCATTACTATTGGTAGATACTGTATTTCCTTCATGAATTAATGACTTGTTCATCATCTGTAGAACTTGTTGGTATTGATTAGGTGTAAAATGTTGAGCTAAAACAGCTCCTGAACCACCTGAACCTGAATTAATTCCATGTTGTTGTGATATCTGATTTGAACCACCACCCTTAAACTGCTGCATCTGATCTACAACATTACTATCAGTTGAGCTACCTGGATTATTAAATTGAGAATTGTATTCTGTTGTCATAATATTTGCTTGTCGCTTCCCTTTATAATTGGTAGGATAGCCTATTAACTGATAACAAGAGTCCTTTAGATGTCCATGTTTGTGACAGTGAATACAATATTTCAGCTTGTTACAATCAGCTCTATTGTGGCCTTTCATATCACAATGATCACAATACAAATATCCACTTCTCTGTTTATTAAGTTTCACATTACCACTTCGATTACTTTGACTACCAAAATTGTTTCCTCCAAATCTACTAGTGAACAAAGCTGTAGGATCCATTTGCCCTCCTAAATTATAGTGATCTCCACTTAACTCTCTTTGACTTTCATCTTGAATTATCATAGCATAACACTGATTAACAGTTGGAGGTGTATTCATCATAAGAATTTGACTTCGAGCATGACTATAATTGTCATTCAAGCCCATCAAAAATTGCAGAAGCTTCTGTCTAAGCATGCTATCAACATATTCTTTAGATCTTTCACAATTACAAGATGGAGGAGGAACAATTGAATCAAATTCATCCCAAAAATCTTTCAACTTTGAATAGTATACTAAGACCGGAGAAGTACCTTGAGTATGTGTAACAATCGACTTGTGTAAGTGGAATATTCTAGACATATTCACCTTATCAAATCGTTCGTTCAGATCACTCCATACCAGTGATGCATTAGAACGAAATAGAGTGCCACTCATCAACTCCTTGCTCACATTGTTCATCAGCCATGAAAGCACCATTACATTACATTGATCCCACTGTTTCTTCTCAGAATTGACTGTGTAATCTTCATGTTTGATGCTGCCATCAATAAATCCCAATTTATTCTTTGTTAGCAATGTTAATTCCATTGCCCTGCTCCACAAAGTGTAATTCTCCATCCCTACAAGTTGAATGCCAATTTGAACTGCACCTGTGACATCAGAAGAAGACAGATACAGGGGGGGGTGTATGATCGATTTTACTTGCCATTATAACCTTTTCCGATCTACAGATTCAGAGATCATAATGAGCTAGAATTCCTCAGAGATTGTACACCTGCTCTGATACCATATTAATCTGTTGATTCTGAGCAATTCGATAATGGAAGATTGAAGAAGAAGAAGAAGAAGAAGAAGAAGAAGTCTGTTACAGAGAGAACTTCTCCTTCAGCTTTTACAATGTATTTCACTAACTAACTTTTACAATGTACAATTACTCATATAAATACAATTAACTAACTAACAATGTTAATGAACCAATAGTAAAATGATAGCTGGCTAACAAACTAAGCTAACTACTAACAGGTAGTTAACTAACTAATTGAACTCTAACTAACTAGCTATTCAACTCTTATCAATACTTTTAGCATATTCCTCAATACGGAGGAGGAAGGTAGCGCCAGAGAGCAAGTCTCCAATCACAAGTATTAAGGGAGACGTAATGAAGCTCGTCGGTAGTGCATATCGATGTCTTATTCAACACATTCTTCTCATGCCTCTGATTTTGGGCAGCATCATCAATGGTCGACAAAAATCTCACTCTCGCTCTCACTCCCACACAAAAAGGAAGATCAATCTGACGGAGAGCAGAGGCGATTTGTATCGCCGATCGACGACCAATATTGGATTGAATCAACAACACCATTTTCTAAATTATAATGGAATTAAGGAACACATTATGTTTGCTCACCTATTGTTTCGTCTGGGCGAAAGAAATATTTGTGTTGATCTCTTACTCTAGTAAGAGATACTGGGACACGTACTCATGCCACCACCTTATTCTAACTCCCTTGTTTAAATTTATTGATTCAAACCACTTGTTTAAATTTATTGAGTCAACTAATTTATACTAATAAGTTAAATTATAATAAATAGTTGAGCGCCACGTATTTAAAAAAATATTTAAATAATTTAAATATAAAAACGTTAAATAAGTGGTCAATTTTGAACTAAAAGGTGGATGACAAGGGTATTTTGGACCCAATATGTGGGTCGACAGGGTATTTTGGAGCCAATAGGTGGATGGAGGGTAATTTTGTAGCATTTCCAAAACTTTGAAGGTATTTTAGACCCTTATCCGTTATAGGTATTGAATATGAATGAACGCTTTTTATAAAAAATTGTTCATTCAAATTAGAGGTATAATATAGGCGATTTTAATTAAAATTGATGATATTATCTCGTTTAAATTATATCTCAATTCAAATTATATTTTATGTTTATTTTTAACAAAAATACATTTATTTACTAAATATCAACTACAAAATTATGACAAAATACAAGTGAACTTTAATTCTAACGTTAATTCCAACTCTGAAAATTCCAATGAAGTGTTCTTTTGTCTTCAAATAAAGTGTAAATTTTGATTTTTGGGGGGGTTAAAAGGGATATTGGTAGAGAAAATTAAATGAAAGGTGTCAATGAAGTCTTGGTTTGGTGTTTGGTGACAAATTGATCAAGAGACGGTTAATTTCTCTTTAAAATGTAATTAGGTAAATTTGAGACCAGATTAATATTTTCAAAACTTTCTAATATTTTATATAATGCAAAAAAAACTCCATTTTTGAACTTATATAATTCAATCCAAAATCATTTTTTTAAAAAAGAAAAAGAAAAGAAAATTCTCCTTCCTCTTCTTCTTCCAACGTTCTCTCTTCTATTTTTCTTCTTCCTTAGAAATCTAAAAATTGTACTATCAAAATAAATATTCTCTCCATTATCTTTCTTCTCATCTCCGGTCGTGACTCTCTCCTCTTTCTGAACTGAAAAATTGAGTTCGACATAAAATGGGTAAGTCATTTTTTTGAAAGATTTTACAATTTTCAGACAATACTAAGTTTATTTTTCTTGGATTAATGAACAATAAATCGTTTTGTAGATGTGAAAATTGAATAATGATGCAATGGTATATACTCTTTATTGTTTTTGAAAGAAAATCAACAAACTAAAAAACCCTAATTTTGAGAAAATGTATATGTATTGTTAAGATTCAGTGCAAAGTCGGTTTTCTGGTACTTTTTTTTTTGTGGTCATTTTGTTGATATGATTTTAGAACTATAGTTTTGCTCAGTTGTCGAACATATATTTCATTTATTGAAAGATGTATTGTATGTTGCCACGTTTTAGTGATATGTTGGTGTATATTTCAACAGAGTTGTCACATATTGGAACACCTCACCTATGCGTAAGAGCAACAAAATGGTGATCTGTGGCAACAAAAGATTCATTTATGGCAACATTAGATACAGTTGTGGCAACAAACACTTCATCTGTGTCAACATAAGTATAAATTGCTACCCATTATTATTTATAATGAATTGTAAGCTCTTAACCATGAAACTTCATCCATGACAACAACTCAATCTTTTATTGGTGTTGTTTCCTCTTCTAACATCAAATGCTCTTTTTCTCTATGAGAAAAATGTGAGCAACAATATGATTATTTTATTAATCGTGCTAAAGAACTGAATGATATGTTTAATGAAATGACTTATAATGTTGATGTTCATACATCCAAGAAGATTTCACGACCTTTGAAGTGTAGGAGGTTGAAAAACTCTATTTTCCAAATATTATCTATAATTAGTGAGAAGAAAAAGAAGGATAAGAGGGCAAGGGAGGAGAAAGAGAAGGATAAGGAAAAGGAGAAGGAGAAGGTTGTGATGTGAAGCAAGAATATTCATTTGAAGGTTTAACATTGACAATGAGGGTCCAACTAAACTGATGACATCTTCCCGCAATGGATAAATGAGGGTCGTACAAGTATCATGTAAAAAAGTAAAGTCGTTCAACTTTTTCTAGTATTTCTTCTTGTTTTACACTAAATAATTATTTATAATGATTACACAATCGCAAAAGATACAAGGACGATTACTACTTAGCAATTGCTCTGATCATGAGTTCAAACAACTTGATTTTGTAGTTGCATTTCCAAAGAAGAAGGATTGGTTCTACGTAATGTCGCAACCCAACAAGTGTTGAACTAATGAGGTAAATCCATAGTCATTTTTATATTTTGATTAAATATGAATACATATAAATAAATTGATATAGAAATACATTTGTTGATGTATTTGTGCATTATGTCAATGTCATTTTATTCTATTTGCAGAAGAAGTCAAAGCAACAGAGTCATTCTAAATATTGATATATCACTACTAATTATTTTTTAAAACATACATTGACAATGCTAGTGATGTTTCTGAAAATGAGAATAAAATCGTTGGCAATATAAACGGGTTTGGTATTACCTTGTGAACTGCCTTGACACTTGACATATGATGTTTATATCCCTGTAAATTGTAATGGGGAGATTCATTGGGTCTTGACAGTCATTGCATTGAAAGAAAAGTTCATAAAAATGTATGATTCGATGTCCTCATCTAGGACTAATATAAAATTGTGCTTCGAGATTCAAAATTGTCTAGAATGTTGCCAAAGTACCTTGAGTTAAGCGGATTTTTTTAGCAAAAAGAGAGAACCAACTTGTCAGTTCTTTAATGTTACCAAGGAAAGAACAAATCTCACTCATTTGAAGTCACACATGTTACTTGTATTACCTAATAGACAAGAAGTAGTATGCAAGTATCACATTAAATTTTTTTCCTAAGACTATCAAAATGTGATGTTATAATATTTTCTAATTGATGATATACCATGCAGAGATTGTGGACTTTTTATTGCTGCATATGTTGAGCTTTTGAGTGATGGACTAAAAGTACCATCTTGTGGACTTGGTTCTGAAACCTTCGTATGAGATATGCTTCACTTATATGGAATTATGGGATTTCAAAGCCTCAAAATGACCATATTAGTAACAATGAATACCCACAGAGGACTAGACCTAAAAAATAAAAGTTCGATAAAATATTGTGGTTACCACCATTGATTAGAATGGTGGTTATGTATACCATTGTGAAATACCTTTTTGTTTATAAGTTATCTAAAATAATCGGTGAAGTGTCAATTTTTGCTGATGATGTTAATATAAATGATTTTGGTTTATTTTATTTTTTCGGAACAAATGTCAATTATGATGGAAAGAATTGTGGTGTCTATGGCAAACATATATAGTTCTGTTGCATTACAAAATTATTTGCATGTGCACCAACAGAATGGATACATGTGACAACGTATGTAACAAAAAGAAGATATGTAGTAACATATGTTACAAAAATGAGATATGTGGCAACATTATACTGTATGATATATGTCACAGAAAGTAGATATGTGCCCCAACAGAAGTATATATGTGGCAACATATGTCACACTTTGAATTTTCAAAATTTTTAAAAAAATATTCAAATCAATCGTCCCTTCATTTTCCCTCTCTCTTCTCATCTATAAAATTCGTTTTATATTCCAAATTTAATTTATTTTTACTACTTTCCATTTTCATTTCTCTTCTTTCATTATTTCTTTCGAAAAAGGGCCTAAAATATCCTTAAAGTATTGGAAATGGTACAAAATTACCCTCAATCCACTATTGGCTCCAAAATACCCTTGTCATGATACCTTTTGGTTGAAAATTGATCAATTATTTAATGGTTTTATATTTAAACTATTTAAATATTTTTTTAAATATGTGACACTCAACTATTTGTTATATTTTAACTTATTAGTATAATTTATAAATCAATCCACTACCCACCCATTACTAATTAAACCCCTTCAAACTAACAAACCCGTCACATTATTAATGCAACAATATAAAAGCTACTGCCAATTGAATGTTTTTATGAAATTTGAGGCGAAAATATCTATAGAAGTAATTATCATACATTCAAGTGTCTCAATAAAAATTACCAATAAACTTAAAAGTCTGACTATGTTCATCTTAATTATTATTATGTCTCAATTATGTGATGTTACTTCATATGTAACTTTTTTTTCAAAATAATTTATTAAAGCTTTTAAAACAAATCATAAATATATATAAAATTATATTTTAAGAAAGTGCATGAATTAATTCAGGATGTATTACTTCTTTACCTTTAATCATAAATTTCTAATTCAATCTTGAAAGAGAATCCTATTGAAAGTCTCCTTCTAAATAAGCGGCTCAACCTAAATTTAATTGGGGCTTCGATTCGTACTCGAATAATTTTGGATGCCATTTTCAGGAATCTATAATTGGGTGGGGTTTAGTTAGTAGTGAGTGGGTAATTTATTACCAATAGTTGAACGTCAAGTATTTTAAAAAATATTTTAAGAGTTTAATTTTAAAAAAAAAAAAATAAGTGGTCAATTTTGAACCCAAAGGTGGATGACAAGGGTATTTTGGAGTCAATAGGTGGATGACAAGGGCTTTTGGATCCAATATGTGGATGAAGGGTAATTTTGTACCATTTTCAATACTTCAAGGGTATTTTAGGCCCTTTTCTTTTATTTCTTCACAGATCAAGGTGGTTGTTGTGATATTTTCTACAACATCAGTGTTAATCTGTTGTGATCCTCTTCTACTAAAGGCATCTTTTTCCTCATCATTTCTAGTTTATCGTTGATATATTCTCGAGTGAAATTTAATTAGGAATTGAAATACTTTCTAATTTGCCCTGATTTAGTGGTTTTATCACTTTTTTGGTTTAGTACTTGTTCTTTTTGAAATATTATCCGATTTGAAAAGACTTCATTTGTAGTTCATTGGTTAGGGTTTAGGGGGGGTTCTGATTGTTGGTTGTTTCATGTGTGACATTGAATCGTATTTGTTCTTTGTGTTGTGTATTTCAAAAAGCTTCATTTGCAGTTCATGTGTGACATTCAAATATTTTATTTTTGTGATTGCAGATACAAATATAATGACTCCTTCCAAAAGAAAAATCGAAACAACTGAAACAAGAAACTTAGGACTAAAATTTCTCGCAAGAAGAATGAAAATACCACTCTTTTAGAAGAACTTGCACCTATAACAGTTTCTTTTTCTCAAGTAGAACCAGAATTTTCTTAAAAAGAATATGAAGAAAGAGAAAAATAAAAAATGAAGTTGTTGATGATGGAGAAAGAGCAGAAGAAGTTAAAAAAAAAGAGGAAAATTAAAAAGATGTTTAGGAAGATATAGGAAAAAATAGAGAAGTAGTTGAGGAAGAATAGAAAAAAACAAAAAGAAGTTGAGGAAGAAGAAGAAAAAAATAGAGAAGTAATTGACGAAGTAGAAGGAAAAAATAGAGATGTAATTGAGGAGGAAGAAGAAAAGATAAATGAAATTGATGAAGACAAATGAAAACAAAAAGAAGTTGATGAAGAAGAATAAGAAAAAAATGAAGTTGATGATGATGATGGGATATCAATGCACATACTTTTCTTGTGTATTTGCAGCCTAATGCTACTTGTGATAGCATTATGAGGTCAGGCATGGGAAAACCTTTCGAAACCTTCAGGATTCATCCTCAAGAGAAATGGATTGGAAGATTATTTTAGGAATAGTTGTTTCATTCATTTTCTTGATTTACTAGAGAATAATAATGCATGTTTTAAAAGAAGGTTCATATTTCAGAATTCTGAAAAGAAGGATGAAGTTTTGATTAATTATTGTGGCATACCACTCTTCTTTGGCATAAGAGAGTTTGCCATTGTTTCAATGTTAAAATGTCATCCTCTTTCTAAGCCAAACCCTGAATTTATAGTAAAAAAAAAATCACGGAGAAAAAATAAAGAAGTAAAAGAAAAAACAAGACAGTCAACTGAGGAGCAGGACTTGGTGTCCCTTGTTGGCACAAACTTCAAAAATCTTGATTTAATATATTTGTTGAATCACGATTATACGTCAAGGTAGCAGCATAAGTCATCGTGCTTACTTTAATTTACACATAATGTACTTTTGACCAAAAAATCTCAACAACAACATACCCCTTAAATGGGTGAATTTATCTCAAGATATTGAGGCTTTCAACAACTATCCTTGGGGACATGAGAGCTTTGAATTGACTATTGAGTAATTGTTGAAAACTTTAGGAGCAAAGTCCAATAACTTATTTGTCTTTCCATGGAAATTCATGGTAAACATAAATATTTTTATATTTTTATATTATATTGAATAAGTCAACATTTAATTCATGATATTTTTTCCTCTTTTATAGACTTGAAATTTGAATTGTTCCTCATTTGACCCATCAAGTAAATGCAAAAGAAGAAATCTCATCTCCTAGGATATTGAGATGGTTGAGATCAAATACAAAAACTGCCAAAAATATTGCAGATCTTTATAACTCTCATCATGATGAATTAAGTTATTATTATATTATACTCATATATGTTGCAACATCTTACCCAAATATTGCTATTATGACACTAATGTTGCTACATGTAATTCTTTTATTGTAACATGTGACACAAATGTTGCTACAGATGCCCATATGTGTCACATATCACAAATATGTAGCAACATATGACACACATGTGGTAACATATCACCCATCTATAACAATATATGACACATCTGTGGTAACATATCACCTATATGTAGCAACATATGACATATATGTGGCAACATCTGACCCAAATATTTCTACGGATGATTATTTTTATAATTTTAGGTTGTGCATCTATGGCTTGTCCTAGCAGAAGAGGAATTGCAAATGATATATCTAATTACTCTAGGGTTGGTTGAAACTTTATTTGATCTTGTTGTGTATAGAGTTAAAATGGAATTGGCTGGAGCAAGAACCATCAAAAGAGACAGAGTTGTTAATGAATTAGTTATTTTTTATGGGGTTGATGGTGTTGGTATTGATGTTGATGCTGGTGTTGGTGCTGGCGTTGGACAAGACCAATAGGCTACCTCTTGTAGAAGATGCTCTGGCTTTCTCTGTGAGAAGTGCAAGAAACAAGATAAATATTCTATCATGCATCTTTAAACGTTGAGTCAGACTGTCAATGAATTTAAAAACAGGAGAGGGGTCAAGATCACTCCATCAAAGAATGTTTTGCATCCATATACTCCATAGACCAAGAGGAGGAAAAAACTGTTTTACCAAGGCAATACAAAATTTGAAGAAGAAGGTCTATGGACAATTGCCAATGGAATGTAGGTGAGGAAGTGTTGGAGTTCAAGCAGGTGAATCTCTATAAGCGTGTGACTATAGCTAGAAAAACGAAGTGTTGGAGATGACGAGAAACAAGGATCTACGTGCATAATACATCATGCATTTTTTTTAATTGAGAAGATTTTGAGGAACATGACAAGCACAAACATTTAGTGGGAAGACTGGATAATTTTTCTCTACTAGTACCTTCAAATTTTAATGTTCACTTGTCTTATATTTTCAGTGATTAATCTTCTTTACTCTTTAATATTATTTTTTATTTCAGTATATTGATAAAATCCTTACTCTAGCTCATGTGGGGGAGGCATATGTGATACCTGGAGTACTATGTTCCAAAGATAGAATCATGGATCTCAACTTCTATACCAACTTCAAACTAAGATATGACAAAATGGGCGAGGAGGCAATAAAGTTGGTGGCAGAAGATTTACTTAGTTAATTAATTAGTTTGAATGGAATGAAGATATGATTAACTATGTCGGGGGCGGGGGGGGCATTAGACCATATTATTGAGGCATGGATTCGATTAATGCAAAAAAGATTTTGACAATCATGAAAATGAACTTTGTGACTCTTGAGATCCTCTTGCACAAGGAACACATGAATGTTTATGACTGTCAACTGATGGGTATGGAACATACCGAGTTTTTGACATACATACAATCTGACTTCAAGTTGGTGCCAAAATTGTTGAAGCAAACTGGAATAATGAATCATTTGTCAGATAAGTTCATCAATGAACCATGAAACTTTAAAGGTCGAGTGGAACCCATTGTTTTATTTTAAAACAATGATTGGCTTAGAGTCGCCACTTTATTTTAAAGGAAAATTGAGAAAACCAATTTTCAAGAGATTTGAAATAGAAAATCAATTGAAAGTATATAAGGGGTTTGAGGGTTCGGGGATTCATATTAGCATTTTGGGAAGGGATTTAAAGCACCCGAAATGCCCGCTAATATGCGGTTATCCGATAATTAATTATTTGGCTAATGTTTTAAAATATGAACATGTTTGAATAAGTGAAAGTAAAATATTTACTTAATTTTAAATGATTAAATAAAAAAGGCTAACTTTTAAGGAATTTGAATATTTTGAAACCCTAAAAATAAATAAGCACATAAAATACAAATAATAAAATAAGGAAAATTAGCAATTAAATCATAATATATAATATAATTAGTTAAAATAACAACACTTTAAAATATTTATTTAAATTGTCAGAATGCCAATATTTTAGAAAATATTTTGTATTCAAATTTTATTATTTAAATTTTCTTTTATTTATCAAAACACTCCTACATTAGACCAAATTCTAAAATCAATAAATTTTAAAAAGAAAAAAAATGATTAAGTCACTACACATTAACCTTCTTTCTCCATATTTCACATCCTCTCTCCCCCACTTCATATTTTCTAACTCGTGTTTCTTCAAGGTTCTTCCAAATTGTTCAACAAAATCTCTACTTTAATTCAAGAGATTTTTTTATTGGCAAAAGTAATTTCATTTATTTACTGAGATTTCTTTGTATTTTATTTTTAAAATCGTCAATTATGGTGTAGATTCAGTTGTGAAAAGGGAAAATTTGAATTTCAACACGATCCTACCCACCCGATAATGAAATCAATAGCTTGGAAAATCAAGAAATTATGGGTATCGAAAAAGTTGATGAAATTGTTGAAGATCAAAGTGATGAAGAATAACTTTATGGCATGTTGAATTCTGTATTTAAATTATCATATTGTATTCTTCAATGTTTTTATGGTCTACTGCATTTTATATTCATTACAAAACTCATGTGGTATCTTGCTAACATTTGTGTTTTTTTAAGTATAACTTGTACCTATTTTTTGTAGATGGTATTCATTTCAAATTATTTATATGTTTAATCTTGTATTATATTATAGAATAGTAGATAAATAGTTTTACATAATTTTGTATACTATTCGAAATTTGGCTTCATACAATTATGTATGTTTTTAAAATTTTGTATTCATTCTAACTATGTGCCTAAAAATTTGTCTTTTTTGTGCTTAATCTGTATTTCAATATCATTTTGTATTTCAATCTCACTTTGTATTTTATTTTCACTTTTTATGACGACAAGTTTTTTAATATTTGTGTATACTTTGTATTTCAATATCATTTTGAATTTCAATCTCATTTTGTATTTCATTCTCACTTTATGATGCAAAAAAGTAGTGTATTTATTTTGTACTCACTTTGCATTTCAATGTCATTTTGTATTTTATTTTCACTTTCTATGCTAACAAGTTTTGGTATTTCTTTATTTATTTTATATCAATTTTAAATGTATGCCAACAAGTTTAAGATTTTTTGTGCTCACTTTGTATTTCAATCTCACTTTCTTTTCCAACAAATTTTGTATTTTTTTTATTCTAAAATCTTCTTCACAGCCCCCTAAAATGTTGAATCAATCGACTTCAATTGTAGATAGATTCAATATTTTCAAAGAAATGTTAAAAATCAATATTGTAAATTTGAGGAATAAGGGAGAAAAAAACCATGTCGATTATGCAACCAAACACGAATAATAGAAAACAAATTTTATAAATTTTAATCCCAAAATAAAAGATGAAAAGACTTAAGAGTAATGGAAAAAAAGTTATGCCTACTTAAAGTTAAAACTAAAATTATGATTAGTAATATGGTAACTAACTTTGTTGGTTTAAATTAAAAAAAGACCTTATTTGAAATATAATTTTTCCTTGATTTTCTCCATTATATTATTAATTAATTGTATTTAATCAAATTAAAATCTTTTTTTATTATTATTTTAAAAGTTCTTTTGTTCCAGATTTTCTCTGTTCTATTATTAATTATTTGTATTCTTTTCAAAATAAAAATAAGTACATAACTAATCTCTTATCAAACTAAAGTGATGACATTTTTAATAGATAATGAAATTGTTGCTAAGGAGTGTCACTATAAACTAAAATATTGTCATGTTGAAAGTTTTACCAAAAAAATAAATGAGATAGAGAAAGAAGATTTAGGCCCAAGTTTGAATATGTTCGCCCGGGCCAATATTAGAGCCCATTTTGTTTTGGGCCTGTGGCCCGTTTGAGTCACACTTGTTCCGAACTAACAAAATAGGAATTTTTTTTCTTTGAGCCTTAGGTCCCGTCCTTTCACCTGTCCTACATTCTAGCAAAACAATAATATATAAGATAACAAGGGCTTAGGCGCAAAATAACAAAATACAATATTCAAATAAAGGGTGGGCTATGGCCTAATCTTATTTTCAACTCCCCAATCTTCTCCACATTCTTTTAACTTGGGACACGTACGTCGATTATCTAGCTCGAAAATGGGTCTGAATCGAAATAAGCGAATTTTGGGCCTTCATGGCCCAACTCAAAATGCAAAGGAAGGAATGAGTTTTTGGCGAACTCGGGCAGATCTTACATGCAAATAAAGAGTGCTAAAATTAGTATTCGATAATAATTAGATTGTTCAAACATTAGCTCTAACGATAACATGATTCATCAATTATGAAACAATAATGCATTCAAAGGCATATGCACAAACATATTTCAACTAAACCAGTATGAATAAATTGAAGTTGAATAGTATGGCTATCGATTGATAGAAAATTAATTATGAGGACACAATAAGCTTGGTTAAGTATCACACTTTGATAACATGGTCAACGTGAATGACACTAACATGAGTCGCATGTACCCCTCAAGACCATTCACACGGAGTCAAGCAAAGGATCTCCAAGGCCTACAAGTAATGTTCATGAAAAGGGAAGCATAAGAGGAAATTTAATGTTACCAAAGAAGGATATATAATGTATTTACATTACATCAAATTGAGAAGGAATAAGGAAAGAGGCCATGTGTGCAAATGTCCATTTCATGGATTCAAGAATTCACAAAAGAAGACAACCAAAGAAGGCCCTTATCTCATTAAGGGCAAAATTGTCAAACAAGTGTCTTCTTTATTTCCTTAGTATAAATATTAGTTTTTGTTTTTTATCATTTTGCAAGACTTAGACTATATTGAATATTGACTCTAAAATTGTCGTATCTTCTTAGTGAGTGATAAGTGAGAAATTAGGGTGAATCTTAGGATTGCTAGTTAACTTCTTGAGTTTAATAAATAAAAGTGTTACCCCTTTATGATTCTTGGTTTAATTTAATTATTCTTCCTTGGGTTAAATTTAGGTTATTGAAGTCAATTGGGAGGTGAGGGTTTTAGTCCCTTGTTGCCCATACTTTCAATAACTTGAGTAGTAATCCACATATCCTTTATTTCTTTGTGTCTTTCCTTGTTTGATCTTTATCTACTGGTAAATTAGAGATCCCACTTGCACTAGCACATCTTCCACCACCCTCTCAGGTCTAGCTACAGATCTATCAGCCAACTGAAGAATTATGGTAGTTGTCTTAGGACTACTCAACCCCAATTTTTTATATAGCGAAGTTGGAATCAAGTTAATGCTTGCTCCAAAATCGCACAACCTTTGGGCATGAATACTCTGGCCTATAGTTATCTGCATAGTAAAGTTGCCTAGATCTTTAAGTTTGATGGACAACCTGTTCTGTATCCTAGAGCTGCACTCTTTAGTAAGTGTAATTGTCTCATATTCTCTAAGTCTTCTTTTGTTTGCCACTTTCTCCTTCATATGCTTTGCATACCTGGGTATACCCTGAAAAACATCTACCAAAGGTAAGTTAATATGAACTTGTTTCAAAAGAGAGACAAACTTACCAAAACATTGATCCTCATTTTGTTTCTTGAGCTTCTGAGGGAACGGAGGAGGTGATCTCACTATTGGTTGCAACTTTTCAGTGGGTGCAACTACTTCATTTTCTTCCGGGTCAGCCTCTTGAAGTTTACCCTTTTTTCTTACTATTTCAGTACTGTTTTTCTTAGGAGCAAAATCCTCCAATTGTATTTTACTACGAGTACTCACAAAATTTACTGGTTTTGGATTTGGATCTGTATTACCAGAAAACCCTCTTTGTGGTCTGGAATTTTTGGCACTAGCAAACTGCCCAATTGTTTCTCCGGGTTCTTAGTGGCTAACTGGTTATTTCTCACATCCGTAGCCAACTGAGCTTGATATGTCATAATTTTCTTTAACATATCCTCAACACTCATGTTCCCTGATTGAGGTGAGGTTGCTCCCTCTACACCTATCCTTGATATCCTTGTGAATTACCCTGAGGTCTATACCGGTTTTATCTTTGGCCTTGATTTTGATTTCCACCCTAAGAAAAGTTTGGGTGGTTTCGCCAGCTTGGGTTATAAGAATTCCCATAGTTTTGTTGTCCACCTCCTCTATGAGCATTTCCTACAAAATTTAAAGAGTTTGGGTTCGCACCACATATCTCTGAACTGTGATCACTTTCATCGTAGATCTCACACCAAGATGATGGTTGTTGAAATGCATTAACTTGAGAGGTATCTTGTCCCGATGCCATGGTAGTGAAATGTGTATTCATCATATTTGCATGGCAGAATTTGTGCAGTCAAAACAGTCACAATGCCAATCTCTAATACACCTGCAATTTTCTGAACTACTGATTTCAGTCCACTCCCATTCCACTATGGATTCCCCTGGGAAATCCGATTCAGCAAGGTGTATAACTCGGCATAAGTCTTCTCTAAGTCTTGTCCACCTGAAGCTGAATCAAGCAAAATCGTGGTGTTAGTCTCCAAACCTTCAATGAAAGTATGGACTAATACCTCTTTAACTTGATGATAATGAGGCCATCTCATCAACAACGATTTGAAAATGTACCATGCTTGGTATAAATTCTCACCACCCTTCTGTATAAAACTTAAAATGTCACTCCTCAATTTAGCTGTCTTTCCAGATGGAAAGATTTTGATGAGAAATCTCTGTGCTAGATCATTCCAGGTAGTGATTGAGTTTGTTGGCTATGAATTCAACCATCTTTTTGATTCCTCCAATAGATAAAAGGGGAATAAAGTGAGCCTAACATAATGTTTATTCACTCCAATTGGAGTGTAAGTATCACTGATCTCTAGAAAGTTTTGATTGTGAACTGTAGGATTTTCATGTGAGAGACCAGTAAACTGCCCATTTGAGTACAATATTTGCACCATACTCTGGTTCAAATCTTCCACCATCCTTAGTTTTCAGAATTCATGAAGTCACATTGGTGGGTCGTGGGATTTCCAAATCTCTAACTCTCATCTCATTAGCTGTCATTGTGTCAGGTGTCTGTTCTCTTTCCTCCGTCTTAGTGATCGGAGATGGTAATTACCTAATGCCCAAAGGAATTGGATATTCAGCTTGCCTCCGCCTTCTGTTTATGAATCTATCAAGTTCTGAGAGAGGCAACAACAATTCTCGATCATTGTCCAGTTTGGAGTATCAAGCAACCTGCAACAATGAAATGCTAAGATCAAGTTGTCAACACTAGTGTTTAACTTTAGAACTAGAAAAATCAAATATTTCCTAATTGCTAAAGTACCCGAAAGCAGTGCCAAAAACTTATTGTGGTCCAACCGCACATGTAAGTGCACATGATTGTACAAGTAATACAATTTTTTTTAGAGAGTCGGGTATCGTACCCATAAGGACTTAAAACTAGAATTTATCAATTTCTCCAACTTGAAGAAATATTTCCAGATTTTGTAAAGATTGTTAGTTAACTAATTCTACTTAAAACTTACTTATAACTACTACGATTCAATTTCTTACGTTTCAAACAATGACGTGGGAAAGATTCAGGGCTGCAGCTTTTACCAGGAATCATGTAATCAAGATCATTTAATAAGGGTTTTCTTTGAATTATCTCATCACTGAACCATACGTTAGATGTATGATTATGGTCTCCTGACCTCTAATCGCCTATAATAGATAACACTCTAACTACATTGTTGTGTGGGGAGAGAGTTATTACAACTTGAGCATTAAGATATATTCATGTATGGTGACCCAAGCAAGGTTTCTAGGTATATCTCTATCCTAGAAACGAATCAATCCTAACTATTTAGAGTTAAACAAGCTCCTTATGCTTCACGTTCTATCCTTTTATTCCTCTCTCGAGTTCGATTCGGACAATAGATTTATTTCAGTGGTGATCAAGCATGAAATACAACTAGCAAGAACATTAGAGAGATTTATATGATAATTCATGATAAAATTCAATATTAAATTCAAAGAATTACATTCATCCTGTAGCTACAGCCCTAGAACTAGGGTATTTAGCTACTCATAATCATACAATCAATCTTACAATGGTTATGAATCATCAATACAAGATTGAAAGACAAAGAGATAGAGAATGAACCTTTAAAACTACAAAGTATCATTATCCATGTCTTCACATTTGAAAATAGAAAAAGAATATTAATAAAACTAAATTAATACTCTATTTATACTAAGATTGAAATGGCTAATTCAGGGTCTCAAGCTCACGACACACATTATGAAGCCCTATCGCATGACGCGGAAGCTTCATGAGGCGTTATACGTCGAATTTAATATGTGCGACACGAAGGCAACACGCAGTTGCCTTGGAACCTTTTCTTCAACTTATTCCTTACTTCCTTTTGTCTCAATTTTTCATATTGCTTCCTTTGTCACTTTTTGAGCACATTTCTCCCCATTTAGCTTTTCTACATAACTAATCTTGTCGGTTAGCTCATAAACATAGAAATGACTCCATACGACTCTAAACATACACTTTGCTCTCCAAATTAGGCATAAATGTGGACATACTTAGCATTATGGGCATATAAATATGCCCAAGATTATGTACCTAACTAGTTGTTGTCCTTAAAAGCTTTCCCACACACAAGAAAATTCTAAATCCTCTATCACACAAAAATACTACATCCATCAACACATGTTCACTCAAAACAACGACCTACGAGCATCCTATTTTTACCCACAATAGCAACGTCCAATTGCCATTACTTACTCGCAACAGATACATCCAGGAACAAATAATTTTTAGGTCTGTAGATCTCTCCTCTTATCTCCTCTATATCTATCAATATTCTGCTTCTCCTTGCTTATAACTACTATATTTTGCTTTTATTAACTTCTTATTTGTATATATTGTTGTTCTACTTTCAGCTTTTGTGCACATCTATTTTAATGTATATTTAATTTGTAACTTTCAACACTTCAAGAATTGCTTCCTATAAGAAGAGCTATAAATCTAGTGAAACCAAGGGTCAAATTGCTCCCCACGAGAACATATACATAGTTTTCATACTACTCTTTCTGTCTCAAACTATATGATAATCTCTCATCCTGATTTATTTAGCATTTTGAGCATATGGGAACATTGGTCAACCATTAGACTGTAGAAAAGACAAGGCCCAAACAAAAAATATTGAACTTTTGAGATGGCTTAGACAACTAATGGAATAGCGCACGATAAGATAACTGGAGAAGCCCATATAACCAATGATGAGATGACCAGAGCAGCTCAAGCTACAAAGAATAAGGTTTCTTGAGCAGCTAAGGAAACTAAAGAAATGATAACAAGACAACATCACTTTACAAGCACAAGTTAAAACTTTAGCCAACATTGACCAGCAACAAAGCTAGTCCAAGTTTTATGTTACAAACATATCCATCAACAACTGATATAGTTGTCGCAAGATGGTCTTGAAACTAGAGATCACTTGTTTGTCTACTGTGAGTCTACAAGTGCTCTTTGGAGAAAGTTGATGGCATGGATCAAATAGATAGACAATACCTCAAATACTTGGGACACACACTTAAATTGGATCACAGAGAAAACAAGAGGCAACACTCTATTAGGACCGCAAATAAGCAGGTGTAACGCGGAAACTAGCAATGCAAACCTCGAAAGACCACGAGTAAGAAGACAACGAGAAATATACCAAAAGCCACAAAGATTTAACGTGGTTCGGTCAATCAACCTATGTCCACAAAGGGGATGAGCAATCCACTATGAATATGAGAGTACAAATACAGAGGGAAACAACCTCAACCAAATTCACTCAGAATACATGGGAGGTTCGCACAAGTGATAATGTATCAAGCTTGTGACCCACAATTTCTCCCCCTAACCAAGACTCTTAAAGCCATTAACACTACATTGTGAATGTTGATTAAGTTAGAAGGAACATTCCTCTATTTATAGAGTCCTAAACCTTTTCCTACCAGAAAAGAATTAGTCAATGAAAAACCTTTTCCTAAAAGGAAAACCTAATTATGGTAAGAAATTTAGGTCAAATAAAACCCAACAAATCTCCCCTTTGGCCCGAATTTCTGACAAAATAAATTTGTCCACCTTCTTCACTTAATATTCAACAACTTGCTTCTCCTCTCCATAACCTCCTTTGTAAAATTTATGTCTCAATACAGAGAACCTCTCTGAAACAATTTCTATAGAAAAATCTTCATTAATGTCAAAAAGTGGCTAGAACTACACCCGTCAAGATGAATTTATGGTAAGAAATTTAAGGCAAAAGGATTAGTCAATCCAAAACCTACCACACTTCTACAAAACTCATGATTATCTACGATCACCACTTTCATAAGCATATCTGAAGGATTGTCATCAGTGTGTATCTTCTCAACCTCAAATAATTTTTCTTCTAGGGCCATTCTAATCCAATGATATTTTCTACTAATATGCTTAGACTTAGAATGAAAGGTAGAGTGATTGGTGAGATAAATAGCACTTTGATTATCACAAAATAAGACAAATCTTGATTGTTCAAAATCAAGATCTTTGATAAACTCCTTCATCCAAAGAAATTCCTTGGCACCTTCAGTAATGAAAATATATTCAACTTCTGTGGTAGATAGAGCTATGCACTTCTGAAGTCTTGATTGCCAAGAAATAGCCCCCCCTTCAAAAGTGATCAAATAGCCAGAAGTGGATTTTGAATTGTCGAGATTTCCTCCCAAATCAGAGTCCGTGTAGCATACTAGTTCAGACTTGCCACTACCAAAGCACAACTCCATATCTGAACTACACTTCAAATATCGTAGTATCCATTTCACTGCACCCCAATGTTCTTTTCCATGATTGGAAATAAATCTGCTAACGGTACCAATATCATGTGCAATATCTGGTCTAGTGCAAATCATAGCATACATCAAACTACCAACTGTAAAAGAATATAAAATACTCCACATCTCATTCTTCTCTTCATTAGTCGATGGAATTTGAGTTGTACTCAAATTAAAGTGTTTATGAAGAGGTATACTAACCACTTTTGTCTCTGTCATGTTGAACCTCTTGAGTACTTTATCAATGTACTCCTTTTGGGATAGAGATAACTTCTTCTTGTGTCTATCTCGATTTGTATGCCTAAGATCTTCTTTGCTGGCCCCAAGTCCTTCACTGCAAACGAATTGCTTAACTCTTTCTTAAGGACTGCAATTCTAGATATATTTTTGCCAACAATCAGCATATTATGCACATAAAGTAGTAAGATAATAAAATTACCATCAGAGAACTTATGAAAGAATACAAAATGATCTGAAAAAGTTTTCTTGTATCCCTAATTTTCAATGACAGATTCAATCTTTAAGTACCACTGCCTTGGAGCTTGTTTTAAGCCATTCAAACTCTTTCTCAATTTGCAAACATGGTTTTCTTTCCCATTAACTACAAAAACTTCAAGTTTCTCCATGTATATCTCCTCTTCTAAATCACCATGAAGAAAGGAAGTCTTGACATCCATGTGCTCAACCTCTAAATCTAGACTTGCGGCTAAGGCTATAACCATACCTTTTTCTGACAAAACCTTTGACGACTAACCTAGTGTTGTATCTAGGTGAAGATGTATGTTGATCTTGCTTTAATCTAAATATCCATTTATTTGTTAAAGCTTTCTTACCTTTCGGTAACTTCACTAGCTCATATGTGCCATTCTCGTGAAGTGACTTCATCCCATCTTCCATGGCTTCTACCACCTATGTCTATGAGTATCTAGAATGACCTTTTCATAACCTTCAGGTTCTCCCATGTCAGTCAAGAGGTTATACTCATTAGGAGAATAATGTGTTGAGCTTCGGTTTTCTCTAGTAGATCTTCTACAAGAGGTTTCTGGATTATTCGAAGTGGTTATCTCACTATGAGTTGGTTGATTATCAACCACAACATTACCTATCTTTAACATCTCAGAGTTAACAGAAGTATAAGATGAAAAGAAGTCTTTTCTTGGTGTGACATGTGATGTGGATCCAAAATATACTATCCGACTTGTATCTTGAGATACAAGTTGATAAAGTCTTTATCATAATCGAAAAGAAGGTCATCTTGGACAACAACAACAACATTATTTTCATTGTTTTCTTTCTTCTCCCCTTCTTTAAGATATTACTTCAATTGTTTACAAAATCTTTTAATATGTCCTTTCTTTCCACAATGATAACATATAATATTTTGGATTCTTGAATTTTGACTTGCTTCTGCTTTTACCTCTACTCCGCGGATCTCTTGTCTTATGTCTCCCTCGGTATTCTGTATATAGAACATCTGAATGTGAAGATGTGTCTTGAGATTTTCTTCTAACCTCTTCATTCAACAAACCACTCTTTGCATATTCCATAGTCACCTTTCCACCAGTGGCAGAATTCCTTAAAGAAACACAAAGAGTTTCCCAAGAATCCGGTAGAGTATTAAAAAGCCAAAGTCCTTGTTTTTAATCATCAAAATTAACACCCATTCCTGATCAAGAATACCCTGAAAAGCATTTATATGATCAATAATAGGATCTCCTTGTATTTATAGGTCATCAATTGCTTTAACAAGAACAACTTGTTATTGCCACTTTTTGAAGCGTAAAATGTCTCCAACTTTTTCCACAATGTTCTAGCATGTGTCTCATTCACAATATGGTTGCGAACATTATCTTCAATCCATTGTCTTATATGTCCACATACTTGTTGGTGCTCAAATTTCCCATTTTCACCGGTCACATTCTCTGGTTTATGAGTAGAAAAAACCGGAAGATGCATCTTCTTCACGAACAATAGATCTTTCATCTTGCTTTTCCATATGTTATAGTTTCTTTTGTTTAGACATACCATCTTGCTCATATCCCCCCCCCCCCATATAGATAACTTTAACTCTGATACCAGTTGTTGTGACGAAAAAATGAAAACGAAAATCTAACAATAAAGAACACCAAGTTTAACGTTAAAAAACCCTTCAAATCGAAGGCAACCACCACGGGATTGACAAGATCTAAATTGCTTCACAATACCAATAAGAGGGTTACAAATATTCTTCTAATGTCTACACAACAAGTTCCAAAAGATTACAAACAATAGCTACACCAACAAAAGATAAATAAAAAGAAACACCACCCAAACCCAGCTTCTGTTTGGGACCTAAAACAGAATCTTTCTGACTTCTTAATCCAATCTCCACCGTTCAGATCAGCCACCAAGATGTCAGGAACACTCAGTCCAATTTTGAGCCCGATCCAACGGTTAGTTAATTATGAAAGACGATCTGAATGTTGCTGGTCGGAGAAAAAGACTGCAGCAAAAGAACCCTTTTCTTTCTCTTTTTCTTGTTGAAATCTCTCTCGAAAAACCTCTCTTATATTCTAAATTCTTACAAAGACAATATCAATGAGCAATTAATTATTCGCTCAAGATCATCCTCTATTTATAGAGTTGTGTTTTTCCTTACAAAGCCAAAACCAACTACAAATAGGATTACAATTCCAATCCTTTTCCAAATAGAATTGGAAACCAAATAAAGAGAATAAATCCAATCCTTTTTCAAGTAGGATTACGCCATGGGCCTTTGGCTGGAACATGGGCAATATCCCAACACACTCTCACTGCCCATTTATTCAGACTAATGTATGTAGTGTGGATCAAAAGAAATCACAATTTTTTTAAAGGCAAAACTAGAAATCTTGAACACATTGCTAAAGAGGTAGATTATATATGTAGTATGAGGGCTCCTAAGGCCATTAGTTCTAGGTTGAAACAACTTCTCTTTCTATGAAGTTATATCTCCTTTCTGTTTTATTCTTCTAGCTAACAAACTGTGATGTAGTTTGTTATGTTCTGTAAATACCATTTGGTGATTAATGAATATACAGTTAATTACCAAAAAAAATAACTGACATGTAGAATATCTAACCACTATATTTTAATTGGTTTTACAATATAAATCCCAAACCTGCCTAAAAAGGTACTCTTCCATAGGGTTAAAATGAGGGAGACATAACACCTATCTCCAATAGATTTTAACATTTACATAACCAATTAAAAGAAACACGGCTGTTCTAAGCCACTAAGACTACTGATTCATAGTTTATTGATGGGTACAAAGTAGGGTGGATATATCTTCCGCAGTTCTACGCTAGCTCCATATACCACTATTTACATACAGAGCAGTGAAGCTAATAAAGATTGTTATGCAAGCTAATAGTGAAGTCAACAAACACATGTTCTAAAATAAACATCTAAAACAAAAAGTTAAATGAATGACAAGAGTATTAAATAGATGATTCAAGGACAAAGCTAAACTTACCAGAAAACACTCCAAAAGGTCTCAACAACAGAGAGCTCATGAAATCGAAATATAAATCGTTGTACTAACATGAATCTAAATAACAAAGGATCTATGTAATCGCTAAACTTGAAATTTTAAAAAATATGTCTGAAGTCCTAGTAAAACAAAACAATTGTTTTTTTGTTCTAGTTCTCAAATTCAGAAAAAAACTTTTGAATGATATACTAAGAAGTATATGCCTTAATATAACAGCCACACGCCTTAATGTATACTAACATATGAATCAATTTAATCAATTGCAATCAAAATAATAGCAGCCAGAGATAATAAACACAAAAACATTAGTTCAATGAACCTCAACTCACTTGAAAATCACAACTAATACTTAAATATTGATTTGTTCGTAAAGTATATTTTCTGTTTATTTCCATTTAATGAGTAAAATGATTATTGAACATGATAGAAAATAAATTATGAGGTTAAATTCTCAACGAAGATGTACAGATTAACAAGGGTAATAGAGCAGATAGAAATAGAGGAGAGGAGAGGAGCAACCTACAAATCTGAAAACTTCTTTGTTCCTGGACGTATCTGCTGCTAGTGAATAATGGGAGTTAGACGCTGTTGCTGCGAGTAAATATATGCTGCTAGAAGGTAATTATTTTGAGTGAATATGTGTTGGTGAACGCCACAATTCTAAGTGATTACGGATTTAGAATCCTCAATTGTGTGGGAAATCTTTTTAGGAATAGTACTTCCCTTATTAGCATATGTATGAGGGTTTTCTTAGTAATGTTTTACTTTTTTTATAGGAGTTCGTTTTTCTACAGAATTTATAGAAAGGCGGGAAAGAAAATTTCTTGAAAAAAAACGGGAGTTTTATTTTTAGAAAAAAAAAGAGGTTTCAGCGGCTATTTTTTTGAATTGCTACTATAAATATACTTGTTGCTGGCAATTATACATTAGTCGTTGAGTTATGCCTCACATGAATACATTAGTCGCAATCAGATTATTGTCGAAAAATAATTGTCTCTAAAATTTAGTTTTGTAGTAGTGAAAAGGGTCAAGAGCATCCCAAAAGTGACAATTTTTCTGTGGATGCAGGAAATGTTTGATGCTACTTATATTAAAGATTTGAGAATATGAATAACATTATTTCATTCAATTCCAAATAATGTGAAGTCTATAATAAACGTGCAACTATGTTCAATGATTGAACAAATGAAAACCTCGAGGAAAGACATTTTACTGTTTTCTATCAACTAAAGATACCTGGAGGACGTCATTTTATTCACATTGTCGATTGAGATTATACACTACCCAGAGGGTCATTTTTATTGTATTTTCAATTGGGACGATATCACCATCCAGAAGGTACCCAGAAGATCACTTTGTTGCTCGATGAAGCACTATCTTCATTTGGTACCAGGGATGGAATCAAGAGAAAGAAATCATGCATAGCAAGAAAAAGAAGTCATACATCACGGGTGAGAGATTAATGCATAGAAAGAAAAGGAAATCATGCATAGCAAGAGAAGGAAGTCATGCATCGGGGGAAATAAGTCATGCATAACAAGAAATGAAAATCATGCACAGTAACAGAAAGAAGTCATTCATCGCAGGAAATAAGTCATTCATTGCAAGCAAAGGAAGTTATGCATCGCCGAAAAGAATTCATGCATTGCGAGAGAAGGAAGTCATGCATCACTGGAAAAATAGAAAGAAGTCGTGCGTCGCAAGAGATAGATGACAAGCATTGCAAGCGAAGGAAGCCATGCATTGCGAAAAGAAGATTCATTCATTGCAAGAAAAGATTTGTACATCGTAAGAAAAGATTGATGCATAGCAATAGAAGGAGATTCATGCATCGCGGTAAATGAGTCATGCATCGCAAGAGAAGGAGTTATGCGCTGCAAGAGAAATATTTACCCATGACAAGAAGCTCAGCATCAATTGCATCATTTTTCTATGCAAAAATGACATCAAGAGAACCATGAACAATGACATTGAAGAACTATGAACATATCACATCAGCCTCTTTTATTACTTTGATATCAATGGAAGAGTACATTGAAGATTATATTGTAAAATTGAGACACAAGCTTCATTTGCTTTATGTCAAACCCAGTGGATTTGACATTAAATATTCAAGAGAGCAATCAAGTGTCAACGCGGTAAAAGACACTCTCTCCCATTTGAGTTGCATTTTATACTAATGAGTTTTATCTCAGTCTCTGTTGAGAGTACCTGAAAGGACAAATTCTCCAAAAACAAACCACAGGTGCGGACAACATTAAAAATATTGTAACACAACGTGAAAATTTTCTTAACAGAAAACTAAGACATAGTCCAAAGAGGAGTGTAAAAATCTTAGGACGCGAGCAGATGAAAGACTTTCACCACAATCAAGCCACACTCTTATCAAAAGGTATGCAGGTTTTTTCTTTGGGTTTGTCGGTTTTAGTTTCGCATCCGGAAATATTTGGTCTCCATCGGAATCAGCTTTCCAATCCAAGTGTTGATGTGCCAAGTGTTTTTAGAAATTATGTCTGTGGAAGTTCTTATTTATTGGTGTGAAACATGCCACATTCATGGATATGAGGTTGCAAGCCTCCTTTTCAAACTCGACTTACTTTGTCGCTCTTCAAGAACCAAAGGTTATCTAGTATAATAAATTTTCTTTTCAACCGTTTAAGTCAAATTACAAGCAGTCTGATTTCCTAAGTTGAGGGATATATAGGCAGAATCGAAACACGGTTGTATTCCGACATTTGTTCTTAAATCTTATTCTCGAGCATTCTGGTTCCTTCATAATTCGGTATTGGAATGGCTTTGAGTTTTTTTAAAATCTTGCATGGAATTAAGCGTATTAAACTACAACAGTTTAGAATTCTCATATAGCCTGAACTATATAGGAAAGCCACTTTTGAAGTTCAACCATAATTCCTAAACACACATACTAACTCTCTTTCTCAAAAGATGAATACGTGATCGGTCAAAATTGGATTAGTTAATTTAACTTTCCTCGAATTTTTTGCATGAATCCAAGTAAAATGAGGGATGGTTGGTGACATCAAATATTGGACCTCCACAAAATAGATTAATCACTGAGCTTCATAAATTCTAAACAATTTGAAATAATTAGCTTTATAAAGCTTAAAATATATCTTAAAGTTACTTTTAATTATTTTTATAATTTTATTTATAATTTTAAGTAATATTCATGTTTTATATAATATTTTATATAAATAGTATATTTTATAAACATTTTGCAAATCGTCTCAAAAGGATTTTAATTTTAGTAAATATTTTAATAACTTAATCTATTATAAGTTATAGTTATAATTTTGATTTATAGAAATTATTTAGTTTATATTTGAAGAAATTATTTTATTTTGTTAAACTTAAGAAACTTACGAAATTAATTTACGTCAATTCGTCTTATTAGACAAATACTTTAAACCTCTAAAAGACCAACTTTGGGCCCATTTGGCAATTTTCTAGCAGTCCAAAATAAACCCAGCGGATCACTTCATCCAGTTCCCATCCCTTAATTCAGTATCCCACCATTTCCCAAACCTATTCCCCTTTTGTTTTCAATTTCAGCAGCCCATTCTTTTAACCCCAACCCGGCCCAAATCGTTTTCTCCTAAAAAGAAGCCTAGAACGTCAGCAGCAACATAGACGACGTCTTCACAACAAAGCGTGAGCAACCACCAGTGAGCCCCGTGCGCGCCTCACCTTTCTTCACGCGATGGAAATACACGGAATTGTCACAGCGAGATCACTATCACATCTCTTTCTCCTTTTTCTGTTTGTTTTAACTTTTGGTCGTACCTCTCTACGCTTGCACAACTCCAACAGAAAGTAGCCCCGAAACTCGTCCTTGCTCGCCTAGATATGAAGCCACGTAGCACTCAAGTACAATCGATCGATACAAGGCGTCCATGCCACCCCTATCGTTCGGATTTTGTGGGAATTGAGTTGAAAACTCGTACAAACCACAACTTTTCCCCTTCTTTGAAAGAAAATTGAAATTTGGGAATTTGTGGGGGATTCTGAATCAGACCACGTTCATCTCCTTTCTCCACCTATTTTCCCCCTCAAAATCGTGAGCCCTAATTTTTCCCCTTTAAATATATCCTTTCTTTTCATTTGTAGGGGTTGGAGATTTTATAGCTGGATTTTATTGAGAGAAGATACAAAGAGATTTTGATTAGAAATACTTTAAATACATACTAAATACATTTCAAAAGTGGGGATAGTAGTTTTGATGTTAAGTTTATGTTGCTGCCCAGGTTTCCGGTTGGTCGCTCGTGTACGAATCTCGTGGTGAAGATCGTTTCCTTGCTCGCCTAGTCCCATTTCTCTGCCCCATAAAAGGTAAACCTCTTATTAGCTAAACCATTCTATTTTTCTTGCCGTCTCGACCGTTTGCTTCTTGATTATTGGAAGCCTTTGGAAGGTCAGAATTCTCAGGTTGTGTCTATGCATTTTTAACTGCAAATCAGTGATCGTTTTTGTTTGGGTCATTGATGTTGTTGTTTGTTCTCATTTGCTAATGTTTTCTTATATTACGGATTTCTATCCTAATGTCGAGTGTGAGTAGTGATGGTTGTTTATTCTTTTTGTTTGTTTTTATGTTTAGTTTCTTCTGGTGGTTTCGATTTGTTTGGAGCAAGTAAGATGGGTAGATAAACCGATCATTCGATAATATGTTGTTATAAATGGTCTTAAACTGTCTCATTTTTGCTATGAGTTCCTCCATCTCGAAATACAAAAGTTTATAAGATGTCGCTAAATTTTTATTCCATCGTTGCTACCTCTTATTTGGCTGGAAATGTTAAAACTCTTATCACTTTTGAATATTTAGCACTAGTATGTTTCAAGATGATATAGCACTACTACGTTTCAAGATGATATAGCACATGTCAAGATTTGTCTATTTTCTACATGTTCTTTTTTTTTTCTTTTGTTGAAACTGAAGTTGAAGATATTCTGGAAATGGAGGTATATGTGTGCATTCATCTATGAGCTTATTAGATAGATTTACTTTTAATTATGGAGAAGCATATTGTTTGTTAACTATCCTGTATAATGGAATAATAATAGGGTGTATGGTACAGCTGCTCCTTTGTTTCTTTCTTAAATAATTAATACATATTGAGCCTGATCTTGAGGCTCCATTCATCTTAGGGAGACCTTTCTTAGAAACTGGGAGAGCAATGGTAGATATGGAAGTTGGTAACTCACTATGAGAGCCCATGATAAAGTAGAGGTTTCGACGTATATAAAGCATTTAAGATGCCACCTGATTATGAGGAGTTTTCTGTCATTGGTGTGATAGATCTTGAGGCAGAAGCTAAGTACATAGTAGCTCAGGACCCTCTAGAGAGAGTGTTGAGAGGTGATTACATTTATAGAGATGCATTTTTAGGTAAACATAACACTTTGCCAGTTATTTTGTCTGCAACATTATCTGATGAACATGTGGAAGCAACATTATTGATTCTCAAGAAGAGGAAAGCAGCGTTAGGTTGGAAAATGTCAGACATTCATGGTATAAACCCACCTCTGTGTTTGCACAATATACATAGAGGAAGGGTACAAGGCAAGTGCACAACATCAACAGGCTAAATATTTTAATGAAGGATTTGGTCAGAAAATAACTGATTAAGTGGTTAGATGTAGGGATAGTATACCCAATACTTGATAGTAAATGAGTAAATGCAGTGCAGTCTGTACCCAAATAGGGTGGAATGACAGTGGTGACAAATGATAAGAATGAATTGATCCCCTCCAGAATAGTGACTGGGTGGAGGATATGCATGGATTATAAGAATCTTAATGAAGCCACCAGAATGACCATTATCTGGTACCCTTCATTGATCAGATGTTGGATAAGCTGGCTGGTTAAGAGTATTACTGTTTTCTTGATGGGTATTATGGGTATAATCAGATTGTTATTCCACCCCAAGAACAAGAGAAGACGACATTCACATGTCCATATGCCACATATTCATTCAAACACATGCCTTTTGGTTTGTGCAATGCCCCAGCTACTTTTCAGAGATGCATGATGACAATCTTCCATGATATGGTAAAAGATTTTGTAGAAGTATTTATGGATGACTTCTCAATCTTTGGTGAGTCTTTTGAGTTATGTTAAATCAATCTTGATAGAGTCCTTGGAAGATGTGAGGAAACAAATTTGTTGTTGAATTGGGAGAAGTGCCACTTCTTGATGAGAGAAGGAATTGTGTTGGGTCACAAGGTATCCAAGAGTGGGCTGAAGGTGGATAAAATAAAAGTAGAATTGATTGAGAAGTCAACACCCCCAATATCTTTGAAAGGATTGCGAAGCTTTCTTCACCATCCTTGCTTGTACAGGAGGTTCATCAAGGACTTATCTAAAACTGCAAGACCCATGTGCAATTTACTATATTAAGAGATGAAATTTGTGTTTGATAAGAAGTGCTTGGAGGCGTTCAAAATGTTAAAGCAGAAGCTAATTGTAATACCTAAAAAATGACTTAGGTGAATCTAGAGCTTAACATGGTTTTCATAATGTTCTAAGGTCCTAAATTGGTCTATAAAGTTGTATTGATGCAGCGTCTAGAGTTTTAGGTGATTTGGAAGTGAAACATCAATGGACGACCAAGGCGTTCGATGACTAACTCACCTATGTGCCTCATATGTGGTTATGTGCTTAATTGTGTGTTTCATGAGTTTATGAGATCATTATATGAGTTATTATATTGTTTATAGTTAGTGTGTCAAGTTTCATGAAGTTTGGAGGTCAAACGTCCAAGAACGTCCATGATGGTCGAAAGGTTTGCCTTGAAATGACCTTGAGTGTCTATGCATGTTTTGTTAAGTTTTACGTGTTAGTTTTGAATGAAATTCATGTGGGAGTTCGTAAACTCGTATCAATCATATTTGGGTTGGAAACGTCTAGGAAAAAAACCCCAAGGACGATCCAAGGGTCCTTGAGGAAGGACCCATGTTGGTGGTCGAAACTGCCCAAGGTAGTCCCACCTACGGATGGCAAACGATGGCCAGTGGCCTGGTCGACGCCCCATAGGTGGTGGCTTCGATGGGTAATTAGATTATAGAGCTTACTATCCTGTTTCCAAGGTTAAGTCCCAAACAACAACCAACAAGACGGTCTGTTTGTGGACAAACAGACCGTCTGGGGCCAAGTCATAGATGGGTCTGCAGTTTGCATGTTTCACTGTTAAGTGAAGGGGTGAATTGGTAAATTCACTCCACGTACAAATAAGCCTTTGGGTTGTTCCTAAAGGGTTTTTGGGGTATTTTAAACATTTTTATAATCCTTTAAAACATAGAAGATTTCATTCTTCAAAATCAAAACCCAAATTCCATTAGAAGTTTTATAGAACTCCATTGGAGCCAAAAATCAATAAAGGGATTGTATTGGAGGTTTGAGTGGAGATTAATCAATAAAATTGGAGGATAAGATTTATTTAGGTTTGGTTTTTGATCCTTGAAACTCTATTCATCAAGGAGCCCAACTTTCAAAGAAGTTTTCTAAATTTTGCAAAGATGAATTGTCCAATTTCATGATCTATCCATGGGTTGTTGCATTAAAGTTTTAAAACATTGTATATTGATTGAATTTTTGTTAATTTTATGATTTTAAATAAATTAACCTATGAACCCATGTAATTGATGAACCCTAGTTTTTGACTCCTTTATGGTCTAAGTGATATTGTTCCAACTTTCAAAGAAGTTTTCTAAATTTTGCAAAGATGAATTGTCCAATTTCATGATCTATCCATGGGTTGTTGCATTAAAGTTTTAAAACATTATATATTGATTGAATTTTTGTTAATTTTATGATTTTAAATAAATTAACCTATGAACCCATGTAATTGATGAACCCTAGTTTTTGACTCCTTTATGGTCTAAGTGATATTGTTCCAATGCTTAAAAATTCTAGTGTAGTTTGGTATGGGTTATTGAATGATGTAAAAATTGTAATCAATCGGTGTCTAATTGGTATTAGATTGATAAATCTATATTTAATTGACCTATATTCATTGAGTATTGTTATAATTGCATTGAATTATTGTTATGGCCATGGGTAAGGGCCTTATGATATTGAATTGGATGATTTAGACATGGAGTGAAGTGGAGATAATGGACTAGTGGTGCGCTTCCCTAATTCTCATTATTGCACGTTATTTAGACTTCAATTATGTTATGATTGGTATGACCCACTTATGGTTGTGGTGCTATGTGAATTGATGTGCCCTTGTCGGCGTTTCATTATGTACTATGATGATCATGGCCTTGTTGTCAACTACTTGAAGTATTACTACTATTTGTATAGTTGATTTATGTTATGTGTGAGAATATCTTTACATGTGATTAAGTGAAAGTATGTGTTCCTTCTAAGTATGTTAGGAGATCATGTTAGACTATGACTATGTGCTTATATGTGTAGCCTTAGATGTTGATGCATGATTGTCCCTACTTAACCATATGAGTTGTGATGGTTACATTGATGATGATATGATAATGTATAGGATTACATAAAGATGATAAGGGTCATTCCTAAGTGCTTCAAAGAATGATATGTTATTTGTGATAAAGTAAAGAATGTTGTGTCTTGTTTTCGTAGACTTGTGTCCCTTACTTGATACATGTATGGATGATATGTGAATATGAGATGTCTTGACTAGGTAGGCATAGTACACCCTTGTCATGTATAAATAATGTATATGTGAGACCTTAATTGATGTTAAGAAGGTCATGTATATGGAACCTTACTAGTGGTAAGGTTATGTTATTGGAAGTCGAGAGTTGTAATGGTATCCTTCATGTAAAGGATGATGGACTTAGGGTTGATTGGCTGGAACGACATCATATCATCCTTAGGAAAGTCATAATGAGCTATTTATGTCGCCAATTAAGGTATCCCTAGTGGACCTCTTTGTTAGGGTTAATGTGATTGGGTTATGAACTAGATTCGGAACTTCTTCATGTGATCTTTTAGTTTAAGTTACTCTATGAGAACGAAGGCTAGCACCAAGTGATTATGTTATGGGAAGTAGATCTACTTGAGAAACTCTACTTGAGAATGAGACTAGATTGCATAAAAACCCTTCATATTCCTTAACCATGTGCTTACATGAGATGTATCTTAGTTCTACCCTTGGCAAGTAGATCACCCTCATCAGACTAGGGTAGAACTCTAGATTCCAGGTCTAGTTATCATGGTCTATATCAGTTATTGCCTATTCTCATCATGTGGGATACATACTAGCATTAGAAGTTCTATGAATTTTAGGTGGTGGTATGGGACGCTATTTAGACATTCCACAATAGCTTTGAAGGTGTTAGTAAGAGTCTATACGTCTTCTCCAAGACCATTACTTGAATTTCCTGATGTGATGAATAAGTCTTAAATGAACTAATGAATGTAATAAATTAAGTTAATAAAGCATGTTAAATGAATAAGTACTTATCTAGAGTAGCTAAGGGTTGTCCAGTTAAGGTGTGAAGGGGGCATAGAAATGGTCACTTCGTATCTTACATAGATAAGTCTTAAGAATGACTTTAGTTAGGGAAGATGGTTTATTATGTGGACATAATCTAAGCCTTAGATAGTCTTAAGGATTATTTAGGTAATTTTGAAAAGGTCAATCATGGACGTTATCTTCTTGATTTACTTAAGTCTTTTGATAGCCTTTGGAAGGAGAATGCCATATTATCTATGTGTTGATGTATTAAGTGAGAATGATTCTATCTTAGGTAGTCTATAGCATCTCTTAAGTGTGTGTGTGTAAGGGATTGTATGGGTGGTCGCTTCACAACTCATTCAAGTGAGACTTAGAATCACCTTTGGTAGGAGGATCTCATGTTCATGTGCTTGATGTATTGTAAGTGTGTGTTTGGTCTCATTATAGGTGGTCTTAAGGATCATTTAGGTGTGCCTAGAGAGGTTGTATGGACAGTATCTATTTCTCTTAAGTGAATTTCAGGATAGCTTTTAGTGAGGGGATTATATGCTTGAGAGTGTCTAAAATGACGATAAGAAACTTCACTGTAACAGTGAAGAAGTTCACAGTGAAGTGACTTTAAAAATGTTATCTTATGTGTTTCTAAGATGTTAAATGTTATTATTATGATTATGACATGATATTTAAAAGGAAAAGATGCATATTTTTCAAATAAATGTCTGTTTTCATGATTTTATGCATAATGTCATACTTTGTACAAGTGTTTGTACTAATTCCATACTTTTTGTTATATCTAAAGGTGTAGGTGAAAGGTGAGAATGAGCGTGAAGGAAAGCTTGGATTCTAGAGTCGTTCAAGCAAAGTTGAAGTACATCCTCAATTGACTCAGGGCATATATATATATGTATTTTATTTCCTTTATCGAAGTATTGTAAGACTTAGTAGTATTATATTTCTATTGTGTATGGGCCGTGTCCCAAAGTATTCTCGTGTCTAAGATTTGATGAAATGGGACTTAGTATTTCCTATGAGTTTTATATGAAAGAATTTTTAAAGACTTGTAGAATGTTTATGAAAAGTTTTAATTCCGTACTACTTATCATATGTTTATATGCGATGAACGAAATGGAAGGGCTTATAAAAGACCTCCAAGAGGTCAAGTACGTCGGTTGCATTCCGAGAATGCCATATCTTCTAGGGTGTGGTTTTGTGATGTGACACTAATTGAGGCTCCTATCCTCATTGCCCCAAACTGGGAACTTCCATTTGAAATGATGTGTGATGCTAGTGATATAGTTGTTGGAGCAGTGTTGGGGCAAAGAAAGAACAAGGTGTTTCATTACATATATTATGCAAGTAAAACACTAGATAAAACCTAGAATAAATACATAGTGACCAATAAGGAGATGCTGACCTTGTGTATGCATTTGACAAATTCAGGTCATATCTGGTGGGAACAAAGGTGATAGTTTACACTGATCATGCAGCTATCAGGTATATCTTTAACAAGAAGGATTCAAAACCAAGATTGATCAGGTGGATCTTGCTACTTCAAGAGTTTGATCTGGAAATAAGAGATAGGAGGGGAACGGAGAATGGAATAGCCAACCATCTCTCCAGATTAGAGGACTCATCGCATATTGTGAATGAAGTCCAAATTCGTAAAGAATTCCCTGATGAACAACTTTTGGCATTGGACATTGCACAGGTACAATAATACTCAGATATCGTGAACTTTTTGTGAGTGGCTTATTTCCAACTGGGGCATCAATATACCAAAAGTAGTGAATGAGGTATGATGCTTGATTTTATATATGGGATGAGTCGTATTTGGTCAATCAGGGTTTGGATCAAATTATGATGAGTTGCATAGCTGAGTAGAAGGCACTACAAGTGTTACAGAGTTGTCACGCCACACTGTTAGGTTGTGGATCCTAATTAATATTTGATGTACTATCATATATTAATATTTACGCAGTTTAACCTCCGCGGTGAGGTTGCCAGGGTGTTATGGGGGGCGGGATCCCCCCATCCGAAGGGGGGTTCGGGGCAGCGGCCCGACCTAAATTTTTGGTTGTACTATTTATTCTCTATAACCAAAAATACTCTGATTTATTAATATATATATACCCCACCGCCGTGGAAGTTTACTCACAAGGTTTTACCACGAAATATTAGTTTCTCTCTTTCTCTCTCTAGATCTCTCATCTCATTCTCTCTAAAGCTCTTGTGTTATTTATTCATTAAGTGTGCGTGTGTGGATTCGATCCTAACAACTGGTATCAGATCTAAGGAGATTCAACACAATCACTGAAGATGGATAGTTCGAAGCTTGGAATCAAGAAGTTTGATGGATCCGATTTTAGTTTCTGGAAGATGCAGATCGAAGATTATCTGTACCAGAAAGATCTTCATGAATCGTTGACCAGGGTGAAGCCGGAATCCATGACGGAGGAGAAGTGGAAACTCAAGGATCGCCAGGCTCTAGGGTTGATCCGGTTGACTTTGTCAAGAAACATGGAGTTCAACATCATGAAGGAGAAGACTAAGTCTAGTGTGTTGAAGGCACTGTCAAAAATGTATGAAAAACCATCGGCAATGAACAAGGTATATTTGATGTGTAGATTGTTCAATTTACAGATGTCTGAGAATGGATCCGTTTTTGATCATATAAACGAGTTCAATATGATTGTGATATAACTCAATTCTGTGCATATTTATTTCGAAGATGAAATTAAGGCATTGATTTTGATGCCATCTCTGCCTGAGTCTTGGGATACTGTTGTTGTTGCGATTAGCAATTCCCTTGGATCTAAGAAACTGTTGTTTGATGAAATTCGTGATGTTGTTCTTAGCGAAAGTATTCGCAAATGAGAAGGGGGAGATTCATCGAGCAGTGCTCTCAGCGTTGACCGAAGGGGGAGAAGTAAGACGAAAGGCCAAAATCAACATGGTCGATCAAAATCAAAGAATCAAGGAAAATCCCCAAACAGATAAATGTGACTTATTGGAACTGTGGAGAAAAAGGGCACTTTCGAAGGAGCTGTACAAAGCCAAAGAAGAAACAGATCAGAAATTTTGAGATGACAATGATTCTGTAAATTCAGCAGAGGACATTGGGAATGCTCTAATCCTTAGTGTGAACAGCCTGGTTGAATGATGGATTTTGGATTCTGGTGCATCTTTCCATTCGTCTCCAAAATTTCAAATCTGGAAATTTTGGAAAGGTATATGTTGCTGACAATAGAGCCTTAGAGATTGAAGGAAAGGGAGATGTTTGCATAAAGACCAACTCGGGAAACCAGTGGACATTGAAGGATGTCAGATATATTCCTGGGATCAAGAAAAATCTGATCTCTATTGGTCAGTTGGATTAGCACGGGATATGCAGCAGAGTTTGGGAAAAGTTCGTGGAAGATTGTGAAAGGTGCTATGATAGTAGCTCATGGCACCAAATTTGGAACCTTGTACACCACTGCAAGTTGTATTAACATGGCTGTTGTTGCTGAAGGTGCTTCCAGTTCATGTCTATGGCACAACAGACTTGGACACATGAGTGCTAAAGAAATGAAGATGCTGGTTGCAAAAGGAGAATTAAAGGCTCTAAAGTCTATTGATATGGGTCTTTGCGAGAGCTGTGTTATGGGCAAACAGAAAAGAGTAAGCTTCACAAAAACTCCTCGAGAGCCAAAGAAAGTGCGGTTGGAAATAGTCCATACAGATGTTTGGAGACCATCTCCAGTATCATCACTTGGAGGATCCAGATTCCATGTTACCTTCATTGATGATTCCACTAGGAAGGTATGGGTTTACTTCTTGAATCATAAGCTAGATGTCTTTGCAACTTTAAAGAAGTGGAAAGCTGAAGTTGAGAATAAGACCGGTTTGAAAGTCAAATACCTAAGGTCTGATAATGGAGAAGAGTATTACAAATCAGAGTTCAAGGCATTCTGTGGAGCTGAGGGAATAAGATTAATGAGAATAGTTCCTGGTAAGGCAAGGCAGAATGGTAAAGTATGAGGATACATTGTGGGCTGCCCAAAATATTTTGGGCGGATACTGTGAGCACAGCTTCATACTTGATCAACTGGGTACCAGTTCCTTTAGGGTTCCCAGAGGAGGTGCGGACAGGAAAATAACTCAAGTACTCACACTTGAGGACTTTTGGTTGCACTGCTTATGTTCATGTTGATCCAGAAAAGAGAGACAACCTTGATGCCAAGGCTGTGAAGTGTTACTTTATAGGCTATGGTTCTGATTTGTTTGGTTACAGGTTTTGAGATTACAAGAACAGAAAGATCCTGAGAAATTGTGACGTGACATTTGATATGTCTGTCTTGTACAAGGACAGAGAGCAGAAGGTTCTAGAGATTAGAAAGCAAGTGGGAGTTGAGGTTGAGTTGGAGATGAGTAACCCCAGAGATGTCGAAGCAGATACTCAACCAACTCCTACTGAAGAATCTGAAGTGGAGCATGTTACACCTGAGAAGGTGTACAGGGGATCATCCAGAACCATCAGGGCACCATATAGGTATTCACCTTCATTACACTATCTATTGCTGACTGATGAGGGGGAACCAGAGTCTTTTGATGAGGCCCTACAGGTAGAGAATTCAATCAAGTGGGAGCAAATGGTGTGCAAGCTCACCATAAGATTTTATGGACTAAAGCAAGCACCAAGGCAGTGGTACAAGAAGTTTGACTCCTTCATGACCAAGAGTGGATTCTGCAAAGCTGAAAAGGATCTGTGTTTTTACTTCAAGAAATACACTAATTCGTATGTATTTCTACTCTTGTATGGGATGATATATTGATTGAAGGATCTAGTATGAGGGAGATTAATAATCTGAAGACAAGATTGTCTGCAGCGTTTGAGATGAAAGATTTGGGTCCAGCGAAGTAGATTTTGGGAATGAGGATTTCTCGGGATAGATCTGCTGACACTTTAAATATATCTCAGGAGTTGTACATTGAGAAGGTGTTGAGCAGATTCAGGGTTAATGATGCTAAACCCAGGACTAATCCATTGGCAAATCACTTTAAATTGTGAAAGGAGCAGTCACCCAAGACAACCGAGGAGCCTGAGCATATGGCACTTGTTCCATATGCTTCAGCAGTTAGAAGTTATGTATGTTATGGTCTGCACTAGACCTGATATAGCACATGCAGTAGGAGTTGTTTGCAGGTACATGGCGAACCTTGCGAAAGAGAATTAGGAAGATGTGAAGTGGCTTTTGAGATATATGAGAGGTACATCCAATACTTCACTTTGTTTTGGCTAAGGCAAGGTGACTCTACAGGGTTTTGTGAATGCTGATCTTGGTGGGGATGTGGACTCGATCAAGAGTACATCCGGGTACATTTACACTATAGGTTGAACAGCTGTGAGTTGGATGTCCAGGCTTCAGAAGTGTGTTTCTCTTTCATCTACTTAAGTTGAGTATGTGGCAATAGCTGAAGCTGGGAAAGAGATGATCTGGCGGAATTGGGCAAGAAGCAAAGCGGGAAGATTCTTTACTCAGATAGGCAGAGTGCCATACAGTTGGTGAAAAATCCAGGCTATCATGCGAAGACAAAGCACATCAGAAGGCGGTACCATTTCACTCGAAGGGCAGTGGAGGATGGTGATATGTGCTTGGAGAAAATAGAGAGTGCAAAGAAACCGGCAGACATGTTAATGAAATGTGTTGATGTTGGGAAACTAGGTTATGCAAAACCTCGGTTGGTCTTCTGTAGTTGTTGCTACAGATGTTGCGGTGCGATAATGACGTTCATGATGAAGAGATTTTTTTTTTTGAGAATGTATTTTTAAGATGACTGAATCATTCTCCAAGTGGGAGAATTGTTAGGTTGTGGAGCCTAATTAATATTTGATGTACTGTCATATATTAATATTTACGCGGTTTAACCTCCGCGGTGAGGTTGCCAGGGGGTTATGGGGGGCGGGATCTCCCCATCCGAAGGAGGGGTTCGGGTCAGCGCCCCGACCTAAATTTTAGGCTGTACTATTTATTCTTCATTTATTCTCTGTAACCAAAAATACTCTGATTTATTAATATATATATATACCCCACCGCCGTGGAAGTTTACTCACGGGGTGTTACCATGAAATATTAGTTTCTCTCTTTCTCTCTCTAGATCTCTCATCTCCTTCTCTCTAAAGTTCTTGTGTTCTTTATTCATCAAGTGTGTGTGTGGATTCGATCCTAACACACACCCTATGGTGGACATCATGGGGGTGAAAGAACGGCACATAAGGTATTGCAATCTGGGTTTTTTGGCCTTCCTTGTTAAAAGATGTTGCTTTGTTTGTTAAAGGTTGTGATCAGTGTCAAAGAATGGACACCATTTCAAGAAGGCATGAGATGTCGTTGAACAACATTCTGGAGGTGGAGATCTTCGATGTATGGGGGATAGATCTATAATACCATTCTCATCGTCCAAAGATAACCAATATATTCTAGTCGCAGTCGTGTTCAAGTGGATCAAAGTTGTTGCACTGCCAACAAATAATTCAAAAGTGGCTGTGAAGTTTATCAAAAAACACATTTTTACCAGGTTTGGAACACCAAGGGCTATAATCAGCGATGGAGGTACGCATTTCATCAATAAATCCATTCATAATCTGGTAGCAAAGTATGGGGTGCGTCATAAGATGGTGACAACTTATCATCCCCAAACTAGTGGACAGGTTGAGGTATCGAACATGAAGATTAAGAAGATCCTTCAAAAGACTATGAATGCCCAGAGAAAGGACTAGGCTAACAAGTTAGATGATGCCTTATGGGCGTATCGGACTGCTTACAAGAAACCGATAGGGACTTCTCCCTATCGAATGGTGTTTGGGAAAGCTTGTCCCCTGCCGCCAGAGTTGGAACCCAAGGCGTATGAGGCAATAAAGAAGCTAAACCTGGATGCCGAGTTAGGCGGAAGAAAAAGGGTTGCATAGTTGCATTAGCTAGAGGATTTCAGGCTTTATGCCTATGAGAATGCGAATTTATACAAACATAAGACTAAAAAGTTACATGACAAACACATTGTATCACGAACCTTCGAGCACGGGTGGCTCGACAGTGTTAAAAAAAAGACATCTGCCTTAGGACCCCATATTTAAGGGGCCTCATTTTTAATAATAATAGGTTATAATTTATTATTTTTAAACAAATATTGAATGCTATTTGTAGAAAAAAGTAATCTTTTCATGAAAAATGAAAGAATTATTAAAAGAAATTTGACATATTTAGTGTACTATATCGCATGAAAAATAATTTAAAATAAGTGGTTATATTATGAACTAAAAGCTAGAAAAAAACAATTGTATAAAAGTTATTATCAATTCAAGTTTAAGACCCCGTTTGATTTTTGCTTTAGGCCACTAATATGCTTGAGCTACTCCTGTCTTAGAGCCTAGTCAACTACTATTGTTGTTCAATTCTAGGTTGAAGTTGTTCCCAGGAAAGCTCGGTCTAATTGGAGTGGTCTATTTGAAGTAGTCAGAATGACCCAACATGGTGCGGTTGAATTAAGAAACAAAAATGATAGTTTCACATTCCTCGTAAATCGGAAAAGGGTTAAACATTATTTTGGCAAGGATGTGGATCGTGAGGTCGAAACACTCACACTGATTGATGAGTGAGCTATGAAATGGGTCGTACCGCAACGTTAAATCAGGAACTACACGGGAGGCAACCCGTGAACCATTGTAATAATTTAGGAGTACTTTGTTTAATAGTTTACAAAAAAATGAATAGATAAAAACACAAAAAATATGAGTCATGCCATGACCGTAACTAAGGCGCTGGATGAGAGGCAACCCATCATGGTTAAATTAATGAGTTGTTAATGCAGGGGTGCAGAAAAAGAAATTTGAGGCAGTGCGCCTCGTGTTGGACCCACGTAGCAAAGCAGGTTTCAGATCCTGCCTCACTGAAGAGATTTGAGGCAGTGCGCCTCATAACACTCGCGCGTCGTGGACTAAAGTCAAAATGGGAGTTCGACGGTAAATGGTTTATACATCATAGGAAATAGCTATCAAGTGTCAGCCCCGTGTCGCGTGGTCATGTTCATAATTTGGGCCAACTGGAATTAAAATTCCAGAAGACCTTGTTTAAGTCCACGTCGTGAGAACAAGTATGATTTCTGGAAATTTCATTAAATTAAAACGGGTTTCAAGAATTGAATTCGAGGCAAAATGCCTCGTGAAGTTTCTGCGTCGCGCGATAGGGCTTCATACTATGATATGAGATTTGATTATTATCGCACATTGTGCGCCTGAGACCCTGAATTTGCCACTTCGACTCTTAGTATAAATAGCGTATTAATTTAGTTTATTAATTTTAGTTTTCTAATTTCGAACGTGAAGACGATGATAACGATACTTTGAAGTTTTTAGGGTTCATTCTCTATGTATTTGTCTTTCAATCTTGTTTTGATGATTCATAACCATTGTAAGATTGATTATATGATTATGAGTAGGTAAATAACCTAATTCTAGGGTTGTAGCTACTGGATGAATGTAATTCTTTGAATTTGATATTGGATTTTATCATAAATTATCATATGAATCTCTCTTATGTTCTTGTTTTTGGTATTTTATGCTTGATCACCATAGAAATTAATCTATTGTCCGAATTGAACTCGAGAGAGGAATAAGTGGATAGAACGTGGAGCATCAGGAGCTTGTTCAAGTCTAAATAGTTAGGTTTGATTCATTTCTAGGATAGAGATATACCTAGAAACCTTGTTTGGGTCACCATACAAGAAGATATCTTAATGCTCAATTTTTAATCACTCTCCCGGCTCAACGATGTAGTTAGAGTGTTATCTATTGTATGCGATTAGAGGTCGGGAGACCATGATTATACATCTAACCATGTGGTTCAGTGATGAGATAATTTAAAGAAAACCCTTAGTAAATGATATTGATTACATGATTCCTAGTAAAAGTTGCACCATGGATCTTTCCCACGTTATTGTTTGAAATGTAATAAATTGAATCATAGTAGTTATAAGTTGTTTAGGTAAAATTAGTTAAGTAACAACCTTTACAAAATCTAGAAATTTTTCTTGTGTTAAATTACAAGTTGGAGAAATCGATAAATTCTAGTTTTAAGTCTCTGTGGGTACGATACCTGGCTCTTTAAAAATCAATTTTATTACTTGTACGATCACGTGCACTTTCGTGTTCGATTAGACCACAACAGTACACCAACCCTTTCCGACTTGTTAGAAGTACCGATATTTAGAGCTAGCCGGTTTTGTTCGATGATTATCCTTCTTCTTTATGTGTTCTATTTTTTAATGCCCAATAGGTCAATATATGTTAAATATATTAGCATTCTAATTGATGATGGTATCTCAACAATGTCAACACCATGATATACACAAAGTCGCAAATACTTGAAATTTGATATTGTCTCCTGAAACATTATCTTCTAAAAACAGTGTGCATAAAATTCTTGGTTTTCCTTGATAATTGAAGCCATTGATTCACTTTAGGACTTCATTGAAAGATACCAACCATGTTGACAACCAACTCCTATGTTGCACCCTACGTACTAAAAGGATTAATATTTTTTCTTTTGGGTTTGCCATTGATCATTTTGTTGCTTCTTTTCCTCCTCATAGATAGGTTGCTGATTTATTTTAGTTTGAAATTTCAGTTTCCATGCTGTCATGCTGCTGTATTTTCTTCATCCCTCTTCTTGATAGTGCCTACGTGAACTAGGTGACCTTGATGTCTACAATAGATACAATAATACGGGCTTCATTTTTGACTGATTATGCCTTAAACGAGCAGCAAAAGTCTAAAAAACTGTATAAGGAGTTTTCTGGTATCACCTCTTTTTGTCATTGTGCTGATCACCAGTCATGTTGGGCTTCTTCATGTCCATTTAGTTTTTGGCTTATCTGCAAAGAGGTCTATTTCCTAACTATAGCGAAGAGTGAGATTGCTTCTGGACTAGAGGAGGAAACATCATTGCCAACTCCCTTGCTTCAAAGATAACAATATAAAAGACTATTCATCTGTTCCAATGCAGGGGAATGGCAAGATTATTAGAAGATCAATCTTTATCATTCTGCAGAATTAGCAGTGTTACACTACAATAGCAGCACCGTCCTCATGTTCCCTTATGCTGTCTCGGTTCTTCTTCTACAAGCATTTCCCCTCAATGTGTTTCCTTCGAGCAATCCATGATCACCTGCATTCTCTATTTGATGCAGCAGGATTACCATCTTCTTCAAAACACTTCACCGTTTTGAATTCCAAGCTTCCTCAGACATTTGCAATCTTTTTTCTTGCATTTCCTTTCACCCTTACCTGTCTTCTTTTTGTAAAGGTATCCATGATGAAGCTCTCAGTGATCAGAAATCATCCAAGAAACCTGCAGTTTCTTGTTTTATCTCACTTTACAGGTCGTTTCTTCTGACTCACCTTTGCAACTCAATAATCATCATCTCAGCAAATGAAACTTGCTTTACCCTCCTATTTTTCACTTTCTATATTATTAATTACGGACTTTGCATCTCCAAGATCCATTCTCCTTATTTCAGCAACAAGTAATTTGTTCAATCATTTTAGCCAACACTTTGATCATCTGCAACTTGGCACTGGTGATATCAGGATTGGAGAACAAAGGAGTTATTTGGCAGTGGTACTAATTTCCTAGCCTTGGTCAGTTTCCAGCCTAGTTAGGTTGCCAGTTTATAGTTATTAGCAGGAACTAAATCCTTTCCCTGAATCAAAGAATTGCCAACCTTGGTATGTTTCCCATTAGCATTCACATAACATATATATTCATGACACATATGTAGGGTTATGAGTCTTTTTCCCTTCCTATGTGGATAAATAAAAGCCCAATTTGGACCAACCCATTTTTCCCCATAGGCCCATTATTATGAGGAAAATATAAGACTATTTAGGTCTTATTTTCATATACACAGGGAGTTTTATCAGCAGCCAAAAAGAGAGAAAGAGAGCAGTTTTCGCAGTCAAAATTCAGCCCTAACAACCAACTTCAAATTGCGATTCCCACTTCGTTTCTTGTCCGATTGAGCTGATTTTTGGACAGCATATTATCTTCATCTCAATATTTGATTAGGAACTGACAGAGTTGGATTTGGTGGCATTCAGCTTCAGTTTTGCTGTCGTGAACAGTAGCTGCGAAATTGGTGATTTTGCTCCTTTAATTCTCTAGATTTGGTGCAATCTTATTTTTTTGTTGCTCGTTGTTTGGAACTTGTTTTGTGGACAATTTTGGAGAAAAATATTGTAACTCTTGGTGATTATAGTGGAGTTTTTGGTCCCGTGGTTTTTTACTCTTCACATCGAAGGGTTTTCCACGTAAATCTTTGTGTCTTGTGTGATTGGTTTATTATTGCCTTGTTATATTTGTTTGGTTGAATTACTTGCTGCCTTACTATCATATTGCTTGTGGTTGTTTGTCTTCTCTTGATTCAAATCGAGAAGGGAAAGTATAGACTTGGGTATTCTTCCGTTGTTATCGTGTCAGGCATTCTTTGTTAGTGCCTTGTCTTTCCCAACAAAGTGGTATCAGAGCATTGGTTATTGTTGATTGTCGTTTTGAATGATGGAGGAAAATATGAGCAAAATGGTGTGTTTAAATGGTAGTAACTATCATATTTGGAAAGGCAAGATGAAAGATCTTCTATTTGCCAAGAAGATGCATTTACATGTGTTTGCTTCTAATAAGCCTCAATCTTTGAATGATGAAGAATGGGAATTTGAGCATCTGCAGGTTTGTGGCTATATTAGAAAATGGGTTGAAGATAATGTTAGAAATCATATTGTGAATGAGACACATGCCAAAAGTTTGTGGGACAAGCTCGAGACACTTTATGCTTCGAAGACTGGCAACAACAAGTTGTTCCTATTGAAACAATTAATGAATATTAGGTATAAAGAGGGCACTCCTATTTCGGATCATATTAATGATTTTCAGGGTGTTCTTGACCAGCTGTCCGGAATGGGTGTAAAGTTTGATGATGAGATACAGGGACTTTGGCTTCTTAATACTCTGCCAGACTCTTGGGAAACTCTTCGAGTTTCTTTGACTAATTCTGATCCCAGTGGTGTTGTAACCATGGAATATACTAAGAGTGGTGTCTTGAATGAAGTAATGAGAAGAAGATCTCAAGCCTCATCTTCTTCAGCTTCACACTCCGATGTTTTGGTTACTAAAGATAGGGGGAGAAACAAGTCCAGAGGTCAGAATGATAGAGGTAAAAGTAGAAGCAAGTCAAAGTCTAAATACAAGAATATTACATGTGACTATTGCCACAAGAATGGGCATATCATGACATATTGTTACAAGCACAACAGAGATATGAGACAACAAAAGAGAGAAGGCGATAATGAAAATCGTATTGTTGTTGTTGCTAATGATGATCTTCTTGTTTCTTGTGATGCAAATGCCATTAATCTTGTTCGTGATGAGTCTAGCTGGTTTGTGGATTCTGATGCTACTTCTCATGTCACGCCAAAGAAGGAATTATTTTCTTCTTATACTCCAGGTAATTTTGGAACGTTGAAAATGGGCAATAATCATGAAGTTGAAGTTATTGGCATTGGGACAGTTTGTTTGGAAAGTAACAATGGTTCCAAACTAGTTCTCAATAATGTCAAGCATGCTCCAGATGTTCGCTTGAATTTGATTTCTGTGGGATATCTTGATGATGAGGGTTATGTTAATACACTTGGTGTTGGACAGTGGAAGCTTACTAAAGGTTTGATGGTTGTGGCCCGTGGTGACAAGTTGTCTAACTTGTATGTATTTCAGGGCTCCATGTCCAGAGACTCAGTAAATTTGATGGAGAATGATACTTCATCAGAGTTATGGCATAGAAGGCTGAGTCATATGAGCGAGAAGGGGATTGATAGTTTGGCTAAGAAAAATTTGCTTTCTGGAGTGAAACAAGAAAAGTTGAGGAAAATATAAGACTATTTAGGTCTTATTTTCATATACACAGGGAGTTTTATCAGCAGCCAAAAAGAGAGAAAGAGAGCAGTTTTCGCAGTCAAAATTCAGCCCTAACAGCCAACTTCAAATTGCGATTCCCGCTTCGTTTCTTGTCCGATTGAGCTGATTTTTGGACAGCATATTATCTTCATCTCAATATTTGATTAGGAACTGACAGAGTTGGATTTGGTGGCATTCAGCTTCAGTTTTGCTGTCGTGAACAGTAGCTGCGAAATTGGTGATTTTGCTCCTTTAATTCTCTAGATTTGGTGCAATCTTATTTTTTTGTTGCTCGTTGTTTGGAACTTGTTTTGTGGACAATTTTGGAGAAAAATATTGTAACTCTTGGTGATTATAGTGGAGTTTTTGGTCCCGTGGTTTTTTACTCTTCACATCGAAGGGTTTTCCACGTAAATCTTTGTGTCTTGTGTGATTGGTTTATTATTGCCTTGTTATATTTGTTTGGTTGAATTACTTGCTGCCTTACTATCATATTGCTTGTGGTTGTTTGTCTTCTCTTGATTCAAATCGAGAAGGGAAAGTATATACTTGGGTATTCTTCCGTTGTTATCGTGTCAGGCATTCTTTGTTAGTGCCTTGTCTTTCCCAACAAAGTGGTATATGAGCATTGGTTATTGTTGATTGTCGTTTTGAATGATGGAGGAAAATATGAGCAAAATGGTGTGTTTAAATGGTAGTAACTATCATATTTGGAAAGGCAAGATGAAAGATCTTCTATTTGCCAAGAAGATGCATTTACATGTGTTTGCTTCTAATAAGCCTCAATCTTTGAATGATTAAGAATGGGAATTTGAGCATCTGCAGGTTTGTGGCTATATTAGAAAATGGGTTGAAGATAATGTTAGAAATCATATTGTGAATGAGACACATGCCAAAAGTTTGTGGGACAAGCTCGAGACACTTTATGCTTCGAAGACTGGCAACAACAAGTTGTTACTATTGAAACAATTAATGAATATTAGGTATAAAGAGGGCACTCCTATTTCTGATCATATTAATGATTTTCAGGGTGTTCTTGACCAGCTGTCCGGAATGGGTGTAAAGTTTGATGATGAGATACAGGGACTTTGGCTTCTTAATACTCTGCCAGACTCTTGGGAAACTCTTCGAGTTTCTTTGACTAATTCTGATCCCAGTGGTGTTGTAACCATGGAATATACTAAGAGTGGTGTCTTGAATGAAGTAATGAGAAGAAGATCTCAAGCCTCATCTTCTTCATCTTCACACTCCGATGTTTTGGTTACTAAAGATAGGGGGAGAAACAAGTCCAGAGGTCAGAATGATAGAGGTAAAAGTAGAAGCAAGTCAAAGTCTAAATACAAGAATATTACATGTGACTATTGCCACAAGAATGGGCATATCATGACATATTGTTACAAGCACAACAGAGATATGAGACAACAAAAGAGAGAAGGCGATAATGAAAATCGTGTTGTTGTTGTTGCTAATGATGATCTTCTTGTTTCTTGTGATGCAAATGCCATTAATCTTGTTCGTGATGAGTCTAGCTGGTTTGTGGATTCTGATGCTACTTCTCATGTCATGCCAAAGAAGGAATTATTTTCTTCTTATACTCCAGGTAATTTTGGAACGTTGAAAATGGGCAATAATCATGAAGTTGAAGTTATTGGCATTGGGACAGTTTGTTTGGAAAGTAACAATGGTTCCAAACTAGTTCTCAATAATGTCAAGCATGCTCCAGATGTTCGCTTGAATTTGATTTCTGTGGGATATCTTGATGATGAGGGTTATGTTAATACACTTGGTGTTGGACAGTGGAAGCTTACTAAAGGTTTGATGGTTGTGGCCCGTGGTGACAAGTTGTCTAACTTGTATGTATTTCAGGGCTCCATGTCCAGAGACTCAGTAAATTTGGTGGAGAATGATACTTCATCAGAGTTATGGCATAGAAGGCTGAGTCATATGAGCGAGAAGGGGATTGATAGTTTGGCTAAGAAAAATTTGCTTTCTGGAGTGAAACAAGCAAAGTTGAAGAAATGTGTTCATTGCTTATCCGGTAAACAAAAAAGAGTTTCTTTTCAGAGTCATCCGCCTTCAAGAAAACTTGACTTGCTGGAGTTGGTACATTCTGATTTGTGTGGTCCTTTTAAGGTAAGATCTCATGGTGGTGCACTTTACTTTGTGACTTTTATTGATGATCATTCTCGCAAACTCTGGGTATTTCCTTTGAAGTCCAAGGATCAAGTACTTGATGTGTACAAGAGTTTTCAGGCCTTGGTTGAAAGACAAACAGGGAAGACATTTAAATGCATCCACTCAGATAATGGTGGTGAGTATATTGGTCCTTTTGATAGATATTTCAGAGAGCAGGGTATTAGGCATCAGAAAACTCCTCCAAAGACTCCTCAGTTAAATGGTTTAGCAGAGAGGATGAACAGAACTCTAGTTGAGAGGGTTATATGTATGCTTTCAGATGCTAAGCTCTCAAATTCCTTTTGGGCAGAAGCACTTAATAGTGCTGCTTATGTTATCAATTTATCTCCTGTTGTTGCTTCAGATGGTGATGTCCCTGACAGAGTTTGTACTGGTAAGAATGTTTCTTATGATCATCTTAGAGTCTTTGGGTGTAAAGCCTTTGTACATGTTCCTAAGGATGAAAGGTCAAAGTTGGATGTTAAAACTAGGCAGTGTATCTTCATTGGTTATGTTCAAGATGAATTTGGCTATCGTTTCTATGATCCTGTTGAGAAGAAACTTGTTAGAAGCCGTGATGTTGTGTTCTTTGAAGACCAAACAAGTGAAGATTTTGACAAAGCTGACAAGGCTGATTTTCAGAGTAGTGAGAGCTTAGTTGATGTTGATCCAGTTCCTTTGACTATTGCACCGGAAGAAAATCTTTATAATGATGAAAATCAATTTGATAATGAAGATGGTGATCATGTTCAGAATGACCGGCATGATATTTTTGATGCTCCAGTGCAAGATGATGTGGTTGTCCAACAACCAATTATAGATGCTCCAGGGTGTTCTCTCAGACGATCTAGTAGAGAGAGAATTCCTTCATCTCGTTATTCTCCCACTGAGTATGTACTCTTGACTGACGGGGGAGAACCTGAGAGTCTTGATGAGGCCATGGAAAGTGAAGAAAAAGAAAGGTGGTTTGATGCTATGGAAGATGAGATTAAATCCTTGCATGATAATCATACCTTTGATTTGGTTAAGTTACCTAAAGACAGAAAAGCTTTGAAAAACAGGTGGATTTTTCGGGTGAAACATGAAGATGGTAATCCAGTTCCACAGTACAAAGCTAGATTAGTTGTCAAGGGATTTAATCAGAAAAGGGGAGTTGATTTTGATGAGATATTCTCTCCAGTTGTGAAGATGTCATCCATTCGTGTGGTTCTAGACTTGGCTGCAAGTCTAGATTTAGAGGTTGGGCAAATGGATGTTAAAACTGCTTTCCTCCATGGTGACTTAGATGAAGAAATTTATATGGAGCAACCGGAAGGTTTTGAAGTCAAGGGTAAAGAGAATTATGTTTGCAAATTGAAGAAGAGCTTGTATGGTTTGAAACAAGCTCCCAGGTAGTGGTACAGGAAGTTTGGTTCTTTTATGAGTCAGCAGGGCTTCAAGAAGACTTCTTCAGACCATTGGGTTTTTGTGCAAAAGTTCTCTGATGGTTACTTTATTATTGTGTTGCTTTATGTTGATGACATGCTTGCTGTTGGTCATAATACTTGCAGGATTCAGAAGTTGAAGCAAGAGTTGAGTAAGTCTTTTGCTATGAAAGACTTAGGACCAGCAAGGCAGATTCTTGGCATGCAGATTGTCCGTGATAGAAAGGACAAGAAATTGGTATTATCACAAGATAAGTACATTTAGAAAGTACTTCACAGGTTCAGCATGGACAAAGCTAAGGTTGTAAGTACACCTTTAGCTATGCACTTCAAATTGAGCACGAAACAGTGTCCTTCTAGTGATGATGAGAAGGAAGATATGAAGAAAGTTCCTTATGCTTCAGCTGTTGGTAGTTTGATGTATGCGATGGTTTGTACAAGACCGGATATTGCTCACGATGTTGGAGTTGTTAGCCGTTTTCTTTCTAATCCGGGAAGAGAACATTCGAATGTTGTGAAGTGGGTTATGAGATATCTCTGTGGCACTTCTAGTCTGAGTTTGTGTTTTGGTACAGGGAAGCCTATTCTTTGTGGTTATACTGATTCAGACATGGCTGGTGATGTTGATACTCGCAAATTCTACTTCAGGGTACTTGGTTACTTTTGCAGGGGGAGCTGTGTCTTGGCAATCTAGGTTGCAAAAATGTGTTGCTCTATCTACTACAGAAGCTGAGCTTATTGATGTCGTTGAAGCTTGTAAAGAATTGCTTTGGATGAAGAGATTCTTTAGGGAACTTGGTTGTGCTCAAGAGAGGTATGTGCTTTATTGTGACAGTCAAAGTTCTATACATCTTGGCAAGAATTCTACGTTCCATGGTCGGTCTAAACACATTGATGTGAGATATCATCGGATTCGAGATGTGTTGGATTCTAAGTTGCTTGAGCTTGAAAAGATTCATACAAATTACAATGTTTCCGATATGATGACTAAAGCTTTTCCAAGAGGGAAGTTTGAAGATTGTTGCACGGTCGCCGGGATGGCGGTCTCCTCCACATAGTCGTGAGGGGGAGAATTGTTGGGTTATGGGCCTTTTTCCCTTCCTATGTGGATAAATAAAATCCCAATTTGGACCAACCCATTTTTGCCCATAGGCCCATTCTTATGAGGCAAATATAAGTCTATTTAGGTCTTATTTTCATATACACAGAGAGTTTTTTCAGCAGTCAAAAAGAGAGAAAGAGAGCAGTTTTCGCAGTCAAAATTCAGCCCTAACAGCCAATTTCAAATTGTGATTCCCGCTTCGTTTCTTGTCCGATTGAGCTGATTTTTGGACAGCATAATATCTTCATCTCAATCTTTGATTAGGAACTGACAGAGTTGGATTTGGTGGCCCGCAGCTTCAGTTTTGCTGTCGTGAACAGTAGCTGCGAAATTGGTGATCTTGCTCCTTTAATTCTCTAGATTTGGTGCAATCTTATTTTGTTGTTGCTCGTTGTTTGGCACTTGTTTTGTGGCCAATTTTGGAGAACAATACTGTAACTCTTGGTGATCATAGTGGAGTTTTTGGTCCCGTGGTTTTTTACTCTTCAAATCGAAGGGTTTTCCACGTAAATCTTGGTGTCTTGTGTGATTGGTTTATTATTGCCTTGTTATATTTGTTTGGTTGAATTACTTGCTGCCTTACTATCATATTGCTTGTGGTTGTTTGTCTTCTCTTGGTTCAAATCGAGAAGGGAAAGTATAGACTTGGGTATTCTTCCGTTGTTATCATGTCAGACATTCTTTGTTAGTGCCTTGTCTTTCCCAACAACATACATGTAGTCTCTGCTAAATTAAACCTACCTTTTTGCAATATTAAGTTACCAGATAAACATCAGGAGTACTATTATTTAACCTTGTTAAGACAGAGATAATGTATTTCATTGTCCACTCTGCTTCCACAGAACGTTGAGGTGTAGCACTGAATTCCCCTTCAGATACATGCTTTCTCGCTTCTAACAAAAAGTGTAAAACGCACAACTCAAGTTGTAAATCATCAAATATCATCTAGCTGGTAATGAGAGACGAATTAAAGATATAAACTTGACGGTTCAATTATAGAGTGTCTTACAGCACTTTCAAATTAATTACTACACAACTGTAGTGATAGCAGGGCAGAAAGGTACACTATATATACCAATTCCTTTTCTTTTTGGGCATAGGTAGTAAAAAAATGTTGAATCACTTATTGGAACTCTGCCTCCACCATTTGAAAGAACAGGGGATGGGAAACAAGCTTCTTCTCCTCCTTGCTGCCCATTGAACAGGGGGTACATATAAAATAATGTTTTTCTGCTAAGTGTTATAGCTTCATTTAATTTTTAGTTCTTGTTGATATCTCTCACAACAGATGAACATGTTGCACAACACTTGTAAAACCCTTTTTGTTGTTGTGATCACATCTGATATCTTTCGACCATTGTGTTTCTTGTTGATATATCTCATAACACTTGCAGCTGCTACTTCCTCCCCATGGCATCAACTAATGTGCACCTCGTAGTAGGTTTGTACATTTCCTATTGTGATTGATCTCCTTAAATGAAGGCTAATATGCAGAGAATATTAGCTTTCTAAGTGCTAGCATTAGAAGAGTGCTAAATGACCTGAGTTTATTATTCTAAGCATCTATCAGGTGTTTAACCATATGTATTTTTCCATTTGATGACTTCCAAATATTTTTTCCTACTAAGGACAGTAAACTCATCCCATACAATAAACGTAAACCTACTAACTATGCACCTAAAAGAGATGACCCCTCTCATTACACATTAACTAGTAAGCATCAAACAACTTACAATGGAGACTCTCCCCTTACTTGTGAGAGTCTCAAGTTACAACTTTTGAGCTGAATTTTTTTATTTCCCACTCCACCAGTCCATCAGAAGACTTACCAGTGGCATATATCTATGAGTAATCCCAAAAAAGGCAGAAAAATATTTCCAAGTATAAGTAGCAAAATTCCATGTGACAAAAATGTGGTTAATATCATCCCAACCTGAGTTACTGCAGCAGTGACAGTGTACTGGTTCCCCTCCAAAAGTTCTGATTTTTTCATTTGCAGGTAATTTTCCTCTCAAAGCTCTCCATAGTAAGAAGAAAAATTTTGTGCCAGCTGAAAGTATTTATGATATTTTTGCTCTTCTTCTGCCAGGTAAGCTCCCATGCTAAGGCACAAGTTAATAAGCCATCATCCTTAAGCTTCCAAATAGCCACATCAGGACCACCTTTATGAAAATGAATTTTTGGAACCAGAAGAGGTGGAACATGTTGGTTGACTATAGTTTCATTCCAATTCCCATCCAGGATGAATTGTGATATTTTGGTGTTATTACGACTAGAAATAGATGGCTTGTAGCAAGCCAAATCCCCTTTCCCTAGCCAACTATCCCACCAAAAACTACAATTTTCGGACTGAATTTTCCACCTGACCGGATTTTCTGCAATATGCTTGTTTTTTATCGGACTGAATTTTCCACCTGAGATTTTGGTCTTATTTTCTTTCCAAGTGTTTCTTTAGTTGTTTTGGTGTTATCCATTAATCAACAAGACACTTGAGTTAGTTTCTGTATTAGCAACTCATTAGTCCATTGCCCCTCCTCTTAAAAATAATTCACTTCTTCGATTTTGTCATCTTTTTTATTTGATGGCACAAAATGAAAATGAATGCTTCATACTTTTTAGTTTCCAGATTAGTCACACTACTTGTTATATTTTTGTACTTTGGATTTCATCTATTGATACATTTGTATTGAAGTTCGCAAATTTTATATGTGGTGATTTCAAAGACATTATTCGAAGAAGAGTAACAAACTTATTTTTAAAAGTTGTGATTGTCTATTTTGGATCAGTATTTGTTTGTCAAGATTCAAAGAGATATATTCTAGTTTATTGATTAATAGTAATATATATGTTTTCACCATTAGCGAAAATTATTGTTTATCATGAGGCTCCCTTTTGCGAACATGTTTGTTGGATTATTATATATACTTGCTATCGATAAATGTAGTACATATTATTAATGATGGCTAAGCAATTGCCATCAAATGTTATGATATTTAGCGGCAATTCAATGGAAATTATTAGCCATAAAATTATCGCTAAAGGGGCAAACTAAGACATTTTAGAATGGATATTGTAGACATTACTCACCATACTGAAATTGTCGTTAAAACTAGTGTCTTTTAGCAAGTATTTATTTTGATTTAATGACTAAAATAATGGACGCTAAAGTACCACAGATAGACGATATGAATTACCTTTAGTAGCCAACATAATTTCCGAGATCAATCGCCATTAAAACTACTAACCTTTATTGGATACTTATTTAGATTTATCGACTAAATAAATGGACACTAATAGACGATAGATAGCCAATATGGATTACCTTTAGCAGGCAACACAATTGCTGCAAACAATTGACATTAAAAGCACTTCCTTATAACAGCTATTTATTTATATTTATCGACTGAATTAATGCACGCTAAAAGACAATAGTAAGACAGTAAATTACCTTTAGCAGCTACCATAATTGTCGTAAAAGCTAATGGTTTGTAGCGGCAATTCATTCTATAATTTACCAGCATTTTCCAAAATGATGCAAAAGCCTTTGCATACCCCAACATTACCGACTAAAGTTCATTGGCCGGTATAGAGTAGTGGCAAATTTTATCACCGCTAAAGACATAATTTTGTTGCCTCTAAAGAGCCCTTTTGTAGTAGTATTTGACCTCTCCATATTCATTGGATGGAGGAATACGTTGATTCTGAGGTAAACGTATAGACCTGCATCCATAGAAAAATTATAAGTTTAAAATGAATTTATCTGTGTCGAACTCTTCTGTTATATGCTCCTTGTCCTGCTATCTCCAATTGATTTCTCTGATCTCCCGCCTCTAAATATTTTAATGCAAAATAATTGAAATATGGAGGAAAATTTAAAGAAAAATAGATTTTTTAAAAAATAAGTATTTAGAAAAGATCGTTGCAAAGTGTCATGTCACGTCAAACTTAATAAACGTCTTTGAGCTTGATGCCTCGAGGTCTATCTGATTCCTTGTTGGGAAGTATTCAAAGTTGCTCTAAACTGTCGATAAATTGTGTCAAAAGTTTGATATCATCCTTAAAATTTATGTCCTAGTTAACTATCATGGCGTATTTGAAATGTTGGTTAGCAAACCACGGAATTTCTGAGAACCTCTCAAAAACTCCTTCCCAGTTGCGAATCTGAAAGTAACTTCAGTCTCGACTTTGTTGGAAAGATCTTCCTCTTGAGAATTTTTGAGTTCCTCTCAAAAATTTTGTCCCAGTTTCTATTCTAAAGCAAAAATAGAAATCTTACAGGAGATATGACCGTAATTTTATGGTGCCAACATATTTCGTTGAGGCAGGAATAAGGTAAAAAATCCCCCCCCCCCGGGGATTGATCAAAAATAAGAAATTGAATTATGGAACTGACCGAGACCGACATAGGTCACTTACGTAATTCATTCTTGAGAATTCAGGTCGAACGTAGTTCAAGTACCAAAGGAAATATTAAAAGGTATAAAGGGGGTGACCAAGGCCGACATAAGCTGCCTACGTATCTCATTCTTGAGAATTCGGGTCAGACTTAGTTCATGTATTGGGACGAATTTCTAGACAAAATGATTACTAGCAAACAAAACAATTATAAGGAAATGACAAAATATAAATCAAAGCTTCACACGTAATATCTCTTGACAGCATCTGAGTTGACTAGTTTCGGTCATTCGGTTTCATCCATCTCCAATAGGACCTAGGCACCTCCGGATAACACTTTTCGAACCATGCCCCTGTCAATTTGGTGCAAATTTCCCTTTGTATTCATCCTAATGAGGAAAAATACGTTTGAGAATTAACTGACCAATTTCGAATATCCTAGACCTTACTTTCTTGTGAAAGGAACGAATTATTCTTTGTCGATACAGTTGACCATGGAAAACAACAACCGTTCTCTTCTCGTCAAGAAATATTAATTGATCAATCCGCTTGTGGATCCATTCAGCATTATTTAACTCATCCTCTTGGATGATTCTCAAGGAAGGTATCTCAACTTTGGCAGGTATGACTGCTTCTGTTACGTATTCTAACAAGCACTGAGTTGCTATAATCAACTACCTAACAGTCGGTCGAAAACCCAACAAAGCATATGGCAGTATATCATGCCATCCTCGGTGGTTTCAGTCATTTTCCTCAAAATCTTTTGATGTTCTTATTGGTGGCTTCTATTTCTCCATTCATATGGGACAATAAGCGGTTGAGTTTTGGTGAGTAATCTTGAATTGTTCATATATCTCTCTCATCAAATGACTATTGAGATTTGCTCCATTATCAGTAATGACAGATTTTGATATTCTGAATCTACATATCATATTGTTGCGAACAAAAGTAGCTACTACTTTCTTAGTTACCGACTTATAGGAGGCTGCTTTCACACATTTGGTAAGTATTCAGTGGCAACCAAAATGAATATGCGTCCATTAAAAAAGTTGGCTCTATAGGACCAATGACATCCATGCCTTAAGCTACGAACAACCAAGGTGAACTCATAGCACTGACTTCGTGAGGCGACACCCGAATCAAATCACCATGCATTTGACACTAATGATATTTTTGCAGAAAATTGCAACAATCATGTTCTACAGTCATCCAAAAATAACCAGCTCAAAGAATCTTCCTTCCTAGAGTGAGTCCATTTATGTGCGTACCGCAAACTCCGGCATGTATCTGTTCAAGGACTTCGCTAGCACCAACGCATCTGAGAAGATCTAAATCTGGAGTCCTCTTATAAAGGATTTCCCCACTCGAAAAGAAATTGAGGGTGATACGGCGTATCGACTTTGTTTGGTTGAACATTGCATTCTCATGATAAGTCCCGATCTCTAAATACTTCTTGATATCAAAAAACCATAGCAAACCATCTGTTTCCGCTTCAACATGTGTCATGGGAGTGTGTCTAAATTCAATGTTACAAAATCTTCTACACAACTTCTGTATATATTGCACATACGGTGTGATCTTCAAGTTCTTCACAACCCATTCTCCTTAAACTTGATAAATCAGCAAATTTGGATCTCCAATAACCAGCAACTCGTGGACATTCATGTCAATGACAATTTTCAAACCAAGAATGGAAGCTTCATATTCAAAAATGTTGTTTGTGAAATTAAATTGGAGTTTAGCCACTATAGGATACTGTTGACCAGATTCTGACACAAGACCTCTCCATCAAAGAATACTCTCCAACCAAGTTATGCTTCAAAAATATTTTCACCCATAAATGAAACTTCCTCATCGGGAAAATAATCCTTGAGCGGTTCATACTCCTAATCAACTTGATACTCAGCAAGATGATTGGCTAGGGACTTTGCTTTTATCATTTTCTAAGTCTCATACACAATATCAAACTCCCTCAAAAAGCATTTGTCATTTATCCAATTTTCCGGTCGGTATTGCTTTCTAGAAAATATACTTCAACGGGTTCATTATGGAAATGCGGTATGTTGTATAAGAAGACAAACAATGTCTCAATTTCTAAGCTATCCAGGTCAAGAGAGAGTATAATGAGCCTCATACGGAGTGAATTTCTTGCTCAAGTAATAAATGGTTCGCTCCTTCCTAGATTTATCATGTTGACCAAGCACACATCCAAAACCATTATACGAGAGGGACAGATACAACAACAAAGGACTTTCTTCTCGCGGAGGAACTAACACTAGCAGATTAAATAAATAATTCTTGATAGCATCAAAAACAGTTTGGCACTCTCCGGTCCACTTGGTCAGGGCATCTTCTTTCAACAACTTAAAGATGTGTTCACATACAACAATGGATTGGCCTATGAACCGGCTAATGTAGTTCAACCTTTCTAGAAAGCTCATCACCTCTTTCTTGGTCTTCAGAGGAGGTAACTACTAGGATTCAATGCATCATTACTCAATTGTTTAAAAGATAACTTAGAATTTTTAAAGATAAAACATTCAACTTAGCCAAAATGGAAAGTCAAGTCTTAACATAAGCAATAAGAATGTAAAGACAAAAGAATTACTATCTATGAAGCCTCTAACAACTGAGATGGACATCGAGAAAAGACCCACAACATCCTAATGAACTAACTAATAAAACAATAAAAAGGATCCTCCGGAAGCAAGGAGGCTCACCACAAGACTATGAATGCTCAATTGGATCAACAAATTGTTGAGTACTGATCCTGGTTACCTATATTTGCATCATAATATGATATAGGTCAAAGGACATCAGTACATTGAATGTACAAGCATGTGAGGGAAATTCTAAAACAAGAAATAAGCTTGAAAGGAACTGAAATTACATACATGGGCTTCGCTCAACTAACTCATTTCAATATAAAGCAATAATAGAAATATGATTAAAAGGAAAGCTTTTTATAACATGGATAACAAGTTTGTGTATTTAGAAATACAGTGATAACTCTGTATGTATGCAAGATACAAATGAACTCTTGATGTATATATAAACAAGCAAACTATATTCAGAACTTCAAAACTAAAATAATACTCATAGGAAGCATTATGAGACTATCGGTAAAATAAGGAAACATCAACAAGAAGAAACCAACTCAAGATCCAAACAAAATCATCAAGACTTCAAGTAAACAAAACCCAACTGTTGAGAATGAGAAGAATGAACCAGAGTCAAATGTGTAAACCTGGTTCTTATACATGACCCATAAATCACTGTTTTAACACGCATCAAAATAGAAATGAGAGGCAACAGTGTTTTCAAAAATATTTTTAGGGCGAATCTCGAGGTGAGGTGTATCAAAAATATTTTGGGCACAAGTAAAAGACGTAGATCAATAGGGCGTAAGTCTTAAAATTTGAGGTGTAAGCTCCAAGCGTATAAACGTAAGTCTGAGCGTAAAACGTGTACTGAGATTTTTTATTATTATTTATTAACCTTTCTCTCTGTAAATCATGTTTTTTATTATTGGTGTAAAGATATTTCTCAAATAGTAATTGTAATACTTTTTTACTTCATTATTGGTTATTAATACCTTTCTCATCGTAATATATATTATAAGCTATTTATTGAACTTTATTTGTAAAATAATTGAAAAAGTCCTACTTTTATTTATTTT
>CM064971.1:60216349-60460348 GCA_032847665.1 Solanum chilense | reverse complement strand
CTTCACCACGACATCGACATCAAAAAGGTTTCGAAAGGGAGGTGAGTTCAATGGTTCTTATACTAGAGGACAGAGTTCTGGAGGTTACTCAGTCCGACCAATTCAGTCTTCACTACAGACTGTAGTTGGGGGTCCACCTCAGACCGGTCAACACTTCTCCGAGAGACCTATGCTTGACTCCAGAGAGTGTTATGGATGTGGGGAGACTGGACATATTAGGAGGAATTGTCCAAAACAGAGTTACAGACCCCCAATAGCTAGAGGTAGAGGTGGTCATGGTAGAGGCCGTTTTTCTGGAGGACGTGGTGGTCGAGGTAATGGTGGTCACCAAAACGGCCGAGGTGATGGGCAAACTGGAGCCACTACGGCACAACATGGTAGGGGCAACGGACAGACTGGTGATAGGGCCCATTGTTACGCTTTCCCTGGGAGATCTGAAGCGGAGGCATCTGATGCTGTTATCACAGGTAATCTTTTGGTTTGTGATTGCATGGCTTCTGTATTATTAGACCCTAGCTCCACGTTTTCATATGTATCTTCCTCATTTGCTAATGGTCTTAATTTACATTGTGAATCGCTTGACATACCTATTCGTGTGTCTACTCCGGTGGGTGAGTCTGTGATAGTTGAAAAAGTATATAGGTCTTGTTTGGTGACTTTTGTGGGGAGCAATACTTATGTAGACTTGGTTATCTTAGAAATGGTCGATTTTGATATAATTCTGGGTATGACTTGGCTTTCTCCGAATTTTGCGATATTGGATTGTAATGCTAAAACTGTGACGTTAGCCAAGCCTGGGACAGATCCGTTAGTGTGGGAGGGCGACTACACTTCCACTCCGGTGCGTATCATCTCCTTTCTTCGTGCTAAGAGAATGGTTAGTAAGGGGTGTTTAGCTTTCTTGGCACATCTCAAGGATGACACTACTCAAGTACCTTCAATTGAGTCGGTTTCGGTAGTCCGTGAGTTTCTGGATGTGTTCCCTACAGATCTTCCTGGTATGCCACCGGATAGGGATATTGACTTCTGTATTGATCTTGAACCGGGTACTCGCCCCATTTCTATACCCCCTTATAGAATGGCTCCCGCGGAGTTGAGAGAGTTAAAGGCCCAACTTCAAGAGTTGTTGAGCAAAGGCTTCATTAGACCAAGTGCATCTCCGTGGGGTGCTCCGGTGTTATTTGTGAAGAAGAAGGATGGGAGTTTTCGGATGTGCATAGACTATAGACAACTGAACAAGGTAACTATTAAGAACAAGTATCCTCTTCCTCGCATTGATGACTTGTTCGATCAGTTACAAGGTGCTTGTGTCTTCTCTAAAATTGACTTGAGATCCGGTTATCATCAATTGAAAATACGGGCAGCGGATGTGCCAAAGACTGCTTTTCGAACTAGGTATGGGCACTACGAATTTGTGGTAATGTCTTTTGGTCTTACGAATGCCCCCGCTGCTTTCATGAGCTTGATGAACGGGATTTTTAAGCCATATCTGGATCTCTTTGTGATCGTGTTTATTGATGACATACTGATATACTCAAAGAGTAAGAGGGAACATGAGGAGCATTTGAGAATGGTGTTAGAGTTGTTGAGGAAGAAAAAGCTTTATGCCAAATTCTCCAAGTGTGAGTTTTGGCTAGATTCAGTGTCCTTCTTGGGGCACGTGGTTTCTAAGGATGGAGTGATGGTGGATCCATCTAAGATTGAGACAGTGAAGAATTGGGTAAGACCTACTAATGTGTCAGAAATAAGGAGTTTTGTTGGGTTAGCTAGCTACTACCGCCGATTCGTCAAGGGATTCTCTTCTATTGCTTCCCAATTGACGAACTTGACTAAGCAGAATGTTCCATTTGTATGGTCGGATGAGTGTGAGGAAAGCTTTCAGAAGCTTAAGACCTTGTTGACTACCGCACCAATTCTTACTTTGCCAGTAGAGGGTAAGAACTTCATTGTTTATTGCGATGCATCCTATTCTGGTTTGGGTGCAGTACTAATGCAAGAGAAGAATGTGATTGCTTATGCTTCGAGGCAATTAAAGGTGCATGAACGTAACTACCCGACTCATGATTTGGAGTTGGCCGCGGTAGTATTTGCACTAAAGCAATGGAGACACTATTTGTATGGGGTTAAGTGTGAAGTCTATACGGATCATCGTAGCCTACAGTATGTCTTTACTCAGAAAGATTTGAACTTGAGACAGAGGAGATGGATGGAACTACTTAAGGACTACGATATCACTATCTTATACCATCCGGGAAAAGCTAATGTTGTGGCAGATGCTTTGAGTAGAAAGGCGGGAAGCATGGGAAGTCTAGCTCATTTGCAAGTCTCTAGACGCCCGTTGGCTAGGGAAATCCAAAATTTGGCTAATGATTTTATGAGGCTAGAAGTAAATGAGAAGGGAGGATTTTTGGCTTGTGTGGAAGCAAGATCTTCTTTTCTTGACAAGATTAAGGGGAAACAGTTTGATGATGAGAAACTAAGGCGAATTCGGGATACGGTGTTGCGAGGAGAGGCTAAAGAGGCCATAATGGATGAGGAAGGTGTTTTGAGGATTAAGGGAAGAGTATGTGTGCCTCGTGTTGATGACTTGATCCACACTATTCTTACAGAGGCTCATAGTTCCGGATATTCCATACATCCTGGTGCAACCAAGATGTACCGTGACCTAAAGCAACACTTTTGGTGGAAAAGAATGAAGCGTGATATCGTGGATTTTGTTGCCAAATGTCCGAACTGTCAGCAAGTAAAGTATGAACACCAGAGGCCCGGAGGAACACTTCAGAGAATGCCCATTCCTGAATGGAAGTGGGAGAGAATTGCAATGGACTTCGTGGTTGGTCTTCCAAAGACAATGGGTAAGTATGACTCAATTTGGGTGATTGTTGATAGGTTAACTAAGTCTGCTCACTTCATTCCGGTCAAGGTGACTTACAATGCAGAGAAGTTAGCCAAAATCTACATCTCAGAAATCGTTCGATTGCATGGAGTTCCACTCTCCATCATATCAGATAGAGGTACGCAGTTTACTTCTAAGTTTTGGAGAACATTGCATGCTGAATTAGGTACTAGATTGGACCTTAGTACTGCATTTCATCCTCAGACCGATGGTCAGTCTGAGCGAATGATTCAAGTGTTGGAGGATATGCTTTCGTGCATGTGTGATAGAATTTGGTGGCCATTGGGATAACTTCTTACCCTTGGCGGAGTTTTCATACAATAATAGCTATCACTCCAGTATTGACATGGCTCCATTTGAAGCATTGTATGGGAGGAGATGTAGGTCTCCCATTGGTTGGTTTGATGCGTTTGAGGTCAGACCTTGGGGTACGGATTTGTTGAGGGATTCATTGGAAAAGGTAAAAGCTATTCAAGAAAAGCTTTTAGCGGCTCAAAGTAGACAAAAGGAATATGCGGTTCGAAAGGTTAGAGACTTGGAGTTCATGGAAGGTGAACAAGTCTTGCTGAAGGTTTCACCCATGAAAGGGGTGATGAGGTTTTGAAAAAGGGGTAAGCTAAGTCCAAGGTATATTGGACCATTTGAAGTGCTTAAGCGAGTAGGGGAGGTGGCTTATGAATTAGCCTTGCCTCCAGGGCTGTCTGGAGTGCATCCGGTATTTCATGTGTCCATGTTGAAAAGATACCATGGGGATGGAAACTACATCATCCGTTGGGATTCCGTTTTGCTTGATGAGAATCTGACTTATGAGGAGGAACTGGTTGCTATTTTAGATAGAGAGGTTCGCAAGCTGAGGTCGAGAGAGATTGCATCCATCAAAGTTCAATGGAAGAATCGACCGGTTGAAGAGGCCACTTGGAAGAAGGAGGAAGATATGCAAGAAAAATACCCACATCTGTTTACAGATTCAGGTACTCATTTTTGCCCTTGTTTTTCTTCTTTTGATCGTTCGAGGACGAACGATGGGTAAATTGGTATCTATTGTAACGACCTGTTTAGTCGTTTTGAGCAGCAGATTTTATTTCTGGAAAAACTGGCTGAGACGACGGACACCACGACGAACCGTCATGGGCACGACGGACCGTCGAGGGTGTGTCATTCCAGAACACTTAGAATTCTGAAATTTGAGTACTAAAATCGACTCTCTGTAATCTGTGATGGACCTGCAGGATGGACCGTCACAGGCGTGACGGACCGTCACAGACTCTTTAGTAAAAATTGAGTCTCTGATCTTTGCGACGACCTGCAGGACGGACCGTCGTAGGCACGACGGGCCGTCACAGGTTGTGTAATCCCAGTCAAAGTCGGATTTCTGGTTAAGTTTTAAAGGGGCGTTTTGGACTATTCCTGCTATAATTATATATTTTGTGGGTTTATATTAATAACTCAATTTCTTGGGGGATAAAAGAGGTAACTTTGAGTTAGTTAGTGGGGTATTATTGTCATCTTTTACACTTAATTATATGTTAATTAGGGTAAAAGAAAGAGGGTTTGAATAAGAAAAAGAGAAAGAACAGAGAGAGGGAGAGGGGTCGATCGAAGAGGAAGAAAACACAGAGCTTGGGAATTTGCTTGTTTGAATTCAATTCTTCGGTGGAGGTAGGTTATGGTTTTCATGCTATCTTATAGTAAACTCTTAATAGCGAATGATATGTGTTGGTAGTATTATAAAGTCTTCTATATGCTTAATTGTATGCTTGCATGAATATGATTATGGTATTGTGATAAAACAAGCATGATGAAAACTATTGAATCCCAAATCTTGAAAGAAACTTTAATTTGCGTTGTTAATGATGATGCCTTAGTATAAAAGAAGGCTTGATGAAACATTAAAGTAATGGGATTGATGATGCCTTGGTATAGAGAGGCTTGATGAATTGATAGAATGAGATTAGTGGATCGGAGTGTCACGTTGCGACACATAGTATTAGTGGGTCGGGTGTCACGAACTGACACGTAGAATTAGGGGATCGGAGTGTCACGTACCGACATATATTATTAGGGGATCGGGTGTCACGAACCGACACGTAGAATTAGGGGATCGGAGTGTCACGTACCGACACATATTATTAGGGGATCGGGTGTCACGAACCGACACGTAGAATTAGGGGATCGGAGTGTCACGTACCGACACATAGTAGTAGGGGATCGGGTGTCACGAAACGACACGTAGAATTAGGGGATCGGAGTGTCACGTACCGATACATAGTAGTAGGGGATCGGAGTGTCACGTACCGACACAAGAGGAGGAAAGATATTGAATCTTGAAAGATGTTAATATACTCAACATAATGAACTTAATTCCCAAAATGAGTATGGTATTGAGTCTTGAGCCCTCATGGATGAACTTGATGGTACTTATTGATGATTATAGTACTTGTTGTTGCTACATGTTGAGTTATAGTTGATTTATGATATTAACTGATATATACTGTTTTCTATTTTGAGTTGGCCGATGATATCTACTCAGTACCCGTGGTTTGTACTGACCCCTACTTTTATGTTTTCTTCTTTGTTATTTGTGGAGTGCAGCAAACGGGCCGTCGTCTTCAACTCAACAGTAAATCTAGCCAGTCTTCACTACATCGGAAATTCAGGGTGAGCTAATGCGTCTAGCTTAGACTGGATCTTCTTCTTCAAGTCTTGATGCCTTGAACTTCCGGCATGGACTAGCTTTTATTTGTTTTAGCTTCTTAGACATTTTTAGTTTAGTAAATTGATCATAGATGTTCTTGTGATGATGACTTCCAGATTTTGGGGAATAATAGATGTCGAATTTTAGTAGTTATTGAATTGGTTTTTATTAATGAGTTAAGTCTTCCGCATTATTTTCTGTTGTTATACATTGAAATGTTAAGGTTAGATTGGTTTATTCGCTCACATAGGAGGATAAATATGGGTGCCAGTCGCGGCTCGGTTTTGGGTCGTGACAAGGCTGTAGCTGGGGGTCCATCACAGACCAGTCAACATTTCTCTGAGTTTGGAGGTTATCCCCAGACTTCGTCATTCTCACAGAGACCTATGCTTGAATCCAGAGAGTGTTATGGATGTGGGGAGACTGGACACATTAAGAGGTATTGTCCAAAACAGAGTTACAGACCTCCAATAGTCAGAGGTAGAGGTGGTTATGGAAGAGACCGTCATTCTGGAGGACGTGGTGGCCGAGATAATGGTGGTCACCAAAACGGCCGGGGTGACGGTCAAACTGGAGCTAACACAGCACAACATGGTAGGGGCAACGGGCAGACAAGTGATACGGCCCATTGTTATGCTTTCCGCGGGCGGTCTGAAGCGGAGACATCTGATGCTGTTATCACAGGTAATCTTTTCGTTTGTGATTGCATGACTTCTGTATTATTTGACCCTGGCTGCACATTTTCATATGTATCTTCCTCATTTTCTACTGGTCTTAATTTACATTGTGAATTACTTGACATGCCTATTCGTGTTTCTACTCCGCTGGGTGAGTCTGTGATAGTTGAAAAGGTATATAGGTCTGGTCTGGTGACTTTTGTGGGTAGCAATACCAATGTAGACTTGGTTATCCTAGAAATGGTTGACTTCGATGTAATTCTGGGTATGACTTGGCTTTCTCCAAATTTTGCAATCTTAGATTGTAATGCTAAAACTGTAACGTTGGCCAAGCTTGGGACAGATCCGTTAGTGTGGGAGGGTGATTACACTTCCACTCCAGTTCGTATCATCTCCTTTCTTCGTGCTAAGAGAATGGTTAGTAAAGGGTGTTTAGCTTTCTTGGCACACCTCAGGGATGATACTACCCAAGTACCTTCAATTGAGTCGGTTTTGATAGTCCGTGAGTTTCTGGATGTGTTTCCTGCTGACCTTCCTGGTATGCCACCGGATAGAGATATTAACTTTTGCATTGATCTTAAACCGGGTACTCGCCCTATTTCCATACCCCCTTATAGGATGGCCCCAGCGGAGCTAAGGGAATTAAAGGCCCAACTTCAAGAGTTGTTAAGTAAAGGATTTATTAGACCAAGCGCTTCCCCTTGGGGTGCTCCGGTGTTATTTGTGAAGAAGAAGGATGGGAGTTTTAGGATGTGCATAGACTACCGGCAGTTGAACAAGGTAACTATTAAGAACAAGTACCCCATTCCTCGCATTGATGACTTGTTCGATCAGTTACAAGGTGCTTGTGTCTTCTCTAAGATTGACTTGAGATCCGGTTATCATCAATTGAAAATACGGGCAACAGATGTGCCAAAGACTGCTTTTCAAACCAGGTATGGGCACTACGAATTTGTAGTAATGTCTTTTGGTCTTACGAATGCCCATGCTGCTTTCATGAGCTTGATGAACGGTATTTTTAAGCCGTATCTGTATCTCTTTGTGACCGTATTTATTGATGATATACTGATATACTCCAAGAGTAAGAAGGAACATGAGGAGCATTTGAGAATTGTGTTGGAAGTATTGAGGGAGAAAAGGCTTTATGCCAAATTCTCCAAGTGTGAGTTTTGGCTAGATTCAGTGTCCTTCTTGGGGCACGTGGTTTCTAAGGATGGAGTGATGATGGATCCTTCTAATATTAAAACAGTGAGGAATTAGGTAAGACCTACTAATGTGTCAGAAGTAAGGAGCTTTGTTGGTTTAGCTAGCTACTACCATCGATTTGTCAAGGGATTCTCTTCTATTGCTTCCCAATTGACAAACTTGACTAAGCAGAATGTTCCATTTGTATGGTCGGATGAATGTGAGGAAAGCTTTCAGAAACTCAAGACCTTGTTCACTACGGCACCTATCCTTACCTTGCCAGTAGAGGGTAAGAATTTCATTGTTTATTGTGATGCATCCTATTCTTGTTTGGGTGCAGTGCTAATGCAGGAGAGGAATGTAATCGCTTATGCTTCAAGGCAACTAAAGGTGCACGAACGTAACTATCCGACCCATGATTTGGAATTGGCTACAGTTGTGTTCGCATTAAAGCAATGGAGGCATTATCTATATGCGGTCAAGTGTGAAGTCTACATGGATCATCGTAGTCTACAGTATGTCTTTACCCAGAAAGACATAAATTTGAGACAGAGGAGGTGGATGGAACTGTTGAAGGATTATGATATTACTAGTCTGTATCACCCAGGAAAAGCAAATGTGGTGGCTGATTCTTTAAGTAGAAAAGCAGGAAGCATGGGTAGTGTAGCCCACTTACAAGTTTCTAGACGCACATTGGCTAGAGAAGTCCAAAACTTGGCTAATGACTTTATGAGACTGGAAATACTAGAGAAAGGAGGATTTTTGGCCTGTGTGGAGGCAAGATCTTCTTTTCTTGACAAGATCAAGGGAAAACAGTTTGATGATGAGAAACTAAGCCGAATTCGGGATATGGTGTTGCGAGGAGAGGCCAAAGAGGCAATAATTGATGAGGAAGGTGTTTTGAGGATTAAGGGAAGGGTATGTGTGCCCCGTGTTGATGATTTGATCCACACTATCCTCACAGAGGCGCATAGTTCCGGATATTCTATACATCCTGGTGCAACCAAGATGTACCGTGACCTAAAGCAACACTTTTGGTAGAGTAGAATGAAGCGCGACATTGTTGATTTTGTTGCCAAGTGTCCAAATTGTAAGCAGGTAAAGTATGAACACCAGAGGCCTAGAGGAACACTTCAGAGAATGCGATGGACTTCGTGGTTGGTCTTCCAAAGACATTGGGAAAGTTTGATTCTATTTGGGTAATTGTAGATAGATTAACTAAGTCTGCTCACTTCATTCCGGTCAAGGTGACTTACAATGCAGAGAAGTTAGCCAAACTCTACATCTCAGAAATTGTTCGATTGCATGGAGTTCCACTTTCCATCATATCAGATAGAGGTACGCAGTTTACTTCTAAGTTTTGGAGAACATTGCATGCTGAATTAGGTACTAAGTTGGATCTTAGTACTGCATTTCACCCTCAGACCAATGGTCAGTCGGAGCGAACGATTCAGGTATTGGAGGATATGCTTCGTGCATGTGTGATAGAATTTGGTGGTCATTGGAATAACTTCCTACCCTTAGCAGAGTTCTCCTACAACAATAGCTATCACTCCAGTATTGACATGGCCCCATTTGAAGCATTGTATGGGAGGAGATGTAGGTCTCCCATTGGTTAGTTTGATGCATTTGAGGTTAGACCTTGGGGTACTGATCTTTTGAGGGATTCATTAGAAAAAGTGAAATCTATTCAAGAAAAGCTTTTAGCAAAGCAAAGTAGGCAAAAGGAATATGCAGATCGAAAGGTTAGAGACTTGGAGTTCATGGAGGGTGAACAAGTCTTGCTGAAGGTTTCACCCATGAAAGGGGTGATACGGTTTGGTAACAGAGGTAAGCTAAGCCCAAGGTATATTGGACCATTTGAAGTACTTAAGCGAGTAGGGGAGGTGGCTTATGAATTAGCCTTGCCTCCAGGACTGTCAGGAGTGCATCCAGTATTTCATGTGTCTATGTTGAAAAGATACCATGGGGATGGAAACTACATCATTCGTTGGGATTCGGTTCTGCTTGATTATAATATGTCTTAATAAGAGGAGCCTGTTGCCATTCTAAATAGAGAAATTCGCATGTTAAGATCAAGGGAGATTGCATCCATCAAAGATCAATGGAAGAATCGACCAGTTGAAGAGTCCACTTGGGAGAAAGGAGGCTAATATGCAAGAAAGATACCCACACCTGTTTACAGATTCAGGTACTCCTTTTCGCCTTTGTTATTCTTCTTGTGATCGTTCGAGGACGAACGATGGGTAAATTGGTATCTATTGTAATGACCTGTTTAGTCGTTTTGAGCAGCAGAGTTTATTTCTGGAAATAACTGTCTGGGTCGACAGATCCCACGACGGACCGTCATGGGCACGACGGACCGTCGAGAGGGTCTCGTTCCAAAACACTTAGAATTCTGAAATTTGGGTACTGAGAACGACTCTCTGAATTTCGTGACGGAATGGCAGGACGGACCGTCGTTGGCACGACGGACCGTCACAAATCTTTCCACAGAATTAACTCTCTGAACTTTGTGACGAACCTACAGGACGGACTGTCACAGCCATGACGTACCGTCACAGGCTGCGTAACCCTGACTGGGTCGGATTTCTATTAAAAGTTTTAAGGGGCGTTTTGGACTATTTGTGCTTATAATTATAAAATTAGTGGGTTAATGTTTTATAATTCAATTACTTGGGGGTTAAAGGAGATAACCTTGAAATAAAAAGTGGGTTATTTTAATCATCTTTTATACTTAATTATATGACAATTAGGGTAAAAGAAAAAGGGTTTGAATAAGAAAAATAGAAAGAACAAGGAGAGGGAGAAACGAACGATCAAGAAGAGAGAACGCAAGGAAAGCAAATGTTTTGGGAAGATAGATTGTTTGATCGCGATTCTTTGGTAGAGGTAGGTTATGGTTTATACTATCTCATAGTAAACTCTTAATAGCGAATGATATGTGTTGGGTAGTATGATAAAGTCTTATATATGCTTAATTTTGTGCTTGCATGATGTGATTATGTAATTGTAATGGATTGGGAAGATGAAGATGTGAATCTTAAATCTTAAATTTACTTTGTTAATGATGATGCCTTGGTATAAAAGAAGGCTTGATGAACTAAAGTAATGAGATTAGAGGATCGGGTGTCACGTTCCGACACCAGGATAGTAATAGAGGATCGGGTGTCACGTTCCGACACCAGGATAGTATATGGATCGGAGTGTCACGTTCCGACACCAGGATAGTATATGGATCGGAGTGTCACGTTCCGACACCAGGATAGTATATGGATCGGAGTGTCATGTTCCGACACCAGGATAGTATATGGATCGGAGTGTCTCCGACACCAGGATAGTAGATGGATCAGAGTGTCACGTTCCGACACTAGGATAGTAGTGGATCGGAGTGTCACGTTCCGACACCAGGATCGTAAAGAGAATGAATCTTGAAATATGTGTGGAGGCTTGAGTCCTCAAAGATGTGCTTGGCGTTGTGACCAAGGGTTATGGTAATTGTTGTTGTCACCTGTTAAGAATATTAGTTGAATTTATGTTATTATCTGACATATATTGCTTTCTATTTTGTGTTGGCCGATGATACCTACTCAGTACTTGTGCTTTGTACTGACCCCTACTTGTATTTGTTTTTCTACTAAACCTCAACTCTAGCCAGTCTTCATCACGCCAGATTTCAGGGTGAGCTATTGCTTCTAGCTTGGACTGGATCTTCTTATTCACGTCTTGATGCCTTGAAATTCTGGCATGGACTAGCTGTTTATTTATTTTAGCTTCTTTGACATTCTTAGATTTAGTAATTTGAGGATAGATGCTCTTGTGGTGATGACTTCCAGATTTTGGGAATAATAAGTATTGAGTTTTTAGAAGTTGTTTAATCGATTTTCATTAATGAGTTTTAAAGTCTTACGCATTATATTATGTTATTATGGTTGAAATGTTGGGGTTTAGATTGGTTGGTTTGCTCACATAGTAGGATGAGTGTGGGTGCCACTCGCGGCTCGTTTTGGGTCGTGACAATATCATATTGCACACAACACATAATATATAGCATATAGCACATAACATATTGCATATAGCACATATAATTTTTCATTTTATTCGTTCATATGTCATGAGACCTTGGAATCATGGACTTAACTTTCGGACTTCCCAAAATGAAGGCTCAACAAATTGGACGTCAACTAGGGAGCCTTCTTTAGCAAACACCGAGTCTCTTTCTTTCATTCATACGTTAGTAGGCCGGTGTGAACACCAGCTATACCTGGGATTGTTTTTAAAACTCTCATCGGCTTCATTGTGCAATGACCAAGAATGACCTAGTGTCATTACTTGAGTCTAGTCCACCTCTTGATTATCCTATCCAAAATCCTTTGGTATCATTCATTTCATATCTTTCATACTTTGAGGAACTTCAATTTTAACCGATATAGATCATGTGAGCATCATAAAATTTGATGTCTTCCCCACACCCAAAGGAGGTGGAGTCAATGGTCAAGGTGAAACCAAGAACATACGTAGCTTGCTTAGGTGGAAACTACTGGCTAGTTCCTATGTTGTTAGCATAGTTCAAAGACTAGGAGATTTAGGAAGACCCATACTCGTCTGAACGGACATTCTCATCTCATGAGAATTACACGAACCTCTCCCTTCCCTAAAGATGGAATTGCAACTCATATCTAGCCTATCGGTGCTCAGTATAAAGTTTTATTACATTCATCTCATACATCGTAGAAGTTGGCTTCTAGAATGAGGGTATCATAGCTCATTAGATGATTTTTAATCTCACAATTTCGTATAAAGTTTGAATTGTTCTTACACTTACATGTAGAGTGTGATTGACACTTGTATCTTACTATTCAACACTCCCTTAGGTGAGTACTTTTGGTGACCTTTTATAGGCGTAGGTAGAGCTTGTCTCACCTGCACCAGCCTCATATTATGGTGTCACCCTTTTCTTTATTAACATCTTTTTGTTTCATCTTCACTCACCTTTCATTATTTGTTCAACGTATAACATAGATATGCTTTCTTGGAGTTTACATTGAGGGACATTGATTCAAGGCGTGGATACAACTTGTCTCACTTGTACTAGCCTATCCTTATGTAGCCACTCTTTCTTTGCTTATTCATCGTTTAGTATGAATATACTCTCTTAGAAATTTCATTTAGTGAACTGATTTTTCGGCGTAGATCCATCTTATCTTAAACATTTCGGCCTGGGGAACCCATGATCGAATCCCCATGCCCACATCCTTTTCTTTTTCTCTCGTTACTTGATTCCTTCGTTCAAACTAAGAGGGTGTGGGATCGAACCCCCAAAGCCCCATTTAAGATTTCTCCTTAATTCTCTTCATTCAACCGATAGGTTGTGGGTTCGATTCCCACATACCTCATTTTATTATTTCTTTATTTCATTATTCTCCTCTCTCCTTCACCCATCCAAGAGGTTGTGGGTTCGAACTCCACATGCCTCACTTCATTTTCTTTCATTTTTCTCCTAACTTTTTCACTTGAGATTTACCCCTTTTCGAATCGCCCTCACCTCTTTTTATTATTTAATTTTTTATTACTTGTATATGGTGAGGTTTTGGGTTCAATCCCCACCGACCTCATGCATTTTTTAAAAAAACTTAAAACTAAAATTTTTAACAGTAAGCTGCCGAAACAAATTTCCAGAATGCTTGAAATTTGTTCACCCTTTTTGCAGTCCATTTTCTCAACAGGACAATTTTCTTGTAGCATCTAGTACATATTTAGGTGAGTTTTCATGGTTACTTTCGGTAATTTGACCACCTTTTTGCAGTCCATTTTCTCACCCTCTTTCACGTTAAACATCAAGACATTTCGAGTAGTTTTTTGGGAGATCTTTAGGTGAATTTTCAAGGTTACTTTCAGTCAAGAATTATCATTTAATTCAGCAACTTTGAACTCATATGAACGTCACATTCTTAACATATTCATACACGTAAAATACAACAATTTAACATGTCAAATTTCATGCTTCAAGTCGAGACGAAAATCTCAGTGCACACGTGCAAGCACAAGTCAACCTATCACACATTTTCGGAAACACTTCTTTCATTTATAATAATTCCGCATACACATTCAAACACATAATCACACAACCAGCCCTAAAGTAATCTACCAAAAGTCATACACACGCATACTTGAATCTTTCAAAGGATCTAATGACAGGGGCATGCAACGGGGACAACCTTAGTATTTAATTGTAAATAGTCTGAACCTTAGGGGTCTCTTGGGAAAGGGACCAAGAGGGAATAAGACCCATACCTGAAGTCGTTCAAAGATGTTCTTATGTGCTGCCAAAATCCCCACTTAGCCAACGTGTCACCACCCAAATCAGAAGCACAATCCTTTGAGAACATAATTTTTACGTTTTGTTTATAAACCTATTTCACTTTTGATTTTGAGGGATCAAGTTCTTGAATGTGGATGAACTTTGTCATATTTTTGTTCTGTTCTTTTGTTTTACAGAAAGTTGAGCGTGTAAATAAGGTAAGAGTAGAGAATGACGTGAGAATGAGTTAGCTTAGGATTAGGAGATTAGGTGGAGACTTAGTTAAATTAGGATTTCTCTTAATTGGTTAAAAATCTTATTTTTTCCAAAGGTTAAGCGAAATGAACACTTAGACCCTACAAAATCAGATTATAATCATCAATTCAATGCACCTAAATGTTGCTTCCACCAAGGGTCGAATCTGGGTGAAGCCTAACTTGCGAAAAAGGATCAATTTTGGCAAACCCTACCCGAATTTCCCCTCCTCTTTAAATTAATTATTTAATAAATTAAATAATTAGGGTAATTACAATACTACCAGTAGCTTGGAAAAGACCATTTTACACGTAGACCCTCCAAACCTAAGATTACCCCTTTTAAGTCCGATAAAACTAATCCGGGTGAATCTCTTCAATTCGGGTGCCCTACATGATCGGTTCTCACCTTGCCTAGCTCAACAAACTCACAAAGTTGGTTGTCTGGGCTAGTGCATAGGTTCTAAGTTCTTCTCTACGCGCAAAAAGTCGTGTGAATCCGGTCTAATCCATGCATTCTAGGTACGTTTAAACATTACTTACCATAGTCATTTTCAGGTTGTTACATCCCTCCACTTGAGATGCCAATTAGTGGAGGGACATTAAAAGACTAGTCATTGTTATTTTTAGGCATAATACATAAATGTTCCCTTTCACTTGGCGTCAAATCACATTTATGCTCTTCAACTTTGGATTTGAACAAATAGACACTTAAACATATATAAAGTTGAACAAATACACACATCTTTCCTAAACATTTTTTTGTCGTACATGGTGTCCTACATGTATTGTGCCATGTAGTGCTCATGTGTGTATTTATTTACAAGTTAGATAGTTAAAGTGTTTGTTTGTGCACTAATAAAGTTGGAGGTCAAAGTTAAAATTTGAAGCCATGTTTAGGGTCAAATATATGTATTATGCCTTCTTTTTATATTACTATTTTCATTAATTTTTAATTTTCATAGTTTTCTTTTAGGCATAATACATAAATGTGCCCTTTAACTTTTCTTCAAATTACATGTATGCCCTTCAACTTTGAATGTGCACAAAGAGACACTTAAACTTGTATAAAGTTGAACAAATAGACACACATGTCGTACATGTCATTTTTTATCCTACTTGGTGTCCTACGTATATTGTGCCATGTAGGACTCATGCGTTTATTTATTTAAAAGTTGGATAGTTAAAGTGTTTTTTTGTGCATTATGAAAGTTGAAGGTCAAAGTTAAAATTTGAATCCAAGTTTAGGATCCAATATATGTGTGATACCTTTCTTCTAATATATCCGTTCACTTTTAATTGTCATGATTTATCTATTTAGAGTCAAAATACAGAAATTTTGACTGATTTTAATTGTATTTTTTTCATCATATTGGTATGCAAAAAAATTGCAATTTATAGTACTTTTCTTATAGTCTTTTAATATTTAAATTATATTTAAAATATCAAATTAATGTAATCTAATTTATCTTTGAAATTATTGGAATTGACTTTCGAAAAGCGCAACATGACAAATAAAAATAGATAGAGGGAGTAATAACTTTGACTAAGATTTTATGATGTACTTTTTCATCATATTATGCAAGAAATTAGAATATATATTATTTTCGTACAACTTTGACATTTTTTATTTAAAATAACGAATTAATGTACTCTAATATAACTTAGTAAAATTTGCTTTTGAAAAATATAACATGACAATTAAAAGTGAGCCGCAGAATTATATTTTTAGGAGAGAAATGAGTAAAAATAAAATGGCCAATATTATATTTTTTGCAGGGAAAATAATTAAATAATTTATACGAATATCCTTTTTATCTATTACAATTTCGATTCTAAAAAAGCTTCATGTCAGAAAATTTAAATGCAAAATCAATTAATTAGGTTTGACAACTATGTAGGTAAAATTTTTATAATTGGGTGACTTTGAGGTTATGAAAAAGAGTTGAGTGACTTTCTAAGAAAAAACTCTTAGTTAAGGAATCACGTGAGATATTATCTTCTTAATGTTCATGAGTATAAGTATACATGATAAGATTCAGTTACAGTGGACCTCCATGGGCGAAGCTACCCTAGGGGCAAGAGTATTAAGCTACACCCCTTCGCTAAAAAATTACATTGTATATATTTCTTTTGCTTGACGTATTACAAATAAAGAGAAAACAATGACAAAAGGAGAAATGGAAAAGAAAACATATTCACACTCATATAACTGATTTGAAGAGACATAAGTAGATATATAAGAATGCTATAATTATACATCAAACTTGCTTCCCTCTTGGCCATGCGATATGATATCATAATATGGAATTTTGAAATGGTATCATGATATGTAATCATGAGATTATATTGAAGTTTCGTTTGTGTTGGTGTGCCATTTTAATATTAATAAAAATATATATTATATGTCACATTATATATCATGTTATGTCTATTGATGGACATTATATTTATGCCTCTTTTCTCTCATCAATTGTGGAAGAAAATGATCTTTAGTTTCTAGTAACTTATGTAACCACCAGCTCTTCATTTCATATATTATTTTTATTTATGTCTAGTAACTTATGTAAAATTTGAGTCACTCATTTGGCAAATTTACTATCCACTATATCCTATTCATTGCAAGGAAGAATTCATCACCTATAAATTTTGTAGTCTTCATTTCTGTTGAGATACAAGAAGAAACAAGAGAAGTACAAGAAAATGTAGAGTGAAAAAGATGAGTAATATTATATTTAGGTTTATGTAGAGAAAGAAAGAGTTGAGACATAGAAAATGTTCTAAGTTTCAACTATATTCAGTATACAAAAGAGAGTATTATATGTTGAAGGAAGGTGTTCTTTTGTGGAGCTTAGGACTCTTCAACTAATCTAGAGTTGTTTGTGTTATACATTGTTGTTGGGTTGTTGATTCCTGGAGGAGAAAAGTCAAGAGTTATAGTGTTGAACCAGTGTAGATTATGCCGCAGTAGGATTGAATCTCCTTGAAGAGAGTGAGATATCCGTGTCTCATCCTAAAGATTTGTTTATACATTTTTGGTCATTTTTATTCAACTTTAATTTATTGCATTTTTGGTATATTACACCAACAATTTTAAGGAGATTCATGTTTTGCTACAATTTGAAAAAATGTGGACATCATTCCGCTCAAACGTCGCTCTTTTCAAGAGATGGAAGAGAAGATGTGTACAGTGAGTATTTTTCTACTTGCTCAAAAGTGGAGAAAAGGTAAAGAAAAAAGATTTACCTAGTATTTTCAGGAATAAAGTGAATCTGTTTTTCATGAAAAAAATAATGTTTGAATTCTTGAAATAGTGGGGATTCATGAAATAAAAATAAATATTTGTGAAATTGTGGTTTTTGCATCTTTGAAAAAATGCTCTAAGAGAGTGTTACAAGTGCATATATATTAATTGTGGAATAAATAACATGTTATTATTTGGCTATAATGTGATGATTTTTAGATCTAACATGAGACTTTTAAATAAATTATGAAAACCATTTTGAGTAGTCATGTACATATGGTTAGATAAATTTCGTTCTTGAAATGAAAAAAATCAAGCCATAAAACATGTGATGAAATTTTCCTTGTCAAGTCACATAGTATGGAAATAATTATGAAATCCAATTTTGTTGGTTTTGTGAGTCTTGCAACTCCTTTTGATTCAATTGTGTAAGAAAGTTGTGAAAAAGAAAAACAACAACTTGACTTGATAATATGTTTGCATTACAAGTACTTTGAAGGTACAAGCAAACTAGATGAGAAAAAAAATTCGTGTTATTTAGTGGGATGAGAAAAGCAAATTAATTTTGCTATCTTTATTATGAAGGTTGAAGTAAAAACAATAAATAAATTAAACTTCAACTAGTGAAAAAGTGAATTGAAATACTTTATTTTGAAAAAATAATTTTTCTAACTTTTATCAAATGTGAAATCACCAATATAGTGGTTGAATATAAAATCTTTATTATAACGGTAAATTTAGACTCATGAGGAGAAAAACACAATATTGCAAGATCATATTCATCGTTTATATACCATCAATATTGATTGTGTTAAAACTTGTGATAATCTTGCAGATTCATGAACCAAGGCCGTAGCAATATAAAGTGTCTGAAGCACATTGAGGGGGATGAAAATTGAAGATCATAAATTTTGAGTCATAAATGAGGAAACCCAACTTGGGCATTAGAGATCCTATAACCAGGTTCAATGAGAAGAACAAATCATATGATGACTTGTTGTGAGATGCACTACTATTAATTTTCTTCAATCCCTAAGATGTGAGTGCATTTATCCTATAATTATTTGTGGAGATTGAGTATTTAAACTCTTAATGAAAGTTTGTATCTCATATGAGTGGGGTGTCAAATTATAGGAGCACCCTTGACAGATTTAACCTATGTGAATATGAAAGTAGGTCGCTTTCTATAAGAATGGGCTTGTTATAAAAAAACACTCATGAAACTGGGATAGCACAAAGTCGTAACCTGCTGGATATTAAAGATTATGTCAACATCTTGATTATTGTGTGTAAGAAGTAATTCTTTATTTCCGTTAAGCAGTCATAGTTCAAGTCTGAGACCACTAGTGACTCTGGAGTAAAGGTCATTGTTTTACTAAGTGAAGGTTCAATGCAGAACACACCTTCATTATGCATAGTAGTCTACCTTCAACTAAGTTGTGAAAAACTCTCTTATTTTATTATTAAAATGAGTGGGGGATTGTTGGTGTGACATTTTAATATTAATAAAAATATATATTATATGTCACATTAAATATCATGTTATGTCTATTGATAGACATTACATTTGTGCCGCTTTACTCTCATCAATTGTGGGAAAAAGTGATCATTTGTTTTTAGTAACTTATGTAATCATCAACTCTTCATTTCATCCATTATTCTTTATTTATGTCTTGTAACTTATGTAACATTTGAGTCATTCATTTATTAAATTTACTATCCATTATCTCCTATTCATTTCAAGGAAGAATCTATCACCTATAAATAGTGTAGCATTCATTTATGTTGAGATACAAGAAGAAACAAAAGAACTACAAGAAAATATAGAGTGAAAAAGATGAGTAGTATTATATTTAGATTTGTGTAGTGAAAGAGAGAGTTGAGACATAGAAAATGTTCTAAGTCAACTATATTCACTATACAAAAGAGAGTATATATGTTGAAGGAATGTGTTCTTTTGTGGAGTTTTGAACTCTTTAACTAATCTAGGATACTTTGAGTTATGCATTTTTGTTGGGTTGTTGTATCCTGGAGGGAAAAAACCAAGAGTTATACTCCTGGACCGGTGTATATTATGCCGCAGTAGGATTGAATCTCCTTAAAGAGAGCGAGATATCTTTGCCTCAACCTAAAGATTTGTTTATAAATTTTTTTCATTTTATTTCATCTGTAATTTATTGTATTTGTGGTACATTACACCAGAAGTTTGGACATGCGATATGAAATTTAGGTGTTATATATTTTCTCATAAACATAAAAATCCCATAAGTTCTAAAACTATTAAAATATTCCCAATTGTTTATTCAATCTTATCAAATAAACAAAAAATTATAAAATCGCATAGTAAATTTGTAATGACCCTTAAAGTGAAATAGGTTAAACTAGAGCTTCACATGTGCTTCATGAGTTAATAATGTATTAAAATATTAAATTTTGTCATTTGAGGTAATGATATCAGTTTGATAAGTTTGGAAGTCAAACATCAAGGGACGACCAAGATGTTTTATGACTAGACGTCTTTGTGCTTGTCTGTGTTTTTGTGTGTCTTTGCATGTTTTATGTATTTTTTGGGGTTCTATTTGATAGGAGAGGATCCTAAGACCTATATGAGAATGTTTAGGGTTTGACTTCTGGGTACGACTCCCCAAGGGACACCCTAAGGGTCCTTGAGGAGGACCCAAGACTTGGCAAGAAAGCTGTCAAGCACTGCCCAAATGACGACCCTAGTCGACGGGCAAGATTGAATGACACCCCGTCGTTTGGGGGCATAGATCCACACTTATTTATGGGAGATAATGCCCCAATAAATGACTCTCTGAAACAAACTACGCCTAGCAGGATGGGTCTTCATTCAAACGACGCCCAGTAGATGGGTCCGTCTTTTGGAAGCATGCAAAAGTTGTTTGCAATTCTGCCATGCTTGGGATGTTCTGGTAAATTCATCCCAAGTCTTTTAAAAGTTATTGACGGTTGTTTTAGGGGTTTTTAGGTATTTTAAATTAGTTTATACTCCCAGAACCTAAGTTAGTCTTCACTTTTCAAAACCAAAACCTCCCACCCAAGAAAAACTCTCTCAAAACCCCACTGAAGCTTGAACTCAAGGTAGATCTTGGATTGAAGGTTTTGGGTGATTTATTCACAAAATCTCGTGGGTTTCTTCATAGAAGGTAGTATAGTATTTAATCCTTGACTCTTCTCTCATTCAAGGAGCCAATCCAAAGACTTTTCAAAAAGGGTTAGAAATTCCTAAATTCTTCTATTTTGAATTCTAAGTATGAATTCTTGCATAAAAATGTTTTAATTAATGAAATATGATATTTTTCAATGTTAGTTAATGATTTTACGGTCAAAAACTCAATGAACCCATGAATATGCAAATCCTCAATTTTTAACTTATGAAGTGGGTTTAATGTATATGATTAGATAATGCTAGAGAAGTGTTTCTTATGTCGTATTGTGAATTACCTACTACCTTTGTGCTTTATTATGATGATTTTATGGAGAATTGAGAAAAGGTGGCAAAAGCTTGTATGAAGGATAAGTTGATCTATCTTGCTTAGTTCTTATTGAATTGATCTTATGTGTGTGCATTGTCATTATGTGCTTGAAGACATTGAGATGTTATAATGTACAAGCATGAGTTGTGTTTTAATTCGTTTTTGGAAAATAAGTTTTTTTTATAGTTTTCGACTTTTTTAGAGTCGCCACTTAATTTTTTAAGGAAAATCAAGAAACTTTTATTTTCAAAAGACTTAAACAGAAAATCATTTTAAAAATTTAAAAGGGGTTCTTATTTATATTTTAGGAAGATTTTTACAGCACCTAAAATATTCGCTAAATCGCGATTATCCGACAACTAACTTATTTGACTAAAAATATTCTAACTTAATTTTTGAGATAAAAATTATTTGAAGTTGTTTGAAAAAAGGAAGTATTAATTTTACTATCTAAGTGAATTTCAATTTGTAAAATTTATTTTAAGCATATTTACTTATTTGCTTTAATCGAGTCGTTATAACAAAGTGATGTCTTATGGGGGATTTGAATTTTTCTAACCTTAAAACTAATAATAAGTATCAATCAGCAAGTAAACGATAAAGTAGAGAGAGAGAGAGAGAGAGAGAGAGAGAGAGACAGAGATAGCGAGAGAGAGAGAGAGAGAGTTGGGTCCAAATACAATTTCTATCTGCCTGGACCAGTATTTGGACACATTTTAGTTTGGGTTTTTGACCCATTTCAATTTTGTACCTACCCTAAGTTCTAGTAAAATAATACAAAGATCAAGTGCTTAGGCTCAATTTTAACAAAATACAACATTAAAAAAAAAATGGCTTTTGGCCGCACGACTTCAATTCTTCAATTGACTTCATATCCTCTAAATTTGGGAGATTTGTTCGTCAATTTTAAGGTTAGGAGATTCGATGGATAATTTGAGCATTTACGGCTCTCTCGAAATGAAAGAGGGGAGGCAAGAGTTCTTCGCGAACTCAGATAGTTTTTACATGCATAAAAAGGGAAAGGAACATTAGCATATGACCTAACCAAAACGGACGGTAAAAAAGAACATACTAAATTATGCAAAGGGAAGAAATGAGACATATATACTCATAACATAATTAAAGGAAATCATATAAGGCCAAACAGAAAGCTAAAAAAATGACTAAAGAACATACTGATCGTTCCAACTAAATTAATTAGCATGGTAGTTAGCAATATGCGCTAAAGTGATCAAAATCAAACTTCACTTCACTACATAAAATATTATAATCAACAATGTTTTTTATGAGAATTAGGTTAAAAGTGAGCCAACAAGAAACCTACAGACATTACTAGCATATGCATAAGTTGAGGAGGAAAAGTAACAAGCTAAAAAAATATACATGATAGGCAAGTCTCACATGCTACTCTCTTTTTTTAAAAAAAAAAATACAATTCAACACTAACAAATTTAGCACTTAGAGAGAACTTGAACAAAGAGCGATTTTTAAGCAATAAACTCATACTTAAGTCGCTAACGCATGCACATAAATGACCTTAGACTTTGAACAAGAATCTCAAAAAACTGCACATTTAAGACAACCTCGAGACAAGAGAGCGCTCATGTACAAGAAAAACAAAAGATTAACAACAGTACTAGGATGATAGTTAACTTAAACACGAGACAATCAATTGACACACGAGAGATCTTACAAAGCAAACAAAGTAACTCAACACTCTAGGTGACATGCTACAAGCTGCTGAAATTATACATAATATTTAACTATAATTATCTATCAATTAGACAAAATAAAGAAAGAGACTTCCCATATATTAGTTAGACCACATATTCCGCACATATAAAGTAAGGGAAAGAACTAATTAAAATAGAAATGGATTCACTGTTAAAGAAATTTTACTAATATTGAAAACATTTTAGATATATTAATAACATAAAAAAAAAATTCATTACAGTAAGAAATCATTGGGACTAGTAATTGAATAACAAAGTAAGCAAGAGAATTTATTGTCAACTAACAGTCAAAAACATAGTTTTCAAACCAGCATAGAATACTAAAACACTATGCTATTTATTGAAAATCAATTTTATTAAATAAATTGGCTAGGCTAAGGCAAGTCGGTCTCTACCCAAAAAAAAGGCCCAAGACAAGTTACAGTCGAATAGTCAAAGTCGAGAAACACACGCTAGAATGTGATCAACGTAGCTAAAACTATTCAGCTAGCACCAACTAAACATGAACTAAAATATCACTAAGAACATGAGACAATAACATAAATTTTAGGCAAGACGAAGTGGATTCTTAATCGACAATGATATAGAATAACTAAACTATCAGTAAGAACAACTAAACGGAAAGTATAGAACAACTACGAATCAAACAAAAAACAAAGCTAAGATGATATGTTTACCTTTGTTGGGGAAGCGAATGGGAGAAAGATGAGCTGAGCTTCTACCACCATGCGGGCTTAAATAGAGAATATTTTTTGGGAAAATGGAGGGAAATCTGGACCAATTCCAAAATTCAAAATTTTTTCAATTCCCGATTTTCTGTAGTCTTGTAGGATCTACGCATATTAGGATTTTAGTGTGTATAGTTGGTATTGTGTTTGCTAGAATGGGGTTCGGCTGGGTCTTTTTGGAATTGAGAGTGGGCTGGGTGAATATTGGATTGGGCCGCTAGAAGTAAAGGGAATTGGGTTGTGTTTTTTTTTTCTATTAAGAAAAGGCCCAAAATTGATTTGGTTGAGATATCTGGCGATAAATAATTTAATCAATAAGCTTCTAAATTTTAACGAAATGAAATAATCGACTTGGTTATAAAATTAAAATTGTGAAAAAATTAAAAATAGAATGAAATGCAAACTATTATATAACTAAACTAGCTAGTACAATATTTTAACAAAGTGAAATCTTTCGAGGAGATTCTTGAGTAATCATAAAATATATTAATCATATACATAATTATGTAAATCATTTATATTATCTTAAAATTATAAAACTGATGAGATTAATCTAAATAACTTTGAAATATTTTAAACTTTATAAAATCTAATTATTTCAAATTGTTTAGAATTAAGAAACTCGATGATTTATTCATGTTACGAAGGTAAAAAATTGGGTGTCAACAAGTTGTATTGTGAAGTTATCAATGTGTGTCTTGAAGATACGCTGTCTAAATGAGGTATAATATGAATGTGAAGCATGATAGTGTGTGAATTGTGATTATTGTAGCATGATTATGTGTAGAAGTCAAAGTTCTGAATATGGTGGTTAAGTGAAGAATTTTCTCACATATACTCTCACACACACTTCGAATGAATGAATAAAGTTAATAAATGGGGGATTCGAGGGTAGACATCATTCGTGAGTAGACATGAAGTGTCTAACACCAACCCTACTATTCCTAAGAACTCTAGTGAATGAAGAAGGGGGATTTTGGGGTGGATACTCTTCGTGAGTTGAGATGAAGTGTTTAGTAGCGACCTCCCTATTCCAAAGAGTTTTCGAAAGAAAGGTTGGAGGTTGAATACTCTTCATGACTTGAGATGTAGTATTCAAAAGTAACCTCTAGAGATTAGTACATTTCGTGAGTTGTGATGTAGTACATGGTAATTCCTTAACCTATAGCTAATGCATGTCATAAATGTCTAGAACTCTGTGGGGACTGATGCTTAGCACCGAGAGGATTTGAAGAATGGGTGGATCCTCCTCGTGAGTAGAGATGGTGTATCCAATGTACCTCTTGAAAAAGTAATCTTCATGAGTTGAGATGAGTTACTTATAACCAATCTCCTTATCCCCTAACTATGCGCCCGCATAATTTTATCTATCGGAGATCCATGTAAAGGCTAAGAGAATGACCCTACCTTAGGCAAGTGGGGATCCCTCATCCGATAGGGGTTAATAACGAGATTTGATGCCTAGCTCTCATGGTCTATGTCGGTTAAAGTTATCTTCCACAAATGAAAGTAAATGAACAAAGTCTTCTTAAGGGTGTACTATTTAGGGTAGGTGGTGGAATAGGACTCTATCTATATATCGCACAAGTAGACATTTGGAAGAAGTCTTGGTGTGTCCTTATATAAAAATGTATGGTGGGTTACTACGTGATGTTAATGAAGTAAGTTGACTTTATGTTTAATGTTATTGAAGCATGTTGATATTATGTATAATTTTGATGAAATTATGTAAATGATGAATGTGATGTGTATAGTCTAAGGTGATTCATAAGGGCCATGAAGTGTAATTAGTATTATGGGATGCTACTTTCACATTGCACAAAGTGTAACTTGGGGTTGTCTTGGAGGATGGTCTTCATGTGAAGATCTTGAATGTATGTACGTTTCCTCTAGTACCTTTAGTAATAGATGTTGACTTGTTAAATGAAATGAAGTATTCTGATATTTAGTAGTCTAAAAGATCACTTAGGTTGGTATTAAAGAGGTTGTATGAGCAGTCTCTTTATGTCTTACCTAGGTGAGTCTTAGATAGGAATTAGAGTTCATAATTCCTTAGGTTACTTAGGTTTGTAATCTATTGTTGAGGCTCAGATTTTATGAAGTGCAGTTAAATCCTACAGAGGTGTAGATCGTTGTTTTTACCCTTTATAAGTTGGGGGCTTTCGCGATAATATATTCTTTCATTATTTTATTTGCTTTACAAAACGTAACTACTCTACTATGCAAAGGAACATATAGAATATACATGTTCTTTAGGAAAATTTGGGGGTCAGAATTCCAACTGAGTGAAGATAACAGGGACATGAGATAATGAGAATGGAGAAACGGAAAGACCTAAAAGAGAGTAGAAAGAAAATAAAGTAGTCAACGACAAGTGATTTAGCCGAGGACATGTGATTTATTGAAAACAAGAAATAGTGTATATGAAAGACCTACAAGAGAGTAGAAAGAAAATAGTAGTCAAGGACAGGTGACTTAGTCGATGACGGATTATTTGTTGAAAAAGAAGAAATGGTGTACACATGTTGTGCGTTTTTAGAAAAGTTAACTTTACTTGCAGAAAAACTTTTAAATAACATTTTTATTTCTTTTATATTATCTATACTAAGTAGGAAAAAATTCTAAAAATATATTTACATATTTAAAATAAAATAAAAAATATAAAAATAAAACAAAAATAAGTTACAAGCAGAGATTTAGATGAGGTGGAGTATATTTTCAATTTATCTTATTAAACCGCTATAATTGAATTCATTTGATTGATCACTAGATTAGACCCTTAAATGCTAGAATCACTCTTCTTCTTTATAAACATTTAATAGATAATTATATAATAATATAACTTGTGCCATTTCAAAATAACAATTTATGACTCGTGTGATTTGTAAATCAACTATATAAACTACTAATATATCATCATATTTGAAGAATAACGAAAAGATTATAATATTATAAAATAATAACTGGTGGAATTTCCATACCTTTCCTTTCATTTATCACATTTATATGGGAAGTTAATCCAACAATAATTGCATATCTAATATAATCTCGTAAGCTATATTTGAGAAAAAAGGTTGATATGTTTGGTTTTGTGTTTTATGTATCGAGAGAGGAGGATGATGAATACTAAAAACTCGAAGGTGTCCATTTTAGAGAGTTTTTCCATGTACAGGAGAACCAATGTAGGTTTTTCCATAGTCCATTCGATATAATCCTAAGGAGAAAACAACGTTAGTTGTGGTTTTCATTCTTTTTATCGAACGTATCTCTCCAGATTTGTTTGCAAAGAAGTCTTAGTTGTTTATAGCATCGGAAGATGGAAATACAATGGCTATAGATAAAGCTTCTCAAATCAAGTGAAGATCCGGCACAACTAGGGTCAAGGTTATACTTGATCTAATGGAAAAGCTTCCAAATCATATAAGATTGAAGTTTGAGGATAGAAAATCTGGTAAGTTGAACGAGGGATCACTAGATTACACCATTAAATGCTAGAATCACTCTTCTTATTTATCAACATTTGATAGATAATTGTATAATAATATTACTTGTGGAATTTCAAAATAACAATTTATGACTCGTGTGATTTGTGAATCAACTATATAAAGTACTAATATATCATCACATTTGAAGAATAATAAAAAGATTATAATATTATAAAATAATGACTGGTTGAAATTGTCATACCTTTCCTTTGATTTCTCATATTTATATGCGAAGTTAATCAAACAATAATTGTATATCTAATATAATATCGTAAACTAGATTTGATAAGAAAAGTCGATATGTTTGGGTTTGTGTTCTATGTATCGAGAGAGTTGGATGGTGAGTACTAAAAACTCAAAGGTGTCCATTGGAGATAGTTTTTCCATGGACAGAAGAACCATGTAGGGTTTTTCCATGGTCCATTGGATATAATCCTCAGGAGAAAACAACGTTAGTTGTGGTTTTGATTCTTTTTATCAAACTTATCTCTCCAGATTTGTTTGTAAAGAAGTCTTTGTTGTCTATAAATAAGGAAATAGTTGACTAAGTTGTGTTTAACAAGACTTAGGAGATTTTGAAAGTCTAAAAATATTGCAATAGTTCATTGAATAATTTTGTGCACTTACAAACAGAAAAGTTAAAACATGATCAAGAGTTTGAGAGAGTTTTTAGATTTATTGGCGAGTGCCGCGAGTTTTTGAGGAAAAAGTTGTAAGAATGTAATTAAGAATTTTGATTACAATCAAGTATGTGTGTAGGATTCGTCTAAAAAGTTTGAGAAACTTTACGGATGGTAGGAGACTTATACCTGGGGGGTTGTGTCTTTTGTAACTAGGAATTATAGTTTTTAGTTTCTTAACAAGGACTTAGTGTTTATAATTCCTTAAGTTACATATGTTTGTAATCTTTCATTGAGGCTCAGAGTTTAATCAAGTGGAGTTAAATCCTAAAGAGGTGTAGGTCATTGGTTTTACCCTTTATGATTTGGGGTTTTTCGCAATAATATTTTGTGTCATTATTTTATTTATTTAAAATCGTGTTATAATCTGCAAAGTACAAATAGAATATAGTTGTTTCTTAGTCAAATTTCGGGGTTAGAATTCCAACACAGTGAAAATTACCGGTATATGGAAGTACGAGAATTGAGAAATGGAAAAAATTTGAAAAAAAACAATTTACTAATCATGTGAGTTGTGAATTAACTATATAAACTACTAATATATCATCACATTTGAAGAATAACTCAAAGGTTATAATATTATAAAATAATTACTGGTTGAAATTACCATACCTTTTTCTTTGATTTTTCATATTTATATTCTATGTTTCTCACACAATAATTGCATATCTAATATAATCTTGTAAGCTATATTTGAGAAGAAAAGTCGATATTTTTGGGTTTGTGTTATATGTATCGAGAGAGGTGGATAGTGAATACTAAAATCGAAGGTGTCCATTGTAGAGAATTTTTCCATGGACAGGAGAACTAATTAGCGTTTTTCCAGAGTCCATTGGATATAATTCTAAGGAGACAACAATGTTAGTTGTGGTTTTGATGCTTTTTATTGAACTTATCTCTCCAGATTTGTTTGCAAAGAAGTCCTTGTTGTCTATAGCTCGACACTTGGAAAGCCAATAGTTATAGATAAAGCTACTCATATAAGCCAAGACCAAGCACAGCAGGGTTTGAGGTTATACTTGATTTAATGGACAAAATTCCAAATCGTATAAGATTGTAAGCACCAAGATCAAATAATTGTCGTTTGATCTCGAAAAGAAATTAAAATAACAAACAAATTGATGATACAATTAATGTTTCTTCGATATGTACTATCAATAATGAAAAGTATCAAGGTGATGCGAGAGAAATATTAAATGAAAAAAGAATGGTTGATCGACAATTGGTTGTTGCCAATTCTGAGCAAAATCATACACACACTCAATTGATGTTGTTACAAGTAATATGGTTGTTCAAACAACAACTGAATATAAAGGGAAAATGTCAAGAGTTGGGGTTGATGCGCGCCGCGAGTTAGTTCAGGCCAAAAAATAATGGGGTCAGGACACAAAATAATGGATACATCTGACGATATTGAAGATGCTGAAAATTCAGGGAAGCATGTTTTACAAGTTGAAACCAAGATGTAACAAAAAATTGGACGCAGACTGCACAAAAAATTCAATTAATAATTGAAGAATTTCCTCGACTAGCCAAACTAATTCTCCATGTAATTGAATAGGGTGTGAATGAAAATTTTCATGACAGTGAAAAAAGACAAGATATTAGTAATGTCTCAAGAGACCTACTATGTTCGAATAAATTTGATGCTTTATCGAACTACTAGAAATTCGTCGTTTGCCGACCGCCAAAATAGTTTGAATGTAGTCGAAAAATGAAATTTTTCAATGACTTTCTGACTATTTTTGGGTAGTCGACATATTGAACGTACTAAAATATTTAGCGGCTACAGTAGTTAGACTTTGCCGATTACCGTAGTCGGAAAATATAAAACTAGTCTTGACCATTAAACTATCTAAATGGACGACTACAATAGTCGAAAGAATATTAAAATAATAGTTTATTAATTAAAAAATCCAGCTACAGTTGCCATAGAATTTTAGTAATTAATTACTTAACTAATATATCTTCCCACTACAGTATAATCATTTAAGTATTTTTCTGAGTAGTTGTAACAACCTATTTAGTCCGTTCAAGCAATAGAATCATTTTTTGATAAAAACTGACTGGGCCGACGGATCACGCGATGAGCCGTCATGGTCACGACAGACCGTGATGGACTCAGTCGTCCCATACTTGTATAATTTCTTCTGCTGCTCTCCTCATTACCCTCGACGACAGGTAGGACGAACCGTCATAGGCACGACGGTCCGTCGAGCGTCTTCGTTCCAAAACACTTCAACCCTAAAATGTGGGTACTGGGATCGACTCTCTGAACTTCACGACGGAACTGCAGCACAGACCGTCATAGATACGACGGACCGTCACAAGCTGCGTAACCCCAACTGGGTCAGATTTCCACTAAAATTTAAATGGGTGTTTTGGACTATTCATGATTATAATTATGAAATTAGTGGGGTAAGTTTAATAATTTATTTAGTTGGGGGTTAAAGAAGATAATAAGGAAATAAATAGTGGGTTACTTTTATCATAATGGATTATATGATAATTAGGGTAAAAGAAGAATCTTGAGAAGAAAAATAAAAAGAAACAGAGAGGGAGAACGAGCGAGAAAGAGAGAACGAAGAGGACAACAAAGGCATTGGGGAAGTAGCTTGCTTGATCACGATTCTTCGGTGGAGGTAGGTTATGGTTTATTTCTATGTGATACATAAACTCTAAATAGCGATCTATATGTATTGGGTGGTGTTGTAAAGTCTTCTATGTGCTTGATTGTGTGTTTGTATGTTTTGATTGTGTAGTTGTGGTTTGTTAGAATGATGAGACTGTTGAATCTTCAATCTTAAATCCTCTCTATTAGGATGATGCCTTGACATAAAGAAGACTTGATGAAATAAATAATGAGATAAATGGATCGGAGTGTCACGTCCCGACACGGTAATATTGGATCGGAGTGTCACATTCCGACAAGGTAATATTGGATCGGAGTGTCACGTTCCGACACGGTAAATGGGATCGGAGTGTCACGTTCCGACACAATAATAATAAAGAGAAGGAATCTTGAATTATGTTAATATACTCAATTTCAAAGAACCTATTTCCCAAAAGAGTATGGTGTGGAGGCTTGAGTCCTCATAGGTGTGCTGGGTGTTGATGTCAATGGTTTTTGAACTTGTTGCTTGTCACCTGTTAAGTATTGTGGTTGATTTTATATTATTATTCAGTATATATTGCTTTCTATTTTGGGTTGGCCGATGATACCTACTCAGTACATGTGCCTTGTACTGACCCCTACTTGTAATTTTCTTCTTTGTTATTTGTGGAGTGCAGCAAGCGTACCATCGACTTCGACTCGCCCTCAACTCTAGCCAGTCTTCAGCACATCAGATTTCAGGGTGAGCTATTATTCTTAGCTCGGACTGGATTCTCTCTTTCACGTCTTGATGTCTTGATGTTCGGACATGGATCACCTTATTACTTATTTTAGCTTCTTAAATACTCTGAGATTTAGAAATTTGAGGATAGATGTTCTTGGTGTGATGACTTCCAGATTTTTGGAATAATAAGTATTTAACTTTAGAAACTTATTTAAATTGGTTGCTTAGTATCTTTTGGATCTTCCGCATTATTTTTACTATTCATAATTGATATACTGGTAAATATTTGGGTTTAGATTTGTTGGTTCGCTCACCTAGGAAGGTAAGTGTGGGTGCCACTCGCGGCTTGTTTTGGGTCGTGACAAACTTGGTATCAGAGCGTTAGGTTTGTTGGTCTCATCACACAAGAACGAGTCTAGTAGAGTCTTGAGGAATGGTAGGGGGAAGCCCTTACTTTTCTTTGAGAGGCTATAGGACTTTAGGAAAACTCCATTCTTTCTTTCTTTCGTGCTATTACTTGGATCTAATTAGTATCTAGGTGATGCAAATTGGTATCTGACATCCTCACTCCATTTCACAGATGGTTAGAACTAGAGCAACAACTGTACCAACACCAACACCGGCAAGACAGGGTACGTCTGAGCCAACCATTGGGGCTGTAGCTCGAGGAGGAGCAGTGGCAAGAGGCCGTGGTAGAGGTCGTAGGAGGACGCCCTCTAGAGGTAGAGGACAAACACCTGGTCCAGCTAGTAATAGGGCGGTGACTCCTCCACCGACTGATGAGGTAGTGAGAGAGGGTGAAGAAGGGGAAAACAAGCAGGTTCAAGATGAGGAATTACCACCCCAGCCTACACCAGAGATGATTAATCAGGTTCTTACTTATCTTAGCGGGTTATCTGATCAGGGCTAGACACCTCCACTGTTTTCTGCACCAGCACCTCAGGTTCTGGGAGTACAACATGCAGCTGTTGTGGCTCCCCGCATGGATGCCTCATTGGAAGTAGGCACGTTTTCTCGATTGACTACATGGTCTATAATGGCGAGTGATCAGCATGAACTTTTCACAAAATTCTTAAAGTTGAAACCTCCAGTCTTCAAGAGTGCTGAATCTGAGGATGCCTATGATTTTTCTGGTTGATTGTCATGAGCTGCTACATAAGATGGACATAGTAGAACGATTCGGTGTTGAGTTTGTGACCTATCAGTTTCAGGGGAATGCTAAAATGTGGTGGCGGTCAGATGTTGAGTGTCAACCAGCACAGGCACCACCTATGACTTGGGCATCATTCTCTAGCTTATTTATGGAGAAGTATATACCCCGGACTTTGAGGGACAAGAGGAGAGATGAGTTCCTGAGCCTAGAGCAAGGCAGGATGTCTGTTACTGCTTATGAGGCTAAATTTCGTGCACTGTCCAGGTATGCCACCAATCTTTGCTTCAGTCCACAAGAGCGGATTCGCCGTTTTGTGAAAGGATTGAGGTCACATTTGCAGATCCCAGCCTTACAGGTAGCTGCAGCAGCAAAATCCTTTCAGGAAGTTGTTGATTTTGTGATAGAGGTGGAGGGGGTGAAGCCAGATGACTTCACTATGGCTTCGACATCTAAGAAGTTCCGTAAGGAGGTGAGTTTAGTGGTTCTTACTCCAGAGGGCAGAGTTAAGGAGGTTATCCAGCCCGACCTATTCAGTCTTCACTGCAGGCTGTAGCTGGGGGTCCATCACAGACCAGTCAACATTTCTCTGAGTTTGGAGGTTATCCCCAGACTTCGTCATTCTCACAGAGACCTATCCTTGACTCCAAAAATTGCTATGGATGTGGAGAGACTAGACATATTAGGAGGTATTGTCCAAAAGAGAGTTACAGACCCCCAATAGTTAGAGGTAGAGGTGGTCATGGTAGAGGCCGCCATTCTGGAGGACGTGGTGGCCAAGGTAATGGTGGTCATCAAATCAGTCGGGCTGGCGGGCAAGTTGGAACTACTGCAGCGCAACATGGTAGGGGCAATGGACAGACAGGTTATAGGGCCCATTATTATGCTTTTCCCGGGATGTCTGAAGTAGATACATGTGATGTTGTTATCATAGGTAATCTTTGGTCTGTGATTGCATGGCTTCTGTATTGTTTGATCCTGGATCCACATTTCATATGTATCTTCCTCATTTGCTACTGGTCTTGATTTACATTATGATTTGGTTGACATGCCTATTCGTGTCTCTACTCTTGTGGGTGTGTCTGTGATAGTTGAGAAGGTGTATAGGTCTTGTCTTGTGACTTTTGTGGGGAGCAATACTCATGTAGATTTGATTATTCTAGAGATTGTTGATTTTGATGTAATTTTGGGTATGACTTGGCTTTCTCCAAATTTTGCAATCTTAGATTGTAATGCTAAAACTGATACATTGGCCAAGCCTGGGATAGATCCGCTAGTGTGGGAGGGTGACTATATTTCCACTCCAGTTCATATCATCTCTTTTCTTTGTGCTAAGAGAATGGTTAGTAAGGGTTGTTTAGCTTTCTTGGCACATCTCAGGGATGATGCTTTCCAAGTACCTTCGATTGAGTCTGTCTCGATAGTCCGTGAGTTTCTGGATGTGTTTCCCGAAGACCTTCCTGGTATGCCACCGGATAGGGATATTAATTTTTGTATTGATCTGGAGTCGGGTACTCGCCCCATTTCCATTCCCCCCCTATAGAATGGCTCCAACTGAGTTAAGGGAGTTGAAGGCCCAACTTCAGGAATTGTTACGGAAAGGTTTTATTAGACCGAGTGTATCCCCTTGGGGTGCTCCTATTTTATTTGTGAATAAGAAAGATGGAAGTTTTCGAATGTGCATAGACTACAGACAGCTGAATAAGGTAACTATTAAGAACAAGTATTCCATTCCTCGCATTGATGATTTGTTCGATCAGTTACAAGGTGCTTATGTTTTCTCAAAAATTGATTTGAGGTCCGGTTATCACCAATTGAAAATACGGGCAGCAGATGTGCCAAAGACTGCTTTTCGAACCAGGTATAGGTATTATGAATTCTTAGTAATGTCTTTTGGACTTACGAATTCCCCTGATGCTTTCATGAGCCTGATGAACGGGATTTTTAAGCCATACTTGGATCTCTTTGTTATTGTATTTATTGATGACATACTGATATACTCAAAGAACAGGAAAGAACATGAGGAGCATTTGAGAATTGTATTTGAGTTGTTGAGGGAGAAAAGGCTTTATGCCAAATTCTCCAAGTGTGAGTTTTTGCTAGATTCAGTGTCCTTCTTGGGGCACGTGGTTTTTAAGGATGGAGTGATGGTGGATTCCTCTAAGATTGAAGTAGTAAAGGGTTGGGTAAGACCTACTAACGTTTCAGAGGTAAGGAGCTTTGTTGGTTTAGCTAGATATTACCGTCGATTTGTCAATGGATTTTCTTCTGTTGCTTCCCAACTGACAAATTTGACTAAGCAGAATGTTCCATTCGTATGGTCAAACGAATGTGAAGAAAGCTTCCAGAACCTCAAGACCATGTTGACTACTGCACCAATTCTTACCTTGCCATTGGAAGGTAAGGATTTTATTGTTTATTGTGATGCATCTTATTCTGGTTTGGGTGCAGTGCTAATGCAGGAGAGGAATGTAATTGCTTATGCTTCGAGGCAATTAAAAGTGCATGAACGTAACTATCCGACCCATGATTTGGAGTTGGCTGCAGTTGTGTTTGCATTAAAGCAGTGGAGACATTATCTATATGGGGTCAAGTGTGAAGTTTATACAGATCATCGTAGTTTACAGTATGTCTTTACTCAGAAAGATTTGAATTTAAGGCAGAGAAGGTGGATGGAACTATTGAAGGACTATGATATTACTATTTTATATCACCTAGGAAAAGCTAATGTTGTGGCAGATGATTTAAGTAGAAAAGCAGGGAGCATGGGAAGTTTAGCCCATTTACAGGTTTCTAGACGCCCATTGGCTAGAGAGGTTCAAACTCTGGCTAATGACTTTATGAGGCTGGAAGTACTAGAGAAAGGAGGATTTTTGGCCTGTGTGGAGGCAAGATCTTCTTTCCTTGACAAGATTAAAGGAAAGCAGTTTACTGATGAGAAGCTGAGCCGAATTCAAGATATGTTATTGCGAGGAGAGGCTAAAGAGGCAATAATTGATGAGGAGGGCATTTTGAGAATTAAGGAAAGGGTATGTGTGCCCCGTGTTGATGATTTGATTCACACTATTCTTACATAGGCTCACAGTTCAAGGTATTCTATACATCCTGGTGCAACCAAGATGTATCGGGACCTAAAGCAACATTTTTGGTGGAGTAGGATGAAGCGTGACAGTGTTGATTTTGTTGCCCAATGCCCGAATTGTCAGCAGGTAAAGTATGAACACCAGAGGCCCGGAGGAACACTTCAGAAAATGCCCATTCCTGAATGGAAATGGGAAAGAATTGCAATGGATTTTGTGGTTGGTCTTCCAAAGACATTGGGTAAGTTTGATTCTATTTGGGTAATTGTTGACAGATTAACTAAGTCTGTTCACTTCATTCCGGTCAAGGTGACTTACAATGCAGAGAAGTTAGCCAAGCTCTATATCTCAGAAATTGTTCGATTGCATGGAGTTCCACTTTCCATCATATCAGATAGAGGTACGCAATTTACTTCTAAGTTTTGGAGAACATTGCATGATGAATTAGGTAATAGGTTGGATCTTAGTACTGCATTTCACCCTCAGACCGATGGTCAGTCTGAGCGAACGATTCAGGTGTTGGAGGATATGCTTCGTGCATGTGTGATAGAATTTTGTGGTCATTGGGATAACTTCTTACCCTTAGCAGAGTTTTCATACAATAATAGATATCACTCAAGTATTGATATGGCCCCATTTGAGGCACTGTATGGGAGGATATGTAGGTCTCCGATTGGTTGGTTTGATGCATTTGAGGTGAGACCATGGGGTACCTATCTTTTGAGGGAATCGTTAGATAAAGTAAAATTCATTCAGGAGAAGCTTCTAGCAGCTCAGAACAGGCAGAAAGAATATGCTGATCGAAAGGTTAGAGACTTGGAGTTTATGGAGGGTGAACAAGTCTTGCTGAAGGTTTCACCCATGAAAGGGGTGATGCAGTTTAGTAAGTGAGGTAAGCTTAGTCCGAGGTATATTGGTCCATTTGAAGTTCTGAAGCGCGTGGGGGAGGTGGCTTATGAACTGGCATTTCCTCCAGGACTCTCAGGAGTGCACCCGGTATTTCATGTGTCTATGCTGAAAAAATACCATGGGGATGGAAACTACATTATTCGTTGGGATTCAGTTTTTCTTGATGAGAATTTGTCTTATGAGGAGGAGCCTGTTGGTATTTTAGATAGAGAAGTCCGCAAGTCGAGATCAAAGGAGATTGCATCTATCAAGGTTCAGTGGAAAAATCGGCCTGTTGAAGAGTCCACTTGGGAGAATGAGGCTGATATGCAAGAAAGATATCCACATATTTTTACAGATTCAGGTACTCTTTCGCGCCCTTGCTTTTCTTCTTGTGATCGTTCGAGGACGAACGATGGGTAAATTGTTATCTATTTTAACAACCTATTTAGTCGGTTCGAGCAGTAGAATCATTTTTTGATAAAAACTGACAGGGTCGACGGATCATTTGACGGACCATCATGGTCACGACGGACCGTGATGGACTCCGTCGTCCCATACTTGTGTAATTTCTTCTGTTGCTCTCCTTATTACCCTCGACGACAGGTAGGACGAACCGTCATAGGCACGACGGTCTGTCGAGCATCTTCGTTCCAAAACACTTCAACCCTGAAATATGGGTACTGGGATCGACTCTCTGAACTTCACGATGGAACTGCAGCACGGACCATCATAGATACGACGGACCGTCACAAGTTGCGTAACCCCAACTGGGTCCGATTTCTGCTAAAATTTAAATGGGTGTTTTGGACTATTCATGATTATAATTATGAAATAAGTGGGGTAAGTTTAATAATTTATTTAGTTGGGGGTTAAAGAAGATAATAAGGAATTAAATAGTGGGTTACTTTTATCATAATGGATTATATGATAATTAGGGTAAAAGAAAAAGAATCTGGAGAAGAAAAATAAAAAGAAACAGAGAGGGAGAACGAGCGAGAAAGTGAGAATGAAGAGGACAACAAAGGCATTGGGGAAGTAGCTTGATTGATCACGATTCTTCGGTGGAGGTAGGTTATGGTGTATTTCTAGGTGATAGATGAACTCTAAATAGCGATCGATATGTATTGGGTAGTATTGTAAAGTCTTCTATGTGCTTGATTGTGTGTTTGTATGTTTTGATTGTGTAGTTGTGGTCGGTTAGAATGATGAGACTATTGAATCTTCAATCTTAAATCCTCTCTATTAAGATGATTCCTCTTGATTAAATAAAATAATGAGATAAATGGATCGGAGTGTCACGTTCCGACACGGTAATATTGGATCGGAGTGTCACGTTCCGACACGGTAATATTGGATCGGAGTGTCACGTTCCGACACGGTATATGGGATCCGAGTGTCACGTTCCGACATGATAGTAATAAAGAGAATGAATCTTGAATTATGTTAATATACTCAATTTCGAAGAACCTATTTCCCAAAAGAGTATGGTGTGGAGGCTTGAGTCCTCATAGGTGTGCTGGGTGTTGTTGTCAATGGTTCTTGTACTTTTTGCTTGTCACCTGTTAAGTATTATGGTTGATTTTATATTATTATTCAGTATATATTGTTTTCTATTTTGGGTTGGCCGATGATACCTACTCAGTACTTGTTCCTTGTACTAACCCCTACTTGTAATTTTCTTCTTTGTTATTTGTGGAGTGCAACAAGCGTACCATCGACTTCGACTCGCCCTCAACTCTAGCCAGTCTTCAGCACATCAGATATCAGGGTGAGCTATTATTCCTAGCTCGGACTGGATTGTCTCTTTCACGTCTTGATGTCTTGAAGTTCGGACATGGATCACCTTATTACTTATTTTAGCTTCTTAAATACTCTTAGATTTAGAAATTTGAGGATAGATGTTCTTGGTGTGATGACTTCCAGATTTTGGGAATAATAAGTATTAAACTTTAGAAACTTATTTAAATTGGTTGCTTAGTATCTTTTGGATCTTCCACATTATTTTTACTATTCATAATTGATATACTGGTAAATGTTGGGGTTTAGATTTTTTGGTTCGCTCACCTAGGAAGATAAGTGTGGGTGCCACTTGCGGCTCGTTTTGGTCGTGACAGTAGTGTAGTCAGAACAAGTAATTTATTAAATAAATAACTAGGTACTCTGTGATTGCTGTACTAGACAATATATTAATTTTTTTTAAGAAGTCAGGTCATTGTGCTGATTACTGTGGTAAAAAATTGCATTTTTATATAGAATTTTTTTAACTTGATACATCACCTGTTAAATTATACTACCATCCATTCGTAAAAGTTTAACAATAAAATAAAACATCAAATACATTCCTAATCATTCAAATTTTTATTCAATATAACTAAATTTAAAAATTCAAGCATCACCTGAAGAAAGTCTAATAAGTATTAAACTGTTATTCAAAACAAAAGTAAATAGTTTAAAACAAGTCTAAATCTCATATAGAATGTTCAAACATACTAAATAAATTTATTCCGAAGAGTGAGAAGTTGAAGCACCAACAACAATGGAAAAGAATGAATTGAGGAAGGTTGTACTCCAAGTCCATAAATTTTACCTTTGTTCACACCTTCTGCCATATTTTTTTTCTTCCTTATGCCATATTTATCCATATATATCATCATATGACAGTTGTGTCGTGGAACCAGCCTCAAAAATAAGTCGTGTTTTACTCCGTTCATGCAAGACTCTTTCAAATGCATCAAGTCACTACAAAACTACTATTTATGCCTCATAACATATTAACCAAAACTTTACTTTTGAGAACCAACAAAACAATTAAACCATAGGGCATAGCCTTTACAAATTAGTAATGACCTCTTTAATAACTTGGGAACAAAATATCAAATAAGCAACAGAATAACAAATTTTGTTATCATTATATCCTATTAAACAGATTCTATGAAAAGTTGAAGTAGTGAATTTGACATAGATCCACCCTCTTTAGTTGGTAAGGCTGTAGTTACAAAAATATAGCATCAATTAATGAATTTCGGAATTGAGGATCACAATCAACAGCAAAATCAAATGAAATATATTAGTGTGCATCATAATGGATATAATATAGAGCATGTTTTTAAGGTGGCGGTGATTGATCTCTATTCAGTCCAAAGTGATTAAGGCTCATATCGAATTCTTATCGAAAGATAATTGGTATTTGATTTACATATGAAGGCTATATACTTGGATTTATAACCTTATCTATTACTTAAAAAAAATTATACTTGGGTTGTCTTTTCTTTAGAGTTCACAAATATCAAGTTATAAATAAAATCCTTCCATGGTAGTCACTGATGTCCATACAGAGTAAGAAATGAAGAGCTAGCCGGTGCATGCAACATAAGAATGTTGTCTTAGATAAATATACAAGTCCATATTATTCATGTAAAAAATACTTTTTGACCTTCAAAAACATTTAAGATCATCTTCTCTAAAAAAAATAATAAGATATAGAAACTTCTGAATCAGATGAGTTCTCGAGATCTGGATAGACTTTTGTGTGATGATAGTTGTAATTATGATCCTCCATAGTTGTGATAGTTGGTTTTCCTTGAATAGATCCTTTTGACAGTCTTCTACGTTGCAGCGATGATTCCTTTCTATTTGTCCCCCTTTCTTAATACAACAATCAAGTCTAACACCTTTTGAATATTTGAGTCTTTTGTGACCTCAAGAAGGTAGTATGTCTACTGTATTTCCAGACATATTTTGTTCATGGGATAACCAATGACACCTACGTTTGTAAGATTTAAATATTAAAAAGGTGTTGACTTGTTTGTTGTATTAACAACGGGATAGAAATACAAAGAAATATATTCTTTAAAGTAGAAAACTATCGAAAAGATTTATTATATGGAAACCAAATATCACAACTATGATGGATCACAATTACGCTTTTCATCACACAAAAGTCTATCCAGGAGAACACATCATTGATTATTTGGTTCTTTTTTCTTATGAATGATAACTTCCAAGTTTTTCAAGGTTAAAAAGCATTTTTCATGATTATAATTACTTAATACAACATTCTTGTGCTGCATCTGTCAGCGCCTTATGAACTTAAGGTCAGAAACATGTAATCTTCCTTTCTTCCTCTTTATGGTCATCACTCATTGTCAAGGATGAACAGTCACTATTACTTGATAGTTCGTGAATTATGAGGAAAAGAAAACCCAAGTGTAAAATTTCTACATATATAAATAAAATTTCAATTCTCCTCCAATGATTTATCTAACAAATGTAGAGTTTCATTAGTTTGATACTAGTTGGATCTTATTTTTGGACTTATGTCTGTGGAATCAGTTTTAAGAATTAAATAAGAATTATATTTAACTGAAAATATAGTATAAAGCATGTTTTGTGGTACAAGACTCAAGAGATGCAGGTGTATTTGAGAGACGAATAAACTGTTGAGTTATAGTGAAACACTTCCTAAAATATATATAAAATGCAGCGACTATGTGCCACTATTCAGTGTAAGTGGGATGGTAGAAGTAAGATGACGTCCATAGTTTATTTGCTACACAGTAGTTATAACATTTTCTACTTGCTAATTATATATCTATAGTTTCGATATTGATTTTTAAAAATTATGTTTGAATTCATAATGAAACATCTCAATCCCAGAGAGATAACTTAAACCATTAAGATTAAAATAGGGTACATGAAATTAAACCTCTTTTTCCTCCTAATTTTCTCAACAATAGCTATATTCGACAGTTGATAACATCATTTTCCATCTTAATTAATTTTATGTTTATCCAATTACATTTAAACTATCTCAAGTTACAAGTGTTTAATTGTGTCATCAAAACCCTCAAAGCACCACAATGAAGATTTGAAATTATACAAAATCATTCCCAAGGAATCGATAGAAAATGATATGATAATAAATGAAACATGAATGCGAACATCAAAACACGAAAAATAACACTTAAAATGTTCCAGAAGGGCGTTTTAACATAGATTTGGGGGAATATTAAAGAAGGGGATTTTCACATAGATTTGGATTACAGAGATCACTACAAGTTGTTCAGAAAATTATATTTTGCAGTCCCTAATTGGTTGGTGCTCCGGCACCGAAAGATGAAGGCGACAAACTTTCTACTCCTCTGAGAATGTCGACAATATCAGAGTGTTGGAGAGAGACTAAGTTAAGTTTTTTATTATAAAGCTTCAATCAAATGCTTTTAGCATTTTCATACTTTCTATTTCCTTATTTTAATTTCTTTCCTATTTATTCTATTCCATAATTGAATGAAGGCAAATCATCTTTTCATTTAAAATTTGTGGCACCATCAATGATTAAAAATGTGTTTTTTCATTTACTTTTAAATTTCATTAATGATCTTAATTGATTATGGTGTGGTTTTAAATCAAATGGTTAATTGTCTTTATTTAAGTTCGAAATAGAAGAAAGAGGAGAGAAAATAAATGTGGAAAAGCAAAAAAAAGAAAATGATAAAAGCATCTGATTGAGGTTTTAAAAATGAAAAATTTGCCTAAGTCTCTCTCAGTCGGTATTGACACTTCCAGAGGAGTAGGAGCTACATTGTCGGCATCTTCTGATGTCGGAGCACTGACCAATAAGGATTGAAAAATGTAATCTGTTGAACAACTTGTACTTGATCTCCGCAACCCTATTCTTCGTGAAAATACTTCTCTAAAACATTCAAAGGTTTATTCTTCTAATTTAGAGGCTCACCCTTATGTTTCGTTTATTTTCATATCATTTTATTATTTGTCTTTATTCATCGTGGCATGATTCTGTATAATTTGAATTCTTGAATATGGTGAAGTTAGGTAAAATTGAGGATTTTGATGACTATTTAACGCTAGTCACACTAAGGTTGCATAACTGATTAACTAAAAAAACATCAGTATTCTACTTGATAAAACTGGACTAATGAAACTTTTTAACTCTAGCATCTCCGATCTCTGGGAAATCATAACTATAATTTCTTCATGTTGAGCAGTTGTTCAATATAATGTCGTTTTCACTGTAACAATACAACTTACCTAGTTTAGCTACATCTAGAAAAATGAATTTGCACTAACATGGGTAGGAATGTAACATTCTCATGTATATGTGAGAAAGATCATACTTTAGCTATATTTATTATATGTCTTCGAACAATATTGATCATGTTTCAAACTTGTATCACGGTAGAATCAAACATTGATACATACTGAACTAACAATTTACAAATAGTCTATGTGCCTATTGAAGATTTTTGTTATAATAAGTGCATAAGACAATCCCAAGAATCAAACTTATAATATCTAAACAACTTATCATTGATTGTTTTATATTTTTCCTCTACTCTGGCATAAACCCACATTTTGTATCAACATAAATATTCAGCAGGGACCCAAGTCCCAACCTAAATGTCATGTAGATTATGTCTTGCAATCGGATTCTCATTGTCTAGTCGTATAAGATCAATAAATTTTCTATAAAAATAACAAAAAAGAGGATAGAATGTGAGTATCAACTTAATTAACTTTAGATTAGTCTCTGTAATGACTCTTTACTTTGATAAATGAAAATCCTTTATTTACCAGAAAAATGAATAACATTTTTGTCAAACACATTTAATGAGGTAGTGGCATAATCATAGTGATGTTTTGATGTCCTAACTTGACGTTGAAGTTGATGAAGACACCGTAATTGTAAGGTCGTGATGTACTTGAGATATTATTCTACTGCGTTTGACACAATGTGTGTTAGAAAGATGACAAGGAGTAATTGCCTGCCAATCTTTTAGGCGCCTCTCCAACAACGTTAATTCTTTTGGAGTGATTTATAAACCACACAGTGGAAAGTATAAAAAACAAAAACCAAAACCAATACTATGCAGCAATAATAAGACCAAAAATGGAAGATGAATTGAGAATCCATGATGATTTTTTTTAGGAAAAGCAAACAACAACAACATTCATTCCAATGGCTTCCCTGTGAAACCTTATTGACGTGAAGTCTCTCACATTTCCTATTATTAATAGTAGAGTTTAGTAATGAATTGTACTAAGTTTCATCAACATCTAATTCGAGAGATAAAACATACCTAATATAAAACATTCAGTTAATTTAATTAATATTGTATAGTATTAAATTTAATAGGCAGTTACCTATCAGATTGTTTCTTTTTTAGAAATAACTCACAGTTTTTAGTGAAAATTAACAACAAATTAAAACATATAACAATCCATGAGAGAATCATAAGAGACAAAGATTGCAAAAATATTTGTTTAAAAACACTACGAAAAGTATTATTTTCCTTTCAATCTCATTTAATTGGAATTTTGATTTTAGTTTTGTACTAACGACTAGCAGGTCCCTTTTTAATTAGTCATTTTTGTAAGTATTTTCTTCCATGTCAGATGTTGGTACAACCACTGTGAAATATATTGACACTAATTCGACAGAAGGGCTAAATATAATTGAACTCCCTTCTACATATTCTTCTATTGTCATACAAGTATATTTAATTAACCCATTAAGAAATCGAGCTCTTTAACAATTTTAAGACAAAAAGAACACAAATCAAAATCATCAATAAGAAAAAATATAATGAAATAAAAAAATTACAAAATGAACTCATATATCAACCCAACTAAAAGTCTCTCTCCCTACAAAATTAGAATTGCCTTAACAAGATATGCCAACAAAGTACCAAATTAATATTTTAGGTATATCATCTTCTCAGTACTACCCCTTTATTTGATATTAATGATGTGTTAGCAGATTGATTTGCATATTCACATATAAGATTAAAAAAAAATATTGATTTTTGAAATTATAAGTCGGTTCATTTTAAAATGGAAACCAGAATCGAGTTTCACAAAGAAATGGAAAAAACAACTATATTCTTTGACCCCTTTGGTAAATGAATTCTCAAACTCAATGAAAGACAACACTATATAAACCTCAATCAAAATCTTTAAAGACCTTTACAAAATAGATATTTGTGCGAACCCGAAAGGGTAAAAGAAAATTAAATGAAAATCAAAACAATTAACCAAAATATACTTGATAATTGAAAGAACAATTGTAGAAGGAGCTTGGAAAGTTAATGTAAAAATAAAGCATTGAGAGAGTTCCTTTTGACTAATTGTGTTTATCAAGTTTGTTTGAACTTCATAGCATGAGAAAAAAGAATGAGAGGAATGGAATACCTTCTCATAGCCCCCTTGTAGTTAGATTCTAAAAACATCATTGTCAACTTCTGATTGATTTGTAATTGAGAGTAAAAAATCTACAATTGTAATGGAAAACGTTTCTAAATACCTGTAGGCACGAAGTGCTAGTATCAAATGAGGTACCAACATAAGGGGGTCAAATCCTCGAAAAATTCCCTCTTCTTGAAAAGGAAAATAAAGGTAATAGGATATTTGAATTTGTTTTCCTTTTTTTTTCCAGAAGAGGGAAATTTTTGAGGAATTAGCTCCCTTATTATTCTAGAGTTTATTCATTTCTTCAGATGCACATGATTGCTAAGGTATCACTCCATGCTTGAATTCCAATATTTCTTATATCTGTTCAAACACACATTTCTTCAGTGATTATTGATTACCCTTGCTTCACACTGCATCATTTAAATCTAGGAATATAAGGAAACATTTCTACCTTTTACAACAAGTTATTAAGGAAACATCTTAATAACATATCAATTCGGGTTACTAAGGAATTCAAATTGTTTAAATTAAAAAAAGTCCTGTAGAGTCCTAGTTTTTTTTCATTTCATCTTGTAGTCTTAGGATGATATTTATGAGAAATTCAACAAACGTTGATGAAAGTATAAGTGATTTTAATAAGCAAAAACAACACAATGCAAAGTGTAAAAGCAAAAATGATTAGTTAGCAGAAACAACAAAGTAGTAGAAAGACCATAAAAACAAAGTGGAAATGGAGACGTCATAACTAAGAATAGCCATAAAACAGAGGAAAAGACAATGTTCATCACATATACGAAATCTCATAAAGAGGTGCACACAACGTTGTGTTAACCTCATAATCGAAGGTGTTAATAATGACAAATGCATATATTGACTAGTCACTTGATGCAAGAAAGGAACGAGATACATCACCAAATCACAGACTCTCAATCAACCTGATTGCAGGAATCAAGTGAATCATGAGTAAATCTAGTAAAGAAAGGAAAGTGGATATTTGATCAATCAGATCAAATTTCACAGTTTTCAAGAATAAAAGGAAGACACATAAGGATTATATTTCACAGCTTGCACAAATTAAAGGAAGACACACAATGAAATCTCACAAGTAAAACAAGAAGGATACGATAATTAAATAAAGGCAAAATCAAGGAAGAAATATCGGGCCAGCAGTCAAGATCACAATTTGAATAAGGTACTAAATCTAGATACTATCAAGGATTAAAAACAAATTTAAACACTGATTATCAACAACGATCTTTAAAATAAAAAAGCGAGTGAAAAGACTAAACAACAAATCTTGATGTAATTAGTTAAACACCACCTAATTCACAAGTTAAGCTAAAATAAACCTCTATTCTTGATCATTAAGATAAAAACAAGAGACAAGATATAAAACTAACAAAGAGTGCTAAACAACGAAGTTAAATGTAACACCTTAGTGAATTACAATAGGTATACATTATCGCTAAAAAAAACTTAACCCAACACTTCACATCAACAGAAGAAGGTATACGAGTGTTACCTTGTTCTGGGCAGCGACTGGAACTCAATCCTGGACGTAACGAATTCCAACCCCACTCCGACTAAAAATAGTGGCGAATTAGCAAATGTTCAATGACGAAAATATGAACTCCCAAAAACGTAGCGAGGTGTTCTATTTCTTGCCTCCAAAAACTCCTGCCCTGAACAGTAAGGGTGAGGGGGTTTATATAGGACAAACTCTGGGTTGAAATAAAAGGGAAAACGATGTGGGACTCTGGAAATTTTCAAATTCTTAATTGGGTCTTGGATCTTTTAATGTGAAATGGGTTTAAATAATTTGGGCCAAAATTTTGAGTTAAAGGTTATCTAATGGTCCAAATATGGACTAAATAATGTCCCTGAAGAGAGTTTCAAAGGGAAATGAGATGTATTGGAAAGTCAATTAATTACTCAAGCTTCTTAACTTTAACAACATCAATATAATTATTTCAAAAGGAAAGATCTTAATTATATTGTCAGTTTAAACAAAATAAGTTGCATAGTTAATTGAAGCTTATTTTTTTGGTAAATCAATTTACTAACTATTTATTCAAATTGAAAAAATATATAAATCTATATATTTTAAGTATAAAGATATATAATGCATATGAAAAAGTGGAAAAAAGTGTTTTGGAAGATAATTTTATAGTATTTTTTAATTTTTTTAAAAAAAGTATTTCCCATTGTTCAATATTTAAGAAGCTTAAAAATTAATCAAATCGTAGAGGGTCAAAATTGGGTGTTAACAGGCATCAACACTATAACATATATTAACGCTACTTCAACAGAAAGCCAAAATAAATCAAACTCTCTAATAGTCTCCTTCTACTATTCTTAATTTACCCATTAAGAAATCGAGCTCTTTAATAATTTTATGACAAAAAGAACAGAGATGATGAAATGAGAATGACAAAATGAACTCATATATCCACCTAACAAAAAGACTACGGGTAAAAGATTTTGAATTGTCTTAACATGATATGATAATAAAGTAATAAAATTATTGTTTTAGGAATATCACCTTCTTAGTCTTACCCCCTTATTTGATTTTAGTTGTAACAGATTGATTTACATATATTAACACATAAAACTAGAAAATTAAAAAAATAAAAAGATTGATTTTAGACATTTAAATCATTCCACTTCAACATCAAACAAAATCAACTATCTTCTTGTTACCCCTCTGGTCACTGCAATTCACAAACCCAATCAAAGATCAAAACTTTAAAAATAATCCACATCTCTATATGTAACTCTTAATCAAAAGAATTAAATACTGAAAAGGGTAAAAGAAAAAATTGAATGTAAATCAAAACAATTAACCAACATATATATGCCTGAAAATTCCAACAACAATTGGAGAAAAAGTTCCGAAAGTTATAGTGATAATTGAACTTACACACCTCGTCTAAAGTATTGATCCTTTCCGTATACTTCCTTGGCCCCTATGATTTTGAGTGTGTTTGAAAGACAAATATTTTGATTATTGACAAATAGAGGAATAGATGAAAGGACTGGTTGCGCCAACATGTACTTTTCAGACCGAATCCTAGTGGGAATAAGAAATCATTAACCACCGGATTAGAAATCATAAAGTTGTGGAAGTATTTTTTTTTTTTTGACAAGAAACTTGAACAGAAAATTTCCTTTTATAAAGGAGTACGCAGGCAAGATAGTTTTCTTAATCAAATAGGAAAACTAGACAAACAAGGAAGCTGAAGTAAAGAAGGATACAAAAGCCTAAAAGAACTAGAAAAGCAGAAACTTGCCACGTGAACTTAAAACTTCAAATTATAGAAGAAAGTCGAAACAAAGTAGAAGAAGGAGTTAGTTGATTAATATAGTTTTCTTATTCAGTTAAGGTAAACTACGCGAAGTTTTTCCTTTCAAAGCAGAATGTAAGGAGGAGTCCTAACGTGAGAAGGAGTTCGAGTCAAGTTAGGTTTAAAGAAGTTTTTTTAAAGTGGCGAACAGTAAGTTGTGTTTATAAATACTTAGGAGAGTTTTAAAGTCTATAAATACTGCAATAGTTCATGGAAGAATTTTGTTCACTTACATAGAGAGAAGATCAAAACAAGATCAAGAGTTTATGATTTTTCGGGGAGTGTTGCGAGTTTTGGAGGAAAAAGTTGTAAGATTGTAATTAAGAGTTTTAATTACAATAAAGTGTGTGCGGGATCATATAACAAGTTTGAGAAACTTGATGGATGGTAAAAGACTTAAACCAGGGAGGGGTTTGTTGTCTTGGGTAGCTAAGAATTACAGTTTGTAATTCCTTAAGTTACATAGGTTTGTGATATTTTGTTGAGAATCATAGTTTAATGAAGTGGAGTTAAATCCAATAGAGGTGTAGGTCGTGGTTTTACCCATTATGACTTGGAGGTTTCTACGATAAAAGATTATGTCATTATTTTATCTGCTTTACAAAAAGTAACTGTTGTAATCTGCAAAGGAACATTAGAAAATACTTGTTCAATAGGAAAACTTGGGGTCAGAATTCCAACAAAGTGAAGATTACTGGGACATGGTAAAATGAGAATGGAGAAATGGAAATACCTAGAGGAGAGTAGAAAGAAAAAAAGTAGTCAAAGATAGGTAATTTAGTCGAGGACATGTGATTTGTCGAAAACAAGAAATAGTGTACACATGAAAGACCTAGAAGAGATTAGAGAGAGGAAAAAAGTAGCCGAGGGCAGATGATTTAGTCCAGGACAGGTTATTTGCTTAAAAACAAGAAATAGTGTACGCATGTTGTGCATTTTTAGAAAAGTATTTTTTATTTGCAGAAAAAACTTTTTTAAATAACCTTTTTTTCTTTTATATGATCTATAAGTGAGTAGCAAAATTCTAAAAAATTTATTTAAGGATTTAAAAAAAATAAGAAAAATATAAAAATAAAATAAAAATAAATTATGAGCAGAGAGTTAGATGAGATGGATTAGATTTTTATTTTATTTTATTAATCCTTCATAATTTAATTCATTTGACTGATCACAAGATTACACCCTTAAATGACACAAAACTCTTCTTCTTTATCAACATTTAATGTATAATTATATAATGTTATTACTTGTGCCATTTCACAAAAAAAATTATGACTCGTGTGATTTGTGAGTCAATTGTAAGAATTATTATTTAATTATTATTCATTATTTCTTACTTATAGCCCAAATTTAGTTGCAATCCATGTAATATCATAAATAGTATTTAATCAGGATATCATTCGTACATTGGTTATTTGATGCACGTACCAGATTAAGTTATAACCTCTATAAATTGGTCCTCCCTCCATGCACTCATTCGGGTTATCACATATTCTCTACATTAATTCATTCGTTAACGGTTGTGATAACATAATGTTAGGGCAAGGATGTAGAAACTAATTTACGACTAACGCTTCCGCTTTTCTCTTTGATGATGTCTTCCTAATCAGGTATGTACTCCTAACGATCTCTATGTAAGATTATCGTGTACAAGATCCTTATATTATGTATTTAAGTATTTAATCTTATATCAACTATATAAACTACTAATATATCATTACATTTGAAGAATAATCATAAGCTAATAATTTATAAAATAATGACAGGTTGAAATTATCATACCTTTCCTTTGATTTCTCACATTTATATGTGAAGATTATTCAACAATAAATGCATATTGAATATAATCTCATAAGCTAGATTTGAATAGAATCATGTATAGGTAAATTTACTAATATCCTATAAGCTAGAGAGATTATTCCTATTAAATCTTCAACTCAAATAAAACATTTCAAAATAAAAAGAAAAAGAAACATAGTAATTAAAAAAAGGGAGCATAATGTCCATAATAGTCCAATGGATGAATAACGGAATACTAATATGCAAAATGTGATATTTAAAATTTTAAAAAAATCATATTTATCACTAACTCAAAAAAATTGGGGGCCTAAAAGTCAAACGTTAAATAGGGGCCCAATTATTCTTTTATTTTATTTTCAAAAAAAATAATAATAATGTGCTATATATATATATTTAAGGTCAAACACATAAACATATTCCTAAACTTGTTGGATTTTTCCCCTAAGGTACATAAACTATGCTATTTCCCTATTGAATAATTGAATAATCCATAATTTGTTCCTTTTAAACACATTTGGCTAATAGTGGAATCAGATTTTGTGAAGGGTATTGGTAGGAGATACACATGTTGTTCCAGAACTCATTTATGCCTTCTTATATTATTTCCACACATATACAATGTTACTGATTTGCGGAGATAAGATAAGAAGGCATAAATCGTGAAGATTTACTTACTGGGAGGTCGTTTTCTTCTTGTCAGTTCCGCACAAATATTTTTTCTGACTACACTCCTCTCGCTTCTTAATTAGTTTTGCATATAATTGTGCAACCCTATTTATTTATTTTAATACATTTGTGACAAATACTATTGGATTTTTAAATAAATTATGCACTTAGCCGTTAGCTACTAACTAAAATTAATTATTTTTAAACACCCGTAATTTAACAATCCTAATTAACAAATAGCTCAAACATTTCCGACCCAACTTCACAAATTGATCACAAAAGTGACTCCGGCCAATACCGAGATGGGTAAAAAGGTAATATTATTAAAATTTCCAAAAATTATCTTTTGGGTCCGGGTGATAACATATATAAATAATACTACATCAACATCTCTTTCTCCCTTTTGAGTTTAAATTCTAAGCAAAAGATTGACATCAACTTAAATCTATATAGACAATTTTTCCTTTAGGTAATACACACAAAAAAAATTGAGATCTCAATGAAAAGCTATAATATTCTGTCAAGAAGTTCTTGATCAAGAAATTGTCGATCTATTAGCATTCTCTCCAATACCGGGGAGTTGTCTAACAAAGATATACTCCATCTCAGACATTCTTCATATAAAATTTTCTTGCTTAACTTACTCGAGGTGATCAAATGTCTTGTCCTATAAGTATTCGAGATCAAGGGATTCTTCAATATCACTATATACCATCTTCATCGAAAACCTAAAAAAATATAACACAAAGTCAACACTCAGATCACTGAGATACCAAAAAACTACGAAAAATAACACCTATAAGAAAAAAAAAGAGAGAGTTAAAGCACTACAAACATTCATATCAAAATATTTCAAGTTTGGGACCTATCAATGAAAGAATACACGAACGCTCATTTGATTTCACTAACAAAATGTTATGTAGGTAAAATTATTTGATGTTATCAGGATTGAAGGGAAGTTTTGTTGGTGCTTCATATTCTTCATCAACTTTGAATAAGAATATGAAGCACTAACAAGGTTTCCCTTTAATTAACAATGTCGAACGATTTTATCTTTTCAATATTTTGTTGGTGGAATTGTCACGACTGGAATCTAGACCCCAGATGCGACCGGCGTTGTTGACCTCTCAGAGATCGCAAACAAGCCTACTCACGTCATTCTTACATTACATAGGTTAATTTTAGCAGAAAATTTGAATTTTTTTTTTATTCTTTAATCATACTTGCCAAACATTCTTAATATTTCGTAATCGTTCATCATCAACCGTCTAACACTTAAGACATAAGCAAATGAAAGAAATAATTCACTAATTATTAATTGTATATCGGTAAAAATAACACCAATACAAAGTTTGAACCAAAGTAGGAAAGAAACGCCAGCGGAACATGCTCCACTAGCTCAACTCTAAAACTACGCTAGAATGTAAAACAGTAGCATCCTCGAAAGCATGAGGACCTACCAAACTCCGGATTAATACTGACGTCCGGATAGCTGCAACAACGAACCTGTAGCTCTACCGTCCACCAGTGCCTGCACCTAAAAGTAGATGTTTGTATGGAATTAGTACACACTTGTACTAAGTATGGGTATAAGCAAGCACACACCAGGGACATGCATGAGAAAGAAGAGCTCTTTCCTAACAACATGATGTGTCAAGTCAGTGGACTTGCTAAATTGAGATTGGGAAAGTTAGGCCATGAGAGTGACTTGCATCATTATAATCATCGTATTGCACACAACACATAAAATCTTCATATAGCACATAACATATAACACATAGTTTCTTTCATAGTATTCATTCATATACCATGAGACCTTATTATCATAGACTTAACCTTAAGACTTTCCAAAATGAGGGCTCAATATATGGGACCTCAACTAGGGAGCCTTCTTTATCAAACACACAGTCTGCTTCATTCGTTCATGCGCATTTCATTTCAATTCATTCATAGGCAAGTGCGAACACCAGCTATACCTAGGATGTAGTTTAAGACTTTCATCGGGTTTGCTGTGCAATGATTAGGTATAACCTAATGTCATTACCTGAATCTAGCTCACCTCTTGATTATCCTATCCTAAAACCTTCGGTATCATTCATTTCTTTACATTATCCCCCCTTTAGGAACATTCGTCCCCGAATGACACTACTATTACACATCGTAATGTCAATTCGATCATAACTTAATAGCTATGAACACTTAGCCAATAGCAAACAAATACAAAGAGATAAGGAATTATAGCCTTACGAGTAGGAAGTCTAACCTCATACTAGTGCATACACACCACACACAGTCAAATACATGAAAGACTAATTAAGGCTACTCACCCGTTACTTCACCAGAATTGTCTTCTTCTGCACCCCTAAACTTGAGAGCGAAGAATCGTTGTCTCCTTGGAGCCTCTTCACTTGGACTATTAGATTGAACTCTCTCCTTCGCTTGTTCTAGACTTATCCTAATCGGACAATCCTTCACCATGTGACCCGGTTAGCCACAACTATAACAAGCATTAGTGCCCCTCATACATTCTCCTCCATGTACTTTGCTACACTTCCTGCAAGGTGGTCTCTCCTTAGGTGTATCTACTTCATTGTTTCTCTCAAGTCTAGACTCAGAATTTCTATCATGACGACCCTTGGATGAACTTGACTCCCCTTGGTGGGGGAATCCCTTCTTAAACCTAGGCTTATCCCTGATTTCAGTACTACTCTTCCTTGTAAAATTCTCCTCAGCTTGCCTTGACTTCTTCCCTACCCTAGTGTGTATCCTCTATATGCTTTGCTCCACTTGCTGGACATGGACCATAAGTCTGGAAAGGTTCATGTTGTCATGCAGCATAGCTTCCCTACACTCCTTTTCAAGATCCTCAGCAATTCCTGTCTAGAATGTACTCATCTCGTCTCTGCTGTTAGACACAAGAGAATTTGCATACCTTGATAGTTTCACAAACTTTAGGGAATACTCCCTGACCGTCATAGATCCTTGTTTAAGGTTGAGTAATTCCTCAACCTTGTCGTCCCTCATCTCTCTGGGGAAGAATCTTTCCAGAAATGCTGTCTTGAACAACTCCCATGTGACTGGCACTCCATCTAGAACACGGATATCTTGCCACATCTTGCACCAAGTCTGTGCCACATCGTTGAGTTGGTAGGAAGCCAGCCGAGCCTTCTCAATATCATAGGCCCCCATGGCCACCAGGATCTTATGCAACTCGTCTATAAATTCATGAGGATCCTCTCAAGTCTTAGCCCTTGTAAATATAGGAGGATTCATCCTCGTGAAATCTCGCAGTCTGTCAGCCATACTGCGAACCGGTGGGTTTTCCCTATGAACATTCTGTCGATTGACTTGGGCAGTCAAATCCTAAGCATGCATCGTTATGGCCTGTGCCATCTGGGCTAGAGATTCCCTCACCTTTGCACCAGTCAACCTAGCTGGGTTTACTAGCATGGCCACTCCTTCATCTGGTGCCTGGGGTAAATTTTCATTATCCCTAGCTGCTGCTGCTCCCATCCTCAGACCCTTAGTTGTCCAAGTGCTCATTCTCTGAAAACAACAAGGATTGATGTTAGACACGTTGATAACACCAAAAATTCTGTAACGATTAAAAAAAAAGGAATTTTATAAAAAAGAATAAATAGGTATTTAAGGGCATAATTTTCCTTTCACGTTTTAAATGAATAAATAAATAATAAAAAAAAAACAGATTTGTATTTATTTATTTTAAATGTTATTTGACTAATTCCTGAATTAGTCTCCTAATCCAAATAGTCCTCTCTCTCTCACGCTTCTTAACTCTCTCTCTCACGTTCTCCATCTTCCTCACATTATTTCTGCCAAATATCAACAGTTCTTCACGCTTGAAGAACTCACAAGAATTTTTTTTGTAAAAGAAAAAGTAATCAAAACGTCAAGGCTAAGAGAGGTTCGTCGAGTGAGGTGTACGTTGAAGTGAATTGGGAGTGGTTTGGAGGAGTTTTCCGGGCAGCAACATCAAAGTTTGAACATCGATTAAGGTATGGGTTTCTTCTCTCTTGGTCCCTTTCCCAAGAGACCCCTTGAGGTTCAAGATATTCATTCCGAAAACTAGGGTTGTTCCCTTTTGTATGTCCTTGTCACTAGCTCCCAATGAATTTTAGGTTGGGTATGATTGCTGGTAGATTTAGGTGTATATTATGTTTTCACGATGAATATGATTATGTTTGTGTACTTGGAATCGTATGAATGGCAACCATGTTTTTCTTGAAATTTTGTGTAAGTATGTTATAGTGAATGAGGTTCTCTATGTAATGCTCCAAAAGTTTAATGTAATATGATTGTATTTATTGTGTATTTTATGTGTATAATGGGTGTACAAGATGATGTTAATTATGATGAAGTATATAGTAATTGATTAACAATCTTTTAGCCAAACAAACGCATAAAAGATGCACTTAAAATGTGTTAAAATAGTCTACAAATTTTCTTAGAAATTCAAGTGAAAATATTGATAAAAACGAATTGAAAAATGACCAAAAATTCCAGCAACAATGCAACTTTAATTTAGACTAAAGTTTAATGAAGGAAATCTGGAAATTTAATAAATTTTAAAGGGATGAGGCCACCAGGATTCGAACCTGGGACCTCACCCGTGAGGCAGCAGTAGTTCGCAGGAAAAATAATTAAATGCTGGGGGCGGGGATCGAACCCACGACCCCCATTCGCGAAAGAAAAAAAAAAAGGAATGTTGGGGGCGGGGATCGAACCCACGACCCCCATTCGCGAAAAAGAAAAATAAAAATAAGAAGGGAATGCTGGGGCGGGGATCGAACCCACGACCCCAGTTCGCAAACAAAAAAAAATAAAAAATAAATAAATAAAAAGGGATGGGAGGCGTGGGGATCGAACCCACGACCTCAGAGCTGAAGGGGGGAGTGAAAATATTAAGGGAATAAAGGTGAGGCTGTGGGGGTTCGAACCCACCACCTCACAGCCTCCATCCCCAGCGAAATTAGGTGAAAAATAAGGGGGGTTGTGGGGGTTCGAACACACAACCTCCCTATTCAAGCGAATTTAAATAAAATAATAATAATAATAATAAATTAAAATTCTAATTAAAGTTGGAAAATTAGTTCTCTTATGTAAGTATTGAGATTTAATTTAGAATTCTAATTAAAATAGAATATTAATTCTTTTATGTAAATATTGAGATTTAAATTAGAATTGTAACTAAATTAGAAAATTATTCTTTCATGTAAATGATTGAAATTTACTTTAGAATTCTAATTAAAATAGAAAATTTATTATGTCATGAAAATGTTGAGATTTAATTTAGAGTTCTAAAGTTATAAATGTTGGAAATAAAATCAATGAAAAATATAAATGATATCCAAATAATTCAAGATTTGGGTTCCCGTGGCCAAACCTCCGTATTGATACATAAGTCATACATGAGTAAAATATTCAAGAATAATGTCATCTAATTAGATCAAAAATCAAGATCTTGGTATATATACAAGATACATAAGTCTAGTAATACATAATCTTAGGAAAATAAGAATCACTTAACGAACTATAAATGAAGCCACATGGCTTGTATGTATAGACACATAAGTTTAACATACGTTCAAAATAAGTGAACCTAGGATATACGTAATGAAATGAAAAAATGTGGTGACAACCATGATGTGAGGCTAATGTATATGATGAGAGCAATCTCAAATGAGCCTAAGTAAAGGTTACCAATACGTACTCACCAATGAGAGTTTAAGATAATGAAGAGATCAGTCTCTATGAACACTCTAATGAAAATATTGAGTTTAAAACACTTAATACAAATGATGAGATGAGAAATCATCTATTGAGCTATGATGTCCTCATACTAGAAGCCAACTTCCATGATGTATGAGTTGAATGTAATGGAACTTTATACCGAGCACCGATAGGCTAGCTATGAGCGGTGATGCCTTCTTTCGGGAAGGGCGGAGGTTCACGTAACTCTCATGAGATGAGACTTTCCGGCTTGCCGGGTATGGGTCTCCATACATCTCCTAGTCTTTGAAACTATATTGCCACTATAGGGATCTGGCGGGGTTAAATTCCCATATACACTAGCATGTTATGGAATCGCTTTGGCCGGTGATTCCACCTCTTTTCGGTGTGGGGAAGACACTGGATTTCATGATTCTCACATGATCTATGTCGGTTAAAGTTAAAGTTCCCAATGAATGAATGAGGCCAGCCTCGAATGAATCATATAAAGAAATGAATGATACCGAAGGTGTTAGGATAGGATAATCAAGAGGTGAGCTAGATTCAGGTAATGACATTAGGTTATTCTTGATCATTGCACAGCAAACCCGATGAAAGTCTTAAACTACATCCTAGGTATAGCTGGTGTTCGCACTGGCCTATAAATGAATTGAAATACGTATGAATGAATGAAGCAGACTCTGTGTTTGCTAAAGAAGACTCCCTAGTTGAGGTCACATATGTTGAGCCCTCATTTTGGAAAGTCTTAAGGTTAAGTCTATGATAATAAGGTCTCATGGTATATGAATGAATAATATGAAAGAAACTATGTGTTATATGTTATGTGCTATGTGAAGATGTTATGTGTTGTGTGCAATACGATGATTATAATGATGCATGTCACTCTCATGGCATAACTTTCCTAATCACATTTTAGCATGGCCACTGACTTGACTTCCAAATATCATGTTGTTAGGAAAGAGCTCTTCTTCCTCATGCATGTCCCTGGTGTGTGCTTGCATATACCCATACTTAGTACAAGTGTGTACTAATTCCATACAAACATCTACTTTTATGTGCAGGCACAGGTGGACGGTAGAGCTACAGGTTCGTTGTTGCAGCTATCCGGACGTCAGCATTCATCCGGAGTTTGGTAGGTCCTCATGCTTTCGAGGATGCTACTGTTTTACACTCTAGCGTAGTTTTAGAGTTGAGCTAGTGGAGCATGTTCCACTAGCGTTTTCTTTCCTATTTTGGTTCAGACTTTGTATTGGTGCTATTTTGGCCGATATAGAATTAATATTTAATGAATTATTTCTTTCAGTTGCTTATCTCTTAAATGTTAGATGGTTGATGATGAACGATTACGAAATATTAAGAATGTTTAGCAAGTATGATTAAAGAATCAAAAATTTAAATTTTCCGCTAAAATTAACATATGTAAAGTAAGAATGACGTAAGTAGGCTTGTTTGCGACCTCTGAGAGGTCAACGACGCCGGTCACGTCTGGGGTCTAGATTCCGGTCGTGACAAAGTTGGTATCAGAGCGCTAGGTTAAATTCCTAGAGTAATGAGTTCACATCAACCACATTGAGTAGTTTCTAAGTCATGGTAGTGAAGTGCACCACTAACCTGGATTAGAGACTGCATGATGCGTAGGAAAAATTTCCCTTTTTCTGATCTTATCGTGCTTTTCCTAATGTTTGAATTCTTGGTGTTATGAACGTGTCTAACATCAATCCTTGTTATTTTCGGAGAATGAACACTTGGAGGACTAAGGGTCGGAGGACGGGAGCAGCTGCAGCTAGGGGTAATCAAAATCCACCCCAGGCTCCAGTTGAAGGAGTGTTCATGCCAGTTAACCCAGCTAGGTTGACTGATGCTGAGGTGAGGGCATCTCTAGCCCAGATGGCACAGGCCATCACGATGCAGGCTCAGGCTATGGCTGCCCAAGTCAACCGAGAGAATGTTCAGGGGGAAAACCCACCGGTTCGCAGCATGGCTGATAGACTGCGAGACTTAACGAGGATGAATCCTCCAATTTTCACAGGGGCCAAGACTTCAGAAGATCCTCAGGAATTTATAGATGAATTGCATAAGATAGTGGTGGCCATGGGGGCCACTGATATTGAGAAAGCTGAGCTGGCTTCCTACCAGCTCAAAGATCTTGCACAGACTTGGTGCAAAATGTGGCGAGATAGTCGTGTCCTAGGAGGGGTGCCAGTCACCTGGGAGCTGTTCAAGACAACATTTTTGGAAAGGTTCTTCCCTAGAGAGATGAAAGAGGCCAAGGTTGAGGAGTTCATCAACCTTAAGCAAGGATCTATGATGGTCAGGGAGTATTCCCTGAAGTTTTTGAAGTTATCAAGGTATGCTACTCCCTTGGTTTCTACCAGCAGGGAGGAGATGAGCAGATTCCTCATAGGAATCAATGGAGACCTGGAGGAGGAGTGTCGGGCTGCGATGCTCCATGATAATATGGACCTTTTTTTTTTAGATTAATGATGCATGTCCAGCAAGTGGAGGAAAGCAGAAAGAGGAAGCAAACTATGGTAGGGAACAAGTCAAGGCAAGCTGATGCATATTTTTCAAGGAAGAGTGGTACTGAAATCAGGGATAAGCCCAGGTTTAAGAAGGGACTCTCCCACCAAGGGGAATCAAGTTCATCCAAGGGTCGTCATGATAGAAATTCGGAGTCCAGAGTTGAGAGAAACAATGAAGTAGATACACCTCAGGAGAGACCACCTTGTAGGAAGTGTGGCAAACTACATGGAGGAGAGTGTATGTGGGGCACTAATGCTTGTTATAGCTGTGGCAAACCAGGTCACATGGTGAAGGATTGTCCGATTAGGAGAAGTCAAGAACAAGGGAAGGAGAGAGTTCAGTCAAATGGTCCAAGTGAAGAGGCTCCAAGGAGGCAACGATTCTTCGCACTCAAGTCTAGGGGTGCAGAGGAAGACACTTCTGGTGAAGTCACAGGTGAGTAGCCTTAATTAGTCTTTCATGTATTTGATTGTGCGTGGTGTGTATGCACTAGTATGAGGTTAGACTTCCTACTCGTAAGGCTATAGTTCTTTATCTCTTCGTATTTGTTGCTATTGGCTGATTGTACATAGCAATTAAGTTATGATCTGATTGGCATTATGAGGTGTAATGGTAGTGTCATTCGGGGACGAATGTTCCTAAGAGGGGGATAATGTAACGATTAGGAAAAGCACAATAAGATCAGAAGAAGGGAAGTTTTTCCTAAGCATCATGAAGTCTCTAATCTAGGATAGTGGTGCACTTCACTACCATTACTTAGCAACTACTCAATGTGGTTGATGTGAACTCATTATTCTAGGACTTAACCTAGCGCTCTGATACCACTTTTGTCACAGCTGGAATCTAGACCCCAGAGAACACCGGCGTTGTTGACATCTCAGAGGTCGCAAACAAGCCTACTTACGTAATTCTTACTTTACATAGGTTAATTTTAGCGGAAAATTTGATTTTTTTTATTCTTTAATCATACTTGCACAACATTCTTAATATTTCGTAATCGTTCATCATGAACCATCTAACACTTAAGAGATAAGCAACTGAAAGAAATAATTCACTAAGTATTAATTGTATATCCGTCAAAATAACACCAATACAAAGTCTGAACCAAAGTAGGAAAGAAACGCCAGCGGAACATGCTCCACTAGCTCAACTCTAAAACAACGCTAGAATGTAAAACAGTAGCATCGTCGAAAGCATGAGGACCTACCAAACTCCGGATGAATGCTGACGTCCGGATAGCTGCAACAACAAACCTGAAGCTCTACCGTCCACCAGTGCCTGCACCTAAAAGTAGATGTTTGTATGGAATTAGTACACACTTGTACTAAGTATGGGTATATGCAAGCACGCACCAGGGACATGCATGAGAGAGAAGAGCTCTTTCCTAACAAAATGATGTGTCAAGTCAGTGGACTTGCTAAATTGAGATTTGGAAAGTTAGGCCATGAGAGTGACTTGCATCATTATAATCATCGTATTTCACACAACACATATCATCTTCATATAGCACATAACATATAACACATAGTTTATTTCATATTTTTCATTCATATACCATGAGACCTTATTATCATAGACTTAACCTTAAGACTTTCCAAAATGAGGGATCAACATATGGGACCTCAACTAGGGAGCCTTCTTTAGCAAACACAGAGTCTTCTTCATTCGTTCATACGCATTTCATTTCAATTCATTCATAGGCAAGTGCGAACACCAGCTATACCTAGGATGTAGTTTAAGACTTTCATCGGGTTTGTTGTGCAATGATTAGGTATAACCTAATGTCATTACCTGAATCTAGCTCACATCTTGATTATCCTATCCTAAAACCTTCGGTATCATTCATTTCTTCACGTGATTCATTTGAGGATCTCCTCATTCATTCATTGGGAACTTTAACTTTAAGCGACATAGATCATGTGAGCATCATGAAATCCAGTGTCTCCCCCACACCAAAAAGTGGTGGAATCACCGGCCAAAGCGATTCAATAACATGCTAGCGTATATGGGAATTTAACCCCGCCAGATCCCTATAGTGGCAATATAGGTTCAAAGACTAAGAGATGTATGGAGACCCATACCCGGCAAGCCGGACTGTCTCATCTCATGAGAGTTACGTGAACCTCCGCCCTTCCCGAAAGAAGGCATCACCAGTCATAGCTAACCTATCGGTGCTCAGTATAAAGTTCCATTACATTCAACTCATACATCATGGAAGTTGCCTTCTAGTATGAGGACATCATAGCTCAATAGATGATTTGTCATCTCATCATTAGTATTAAGTGTTTTAAACTCTATATTTTTCATTAGAGTGTTCATAGAGAATGGTCTCTTCATTATCTTACACTCTCATTGGTGAGTACGTATTGGTAACATTTACTTAGGCTCATTTGTGATTGCTCTCATCAAGTACATTAGCCTCACATCATGTTGTCACCACATTCTTCATTATTAGCACCTTTATTTTTTCATAGTTACTCACCTCTTATTACGTGAATGTTCATTTCTTCATTTCATAATTTATCCCATCTTATGCCAATGCACTTGGCCATTTCGTATATCTTATATTAGTACTTAACCCTCATAAGGTTCATCATTTCCTTACGTACATCTTAGGTTCACTTAATTTTTGAACGTATGTTAGACTTATGTGTCTATACATACAAGCCATGGGGCTTCATTCATAGCTCGCTAAGTAATTCTTAATTTCATAACATTATGTATTGCAAGACTTATGTATCTTGCATATATGCAAAAATCTTGATTTTTGATCTAAATAGATGGCATTACTCTTGGATATTTTACTCACGTATAATTTATGTATCAATGCGGAAGTTCGGGCACGGAAACCCAATTCTTGAATCACTTGGATATCATTTATATTTATATATATATTTTTATTGATTTTATTTCTAATATTCATAACATTAGAATTCTAAATTAAATCTTACAATTTGGATAACAAATATGTTGTATTGTGTACCGTTAACCCATTGTGAATTTAGCTTATATCAACTATGCGTGCCTCCCTTTTTTTTCGTTAACACACAGTATGGTACAACAAAGAAATACCTTATTTAGAGTATAAAATTAATAATGTAAATATCTTAGTGACCAAAAAAATCATGGCTTGTTCTAGTTGTATTTTGTGTCACATATAGTATTAGTATATTAAACATCATCAGATATAGCAGTAGCTAATTACAATAAATAAGTATATGAAATCACCAACTTATCTTCTGTTTAATCTTGTACAAACACGTCAATTATACTGCTAGTAAATAAATATTAAGTAATTATAATTTTATGGATGTTCTGGTCACTGACAATATGATAAATAATAATGTTAGATTTCAAAAATATAATTAATTTACAGTACAATAGTATGGTATAATGTCAGATATTGTAACTGTGTTGGTTCATAACGTCTATTATTCAAGCTTTGATGGCATGGTAAAATGTTAACACAAAATTAACATTAGTGTGTGTAATAACATGCTTTAACAGTAAGTGTGATATTACATCAGATTTATATTGTATTAGTATGTATTTACGATCAAAAGTTTACTAATTTACACATATGAAGCGATTTACGAGACTTTTAAGCATCTCTTTATTAGTCGTTCGTTAGGATTCTTATGACAAGTTAAAATTATGATTTGGTCATTTGTTTAATTATAATTTCTAGCATTTCAACCATGTGAACATCAAGATTTTTAGAGCCTCTAATTGCACATAAAACAAGACTACTCTCTAATCTATTAACATGCTAAAGAAAGACTCAAAGTCATGGTCAAAATTTTGCACAAATACATACGTATATACATTCATATTTTCCGAAAGACACAATATAATCACATCATCATGAACACATACTTGAAACGAGATCGTCACCACAAATAAGTATCCCTAAATTCTACAAACAAGAATACCCAACCTAAGATCATAGGGAGCTAGTGACAGGGGCATGCAACGGGGAACAACCTTAGTTTCGAGGTAAATAGTTTGAATCGTAAGGGGCCTCTTGGGAAAGGAGCCAAGAGAGAAGAAACCCATACCTTAATCGATGTTCAAACGTTGATGTTGCTTCCCGGAAAACTCCTTCAAACCACTCCCAATTTACTTCAACGTACACCTCACTCGACGAACCTCTCTTAGCCTAGACGTTTTGAATACTTTTTCTTTTACTTAAAAATTCTGGTGAGTTCTTCAAGTGTGATTAACTCTTGATGTATTTTCAGTTCTTGAAATTATTTTTGGATGAAACCAACGTGAGAGAGAGAGAGAGTTTTAAAGGATTAGGAGACAAAATCCAAGACTTAGTCAAATAGGATTTAAATTAGATTAATACAAATCTGATTGATTTTAATTAATACGTAAAAGGACCATTATGCCCTTACAAATTTCAGATTTTTAATTAATAATTAAATCACCTTAAGTACCTATTATTTTATTCATTTATTTATTTTTCTGGATCGTTACATTATCCCCCCCCCCTTAGGAACATTCGTCCCCGAATGACACTACTATTACACATCGTAATGTCAATTCGATCATAACTTAATAGCTATGAACACTTAGCCAATAGCAACAAAATACAAAGAGATAAGGAATTATAGCCTTACGAGTAGGAAGTCTAACCTCATACTAGTGCATACACACCACACACAGTCAAATACATGAAAGACTAATTAAGGCTACTCACCCGTGACTTCACCAAAATTGTCTTCTTCTGCACCCCTAGACTTGAAAGCGAAGAATCGTTGCCTCCTTGGAGCCTCTTTACTTGGACCATTAGATTGAACTCTCTCCTTCCCTTGTTCTAGACTTCTCCTAATCGGACAATCCTTCACCATGTGACCCGGTTAGCCACAACTATAACAAGCATTAGTGCCCCACATACATTCTCCTCCATGTAGTTTGCCACACTTCCAGCAAGGTGGTCTCTCCTTAGGTGTATCTACTTCATTGTTTCTCTCAATTCTAGACTCAGAATTTCTATCATGACGACCCTTGGATGAACTTGACTCCCCTTGGTGGGAGAATCCCTTCTTAAACCTAGGCTTATCCCTGATTTCAGTACTACTCTTCCCTGAAAAATTCTCCTCAGCTTGCCTTGACTTGTTCCCTACCCTAGTGTGTATCCTCTTTATTCTTTGCTCCACTTGCTGGACATGGACCATAAGTCTTGAAAGAATCATGTTGTCATGCAGCATAGCTGCCGTACACTCCTCTTAAAGATCCTCAGCAATTCCTGTATAGAATCTACTAATCTCGTCTCTTCTTATAGACACAAGAGAATTGGCATACCTTGATAGTTTCAAAAACTTTAGGGAATACTCCCTGACCGTCATAGATCCTTGTTTAAGGTTGAGGAATTCCTCAACCTTGTCACCCCTCATCTCTCTGGGAAGAATCTTTCCAGAAATGCTATCTTGAACAACTCCATGTGACTGGCACTCCACCTAGAACACGGCTATCTTGCCACATCTTACACCAAGTCTGTGCAACATCGTTGAGTTGGTAGGAAGCCAGCCCAGCCTTCTCAATATCAGTGGCCCCCATGACCACCAGGATCTTATGCAACTCGTCTATAAATTCCTGAGGATCCTCTTAAGTCTTAGCCCCTGTAAATATAGGAGGATTCATCCTCGTGAAATCTCGCAGTCTGTCAGCCATACTGCGAACCAGTGGGTTTTCCCTCTGAACATTATGTCGATTGACTTGGGCAGTCATAGCCTGAGCCTGCATCATTATGGCCTGTGCCATCTGGGCTAGAGATTCCCTCACCTTTGCACCAGTCAACCTAGCTGGGTTAACTGGCATGGCCACTCCTTCAGCTGGAGCCTGGGGTAAATTTTCGTTATCTCTAGCTGCTGCTGCTCCCATCCTCAGACCCTTAGTTGTCCAAGTGTTCATTCTCTGAAAACAACAAGGATTGATGTTAGACACGTTGATAACACCAAGAATTCAAACATAAGGAAAAGCACAATAAGTTCAGAAGAAGGGAAGTTTTTCTTAAGCATCATGCAGTCTTTAATCCAGGATAGTGGTGCACTTCACTACCATTACTTAGAAACTACTCAATGTGGTTGGTGTGAACTCATTATTCTAGGACTTAACCTAGCGCTCTGATACCAAGTTTGTCACGGCTGGAATCTAGACCCAGACAAGACCGGCGTTGTTGACCTCTCAGAGATCGCAAACAAGCCTACTTACGTAATTCTTACTTTACATAGGTTAATTTTAGCAGAGAATTTGAATTTTTTTTATTCTTTGATCATACTTGCCAAACATTCTTAATATTTTGTAATCGTTCATCATCAACCATCTAACACTTAAGAGATAAGAAACTGAAAGAAATAATTCACTAAGTATTAATTGTATATCGGTCAAAATAACAACAATACAAAGTCTGAACCAAAGTAGAAAAGAAACGCTAGCGGAACATGCTCCACTAGCTCAACTCTAAAACTACGCTAGAATGTAAAACAGTAGCATCCTCGAAAGCATGAGGACCTACCAAACTCCGGATGAATGCTGACGTCCAGATAGCTACAACAACGAACCTGTAGCTCTACCGTCCACCAGTGCCTGCACCTAAAAGTAGATGTTTGTATGGAATTAGTACACACTTGTACTAAGTATGGGTATATGCAAGCACACACCAGGGACATGCATGAGAGAGAAGAGCTCTTTCCTAACAAAATGATGTGTCAAGTCAGTGGACTTGCTAAATTGAGATTGGGAAAGTTAGGCCATGAGAGTGACTTGAATCATTATAATCATCGTATTGTACACAACACATAACATCTTCATATAGCACATAACATATAACACATAGTTTCTTTCATATTATTCATTCACATACCATGAGACCTTATTATCATAGACTTAACCATAAGACTTTCCAAAATGAGGGCTCAACATATGGGACCTCAACTAGGGAACCTTCTTTAGCAAACACAGAGTGTGCTTCATTCATTTATACGCATTTCATTTCAATTCATTCATAGGCAAGTGCGAACACCAGCTATACCTAGGATGTTGTTTAAGACTTTCATCGGGTTTGTTGTGCAATGATTAGGTATAACCTAATGTCATTACCTGAATCTAGCTCACCTCTTGATTATCCTATCCTAAAACCTTCGGTATCATTCATTTCTTTATGTGATTCATTTGAGGCTAGCCTCATTCATTCAATGGGAACTTTAACTTTAAGCGACATAGATCATGTGAGCATCATGAAATCCAGTGTCTCCCCCACACCGAAAAGGGGTGGAATCACCGGCCAAAGCGATTCAATAGCCAGATCCCTATAGTGGCAATATAGGTTCAAAGAGTAGGAGATGTATGGAGACCCATACCGGCAAGCCGGACAGTCTCATCTCATGAGAGTTACGTGAACCTCCGCCCTTCCCGAAAGAAGGCATCACTCATAGCTAGCCTATCGGTGTTCAGTATAAAGTTCCATTACATTCAACTCATACATAATGGAAGTTGCCTTCTAGTATGAGGACATCATAGCTCAATAGATGATTTCTCATCTCATCATTAGTATTAAGTGTTTTAAACTCAATATTATTCATTAGAGTGTTCATAGAGAATGGTCTCTTCATTATCTTACCCTCTCATTGGTGAGTACGTATTGGTAACATTTACTTAGGCTCATTTGTGATTGCTCTCATCAAATAAATTAGCCTCACATTATGTTGTCACCACATTCTTCAGTATTAGCACCTTTATTTTTTCATAGTTACTCACCTCTTATTACGTGAATGTTCATTGCATAATTTATTCCAGCTTATGCCAATGCACTTGGCCATTTCGTATATCTTAATTTAGTACTTAACCCTCATAAGGTTCATCATTTCCTTACGTACATCTTAGGTTCACTTAAGTTTTGAACGTATGTTAGACTTATATGTCTATACATACAAGCCATGGGGCTTCATTAATAGTTCGCTAAGTGATTCTTAATTTCAAAAGATTATGTATTGCAAGACTTATGTATCTAGCATATATGCCATGATCTTGATTTTTGATCTAAATAGATGGCATTACTCTTGGATATTTTACTCACGTATGACTTATGTATCAATACGGAAGTTTGGGCACGGAATCCCAATTCTTGAATCCTTTGGATATCATTTATATTTTTATATATATTTTTTATTGATTTTATTTCTAATATTCATAACATTAGAATTCTAAATTAAATCTTACAATTTGGATAACGAATATGTTGTATTGTGTACCGTTAACCCATTGTGAATTTAGCTTATATCAACTATGCGTGCCTCCCTTTTTTTTCGTTAACACACAGTATGGTACAACAAAGAAATACCTTATTTAGAGTATAAAATTAATAATGTAAATATCTTAGTGACAAAAAAAATCATGGCTTGTTCTAGTTGTATTTTGTGTCACATATAGTATTAGTATATTAAACATCATCAGATATAGCAGTAGCTAATTACAATAAATAAGTATATGAAATCACCAACTTATCTTCTGTTTAATCTTGTACAAACACGTCAATTATACTGCTAGTATATAAATATTAAGTAATTATAATATTATGGATGTTCAAGTCACTGACAATATGATAAATAATAATGTTAGATTTCAAAAATATAATTAATTTACAGTACAATAGTATGGTATAATATCAGATATTGTAACTGTGTTTGTTCATAACGTCTATTATTCAAGCTTTTATGGCATGGTAAAATGTTAACACAAAACTAACATTAGTGTGTGTAATAACATGCTTTAACAGTAAGTGTGATATTACATAAGATTTATATTGTATTAGTATGCATTTACGATCAAAAGTTTACTAATTTACACACATGAAGCGATTTACGAGACTTTTAAGCACCTCTTTATTAGTCGTTCGTTAGGATTCTTAAGACAAGTTAAAAGTATGATTTGGTCATTTGTTTAACTAGAATTTCTAGCATTACAACCATGTGAACATCAAGATTTTTAGAGCCTCTAATTGCACATAAAACACGAGGACTCTTTAATCTATTAACATGCTAAAGAAAGACCCAAAGTCATGGTCAAAATCTTGCACAAATACATACGTATATACATTCATATTTTCCGAAAAACACAAAATATAATCACATCATCATGAACACATACTCGAAACGAGATCGTCACCACAAACAAGTATCGCTTATTTCTACCAACAAGAATACCCAACCTAAGATCATAGGGAGCTAGTGACAGGGGCATGCAACGGGGAACAACCTTAGTTTCGAGGTAAATAGTTTGAATCGTAAGGGCCTCTTGGGAAAGGAGCCAAGAGAGAAGAAACCCATACCTTTATCGATGTTCAAACGTTGATGTTGCTTCCCGGAAAACTCCTTCAAACCACTCCCAATTTACTTCAACGTACACCTCAGTCGACGAACCTCTCTTAGCCTAGACGTTTTGAATACTTTTTCTTTTACTTAAAAATTCTTTTGATTTCTTCGAGTGTGATTAACTCTTGATGTATTTTCAGTTCTTGAAATTATTTCTGGAAGAAACCAACGTGAGAGATAGATATGGAGAACGTGAGAGAGAGATAGAGTTTTAATAGGATTAGGAGACTAAATCCAAGACTTAGTCAAATAGTATTTAAAATAGATTAATACATATCTGATTTATTTTAATTAATACGTAAAAGGACCATTATGCCCTTAAAAATTTCAGATTTTTAATTAATAATTAAATCACCTTAAGTACCTATTATTTTATTCATTTATTTATTTTTTGGATCGTTACAGGAATCATATAAGCTTTCATATACTCTTTGCTTGATAAGAAGTTTCCTATATTTGGAATATCTCGAAATGTAGGTTTGTAGTATTTTGAGTCTTTTTTTCCGTAATTATTGATTACTTATCGCTCTTTTGGGATCCTCAAAATTTGAGAGTCGACTTCTTGTTATGTGTCTTAGATTTTGTATGAAGATGATAGTGATACTGAAGAATCATTTGAATTCCAAAAGTTTCTCGGATATGACATGTTATGATCTCAACCTACAAAGAAAAATAATGAATATTTTCATCTAGTTCAAGTTTGCAATTAATAAAATCTTTTTATATTTAGTAATAAAATAAATAAACATAAGAAGTTGCTTCAATTTTTAGATTTAGAACATCAAATCAACAATTTTACTGTGTTAAAATTCAAAAATCCTAAAAAAAACTATGTAATACAATGCTAATCGAAAAAGAAAAAGTATTTTTTTTTAAAAAAAAATAGAAAAGTAAATTTTGAATAAATTTTATTAGAGTTTTAATCATAAGGCACTTTTTGGACACTTTCAAGTCTTTAACCTTAATCAAGAATAAGCAATCCAACCTTTAACTATTTAGAGGAATTTAGAATATGATTTTATACTTTTGAGAAAAGCAAATAGGTTCTATACAGGTATATCACAATTTCTAAAACATTCGTCAAGGATCACAAACTAGCCAGATCATTTTCTCTTAGAATGTTCCTAAATAGATAAAAAGATAAACTTAAAACTGATGTTAGAATTCACAAAAAACAGTTATAGAAAGAACAATAGTATAAATCAAATTGAGAAGAACAAAAGGGGCAAACTTGAGGACAAAATTCAGCTATAATTTGTTGTTGATTTACCTATAATCATGGGTGAAATGGGGTGCAGTCCAGGAAGACAGAAATGACAAATTGGAACAATTTTTTTTTTAATATACTAACAATGAAGCCTAGAAAATAAAATATCGAGGATGAATGGGGCATTTTTTTCATTTGTTTTGAAGACTACTATGTGTATTGAGTTTCTTACTTCACACATAGTACCTTTCTCTGTACATTCTATACTTCTGTCTATGACGGGATATATATAGTCGAATGTTGTATATATTTTACGCTCTTATTTTTGTTAGATAATTAGATATTTAATTCTTTTTTCATCTTTGACTAGATGTACTGTTGTATTGTTATTGTAATACGACAAATGATTTGTGTACATTCTACACTTTTATCTTTTACTGAATATATGCACGTCAAACCCTTCTTTGACTTTTAACTAGATATATTAATATAATTAATGGTAATTTTTCATTCAAGTATCAAAAGGCTAAGATATATTGTTGTTGTAATATAATTAATGGTTATTTTTCATTCAATACCAAAAAGCACTTTCCATTTTATTACTGATATTTTTTTCTTTCAATACCAAAAAGCTCTTTTCATTTCCATAAGTATTTTGTGTGAAAAACTCTTTTTCCAAGAGAGTAAAAATTATGTTCTTTCTCTGTACATGATTATTCTAAAACTCTTAACTATGATCGAGGTCACACTCCAAATAAGTTTGTAATTGTCCTTTGTAACACCTTAAGAATTGTTTCCTATAGTTTTGTCTCTATTCTCTTAATATTCAATAGCGCTACCTTATAAATGAATTCCTAAACATAAACAAGACAACACCTATAAAAATCTGAATGTAGTATCAATTAAGATCTTATCTTCGAACTTCTCCAAAAAATAATTAGCCATCAAAAACTAAAATACCCCTACATAACCAAACTACAATAATCAGACTTCACTGTAACAATCTTGTTAGTTTCAACACTTTTTTTAATTTTATAATGATTGGTTGTTTTACACCTATAACAATATTAGTCCAGTTAAATAATATAATTTGACTATTAAAGCAGAAATTATTCAAAAAGATATTAAATTATATAATTGGAAATATCATAGATATGTTGCTCTACTAATTAAAATTTAATTTAAATTCAATAAACTAACTAAATAAATAAACTTATGTAGATTTGTTCCCTAATAGTCGTGTTAAATCTGTTTTAAATTCAAATTCTTTCAACATGGAAAACTTTCTATGTAGAAAACATTAATTATAAGTGTTGATACATAAATTTTAAATAATAATGCTAACTTTATCACACTTTGTATACAAAGAAAATCTTGATTGATCTCAACTGAACTAAACTTTCAACATCAAAATATACGTTTAAACATCTTAATTTGGTTTCAGTTGACTTCATTAAACAATTTATCCTCGAAAATGCACATCTGGAATAGACCCTCTTAAATGAATATGCAGATGTGCATTTTAGAAATTATTCGTAAACACACTTATATTAAATTGAAGTATCTTGATGATCAGTGGCGCAACTATTGTCTGAAGAACACCTTTCTTTCGAAAATTACATTATATATAGGTTAAATCTTTCTTTATATTGATATATATAAAATATCTTAAACACCAGCAAAACAAATGGAGACCTACAACACAATTATATATATATATAATATGAGACTTACTAGCTATTAGATTCAATTAATTGCTGTAAATTTTTTTAAATGCCTAAATTTGACGTGAACTAATTGAGCAGAAGCTTGGTTACAATTTAATGTAGAAGTATACAAGGGATGTAAGATTGAATCTAGAGTTACTTTTTTTTAGTTTTATTATTCAATATTTGACATCCTTCATGACATTTCTTTTTATGTCACTATAAATGTCTAGACACATCTATTATTAGTTAAGATTAAATATACCACTTGCTTGTTGTGATGCATGGCAATCAGAAAAGGAAATTATTGGAGACATTGGGAGTTGCCTTATGAAAACACATTCATAAAACATAAACAGATCAATCAGAAAAGTAATTAATTTTTTTTATAAAAAAAAAAATGCTTATAAACACAAAGGATTCAAGGATAAAATCATACATATCAGAAAATAACATAATAAACGTACTTTTATTTCTACATTACATATGATTAATTCATAAATTAAAGTTGGTGTACCTTTAGTGTAATTTTCTTTTTATGAAAAGTGACAAATTATTGAAATATACATGAGAAAAACTAAATACAAAACTATTGATGTTATGTTCGTCCTTTATTTGTTCCCTTATATAAAAAAGTAAATATATGTCTTAAGATTAACTTTAAAAATGTTGGCTTTATGATTCAAAATTAAAGGTGTTCAATATAGAATTGACACACTTAATTTATGATTTTGTTATTCACCTTGTATCATAAAAACAATATAGTGGTTTAGCTTTTTTAAAGGAGAAAAGACATAAAGTGACATCTGAAGCTGTTCCGAATTTTTAAAAAGACATCTTAAACATGCAGATCTCCTATTACCCCCTTAATCTATTCCAAACATATATTATACCATCATTTTTGGATCAATTTAAAATTATAAATGGCAAGTGTAATCACACACCAATCATTGTGTGACACGTGTTAATTCAATTTGAAATATATTTTTTTTTTCATTTTAAGTTTTTTTCTTTATTTCTTTTTTCGTACTTTTTGACTTATTTTAGTTTTATTATTATTATTTTGATTTCATTTCAATTTTTAATTCATCTTCCATCCTAACTATCAAGCTCCCTCCATTTTCTTTCTTTATTTCTTCTTCTTCACCTCTTATCTTCACCTAACCCCACACCGTATCAAGTTGAGCCCCTCCATTTTCTTTCTCTTTTCTTCTTCTTATTTGGTCTAATTTCTTACTTTCCAAAATTATACTATTTTTTAGACTTTGTTGAGTTATTGATAACAAAACTAATTATTTTTCTAAGAAAGATCAAAATTTTGAAGGTATCATCATTTAATTTCTCTCATTTCCATATAAATTCAAAACTAGAACTCATAATGTTGAAAGTATAAGAATTCTGCGAAAAATTGAAAAATTTTAATTAGAGTTTGGATTAAAAAGCTATATAATGTCTACTAATCATCTTGAAATCTAATGGGTTTATCACATTTTTCGAAATGTATTAAAATATCTACATATCATTTTCAAATTAAAGAGAGTTAAACTAATAGTAGAATAAAAGAGAGATGGAGTTGTGGTAAAAATTGATATTGAAAGTTAAAAGTCAATCAAGATGACAATGAATTATTGAAGAAAAAGGAAGAAAGAAAAAAGAAAACAATTACAAGGAGAAAAAGTTAAAATAATAAAAAAAATATACATATATATTATATAGTAAAATACTTGTAAAAATAAAATATAGGTTTTTAGTTTGTTCACGCTCTTTAAGAGAGTGTATTCACTCTCCATGCCAGGTGGACAAAAAATGATGGAATAATATCAGTTCATGATTGTTTGGGCGGTAATAGGACACTTGCATAGTTTAGGTGTCTTTTTGAAAACTCGGGATAACTCCAGGTGTCACTTTATGTCTTTTCTCTTTTTAAAAATCTATAAAGTAGCTAAAGACATGTCATTAATAAAGAAATGTGTAGCTAAAGACATGTCATTCAAAAACAATATATATACTTTTTTTAAAAAAACATCAAGTGACACCTAAATTTAATTGAATTTTCAAAAGATGTCTTAACTATACGGTCGTTCTACTTAGGGCGGAGCTACAGCCCCTGAAGGGTGGTCAGATTACCACCTTTCGCCGGAAAATGAAATGGTATTGAGAGGCAATATACTCTGTGTTATTTCGTTATATAAATAAATGCACACACTAAATATCAGTGGAGGTTGATAGTCCAGTGGTAAGTGTGTTCAGTTCACTGCCAAATGTCTGCGGTTTGATTCTTGCTAAGGGAAATGTACAACAACTATTTTTAAGTTTAAAGAAAAAAAATGGGAAATGAATATGTAATTTTATTTCAAACCCACTTACTGGTAATAAATATATTGCACACCCAGTAGCTAAAAGAATTTACTCTTCCAATTTTGAACACCCTTGACAATCTTGAACTGATATTATAACATCATCTTTTGTCCATTTCACATAAAGAGATTGTGCACTCTCTTAAAGAGAGTGAGCAACCTAATATAACTAATATAAAATATTTTTGCGGGTTAAATAAATTGTTGATTCACCATAATTCTCTTATATAGTTTAAACATTGTGAAATGTTGTGGCTATAATAACTTTTGAAAACTTACAAATTCATAATTTTTGTTTCAAAATCTAAAGTGTGAATTCACATTCAAAATTTGAAAATGACGATGAAAATTGAGATAGAAGGAATAATATTTATCGTTACAGATATGCATGATGCATAACTTATGCAGCAATGTAATATTTGCGTACACCGAGGCCATGTGTAGATATAGGATAGTCACCGCTAAAATAAAATATTTTTTCCCTTAAAATTGGAAAAGGGTCAAAAATATATGTAAACTATGCGAAATAGATTACTTCTGTCTTCTGTTATTTTAGGATTAAAAATACTCCATCATTATTACAAGAGATCACAAATACCTCTCAAGAGTTAACACCCAAAACTTTTAATGACGTGGCTAGCCATATGGACTTGTCCCTCCACTTAAGCTGCCAAATAGTGGAGGTACATTAAAAGACTAGTCATTGTTCTTTGTATATTACTATTTTCATTCATTTTTTAATTGTCATAGTTTTCTCTTACTACACTAGTTCACTTTTAATTGTCATAATTTATTTTTTAGAGTCAAATTTTAGAAATTTTGACTATATTTTAATTGTATTTTTTCATCATTTTTGTATGCAAAAAAATTGCAATTTATAGTACTTTTGTTATAGTTTTTAATATTTAAATTATGCTTAAAATATCAAATTATATAATCTAATTTAACTTTGAAATTAGTCGAATTGACTTTCTAGAAGTGCAACATGACAAATAAAAATAGACGGAGGGAGTAATAACTTTGACTAAGATTTTATGATGTACTTTTTCATCATGTTATGTAAGAAATTAGAATATATAGTATTTTCGTATAGCTTTGACATTTTTTAGGTAAAATAATGAATTAATGTATTCTAGTTTAACTTTAAAAATTAGTAAAATTACCTTTTGATAAATATAACATAACAATTAAAAGTGGGCCGCGAAACTATATTTTTAGGAGAGAAATGAGTAAAAATATACTTTTTGTAGGTTAAATTATTAAATAATTTAAACAGATATACTTTTTGTTTCTTCCAATTTCGATTTAAAAAAATAAAATTCATGTCAGTAAATTTAAATGAAAAATCAATTAAATAGGTTTGACAATTGTGTAGGTAAAATATTTATATTTGGGTGACTTTGAGTTTATGAAAAAGAGTTGAGTGACTTTATAAGAAAATATTCTTAGTTGAGGGATCATGTGAGATATTATCTTTGTAATGTTAATGAGTATATGTACATTTTTCATTTTCTCTTTACTAAATTTAGGGATAATTTTGGAAACCTCCTCAAGATATGATTCAATTACAATTGCCCTCCAAGGGCGAAGCTACCCGAGGGGCAACGGTGTCAAGCTACACCCTTCGCCGAAAAATTACATTATATATATTTCTTTGGCATGACGTGTTACAAACAACGAGAACACAATGACAAAAATAGAAATGGAGAAGAAAAAGTATTCACGCTCATATTACTGGTTGATGTGACATAAGCAGAAAATATAAGAATGCGCTAATTATACATCAGAACTTGCTTCCCGTTTGGTATGCGATATGGTATCATGATATGGAATTATGAAATGCTATCATGATATGGAATCATGAGATGAAATTGGAGTTTTGATTGCGTTGGTTTGACATTTTAATATTAATTAAAATATATATTGTATGTCACATTATATATCATGTTATGTCTATTGATGAACATTACATTTGTGCCTCTTTACTCTCATCAATTGTGGAAGAAAGTGATTGTTAGTTTTTAGTAACTTATGTAACCACCAACTCTTCATTTCATCCATTATTCTATATTTATGTCTTGTAACTTACATATCATTTGAGCCATTCATTTGGAAAATTTACGATCCACTATCTCCTATTCATTGCAAGAAAGAATTCACCGCCCATAAATTTTGTAGTCTTCATTTGTGTTTGGATACAAGAAGAAACAAGAGAAGTACAAGAAAATATAGAGTGCGAAAGATGAGTAGTATAATATTGAGGCTTGTGTAGTTAAAGAGAGAGTTGAGACACAGAAAATGTTCTAAGTCTTCAACTATATTCACTATACAAAAGAGAGTTTTATTTGTTTAAGGAATGTTTTCTTTTGTGGATCTTTGGACTCTTCAACTAATCTAGAGTTATTTGAGTTATACACTGGTGTTGAGTTGTTGTATCCTGGAAGGGAAAAGTCAAGAGTTATACTACTGGAGCAGTGTATATTATGCCACAGTGGGCTTCAATCTCCTTAAAGAGAGCGAGATATTCGTATTTCAGCGTAAAGATTTGTTTGTACATTTTTGTTAATTTTATTTCAACTGTAGTTTATTGTATTTGTTGCATATTACATCAACAATTTTAAGGAGATTCATGTTTTCTTACAGTTTGAAAAATATGGATATCAAGATAGGGATCACAACATCTGTCATGCTCTGAGCTACCCCTGATACGTGGAAACGGAACCTAGGACCAGAAGTGATCCCAAGATAACCTTGCTGACATGATCATGAGCATACTAAAGATAATAAACTTAATGCGGAAGCTAAATAATATTTTAAACTGAAAAGATGGGGAATACCCATATACTATAACTAAGATAAATGATATATTTATGAGTTTAATACAAAGAAGTTGCTAAATCAACACTAAGCTGAAAGTATATATGTCTAAAATAAGCCTCTAAATGACTAAGAATAATGGCACAAGCCCCAACTAAGCCTAGCGAAAATTGAAACAAAAGGACTAAATAATGAAAAGTAACTCATGACTATTGTCCTCGACGAATCAGGACTCACCACTGAATCTGCTAAACTGAAAATAGGGAATCGATCTAAGCATGATCTTGATGCTGAGATCCTGAACCTACATCACGAGAAGATGTAGCACACGTATGCGTTAGTACTTGGAAGGTACTGAGAATGTAGGATATAATAAAGCTTAAATAAAACATAACTGAACAAGTACAAAAAAACAAGTATAATAATATGAACATGATATATTAACTGAATGCAATGACCAATTTAAAACATGCTGAAACTGAATAGTAAATATACTGATAAATCGTCAATGCAAGAGAGTCTGAGTGAACTGTGGGACCTACTAATAACCGATAATAAAGTAACATGATCTAAATGTGGAGTCCGATGTATACACCCCATCGAGAAGACCCCATATACCATGTCAGAGGTATAAAGACATGCTGACATGATCACTAAACTGTTACCACAGAGGGGACTTACAACCTACTTGGCTAGTAGTTCTGGGACTAATTAGGTACTCTGAATCCTAGTCCAGTTTGCTATTTTGCTACCTTAATGAATTATGTTTAACTGATTATGACTAAGTTCCTATAAATACTGTATAGCTCAAAACTGAACATGAAAACTGAGAATGCAACGTTTAATCTAATAATTATGCATTAATAAATAAGGCATGTATAATTGAATAACTGAAATATCTTACCTAGCATGTGTTATTCAAGAACTGAAGAAATACATTGCTAGGTTCTGAAATTCATGCTATAAATTGAACAATAACTTTACAATCTAATTTGGAACATATATTTAATAAATTCATCAAATTCTAACGAAGTTCTAGAAACCCTAGGTTTAATCATGATAATAGAATCAAGAACTGACTAAAAACTAGAAACCCAATGGGTGAAAGGAACCCACTAGTGAAATCCCACATACCAGGTGATGAAAGTCACGGAGAAATATTCAGATTTTGGGGGCACGAAATGTGGGAACCTTACTAACTTCTTCACTAGGGATCTTGACCTTTTTCTCCTTTCTTGCTTCTAATTTTATAAGTTTTTAATAATGATTTGACTTAGGTAAGTTTTAGTTATGTTTCTAGGGTCAAACTGACTAAAATCTTATGATTTAGGATCAAATGACGTATCTTGGGGTTTAAATGAAGTAGGAGTAGACCAAAAGACCCCTGAGTTAATTGTTGTTGGACCAAACAACGACCTGGACAGACGTTCCATCGTTCCATCGATGGTCCGTCGTTGGGGTCTATTCGAGAGTCCTCTACTAAAATGGGCATACCTTTTTACTCGTAGGCTTGATCTTAGACAGGTTGGTGTCTATGTAAAGATAATTCAATTATCTATCAGTGGGTATGACATAGGACACCTAATTAATTTTGTGCTAAGAGTTATGATCAATTGAAGTTGACCCCACTATATTTCCCCCTAACTGTATGCTAATTTCCATCTATGGTCAAACCTACGGACCATAGATTGAAGGACAGTCCATGATGTTCAACCGTGGTTCATATCAGGGAGTGGGTGTATGGGATGTCAACGACGGTCATAGACTATAGCCCAAAGTCTGACCTACGGACCTTAGGTCCGTCTAGCAATCAGGAATTAACAAAATTTTCCTGGGCTGAGATTTTGGGGGTTTCAGATCATATTAACGGATGTGCAGGATGGACTGTTGGTCAGGCTACGGTATGTCGATGTCCACCATTTGTTGCACCTGCAGATTTTTCTTAAAGATGGTTTTTGGTGTATTTTAGATACGGGGTGTTACATTATCTCCCCCTTGGGATCATTCGTCCTCGAATGAAGACTAAACTAGATGGATTAGAGGGAGAGAGTTGCCATCCCTACTACTAAACACAGAGTACTGAGTTTCTGAATGAATTGAGTTCCAAGAACATGCAAATACGCTAAAAATGCAAGCATAATTGAGGGAACATGATTCTAAGACTGAATTCACGCATGAATGACTGGAAAATTGAAGAGGAACTATTAGCTCAATCTGGAGTGGAATCGGAAGGAAAAAGGTAAGGATACTTGGCTTCATGGTTGCTTTTGCTTCCCAAGTAGCTCCCTCTATGGACTGACTCTTCCACAAAACCTTGACTGAAAAAATTCTTTATTTCTCAACCTTCTAACATGACGGTCAAGAATCTCAACTGGTACATCCTCATAAGAAATACTATCTTTAACCACCACACTCTCTAACAGAACTACAGAGGCTGGATGACCCAAACACTTCTTCATGAGTTAGATATGGAAGACCGGATGCACTGCTGCTAATTCTGCTGGCAACTCTAACTCATATGCCACCTTGTCAATCATTTTCAAGATCTTGTAAGGGACTACATACCAAGGACTAAGCTTCCCATTCTCGCCAAACCTCATCACCCCTTTCATAGGTGAGACATTAAGAAAAACCAAATCATCAACTTGGAACTCTAGTTCCCTCCTACTTACATCTGCATAATATTTCAGAAGACTCTGGGTTGTCTTAACCCTATCTCTAATGAGCTGGACTTTCTCCATATCATAAACGACTGAATCTGGCCCTATCAAAGCTGCTTCACCTACTTCAAACCAACCAACAGGAGACTACATCTACTCCCATACAAAGCCTCACAAGGGGCCACCTGAATGCTGTAATGGTAGCTCTTGTAACTTATGTAACATTTGAGTCATCATTACGCAAATTTATTATCCATTATCTCTTATTCATTGCAAGGAAGAATACATCACCTATAAATACTATAGTCTTCATTTGTATTGAGATACAAGAAGAAACAAGAGAAATACAAGAAAATATAAAGTGAAAAAGATGAGTAGTATTATATTGAGGTTTGTGTAGCGAAAGAGAGAGTTGAGACATAGAAAATGTTCTAAGTATTCAATTATATTCACTTTACAAAAGATAGTATTATATGTTGAAGGAAGGTATTTTATTTTGGAGTTTTGGACTCTTCAACTAATCTAGAGTTGTTTGACTTATACATTGTTATTGGGTTGTTGTATCCTGAAGGGGGAAAATCAAGAATTATATTGGAGGACCAGTGTATATTATGTCGCAGTGGGATTGAATCTCCTTAAAGAGAGCGATATATCTGTTCCTCAGCCTAAGATTTGTTTATACGTTTTGGTTCGTTTTATTTCAACTTTAATTTATTGTATTTGAGGTATATTACACTATCAGTTTGGATATGCAATATGAAATTTTGGTGTTGTATATTTTCCTTTAAACATAAAAATCTCATAAGTTCTAAAACTATTAAAATAACCCCAGTTGTTTATTCAATATTATCAAATAAACAAAAAATTATAAAATCTCATAATAAATTTGTAATGACCGTCAAAGTGAAATAGGTCAAACTAGAGCTTCGCACGTGTTTCATGACTTAAAAATGTATTAATATAATAAATTTTAGCATTAGAGGTAAGGAGATTAGTTTGATAAGTTTGGAAGTCAAACATCAAGGGACGACCAAGATGATCGACGACTAGACGTCTATGTTCTTGTGTGTGTATTTGTGTATCTTTGCATGATTTATGTATTTTTTGGGGTTCTATTTGATAGGAGAGAATCCTAAGACCTAGATGAGAATGCTTAGGGTTTGACGTACGGGTACGACTCCCCAAGGGACACCCTATCGGTCCTTGAGGAGGACCCAAGACTTCGCAAGAAAGCTGTCAAGCAGTGCCCAAATGACGACCGTAGTCGACGGGCAAGATTGAATGACGCCCCATTGTTTTGGGGCATAGATCCACACTTAGTTATGGGATCTAAGCCCCAAAGAAATGACTCTCTGAACTAAATGACGCCCATCAGGGTGGGTCTTTGTTATGAAATAGAGTGATGACGTGGAGGAAAGCCAGAGTAATGATGCGGAGTACAACGAGGCTAAATCGGAAGATAATTTTATTCAGCCTAGAAGGAGTAATCGTGTGAAAATACCATCTAAAAGATTTATTGACTTTGTATAACAAAATGTGGGGGTAAAGTGTGCGCTAAATATGCGGAAAGTGGAATAGCAAGTGTCAGAAATAAATCTATTATCTCTAGGCGTAGTTAGTTTAGACAATCATTGTTGCATAGTATCCCTAATTCTCATCTCTATTTTCTTCTGTAATTTTCTTCTCATCTCTTCTCGGTTTCTTCTTCTTTCCTTGCAGTTCTCTGTAATCATAGTCGTTGTAATTTGTTCAGTAATTAATAGAAAAGTCTTTACTTTCAAAAAAGTTGTTATTTTTTCCAAAAGACACAACTTTCTGGATAAAATGGGCCTAAACAGATTTCACTTAACAGACATGTTCCTTGCTGAAAATGGCTATAAAAGGAAGTCAATTTTTGATTTTTTAAGAAAAAACTGAAAATTTTTCTTTCACTGAATTTATTTTTCTCTTAAATAAAATCAAAGTGTCGATCGACTGAGTGTGTGTGACTTGTTGTTGTTCTTAAGTTCGTTGAAGTTAAAGAAGTTTGAGGTACCACTATTTCTTTAGCAGGTTTAATCCGTTTTATCTTGGGAGAAATTAATTCATAATCTTGGGTACAGTGAGGGGATTAAATTTCTTAAGGACACACAGTAGTTTCTATGGACTAGGATTAATTCTTGTATTTTATATTTTTTCTGCTTCATCTTATTTCTCTTTCTGTTTATTAACCTTATAAATACAGGTTATTGTAAGAATAACAATCTTAACAAAGTTAATAGTTTCTGTATTTGAGGTTTCTGGAGATTAAAACCTTTATGATTTTCTACTCTGCTTGAATTTTTAAAATTCATTCGATTAACGATTAAAAGAACATAAAAACTTTATCGTTACATCTGAAAACGTTTGTGTAAAGATTTGTTCTTTACTCTTAGTATTTCAAATACTTAACTTATCTGCCATTTGTGACAGAAAAAAATGACTAATTCAAGTCAAAAAAATGCTGAAACAATAAGTGCTGCAACAACATCGGTAGCACATAAACGTTCAAATGCTGCCTTAGCGCCAGCTGAGAAACCTGCAAAGTTTTCTGGAGTCAACTTTAAGAGATGGCAGCAAAAGATGTTCTTCTATCTCACAACATTGAGTCTGCAGAAGTTCATTAATGAGAATGTTCCTGTTATGTTAGATGAAACTCCGGCTGATGAACGATTCTTGGTAACAGAAGCATGGACACACTCATATTTTTTGTGTAAAAATTATATTTTGAGTGGTCTGCAAGATTATCTGTACAATGTGTACAACAATGTCAAAACCTCAAAAGAACTCTGGGATGCTTTAGAAAAGAAGTACAAAACAGAAGATGCCGGAATGAAGAAATTCATTGTTGCAAAATTTCTGGACTATAAGATGATAGACAGTAAGACTGTCGTCACCCAAGTTCAAGAATTGCAGGTCATAATCCATGATCTCCTTGCGGAAGGTATAAATTTCTTTAATACCTATGTTAGAAATATTAAGTTTTCCCTTAATACCCACATAACCTTTAATGTAGGATTGATTGTGAATGATGCTTTTCAAGTGGTTGCAATATTTGAAAAGTTACCTCCATTGTGGAAGGACATTAAAAACTATTTGAAACACAAACGCAAGGAGATGACTGTTGAAGATCTCATAGTAAGGTTGAGAATCGAAGATAATAATAAGGCTGCAGAAAAGAGGTCACGTGGTAATTCAGCAATATCTGGAGTAAATTTTGTTGAAGAAGATCCCACAAAATTAAAGAAAAGAAAGAAAGCATCTGGTCCAAAAAGCAATCCTCCTAACAAGAAATTCAATGGAAACTGCTTTAATTGAGGTAAGCATGGTCATAGGGCTAATGAATGCCGGGGTCCTAAGAATGACAAGAAAAATAAGGATCAAGCAAACTTGGCTTAATCCAAAGGAGAAATGGACGATCTCTGTGCAATGCTTTCAGAATGTAACTTGGTTGGAAATCGAAGAGAATGGTGGATAGATTCTTGTGCCTCATGCCATGTTTTTTCCAACAAAAAATTATTTTCATCATATACTCCAACACTTACAGATGATAAATTGTATACGGCAAACTCTGTTGTTGCAAAGGTGGAAAGAACTGGCAAAGTCCTATTAAAGATGACATCAGGCAAGGTGGTGACTTTGAATAGGGTCTCATATGTTCTAGAATTGAGAAAGAATTTAGTTTCAATTCCAGTTCTGACCAAGAATGGATTTAAATGTGTATTTGCTTCTGATAAAGTAGTAGTAAGCAAAAATGATATGTATGTAGGAAAAGGCTACCTTGGTGATGGCCTTTTCAAACTCAATGTAATTGCAGTTGATATGAATAAAGATTTTGCTTCTTCTTACTTGCTTGAGTCTAAATGTTTATGACATGAACGTTTGGGACACGTTAATAACAAAACTTTGTGAAAACTGATTAACTTAAATATTTTGCCAAAATTTGAGTGTAATAAATCAAAATGTCAAATTTGTGTTGATTCTAAGTAAGCTAAGCATTCTTATAAATCTGTTGATAGGAATTCAAATCCTTTAGAATTGATTCACACTGATATTTGTGACATGAAGTCAACATCATCACGTGGTGAGAAAAAGTATTTCATAACTTTTATTGACGACTGTACTAGATATTGTTATGTCTATTTGGTAAATAGTAAGGATGAAGCAATAGATGCATTTAGGCAATATAAAACTGAAGTTTAAAATCAGTTAGATAAAAAGATCAAAATTATCAGAAGTTATAGAGGTGGAGAATATGAATCTCCATTTGCAGAAATATGTTTAGAAAATGAATTAATTCATCAAACTACTGCTCCCTACACTACTCAGTCTAATGGAATTGCAGAAAGAAAAAACCAAACTTTAAAAGAAATGATGAATGCATTACTTATAAGTACAGGTTTACCACAGAACTTGTGGGGGGAAGCTATCCTTACAGCAAATAAGATACTTAACAGAGTGCCTCACTCAAAAACAAATGTAATTCCATATGAGAAATGGAAAGGTAGAAAACCCAATTTGAAATATTTCAAACTATGGGGGTGTCTAGCCAAAGTCCAAGTTCCTATACCTAAGATGGTAAAAATAGGACCTAACACTTTGGATTGTGTATTCATTGGATATTCCACAAACATTAAGGCATGTCGATTTTTGGTTCATAAGTCCGAGCATCCGGACATTCATGATAATACAGTAATGGAATCTGATAGTGCTGAATTTTTTGAATATCTATCCGTATAAAACTAGACATGAGTTATCTAGTTGGGGATCTAAACAACCCAGAGAAGAACCAAAATAGAATGAACAAAATGAAGAAAGTCCAAGACGCAGTAAACGTCAAAAGACATCTACTTCAATTGGATCAGATTTTGTAATATTTCTTCTTGAATGTGAGCCTCAAATATTCAAGGAAGCAATGTTGTCTGGCAACTCAACCTCTTGGAAGGAGGCTGTTAATAGTGAAATTGAATCAATCTTAAGCAATCATACTTGGGAGTTGGTTGATGTTCCTGCAGGGAACAAACCCTTGGGTTCAAAATGGATCTTTAAAAGGAAGATGAAAGACGATGGAACTATTGACAAATATAAATCAAGAGTTGTTGTCAAAGGTTTTAGACAAAAAGAAGGTCTTGATTATTTTGACACATACTCGCCAGTGACTAGGATTACATCAATTTGGATGTTAATTGCACTAGCTGCAGTATATGGTCTTGAAATTCATCAAATGGATGTGAAAACAACCTTCTTAAATGGAGAGCTTGAAGAGGAAATTTACATAGAACAGCCTGAGGGTTTTGTAGTTCATGGTAAAGAAAAGAAAGTGTGCAAACTTATTAAGTCACTTTATGGGTTAAAACAAGCACCAAAACAATGGCATACAAAGTTTGATCAAACCATGTTGTCAAATGGATTTAAGATCAATGAATGTGATAAATGTGTTTACATTGAAGATACTCCAAATCAGGAAGTTATTTTATGCCTATATGTAGATGATATGCTTATAATGAGCAACGACATTGCTAATATAAAAGCTACAAAGCTTATGCTTTCTAGTAAGTTTGATACGAAAGATTTAGGAGTTGCTGATGTGATATTAGAAATTAAAATTCTTAAAACTCCTAACGGTCTAGCATTGTCTCAAACTCATTATATTCAAAAGATACTTGAAAATTTTAAATTTTTTAATTTTAAAAGGGCAAAGACTCCAATTGATGTAAATCTTCATATTGCAAAGAATAAAGGTGAAAGTCAGTATCAATTGGACTATGCTAGCGTACTTGGAAGCTTAATGTATGTCATGAATTGTACACGACCAGACATAGCTTGCGCTATCAGTAAACTGAGTCGATACACAAGTAATCCTAATCATAATCATTGGTTGTCAATGAAGAGAGTTTTTGGATACTTAGATGACACTCAAAACTATGCTTTACATTACAACAAATATCCACCCATTCTTGAAGGATATAGTGATGCAAATTGGATTACTGGGTCAACTGAAACAAAATCCACAAGTGGATACATTTTTACTATTGGTGGAGGAGCAATATCTTGGAAATCATCCAAACAAACATGCATAGCTCGCTCTACAATGGAGTCTGAATTCATTGCTTTAGACAAGGCAGGTGAAGAAGCTGAATGGCTCCGCAATTTTTTAGAAGATATTCCATTTATGCCCAAACCAATGGACCCTATATGCATACATTGTGATAGTCAAGCTGCAATAGGAAGGGCTGGAAGCATTATGTATAACGGCAAGTCTCATCACATAAGACGAAGACAAAACTCTGTGAGACAACTACTCTCTAGTGGAATTATCACAATTGACTATGTGAAGTCAAAATATAATGTGTCAGATCCATTTACAAAAGGCCTAAATAGAGAGGGAGTTGAGAAATCATCGACGGGAATGGGACTATGGCTGAAAACAAGTCATCGTGGCGGTAACTCTACCTAGAAGACTGGAGATCCCAAGATCTAGGTTCGAGGAGATAAAACAAAGTCATTGATGACGGTTCCACATTGTCAAAGAAAAAGAAAAAATTATTTTTTTATGGTCCATTCTCATGATGAGACAATGTCTAGTAACCAGGATAAAGACATAACGACTTTTTAATGGTTTCTATGTTTGATACAAGGAATATCAAATGGTGTATCTATGGGATAACACATTTAGAAATCACCTATGTAAGTGTAAAGTGTAAGCCGCTTCAAGGAGAATCCAGTAAGGCCAGTTCTTTAAGCACTTACTATCCAAGATGTGTTCATGGCTGAAATGAACAAAACAATGAGAACGAAGAACTGTTCAAGGGTTTATTGTTTGACATATGTTGTCTAGGTATACACCAAAGCTCGACGGTTCAAAGATATCAAATGTACCGATTGACCGAGTATATCCGATATATGTTCACTACGGAAAGTTTAAAGGGAAACCTACTTATCTAGAAACGATTAACCTTTACCTACAAGACACACAAGTTTTTTCATGCATATGTTTTAAAAATAGCCTTCCCCATTTATGTGGGGGATTATTGGGATTTAGCAAGTGTGAATTGGAAAAGAAAAGAGAGAATATGAAAAGTGAGGGAACTACTTTGGAGGGAAAATGAAAAGTCATTTGCAAAGTGCAAATGAAAAGTCATTTCTCCCATATCGGTAAAAGAAAGGGAAATTGTTGTCTATATAGAAGGAAACACTTCCTTTACTTCTTAAAGAGCTAAGAAGAAGATGCCCCCTATCGCCGTCGTCGTCGTCGCTCGCTCAATCAAAACCGAATTTTGATTTGGATTTGGATTTGACAAATGATGTGATTGAATGATAAAATTTTTGGACAAAATTTATTTAATCAGTTTCTTTTAAATCAAATAAATCCTGTTAAAATTATCTCTTATAAATTTGCAGGTAACGGTAACATTCCAAAAAGCTGTTACTCTTTCTGAAAAGTCGTTACTTTCCGAAAAGTTGTTACTTTCCAAAAAGTCGTTATTTTCATAACAGACACAATTTTCCGAAAAGTTGTTATTTTTTCCAAAAGACACAACTTTCTGGATAAAATGGGTCTGAACATATTTCACTGAACAGACATGTTCCTTGCTGAAAATGGCTATAAAAGGAAGTCAATTTTTTATTTTTCTAAAAAAAACAGGAAATTTTTCTTTCACTGCATTTATTTTTCTCTCAAATAAAATCAAAGTGTCGATCGACTGGATCTGTGTGACTTGTTGTTGTTCTTAAGTTCGTTGAAGTTAAAAAAGTTTGAGGTACCGCTATTTCTTTAACAGGTTTAATCCGTTTTATCTTGGGAGAAATTAATCCATAACCTTGGGTACAAGTAGGGGATTAAATTTCTTAAGGACACACAATAGTTTCTGTGGACTCGGATTAATTCTTGTATTTTATATTTTTTCTGCTTCATCTTATTACTGTTTCTGTTTATTAACCTTATAAATACAGGTTATTGTAAGAATAAAAATTTCTTCACCAAATCTTGTGGGTTACTTCGTAGAATATATTATAGTTCATCCTTGATTCCTCTCCAATGTAAGGAGCCAATCAAAAGAATTTTCAAAAAGGGTTTAAAATTCAAAAATTCTTCTATTTTAAATTTAAGTATGGGTTCTTCCATAAAAATGCTTTAATGAAAGAAATATGAAAATTTTCAATGTTAGTTAATGATTTTACGGTCAAAAACTCAATAAACCCATGAATATGCAAAACCTCAAATTTTAATTTATGAAGTGGGTTCAATGTATATGACTAGATAATGCAAGAGAAGTGTTATGTCGTATTGTTAATTACCTACTACCTTTGTGCTTTATTATCTTGATTTTTTTGGAGAATTGAGAAAAGATGGCAAAGGCTAGCATGAAGGATACGTTGATCTATCTTGATTAGTTCTTATTGTATTAATGTTATGTATCTGTATTGTCATTTTGTCATTGAAGACGTTGAGATGTTTGATGGATAAGCATGAGTTGTGTTTTAATTCATTTTTGGAAAATTATTGTTTTTTTATAAGTTTTCGACTTTTTCAGATTCGCCACTTAATTTTTAAAGGAAAATCAGGAAAACTTTTGTTTTCAAAATACTTAAACAGAAAATTGTTTTGAAATCTTAAAAGGGGGTTTGGGGATTCTTAATTATAATTTAGGAAAGTTTTTACGGCACCTAAAATATTCGCTAAATCGCGATTATCCAAAAACTAACTTATTTTGCTAGAAATATTCTAACTTAATTTTTTAGATAAAAAATATTTTATGTTGATTGAAAAAGGAAGTATTGATTTTACTGTCTAAGTGAATTTTAATTTGTAAAATATATTTTAAGCATATTTACTTATTTGATTTAATCTAGTCATTAAAACAAAGTGACGTCTTATGGGGGATTTAAATTTTTCTAACCTTAAAACTAATAATAAGTATCAATCAGCAAGTAAAAGATATAGTAAAAGAGAGAGAGAGAGAGAGAGTGAGAGAGAGAGAGAGAGAGAGATGGAGAGAGAGAGAGGGGGAGAAAGTTGGGTCCGAATCCGATTTGTGTCCGCCTGGACCGGTTTTTGGACCCATTTCGCTTTGGGTTTTTGACCTATTTCAATTTTCTACCTGTCCTAAGTTCTAGAAAAATAATACAAAGATGAGAAGGGATTAGGCCAAATTTTTACAAAATACAACACTAAACAAAAGAAAAACTTGCTTTTGGCCACACTACTTCAACTCTTCAATTGACTTCATATTCTCTAGTTTTGGGGTATCTGTTCGTCAATTTCAAGGTTGGGAGACTCGATGGAGAAGTGGAGAATTTACGGCTCTCTCAAAATGCAAGAGGGGGGGAAAGAGTTCATGGCGAACTCTGACGGTTTTTACATGCATATAATGGGAAAGGAACATTAGCATACGAGCTAACCAAAACGGACATTAAAAAATAACATACTGAATTATGCAAAGGAAGAAATGAGACATATATACTTATAACATAATTAATGGAAATCATATAAGGCCAAACACAAAACTAAAAAATGACTAATGAACATGCGGATGGTTCCAACTAAATTAATTAACATGGCAGTTAGCTATATGCACGAACGTGATCAAAATCAAACTTCACTTAACTACATAAAATATTATAATGAACAATATTTTTTGTGAGAATTAAGTAAAAGGAGAGCGAACAAGAAACCTACGGACATTAATAGCATATTCATAAGCTGGGGAGAAAATGTAACAAGCTAAAAAATAAACATGATAGCCAAGTCTCACATATTACTCATTTTTTTAAAAATAGACATGATAGGAAAGTCTCACATACTACTCCTTTTTTAAAAAATAAAAATAAAATAATACAATTCAACACTAACAAATTTAGCACTTAGAGAGCACTTGAATAAAGGGCCATGTTAAGCAATAAACTCATACTTAAGTCACTAACGCGCACACATGAATGAACATAGACTTTGAAAAAGAATCTTTGAAAAGTTGCACATTTAAGACAGGCTCGAGACAAGAGAGCGCTCATGCACAAGAAAAAAAGAAGAAGGATTAACAACAGCACTAGGATGATAGTTAACTTAAACACGATACAATCGATTAACACACTAGAGATCTTACTAAGCAAAAAAAGTAACTCAAAACTCTAAGTGACATGCTACAAGCTGCTGAAATTATACCAAATATTTAACTATAATTATCTATCAATTAGACAAAATAAAGAAAGAGACTTCCCATATATTAGTTAGACCTCATATTCCACACATATAAAGTAAGGGAAAGAAATTATTCAAAGAGAAATGGATTCACTTTTAAAGAGATTTGACTGACATTAACATGAACTCAAATAACAACAACTACAAATTCTCGTATTTAAATACAATACTCACGAATCCTACCAGACGGTAACTTAGGAATATAATATAAACATAGCTAATTTCTAGAGATTTTTGGACTAAAACTTCAGTAAGCTTAATCATCCCATAGTACTTGCACCAACTATAAAATTAGTCAAAATGTATCCAACACATTAACACCTCCATTGAATGCAAGAACAAGAAGAAGACTTAATGTCAACTAACAGTCAAAAAATTAGATTTCAAACCAGCTTAGAAGACTAAAACACTATGCTATTTATATTAAATCAATTTCAATAAATAAATTGGCTAGGCTATTGAAAGTCGGTCTTTACAAAAAAAAAAGGCCCAAGACAGGTCGACGTATCTTGAGGCTTAGTATTTCCTATGGTTTTATATGAAAGATGTGATGATATATTATTCGTGTGAAATTTTTTAATTCCTCACAACTTTTCATACATGTATGCAATAAATAATGTAAAAGGACTTGTACAAGACCTTTGAATGGTCAAGTATGCCATGTTGAAATCCGAGAATACCATATCTTCTAGGGTGTACTTTTGGGGTGTGACACAAGTTGGGGAGAATGTAACACCCTTAAAAATGAACTAGTTTAAACAAGATCTTAACATGTGTGTAGTTTGTTTATAAGGTGTAAAAAAAAAAGATAAATTATAGTGTTAGAAGTAAGTTTGAACAGTTTGGAAGTGAAACGGCAAAGAATGACCAAGCCGTTCGAAAGTTAGCCTTAGTGTGTGCCAGTGTGGCTTCTCATGTTTGACGTGTTTTTGGAGTTTAAATTAATAGGAGAGGTTCCTAACATCTAGATGAAAGTGTTTAGGGTTGAAACATCTATGCACGACTTCCGAAAGACCACCCCAAGGGTTATTGAGGAGGACCCAAACTTTGGCAAGAAACTGCCCAAGGCAGTCCCGAACAACGAGCTCAATCGAAGTTCAGTAGCTCCATCGACGCCCCGTAGATTAGGGGCATGGATGCATACTTAGTGGTGGGATATTATCCCCCAGATGAAAGATTCTTCCCAAAAGCATGGACCTGCAGGATGGTCTGTTTGTTAGTTCACGGCCCATAGGTGTGAACGTCGATTCACACCTGCAATTTTCTAGAGGTGTATCGACCAAGCATTGGGAATTTTGGGAAATTAAACTAGGATCCTATTTAATTCATGGAAATTTATTTTAAGTGTTTTGAAGTTACTTTATAAGCCTAAAACCTAGATTAGAATTCCTTATTCAAGAATTAAACTGCAAGATCAAATAGATTCCTTTCTAGATTCCATTGAAGCTAGGAGCAAGGTTAAGGTAGGATATTGATATATCCATTAAATATTCATAAATTTCGTGGATTATATTCAGTATAGATATGACGTTTCATCCTTGATTATTCTCCCAATCAAGGATCCCATTTCAGAGGCTTTTCAAAGATGTTTAAAACATAGAATTTCCTATTTTGAAATATCACCATGGGTTCTTGCATGAAAGATTTAAGTAAATGTTTTATGTTATAATTGATGTTACTTTAATGTTTTAAGATAAAAAAACTCTATGAATCCATGAATTACATAAATTCCTATTTTGGCTCTAATTTGGGTGAATTGATCATGGCTTCATTTTGTTGTATTCTTGTGTAGATTGTATTGGGCTTTTGAATTATGTATAGATCACGATAAAATTCTTTTTATGCTTCCTTATAATAATGATATTAATATTGTATGTGGCTGATCATTGGTATGGATTGATCACTGGCTTAGTATTGTGTATCTAGCTCTCGGTAAGATCCTTTGTAAAGTGCATTTAATACCTCTAAAACGACTTAGTTGTAACTAGATCCTAAAACTTTTGTAAAGACTTTTTAAGTCCAAAAATGACTTATAACGGTTTTAGGAGGCAGTGTCTAAATTTTTGTGAAGTTCGGAGGTCAAACGTCCAAGAACGTCCATGACGTTCCAAAGGTTTGCCTTAAATCTTTCTTGTGTGCCTTAGTGTATTTCGTCAAGTTTTACGTGTTTGTTTGGGATGAAATTGATGTGAAAAGTATTTAACATGTGTACGAGTATATTCAGGTAGGAAACTTCGGGGAAAAACTCAAAAAGGACCAACCAAGGGTTCCTTGAGGAGGACCCAACTCCTAGCTAAGAGCTGTCAAAACCAGCCTCACCTACGAATGGAAATCGACACCCAGTACGCTGGCCGACGCACCGTAGGTTGTGGGAATAGGTTGAAACTTAGGCTTTGGAGCTTGTTCTCCCATTTGTATAGTCTCTGACCCAAATTACGAAACAATAGGACGGTCCGTTTGTTGGGCTAGGGGGCGTCGATGAGAGACCGTCGATGGCACCTGCATTTTTCTGCAGCTGTCTCGGCCAGCCCAAGGGCATTTTGGGATTTTCACCTAGCCTTCCTAAAAATATTTTGAGGGTTTATTAAGTTCATTTATTGTATTTTATGTAGATTTATAACTCTAGAATCCCTATTCAAGTCATTATATAAAATCATAACCCCTAGACCTCTAAAGAACTCTCTGGAACACTAGTGAAGCTTGAAGGAAGAGTGAAGCTTGAAAGCTGACTTCTCCATTAATTCATCTCAATTTTTGTTGTCTAGAATAATTTAAGGAATTATTTTCATACTTGAATCTCTTTAATTCAAGGATTCAATCTTCAAAATGGGTTTCCAAAGTTGTCTCAAAAGATTAACTTCTAACTTGTGACCTACACATGGGTTCTTGCATAAAACGTTTCAAATAATTGTATTATTATTGAATTGATGTTAGTTTTATTATTTTAACCTAAAATCTTCATGAACCCATGCAAACCATGAATTCCATATTTGACTATAATATGGGTGAATTGATCATGACTGTATACTATTGATTTCTTGTGTGGTTTGTTTCGGGCTGTTGTATTATGAAATAATTATATTATAATCATAATTAGGCTGTCCTAAATTGATTAATTTATATTGAATTCATTTGAATTCATTGTATATTATCATTATTGGATTGAATCTGTGATCATGGCTACTGGTAAGAGACTTTGAGTATTGTGTTTGGTGATGTAACTATGGATTGAAGTTGTGAGATTGGATAGACGGTATGCTTCCATAAATCTATCTTTAATGTGTAGTATAGTATTAAACTATGATGATGATTGGTATGGTCTACTTATGGTGGTTGTGCTTATGTGCTACACTTGTGAACTATGTGGCCTCGTCGACATTACTCAATGAATTTTGAAACAATGTGGCCTCGTTGACCTTAATTTATATATTATGATTTTATCATGTTATAACTTGATTATGTGAGTATTATGAAGGTCATGATGATTTAAGTGTATATGTGAAGTCTAAGCACGAGTTCTCCTAGTAGATGTATGTGTGTCTAGGGGACCTCTTTGGTAAGGTGTTATGATTTGATGGTGAACTAGATAACCTCTTCATATACTTCTTTATGTGAACTACACTATTAGAACAAATGATATCACCGAGTGAGTATGTCTTGGAGAGTCACTCTAAATAAGATGACATTAGAGGACAAAGACACCCGTCATATTCCTTAACCATGTTCCTTCATGGGTTGTGTCCTAGTTCTACCCTTGGGAAGTAGAACACCTTTTATCAAAGTAGGATTGATTCCGGATTCCATGCTTAGATACCAGTGTCTATGTAAGTTATTGCCCTTTTCTCATTATGTGGGATACATGCTAGTATTGGATAAGTTCTATGATGTTTAGGTAGTAGAATTGGAGATTATCTAGACATTGCACGATTAGGCTTTGAAGATGTTATTATGGGCTCCTTTGGTCTTCTCCAAGACCATCATGTGACTGTGCTTATGTGTTTTGATGTATTCTTGATGATATCTCGTGATACCTGAGTTTTATGTGAAGTTACTCTGAAGTCAATGTAAGGTGCTATAAATTGAGTATGTTTTAGAATGTGTATTAAATGTGATGTTTGGTGTTTAAATGTTGTCGTTATGCTTATATAAGAAGTTTTAATATAAAAGTGCATATTGTGATACAAATGTCCGTTTATCATGATTTTATGCATTATGCCATATTAGTGCATGCATTATAATTTTGTAATTGGTACATATTTCCCAAATAAATCTCCTCTATTTAAGCCCTTGTCTGACTTTTTTTTTTTTTTGGAAAAAAGTTTTAGGGAAAAAGGGGCCAAAATATTTTTGGGAGAACAAAGAAAAAAGGTTGGAAGAAATTTTTTGAGAAGAGGTGATAAAAATCAAAGATTAAGTTTTCTTTCAACTAATACTAAGGAAAAAGCTTGAAAATAGATAAAAGATATGTTTAAAGAATATAAAAATAGCGAGAAAATAAATAGAATGAAATGCAAAATATTATATAACTAAACTAGCTTGTAAAATATTTAAACAAAGTAATATCTTTCGAGACAATTTTCGAGTAATAATAAAATATACTAATCATATATAAAATTATGTAAATCATATATATTATCTTAAAATTGTAAAAGTGATGGGATTAATCTAAAATAACTTACAAACTTTTTAAACTTTATAAAATATAATTATTTCAAATTGTTTCGAATTAAGAAATTCAATGATTAATTCATGTTATGGAGGCGCAAAATTGGGTGTTAAAAAGTTGTATTGTGAAGTTGTCAATGTGTGTCTTGAAGATGCGCTGTCTAACTGAGGTATAATATGAATGTGAAGCATGGTAGTGTGTGAATTATGATTATTGTAGCATGATTATGTGTAGAAGTCAAAGGTCTGAATATGGTGGTTATGTGAATAGTGTTATCATATATACTCTCAGACACACTTCGAATGAATCAATGAAGTTAATTAATGAAAATGGGGGATTCCAGGGTAGACATCATTCAAGAGTTGAGATGAAGTGTCTAAGGCCAACCATACTATTCCTAATAACTCTAGTGAATGAAGAAGGAGGATTTTGGGGTGGACACTCTTTGTGAGTTAAGATGAAGTTTTCAGTAGCAACCTCCCTATTCCCAAGAGTTTTCCAAAAAAATGTTGGAGGTTGGATACTCTTCATGACTTGAGATGTAGTATTAGTAACCTCTAGAGATTAGTACATTTCGTGAGTTGCGATGTAGTAACCTATAGCTAATGCATGTCTAGAACTCTGTGGGACCTTATGCTTAGCACCGAGAGGATTTGAAGAAGTGGTGGATCCTCCTCATGAGTAGAGATATTGTATCCAATGTACCTTCTGAAAGAGTACTCTTCGTGAGTTGAGATGAATTATTTATAAGCAATCTCATTATCCCTTTACTATGAGCCCACATAGGTTTAGCTATTGGAGATCCATGTAAAGGTTAAGAGAATGACCCCACTTAAGGCAAGAGGGGATCTTTCATCGGTAGTTGTCAATACCGAGATTCCATGCCTAGCTCTCATGTCCTATGTTGGTTAAATCTAGCCCCCACAAATGAATGTAAATGAACTAAGTCTTCTTAAGGGTGTACTACTTAGGGTAGGTGGTGGAATGGGAAGCTATCTATCCAATGCCTAAGTACACATTTGGAAGAAGTCTTGGTGTGTCCTTATATGAAAATGTATGATGGGTTACTACATGATGTTAATGAGGTAAGTTGACTTTATGTCTAATGTTATTGAAGCATATTGATATTATGTCTAATTTTGATGAAGTTATGTAAATGGTGAATGTTATGTGTCTAGTCTAGGGTGATTCCTAAGGGGCATTAAGTGGAATTAGTATTATGGGATGCTACTTTCACAATGCAGAAAGTGTAACTTGGGGGTTGTCTTGGAGGATGGTCTTCATGTAAAGCTCCTTAATGTCTATATGTTTCCTCTAGTACCTTTAGTAATAGATGTTGACTTGTTAAATGAAATCAAGTATGCTTATATTTAGTAGTCTTAAAGATCACAAAGGTGGGTATTGAAGAGGTTGTATGAGCGGTCTCTTTATGTCTTACCTAGGTGAGTCTCAACTAGGAATTAGAGTTTATAATTTCTTAGGTTACGTAGGTTTATAATATTATGTTGAGGATCAGAGTTATGAAGTGGAGTTGAATCCTACAGAGATATAGGTCGTGGTTTTTACCCTTTATTAGTTGGGGTTTTCGCGATAATATATTCTGTCATTATTTTATTTGCTTTACAAAACCTATCTGCTCTAATATGCAAAGGAACATTTAGAATATACATTTCTTTAGGTAAATTTGGGAGTCAGAATTCCAGTAGAGTGAAGATAACAAGGACATGGAAGAATGATAATGGAGAAACGGAAAGGCCTAGAAAAGAGTAGAAAAAAAAAGGAGTCAACGACAGGTGATTTAGTCGAGAACATGTTATTTGTTGAAAATAAGAAATAGTTTATATGAAAGACCTAGAAGAGCGTTGAAAGAAAAGTAGTAGTCAAGTACAGGTTACTTAGTCAACGACGGATTATTTGCTGAAAAATAAGAAATAATGTACACATGTTGTGCGTTTTTAGAAAAGTATATGATCTATACTTAAGTAGGAAAAAAATTCAAAAACAATATTTACATATTTGAAAAAACATAAGAAAAATATAACAATAAAATAAAAATATGTTAAGATCAAAGGGATAGATGAGGTGGAGAATATTTTTATTTTATTTTTTTAAACCGTTATGATAGAATTCATTTGATTGATCACTAGATTACACCCTTAAATGGTAGAATCATCTTCTTCTTTATCAACATTTATTAGATAATGATATAATAATATTACTTGTACCATTTCAAAATAACAATTTATGACTCGTGTGATTTGTGAATCAACTATATAAAGTACTAATATATCATCACATTTCAAGAATAACACAAGGATTATAATATTTTAAAATAATGACTGGTTTAAATTGCCATACCTTTCCTTTGATTTCTCACATTTATATGTGAAGTTAATACAACAATAAATGCATATGTAAGGTAATCTCGTAAGCTATATTAGAGAAGAAAAGTTGATATATTTGTGTTTGTATTATATGTATCGAGAGAGGTCGATGGTGAATACAAAAAACCCGACGATGTCCATTGTAGAGGATATTTCCATGGACAGGATAACCAATGTAGGGTTTTTCCATGGTCCATTGGATATAATCCTAAGGAGAAAACGACGTTAGTTGTGGTTTTGATTCTTTTTATCGAACTTATCTCTCTAGATTTGTTTGCAAAGAAGTCTTTGTTGTCTATACCATCAGCAGATGGAAAGCCAATAGTTATACATAAAGCTACTCAAATAAGCGAAGACAAAGAACAATTAGGGTCAAGGTTATACTTGATCTAATGGAAAAGCTTCCAAATCATATAAGATTGCAGTTTGAGGATGAAAAAAATTGTAACGACCTCTTTAGTCGTTTTGAGCAGCAGATTTTATTTCTGGAAAAACTGACTGAGACGACGGATCCCACGACGCACCGTCAGGGGCACGACGGACCGTTGCGGGGGTCTCGTTCCAAAACTCTTAGAATTCTGAAATTTGGGTACTGAAATCGACTCTCTGAACTTCGCGACGAAATGGCATGACGGACCGTCACAAGCATGATGGACCGTCACAGACCCTTAGTGAAATTTAGTTTCTGAACTCCGTGGTGGAAGCAGCAGGACGGACCGTCGCAGGCACGACGGGCCGTCACAGGCTGCGTAAACCCTGACTGGGTCAGATTTCTGTTAAATATTTTAAGGGGCGTTTTGGACTATTCGTGCTTATAATTATGAAGTTAGTGGTTTAATATGTATAATTCAATTACTTGGGGGTTAAATGATATAGCCTTGAATTAAATAGTGGGTTACTTTTACTATCTTTATACTTAATTATATGCTAATTAGGGTAATAGAAAAGAGGGTTTGAATAAGAAAAATAGAAAGAACAAAGAGAGGGAGAATCGATTGAGAGAGAGAAACGAAGAGGATAGCGAAGCTTTGGGGAATTTGCTTGCTTGATCACGAATCTTCGGTGGAGGTAGGTTATGGTTTATGCTATTCGTAGTAAACTCTAAATAGCGAATCATATGTGTTGGGTAGTATTATAAAGTCTTCTATATGCTTAATTGTGTGCTTACATGATGTGATTATATAATTGTGATGAATTAGCATGATGAGGCTATTGAATCTTGAATCCTAAATTTACTTTGTTAATGATGATGCCTTGGTATAAAAGAAGGCTTGATGAACTAAAGTAATGAGATTGATAATGCCTTGGTATAAAAGAAGTCTTTATGAAATAAAGTAATGAGATTAGAGAATCGGGTGTCACATTCCGGCACCAGGATAGTAATAGAGGATCGGGTGTCACGTTCCGACACCAGGATAGTATATGGATCAGAGTGTCACGTTCCGGCACTAGGATAGTATATGGATCGGAGTGTCAGGTACCGACACACGAGGAATAAAGATAATGAATCTTGAATTATGATAATATACTAAATCTTAAAGAACTATTTCCCAAATGAGTATGATAGGAGGCGTGAGTCCTCATTGATGTGCTTGGTGTTGTGACCAAGGGTTATGGTAATTGTTAATGTCGCCTGTTAAGAATATTAGTTGATTTTATGTTATTATATGATACATACTATTTTCTATTTTGAGTTGGCCGATGATACCTACTCAGTACTTGTGCCTTGTACTGACCCCTACTTGTATTTGTTTTTCTTTGTTTATTGTGGAGTGCATCAAACGTACCATCGTCTTCAACTCAACCGCAACTCTAGCCAGTCTTCATCAAGCCAGATATCAGGGTGAGCTATTGCTTCTAGCTTGGACTGGATCTTCCTCTTCATGTCTTGATGCCTTGAACTTCCGGCATGGACTAGCTTTTTATTTATTTTTGCTTCTTAGACACTTTTAGATTAGTAATTTGAGGATAGATGTTCTTGTAGTGATGACTTCCAGATTTTGGGGATAATGATTGATAAATTTTAGAAGTTATTTAATCGATTTTCATTAATGAGTTTTAAGTCTTCTGCATTGTATTTTGTTAATTTTGGTTGAAATGTTGGGGTTTAGATTGGTTGGTTTGCTCGCATAGTAGGATTAGTATGGGTGCCACTCGCGGCTCGTTTTGGGTCGTGACAAACTTGGTATCATAGCATTAGGTTCGTTGGTCTCATCACACAAGAACGAGTCTAGTAGAGTCTTAAGGAACGGTAGGGGGACGCCTTTACTTTTCTTTGAGAGGCTATAAGTCTTTAGAAAAATTCCATTCTTTCTTTCTTTCTTTCGTGCTATTACTTGGATCCGATTGGTATCTAGGTGATACAAATTGGTATCTGACCATCTTCGCTCTATTTCGCAGATGGTTAGAATTAGAGCAATGACTGCGCCAACACCAACACCGACAAGGCAAGATGCATCTGAGCCAGCCACTGGGGCTGTAGCTCGGAGAGGAACTGTGGCAAGAGGTCGGGGTAGAGGTCGCGGGAGAACGTCCTCTAGAAGAAGAGGACAAGCACCTGGCCCATCTAGTACTAGGGCGGTGACTCCTCCACCGACTGAGGAAGTAGTAAGAGAGGGTGAGGAAGGGGAAAGTGAGCAAGTGCAGAATGAGGAATTACAACCCCAACCTACCCCAGAGATGACTAATCAGGTTCTTGCTTATCTTAGTGGGTTATCTGATCAAGGCCAAACACCTCCAGTGTTTTCTGCACCAGCACCTCAGGTTTCGGAAGTACGACATGTCGCTGCTGAGGCTCCCCGCATGGATGCCTCATTGGAAATAGGCACGTTTCCTCGTTTGACTACAGGGCCCATAATGACAATTGATCAGCATGAACTTTTCAGTAAGTTCTTGAAATTGAAACCTCCAGTCTTCATAGGTGCTGAATCTGAGGATGCTTACGATTTTCTGGTTGATTGTCATGAGTTACTACATAAAATGGGCATAGTGGAACGATTTGGCATTGAGTTTGTAACCTATCAGTTTCAGGGAAGTGCCAAAATGTGGTGGCGGTCACATGTTGAGTGTCAACCCGCACAGGCATCACCTATGACTTGGGCATCATTCTCTAGCTTATTTATGGAGAAGTATATCCCCCGGACCTTGAGGGATAGGAGGAGAGATGAGTTCTTGAGCCTAGAGCAAGGTAGGATGTCGGTTACCGCATATGAGGCTAAGTTTCGTGCATTATCCAGGTATGCAACCCAGCTTTGTTTCAGTCCACAAGAATGGATTCGCCGTTTTGTGAAGGGGTTGAGGTCAGATTTGCGGATTTCAGCCTTACAGGTAGCGGCTACAGCAAAATCCTTTCAGGAAGTGGTAGACTTCGTGATAGAGGTGGAAGGAGTGAATCCAAATGACTTCACCATGGCATCAACATCTAAATGGTTTCATAAGGGACGTGAGTTTAATGGTTCTTACTCCAGAGGGCAGGGTTTCAGAGGTTATCCAGCCCGACCTATTCAGTCTTCACTGCAGACTGTAGTTGGGGGTCCACCGCAGACCGGTCAACATTTCTCTGAGTATGGAGGCTATCCCCAGACTTCGTCATTCTCACAGAGACATATGCTTGAATCCAGAGAGTGTTATGGATGTGGGGAGACTGGACACATTAAGAAGTATTGTCCAAAACAGAGTTACAGACCTCAAATAGTCAGAGGTAGAGGTGGTCATGGAAGAGGCCGTCATTCTGGAGGACGTGGTGGCCGAGGTAATGGTGGTCACCAAAACGGCCGGGGTGACGGGCAAACTGGAGCAACTACAGCACAACATGGTAGGGGCAACGGTTAGACAGGTGATAGGGCCCATTCTTACGCTTTCCCCAGGCGGTCTGAAGCGGAGACATCTGATGCTGTTATCACAGGTAATCTTTTGGTTTGTGATTGCATGGCTTCTGTATTATTTGATCCTGGCTCCACATTTTCATATGTATCTTCCTCATTTGCTACTGGTCTTAATTTACATTGTGAATTGCTTGACATGCCTATTCGTGTTTCTACTCCGGTGGGTGAGTCTATGATAGTTGAAAAGGTATATAGGTCTTGTCTGGTGACTTTTGTGGGGAACAATACTCATGTAGACTTGGTTATTTTAGAGATGGCTGATTTCGATGTAATTCTGGGTATGACTTGGCTTTCTCCAAGTTTTACAATCTTAGATTGTAATGCTAAAACTGTAACGTTGGCCAAGCCTGGGACAGATCCGTTAGTGTGGGAGGGTGACTACACTTCCACTCCAGTTCGTATAATCTCCTTTCTTCGTGCTAAGAGAATGGTAAGTAAAGGGTGTTTAGCGTTCTTGGCACACCTCAGGGATGATACTACCCAAGTACCTTCAATTGAGTTGGTTTCGGTAGTCCGTGAGTTTCTGGATGTGTTCCCTGTAGACCTTCCTAGTATGCCACCGGATAGAAATATTGACTTTTGCATTGATCTGGAGCCGGATACTCGCCCCATTTCCATACCCCCTTATAGGATGGCCCCATTAGAGTTAAGCGAGTCAAAGGCCCAACTTCAAGAGTTGTTAAGTAAAGGCTTCATTAGACCAAGTGCATCCCCTTAGGGTGCTCCGGTGTTATTTGTGAAGAAGAAGGATGGGAGTTTTCGGATGTGCATAGACTACCGACAGTTGAACAAGTTAACTATTAAGAACAAGTATCCCATTCCTCGCATTGATGACTTGTTCGATCAGTTACAAGGTGCTTGTGTCTTCTCTAAGATTGACTTGAGATCCGGTTATCATCAATTGAAAATACGGGCAACAGATGTGCCAAAGACTGCTTTTCGAACCAGGTATGGGCATTACGAATTTGTAGTAATGTCTTTTGGTCTTACGAATGCCCCTGCTGCTTTCATGAGCTTGATGAACGGGATTTTTAAGCCATATCTGGATCTTTTTATGATCGTATTTATTGATGATATACTGATATACTCAAAGAGTATAAAGGAACATGAGGAGCATTTGAGAATGGTATTAGAGTTGTTGAGGAAGAAAAAGCTTTATGCCAACTTCTCCAAGTGTGAGTTTTGGCTACATTCAGTGTCCTTCTTGGGGCACGTGGTTTCTAAGGATGGAGTGATGGTGGATCCTTCTAAGATTGAAACAGTGAAGAATTGGGTAAGACCTACTAATGTGTCAGAAAAAAGGAGCTTTGTTGGTTTAGCTAGCTACTACCGTCGATTCGTCAAGGGATTCTCTTCTATTGCTTCCCAATTGACGAACTTGACTAAGCAGAATGTTCCATTTGTATGGTCGGATGAATGTGAGGAAAGCTTTCAAAAACTCAAGACCTTGCTAACTACTGCACCTATCCTTACCTTGCCAGTAGAGGGTAATAACTTCATTGTTAAATGCAATGGACTTCGTTGTTTGACTTCCCAAGACAATGGGTAAGTATGACTCTATTTGGGTGATTGTTGATAGGTTAACTAAGTCTGCTCATTTAATTCCGGTCAAGGTGACTTATAATGCAGAGAAGTTAGCCAAACTTTACATCTCGGAAGTTGTTCGATTGCATGGGGTTCCACTCTCAATCATATCAGATAGAGGTACGCAGTTTACTTCTAAGTTGTGGAAAACATTGCACGCGGAATTGGGTACTAGGTTGGACCTTATACCGCGTTCCATCCTTAGACTGATGGTCAGTCTGAGCGAACGATTCAAGTGTTGGAGGATATGCTTCGTGCATGTGTGATAGAATTTGGTGGCCATTGGGATAGCTTCTTACCTTTAGCAGAGTTCTCCTACAACAATAGCTATCACTCAAGCATTGGTATGGATCCATTTGAGGCACTGTATGGGAGGAGATGTAGATTTCCCATTGGTTGGTTTGATGCATTTGAGGTTAGACCTTGGGGTACTGACCTTCTGAGGGAATCGATACATAAAGTGAAATGTATTCAAGAAAAGCTTTTAGCGGCTCAAAGTAGGCAGAAGGAATATGCGGATCGAAAGGTTAGAGACTTGGAGTTTATGACGGGTGAGCAAGTCTTACTGAAGGTTTCGCCCATGAAAGGGGTGATGCGGTTTGGTAAAAGAGGTAAGCTAAGCCCAAGGTATATTGGACCATTTGAAGTACTTAAGCGAGTAGGTTAGGTGGCTTATGAATTAGCCTTGCCTCCAGGACTGTCAGGAGTACATCCGGTATTTCATGTGTCTATGTTGAAAAGATACCATGGGGATGGAAACTACATCATTCGTTGGGATTCGGTTCTTCTTGATGAGAATTTGTCTTATGAGGAGGATCCTGTTGATATTTTACAAAGAGAAGTCCGCAAGCTGAGGTCAAGGGAGATTGCATCCATCAAAGTTCAATGGAAGAATCGACCAGTTGTAGAATCCACTTGGGAGAAGGAGGTTGATATGCAAGAAAGATACCCACATTTGTTTACAGATTCAAGTACTCCTTTTCGCCCTTGTTTCTTTTTCTTGTGATCGTTCGAGGACGAACGATAGGTAAATTGGTATCTATTGTAACGACCTGTTTAGTCGTTTTGAGCAGCAGATTTTATTTCTGGAAAAACTGACTGAGACGACGGATCCCACGACGGACCGTCATGGGCACGACGGACCATCGCGGGGGTCTCGTTCCAAAACACTTAGAATTCTGAAATATGGGTACTGAAATCGACTCTCTGAACTTCGCGACAAAATGGAAGGAAGGACGGTCACAGGCATGACGGGCCGTCACAGACCCTTAGTGAAATTTAGTCTCTGAACTCCGTGACAGAAGCAGCAGGACGGACCGTCGCAGGCACGACGGGCCGTCACAGGCTGCGTAAACCCTGACTGGGTCGGATTTCTGTTAAATATTTTAAGGGGCGTTTTGGACTATTCCTGCTTATAATTATAAAGTTAGTGGTTTAACATGTATAATTCAATTACTTGGGGGTTAAAAGAGATAGCCTTGTATTAAATAGTGGGTTACTTTTACCATCTTTACACTTAATTCTATGCTAATTAGGGTAAAAGAAAAGAGGGTTTGAATAAGAAAAATAGAAAGAACAAAGAGAGGGAGAATCGATCGAGAGAGAGGAACGAAGAGGATAGCAAAGCTTTGGTGAATTTGCTTGCTTGATCACGAATCTTCGGTGGAGGTAGGTTATGGTTTATGGTATTCGTAGTAAACTCTTAATAGCGAATGATATGTGTTGGGTAGTATTATAAAGTCTTCTATATGCTTAATTGTGTGCTTACATGATGTGATTATACAATTGTGATGAATTAGCATGATGAGGCTATTGAATCTTGAATCCTAAATTTACTTTGTTAATGATGATGCCTTGGTATAAAAGAAGGCTTGATGAACTAAAGTAATGAGATTGATAATGCCTTGGTATAAAAGAAGGCTTGATGAACTAAAGTAATTAAATTAGAGGATCGGGTGTCACGTTCCGGCACCAGGATAGTAATAGAGGATCGGGTGTCACGTTCCGACACCAGGATAGTATATGGATCGGAGTGTCACGTTCCGGCACCAGGATAGTATATGGATCGGAGTGTCACGTTCCAACACCAGGATAGTATATGGATCGGGTGTCACGTTCCGGCACCAGGATAGTATATGGATCGGAGTGTCACGTTCCGACACCAGGATAGTATATGGATCGGGTGTCACGTTCCGGCACCAGGATAGTATATGGATCGGAGTGTCACGTTCCGACACCAGGATAGTATATGAATCGGGTGTCACGTTCCGGCACCAGGATACTATATGGATCGGAGTGTCACGTTCCGACACCAGGATAGTAGTAGTGGAGCGGAGTGTCACGTACGGACACACGAGGAACAAAGATAATGAATCTTGAATTATGATAATATAATAAATCTTAAAGAACTAATTCCCAAATGAGTATGATGGGGAGGCGTGAGTCCTCATTGATGTGCTTGGTGTTGTGACCAAGGGTTATGGTAATTGTTAATATCGCCTGTTAAGAATATTAGTTGATTTTATGTTATTATCTGATATATACTGTTTTCTATTTTGAGTTGGCCGATGATACCTACTCAGTACTTGTGCCTTGTACTGACCCCTACTTGTATTTGTTTTTCTTTGTTAATTGTGGAATGCAGCAAACGTACCGTCGTCTTCAACTCAACCGCAACTCTAGCCAGTCTTCATCAAGCCAGATTTCAGGGTGAGCTATTGCTTCTAGCTTGGACTGGATCTTCCTCTTCATGTCTTGATGCCTTGAATTTCTGGCATGGACTAGTTTTTTATTTATTTTAGCTTCTTAGACACTCTTAGATTAGTAATTTAAGGATAGATGTTCTTGTGGTGATGACTTCCAGATTTTGGGGATAATGATTGATAAATTTTAGAAGTTATTTAATCGATTTTTATTAATGAGTTTTAAGTCTTCCGCATTGTATTTTGTTAATTTTGGTTGAAATGTTGGGGTTTAGATTGGTTGGTTCGCTCGCATAGTAGGATAAGCGTGGGTGCCACTCGCGGCTCGTTTTGGGTCGTGACAAAAATATGGTAAGTTGAATGAGATTTTTCACGAGATTGTATATGATAACCCACCTTTGTATTATAATCATTTTAAGCACCGGTATCGTAAAAAAGATAATTGTCGTTTGATGTGGAAATGAAATTAAAACAACAAACAAATTGAATGTGATGCGAGAGAAATATTAAATGAAAAAAAAGGTTAATCAACAATAGGTTGTTGCCACTTCTAAGCAAAATCATACACACTCAATATATGTGTTACGAGTAATATTGGTGTCCAAACAACTACTGAATATAGAGGGAAAATGTAAACAATTGTGGTTGATGTGCCGCGAGTTGGTTCAGGCCAAAAATTAATGGAGTAAGGAAGAAAACTAATGGAGACATCTTATGTTGAAGATGCTGAAAATTCTGGGCAGCATGTTTTGCAATTTTAAATCAATAATATAACTAAAAATTGGACGATGTTGCACACAAAAATTCAACTAGTCGCCGAAGTCTTTCCCCGACTAGTAAAAATAATTCTCCATGTAGTGAAAAGGGTGTGACTGAAAATTTTCATGCAGTGAGAAGAGACAAGATATTAGTAATGTCTCAAGACACCTATTATGTTCAAATAACATTTATGCTTTATCGAACTACTAGAAATTCATCGTTTGACGACCGCAAAAATAGTTTAAAAAATGTAGTAAAAAATGGAGTTTTTCGACGACTTTCTGACTATTTTAGGGTAGTCAGCATATTGAATGTCATAAAATATTTACCAACTACAATATTAAGACTTAGCCGATTAGGGTTGTCGGAAAATATATTCAACTAGTCCTGACCATTAGACTATCTAAATGAATGACTACAGTAGTCTCAAAAATATTAAAACAATAGTTTATTAATTTTAAAAAATCCCAACTAAAGTTGTCGTAGTATTTAAGTACTGAAATATTTGAATTAATATATCTTGCGACAACAGTAAGTCGGCATATATAACTTATTTATAATCATTTAAGTATTTTCTGAGTATTGAGGTCAGAATATATCAAAAATTATTAAATAATTATTTAGGTACTCTCCGGTTGCTGTAGAAGAGAATATTAATTTTTTGAAGAAGTTAGGTCATTTTGCTGATTATTGTGGAAAAAAAATTGCATTTTTATGAAGAAAAAATTGTTTATTTCATACACCATCATTTAAATTATACTACAATTCATTCGTGAAAATTGAACAGTAAAATCAAACATCAAATACATTCCCAATCATTAAAATTTCCATTCAATATAATTATGTTTAAAAGTTCAAGCATCACCTTAAGTAAGTCTAATAAGTATTCAATTTTTATTCTAAACGAAAATAAATTGTTAAAGTATACTAATGATTCTACATGCATGACCTTGCTTATGACAACATATATAAGAGATATGAAGAGTTATAATTGTCTAAGAGTGTTGTTAGAGGTTCTACATTTTAAGTGTATCGCTTGTTGGGTGTTTACTCTATCATTTCCTCACTGGATAGATAAGTTTGATTCTGCCTTAATAAGTACTCAATATCTGAAGTCAAATTCTTATAACTTAAACTCGTGAAAAGATTGTATTGTGAAAGGGAATTTTAATAAAATCTATCATGATTTATTCATTATGAGTATGTGGTGGTTAGTTCAATTTCACTTCGGTGGTAGGTGGTATTGATCAGAATTTGATTGTGGTTTTCTGGAAAAAAAATCATCATGGTGATTATGTTATAGTTCAGCGTGTTTCAGTTTAGATTGAGTTCAATGGTTATTCTGTGAATTGATAAAAGTTTTATTCGGAAGTTCAGTTCTTTGTAGTATATCTTTATTAATGTTCTTAAGGAAGAGCTCACTTGGAAAGACGAACACCGACTGGTAGGTCATAACTGAGCTTTGATAACGTTGTCTATTCTTCCTTCTTCTTCCATATGTTCGAGGACGCACATGGTTTTATTAATGACCCGAAAGGTCACTTTTGGAAACTTTTACTAAATTACCGTTTTACCCATCTCGGTAGTTGCATAGAGTCACTTTTGATAATACTAAATAAACATCTCTTTCTCCCTTTTGAGTTTAAACTTCTAAGCAAAAAATTGAGATCATCTTAAATCTATTTAGACATTTTTTGCTTTAGGTGATGCACACGAAAAAATTGAGATTTCAATTTAAAATTAATCTTGTATCACGAAGTTCTTGATTAAGAAACTATCGATCTATTAGCATTCTCTCAAACACCGGGGAGTTGACTATTAAAATCTTGATAAAATACACCTCAGATATTCTTCATATAAAATTTTCTTGCTTAACCTTCCTCGAGGTGATCAAATGTCGTGTCCGATAAATATTTGAGTTCAAATGATTCTTCAGTATCACTATATACCATCTTCATCGAAAACCTAAAAAAAATAACACGAAGTCAACTCTCAGATCATTGAGAAACCAAAAAAGTACGAAAAATGACCACTGTAAGAAAAAAAATGGTTAAAGCACTACATGCATTCATATAAAAACATTTCAAGTTTGGGAAGCTTCTTTGATGGTGCTTCATATGCTTCTTCAACTTTGAAGAAGAATATCAAGCATCAACAAGGTTTCCCATTAATCCTAACAATGTGAAAGGATTTTATCTGCCCAATATTTTGTTGGTATATTCATATAAACTTTCATATGCTCTTTGCTTGATAAGAAGTTTCCTATATTTTGAATGTCTCGTAATGTAGGTTTGTAGTGTTTTGAATCTTTTTTCCTTAATTATTGGTTATCTATCGCTCTTATCGGATCCTCAAAATCTGAGAGTCAACTTCTTGTTATGTTTCTTCGATTTTTTATGAAGATGATAGTGATACTAACAAATCATTTGAATTCGAAAGTTTGTTGGACATGGCATTTTATTTCTACCTTTTGTTGCAGACTAAAAAATAAAAGAAAATAATGATTTTAAAATTTAATCCAATCCACATTAACATCGGAAACCAGAATCCAGTTTCACAAAGAGATAGAAAAAAACAACTATCTTCTTTGACCCTTTGGTCATTGTATTCGAAAACCCAATCAAAGATCAAAATTTTGAAAATCATCTACAAAATATAAACCTTTATCAAAAGCTTTAAATACCTCAAACAATAATGCAAAGTAGATATCGTTTCAAACCAAAAAGGTCAAAGAAAATTGAATGCAAATCATAACAATTAATCAACGTATTCCTGAAAATCACATCAACAATTCGAGAATAAGATTGGAAAGTTAATGTGAATAGAAAGCATTGGGAGAGATCATTTATACTAATGGCGTTGAAGCATTTTTGCTGCCTGTAATACCACGTACAAATGGGTGGGGGCTTTCAAAACAAAAAAAACACCTACACATTAGTGTACATTAAACGTGTTTATCAATTTTTTCTGAAATTCATAGCATGAGGATAAAGAGTGAGAGGAATGGAATACCTTCTCATAGCCCTCTAATAGTTAGATTCTAAAAACTTTTTTGTCCACTTCCCGATTGATATGCATTTGGGAGAGGAATAAAATCTACAATTGTAATGGAATACTTTGTAAAATACCTGTAGACATGAAGTGTATATAATATCAAATGAGGGCCACAATAAGGGGTCAAATCCTGGAAAAGTTCCCTTTTCAAGAAAAGGAAAACAAAGGCTATGAGTTATTTGACTTTGCTCTCCTTTTTTTAAGAAAGGGAACTTCTCCCTTATTATTTCACTTTTTTGGTACTATCACTTCATTCATACATATATTTTGAGAAGTGTTTCAATATTATTCTAGAGTTTATTCGTCTCTCTGATGCACATGATTGCTAAGGTATCACTCCATGCTGCAATTCAAATATTTCTTATATCTATTCAAACAAACATTTCTTCAATGATTATTGATCATCCTTGCTTCACACTGCACCATTAAAAGTTATGAGTATAAGGAAATATTTTTACCTATGACGGCAAGCTACTAAGGAAACATTTTAATAACATATTAATTAGGGTAACTAAGGAATTCAAATGATTAAAATTTAAAATGTCCTGTAGAATCCTACTTTTTTTCCATCTTGTGGAGTCTTAGGATAATATCTATGAGAAACACAACGAATGCTGATAACTTATTTTAATAAGCAAAAACAACACAGTAGTAGAAAGACCAAAAAAACAAAGCGGAAATTGAGACGTCATAACTAAGAAAAGCCATAAAAGAGAGGAAAAGACAATGTAACAGCTCATATACCAAATCTCATAAATAGGTACGCACAACATTGTGTTAACCTCATAATCGAATGATTTAATAATCAGAAATGCATATACTGACTAGTCACTTGATGTAGGAAAGGAACGAGATAAGTCACCAAAGCACATACTCTCAATCCAGATGATTGCAGGAATCAAGTGAATAATGACCAAATCTAATCAAGAAAGGGAAGTGAATATTTGATCAATCAGATCAAATTTCATAGTTTGCAAGAATAAAAGGAGACACACAAGGAAAATATTTCACAACTTGCACATATTAAAGGAAGAGAGACAAGGAAAATCTCTCTAGTTAAACAAGATGGACAAGATAATTAAATTAAGGTACAATCAAGGAAGAGATATCGGTATTTAAATTTGGATACTATCAAGGATTTCAAACAAACACTGATTATCGAGAATGATCTTTAAAACAAAAAAAGTGAGTTAAAAGACTAAACAACACAACTTGATGTAATTAGTTAAACATCACCTAATTTAAAAATGTTAATCTAAATTAAACCTCCATTCTTGAGCATTGAGATCAAAACAAGAGACAAGATCTAAAACTAATAAAGTTATATCTAAACACCTTTATTTAGTGAACTAAAATATGTATTCATAATCGCTAAAAAAAACTTAACCTAACACTTCACATCAATGAAGAAGGAATACGAGTGTTACTTGGTTTTTTGCAGCGACTGGATCTCGAGCCTGGACTTGACGAATTCCAACACCACTCTGACTCAAAATTGTCGCGAATCAACGAAATTTCAGCGACGAAAATATGAACTCCCAAAAACTTAGTGGGGTGTTCTTTTTCTCGCCTCCAAAAACTCCTCCCCTAAGAGTAAGAGTGATGGAGTTTATATAGCACAAACTCTAGGTCGAAATAGAAGGGAAAACAATGTGGGACTCTGGAAATTTTCAAATCCCGAATTGGGTCTTGGGTCTCTTAATGTAAAATGGGTTTAACAAATTTGGGCCAAAATTTTGGGTTAAAGGTCATATGATGGTCCAAATATGGACTATATAAAAGTCCCTTAAGAGAGTTTCAAAGGGAAATGAAATGGATTATAAAGTCAAATAATTACTCGAGCTTCTTAACTTTACCAACATAAAAATAATTATTTTAAAAAGGAAGATCTAAATAAATTTGCTAGTTTTAAAGAAAATAAGTTGTGTACTTAATTGAAACTCTGTTTTTGGTAAAATGATTTTTTAACTATTTATTCAAGTTGAAAAATTATATAAATCTATATATTTTAAGTATAAAGATATATAATCCATATGAAAAAGTGTCAAAAAAGTGTTTGGAAGATAATCTTGAAAGTATTTTTGATTTTCAAAAACAATTATTTCCAATTGTTCAATATTTGTGAAGCTTAAAAATTAATCGAATCGTGGAGCGTTAAAATTGGGTGTGAACTGGTATCATTACTATAACATATATCGACGCTACTTCAATAGAAAGCCTAATTAAATCGAACTCTCTAATAGTTTCCTTCTACTATTCTTAATTTACCCATTATGAAATCAAGCTCTTCAATAAATTTAGGAAATGAAAATCACAAAATTAACTCATATATCCACTAACAAATAGACTACTGGTACAAGATTTAGATTTGTCTTAACATGATATGACAATAAAGTAATAAAATTAAAATTTTAGGTATATCATCTTCTTAGTGTTTGCCCCTTATTTGATTTTAGTTGTAGAAGATTTATTTGCATATATTCACACATAAAACGAAAAAATAAAAAACAAAAAAAAATATTGATTTAGAAATTTTAATCAGTCTACTTCAACATCAAAAATCGAGAACGAGCTTCAGAAAAAAAAACAAAGGAGAAAAAGTCAACTATCTTATTTTTACCCCTTTTGTCATTACAATTCACAAACCCAATCAAAGATAGAAAAAATTGAATGCAAATCAAAACAATAACCAACATATATATACACGAAAATTGCAGCAAAAATGTGAGAAAAAGGTTCGAAAGTTACAGTGATAATTAAAGGTCCGAATACTTCCTCGCCCCCTCTAATTTTGAGTGTGTTAGAACGAGAAATATTTTGATAATTGACAAATAGAGGAATAGATGAAAGGAAGCGGTTGCGCCAATATGTGCTTTTGAGACCGAATCTGACTAGGATTAGGAGAAACGTCAACCACGCGAATTAAAATTTATAAAGCTATGTAAGTGTTGCTTTTTCGACAAGAAACCATTACATAAAGTTTCCATTTATGAAGGAGTACGCATGCAAAATAGTTTTCGTAATAAATTAGAAAAACTAGAAAAATTAGGAAGTAAAAGTAAAGAAGGAGAATAAAGTCTAAAAGAAGTACAAAGTAGAAACTTGCCATGTGAAATTCCAAATTCGAAGTAGAAGAGGAAGTTGAAACCAAGTAGAAGAAGGAGTTAGTGATTAATAAAGTTTCTTATTCATTTAAGGTAAACTGTGTGTAAGTATTTCCTTCAAAAGATGAATGCAAGGAGGAGTCCTAACGTGTGAAGGAGTTCGAGTCAAGTTCGATTTAAAGAAGTTTCAATAAAGCGGCGAAGACTAAGTTAAGTTGAAAAGACTTAGGAGAGTTTCAAATTCTATAAATACCTCAATTGTTTTGGGTTCTAAATTTGTGAATGGAAAATGAAGAGTTGCGACTTTTATGAATAGTTTTGACTTTTATGAAAGGTTGTGACTTTAATGCAAAGTTGTGACTTTTATGAAAATTTACGCCTTTAATGAAATGTTGTGACTTTTATGGGAAGTTGTGGCTTTTATGAAAGATGACGACCTTTCCAAAAGATTGTGACTTTTCCAAAGGTTTATGACCTTTCCTGTAAGGCACAATAAGAACCTTTTCGTACTACCCTTTATTTCGATAAATTGAGAGATTTTCTCTCATTTTAATAATAGAAATTTCGGACTTCTTCTACTACTTCTATATCTAGTATTCTAAGTGTACTTTGCTCTAGTTGAGTGGCTCGCTGACACTAGCGTTTTCGATATACCCTGGTGATTGAGATCAATCTATCCTGGAAGGACATATTCTAATCAAACCTCAGATACTAGAGGGGAATAATTTCCTTCAGGAGACATTGTGCATTCAGTGGTCTTGATCTACTTTTTGTTTTTTGAAATTCTTTTATGTGTTACAGATTTTAGATTTGTGAATTAATTTATGTTCTTCTGTTCCTTACTGGTTCATTAAACTTTGGTAACTTCGTGTTTCTGCAAAGTTTGTTGGAATCAATAAGATTCTCTAACACAGATTGACAACAATTCATGTTTAAGAAAAATATTTTGTATACTTTTCTAATTTTTTTCTTATCTAGTTTATCTACTACTTTTAATTTTCTAGTCATGAAAATATTCTTAAACTTTGTTTTGGATTATTAAGTTCTTAAAAGTTTTGTTTTAAGTATTTTAGGAATATAAAATGAACAACAATCTTAAGGAAATTATTATACTATAATTATTTTTTGTATTCTACTGATTGAGAGAATCTGATCATAGAAGTAGAAGATAAATGCATTACTTCTCCATAATTCATTGCTTTGTTTAGAAACTTCGAAGTGAGAATATAACAGAAAAAGATTTTTTTTTTGGTATTCCAATTAATTATGTAACCTTCCTATTATTCATTTAAGGAGGAAAAAAGTTTCTAAAGGTTAACAATATTTATATTTAACATGTATGCCTTTGGAAAAAGTTCTGCAAATCGTATGATTTTCAAATGAATTTTCCGTGGCAAATAGTGTTACCTTTAAAATTCACTAGTTTGCAGAGTGAGACATGGATATTTTTATTTGATAAAATAGTATGCCAAAATGTTATAGTTGGAAGATTATTTGGAATGAAAAAAAAACATTTCTATGTGATAATCTAAGAATATGTTTTATTTTGTTTCGAATTAAAAAAAAACCTTTGTAGTTTTGTACTCACTGTCAATTTGATTGTGTCTGATTGTTGTAGACTAAAAAACTTTTGTTGTTTTCTACTCTGAATATATTGGACTTTGCAATTGCTTTGAAGAATATGAAAACTTCACATGATAAGTCAGTGTTGTACTTTTTATGTTCTATAAACTTCATTGTTACTAAATAGAAAAATTTGTACAAAATTTTGTCTTTATTGTTAGTATTCTAAATGCTAAGTAGTATGTCTATTTGTGATAGACGAGAAAGACCAGCGACTTAGAGTTAGTGTGTTTGTGCCTCTATGGAATGAACTTTGATGCTTTGTAAAGATTGTCAAAGAGAATTGAAACTCTATAATTCTTTCGTAGAATAATATTTTCAAAAGAGGTTTTGATACTAGAAATGACTTTTTTAGAGTATGGAAAAATATGTGAAAAATTTTATTTTCAAATAATTAAAATAATTTTTATACCACATTTACAATGTGGGGGTTCTTTGCTTATTATTAGACTTGGTGTCTAATTTATCTTCGGAGCAAAAGATATGAAATTCAAGGATACTTTTGTATCATGTTAGGGTTTCTTTATTACTAGTATATACTGTGACTAGTATGAAACAACCAAATTATATATATAGTTGTTCAAAATAATCGTGTTCTTTTATGAAGAAAGTCTCGCTTAAAATGTTGTGATTGTTCATGAAAAGATATGTCTATTATATTAAATGTATTTGCGTAGTCATGAATATTGGTGAATAGTCATTTGTTATGTTTTTGTAAAAGTAACATTTGGACTATATTGCCTTTATTTAACCCGATGAAACTTTGTTCATGGGTAGTTCTATAACAATCAAATTTAAAGTGATGGAAAGGTCCTTCTGAAAAGGACATTTGACAAGGTGATGACTCTAAACAATATTTGTATCATAGAAAATTGTAAAAAATAGGAACAAAAAATCAGTGAAGAAAAAGCTACCTCGCAAAGAGCTTTTTGAAATGAATGTTTTTATTTTTTCTTACTTTATTGAGTCAATGTTTGTGACATGAACACTTGGGGCATGTCAATTACAAAACCTTGTAAGGAAAACTGATCAACATAGAAGTTTTCACTAACTTTGAGTGCAGCAAATAAAAATTTAAAGTTTATGTGGTATCCAAGTATGCTGAGCATCTTATAAATATGTTAAAAGGAATTTTAATCCCTAAAAATAGATTTACAGTGACATTTGTGATATGAAGTCAATACCATCTTGTAGTGGGAAAAAGTATCTCGTTACTTTAATTGACAATTGCATTTAAAACAAAGAACATTGTCTATTTTCTTAATGGTAAGGATGAAGTAATAGAAATGTCTAGACAATATAATATTGAAGTTGAAAATAGTTGGGAAAAACATAAGAAGTGATAAGAATTGAGAGTATGAATCTCCTTGTACAGACATATGTTTGGAAAGTGGATTTATCCATCAAACTACAACCCTATTCGCATCAATCTAAAAAATAATAATTGAACATTGAAAGAAATTATGGATGCATTTGTAGAAGTTCGGGTTTACCACAAAACCTGTGTGGAGGAACTATCCTTATTGCAAAAGGAAACAACAAAAAAAAATTGTCTTTTCATAAAGAAAGCAATTTTGTTTGTTCACTACAGAATCTATTCCATATGAGAAATGGAAAGGAAGGAAATCCAACTTGAAATATTTCAAAGTGTGGGGGTGTCTAGCCAATGTCCAAGTTCCTATTCCTAAAAGGATTGAAATAGAACCTATGATTGTGGACTGTAAAATTAGACTTAAGTAGTCTAGTGAAAGGTTTAAACGACCTTTGAAAGAACAAAATGAGAATGTACTTAATAAAGAGATTTAGAGGTGTAGTAAATGTCAAGGGACATATACTTCCTTCGAATAAGATTTTGTAACATTTCTTGTGACTTATGTAGGAAAATCCTTTTGGACAAATGTTATCAATAGTGTGATTGATGTAACCTTGAGCAATCCTATTGGAAGTTGGTTGATCTTCCTCCAGGAAATAAAATTTTGGGTTCAAAGTGAATCCTCAAAAGGAAAATGAAAGTCGATAGAACTACTGAAAAATATACAACAACAATTTGTGTCAAAGACTTTAGAAAAAACAAACAAGGTTTTGATTTTGTTGATATATATACTCATCAGTAACTAGAATTGTATCCATTCGGATGCTAATATTATTATTGTAATAGATGACCTCCAAATTCATCAAATGAATTTGAAACATTTCTCTTAAACTAAAAATTGGAGGAACAAATTTACATGAAACAACCTGGAGGTTTTATTGTTCCTGGTGAATAAGAGAAAATGTGCGAACTTGTTAAGTCACATTATGGTGTAAAACAAGCACCCAAAACAATGACATAAGAAATTTGACCAAACCATGTTGGCAAATGGATTTAAGAAAGATAGAACTGATAAATGGGTTCACATTCAAATTACAAGGTCATTGTTTGTTTGTATATTTGTGATATGTTGATCATCAATATATAAACTAATGACATAAATGCTACTAAGAATATGCTTGAAAGCAAGCTTGGAATGAAAAATTTGGGAGTTGCTGATGCGATCTTATATATAAGAATCCTTTGAACTCCATAACGTTTAACATTTACACGGTATCATTTCAGTGAAAAAGTACTTGACTAGTTCAAATATTTGGATGTCAATATTGTCAAGCCTACAATAAATGTTAGTTTTACATTTCAAAAGAGTGAAAGCGAAAGTGATTCACAATTGGATTATGCTAGAGTATTGGAAAGTGTGATGTACATCATGAAGTGTGCGCGATCATGTATAAAATATTCTATTAGTAAACTGAGTCGGTAACAAGTAATTCCAATCAAACTCATTAGATGCCAATAAATATAGTTTTGGAGTATTTAAACAGAACTTTAAACGATGCCTTGAATTATAATTATATCCAACAGTATTAAAAGGATATAGTGATACAAATTTGATCACTGAACAAATGAAGTAAAATCCACAAGTGGATATATACTTATTCTTGGTAGAGGAGCAGTCTCTTGGAAATATATCAAAAGAAACATGTATCTTTACCTCTATAATGATCTTTTAGCTGGGTGCTCAAGATAAGGTCGGTGAATAAGTTGAAAGACTCCGGAATCTCTTGATAGATAATCTATTTGGGCCCAAACCATTAGCACTAGTGTGCATAACTTTTATAATGAAGATGTAATAGGTATGTGATGGAGCATGATGTATAACAAAAAATCTCGTCATATAGGACATAAACATGATATCGTTAAAAAACTACTCTCTAGTGGAATTATCAGAATTGACTATGTAAAGTCAAAGGATAATGTGTCGGATACACTTATAAAAAGGCCTAACTATATATAAAGTTTAAAGATCATCTAAGGGAATGGATTTACGACTTAGGACAAGTTAGCATGGCAGTAACTCTGTCTAGCAGACTCGAGACCCCAAGAGCTAGATTCAAGGAGAAAAATAAAGTTGTGTCTGATGATTCGTCATTGTCAGCAAACTCAATCCAATCTCATGATGAATACAATGCTCAGGGACAAGGAAACAACATTAAGTCTTGTTAATGAGTTAATAAAGCTTAATGGTTTCAATGATTTGCTATGTTTGGCAGAGCTATCCAAATAGTGTATTTACACAATAACACAGTTAGAAATCACGTATGTGAGTGTGAAGAGTAAGCCACTTCAAAGAGGATGATTGTCAAAAAGCCCATCTCTCTATACACTCATGAAACCAGGAGATAATCATGGCTGAAATGAACACAATCGTAAGAACCCTAAACGGTAAAGGGTTAATTGTGTGACATATGGCTGTCTAGGTATACACCGAAGCTCAACGGTTCAAAGATATCACATCTACCGATTTACCGAGTATATGCGACATATGTTAACTATGGAAATTCCAAGGGGAAACCTACATATCCATATGCAATTAATTCTTGCTTGTAAAGTACACATACTTGTGCATTTCTTTGTCTAGGAGTCATTCCCCATTCATGTGGGGATTTTTGGGTTTTAAATGTGTGAATGGAAAATAAAGAGTTGTGACTTTTATTAATAGTTGTGACTTTATTCAAAGGTTGAGACTTCAACGAAAATTTGTGACTTTTATTAAAAGTTGTGACTTTTATGAAAAGTTGTGAATTTTACGAAAAGTTGCGACTTTTATGGTAAGTTGTGACTTTCATGGAAGGTGATGACCTTTCCAAAAGACTATGACTATTTAAATTATTTCTGACCTTTCCAAAAGACTATGACTTTTTAAATGATTTGTGACCTTTCCGGTAAGGCATAATAAGAACCTTCTCTCACTACCCTTTGTTTCTATAAATTGAGAGATTTGCTCTCATTTTAATAATAGAATTTATGTACTTCTTCTACTACTTCTAAATCTAGTATTCTAAGTGTACTTTAATGTCGTTGAAAGGCTTGCTGACACTAGAGTTTTGGGTGTCAATACACTTGTGATTGAGATCATTTTATCCTGGGAGGAAATATTTCAAATCAAACCTCGGATACTAGAAGGGAATAATTTCCTTATGGAGGCACTGTGCATTTACTGGGCTTTATCTTCTTTCTGTTTTTCAAAATTCTGGTGTGTGTTACATATTTTATATTTGTGAATTAAATTATGTTCTTCTGTTCTTCACTGGTTCATTAAACTTAGGTAACTTCATGTTTCTGAAAAATTTGATGGAATCAATAAGATTCTTTAAACACAGATTGACAACAATTCTTCTTTAAGAAAAATATTTCTTATATTTTTTCTAATATGTTTCTGATCTAGTTTCTCTACTACTTTTAATTTCTAGTCATGAAAATATTCTTAAACTTTGTGTGTATTATTATGTTCTTCAAAGTTTTGTTTTAAGTATCTTAAAAATATAAAATGAACAAAAAATAGTTCATTGAAGAATTTTGTAAACTTACATAGTGACAAGATTAGAACACGATCAAGAGCTTGAGAGAATTATTAGATTTATTGGGGAGTGTTGCGCGTTTTTGAGGAAAACGTTGTAAGATTGTAATTAAGAGTTTTGATTACTTTCAAGTGTGTGTGTGTAGGATTCATCCAACAAGTTTGAGAAACTTGATGCATGTTAGAAGACATGAACCTGGGTTTTTTTTGTCTTTGATAGCAAGGCATTACAGATTATAATTTCTTAGCTAGGAATTAGAGTTTATAATTTCTTAGGTTACATAGGTTTGTAATCTTTTGTTGAGGCTCAGAGTTTATGAAGTGGAGTTAAATCCTACAGAGGTGTAGGTCATGGTTTTTACCCTTTACGAGTTGGGGGTTTTACCGATACTATATTCTATCGTTATTTTATTTTCTTTACAAAACGTAACTGCTCTTATATACAAAAGAACATAGAGAATATACATGTTCTTTAGGAAAATTTGGGGAACGGAATTCCAACAGAGTGAGGATTACTGGGACATGGAAGAATAAAAATGGAGAAATGGAAGACCTAGAAGAGAGTAAAAAGAAAGAAAAAGTTAACGACACGTGATTTGTTGAAAACAAGAAATAGTGTATATGAAACACCTAGAAGAGAGTAGAAATAAAAAAATTATTCAAGGACAGAAGATTTAGTCGAGGACGGATTATTTGCTGAAAAATAAGAAATAGTATACTCATGTTATGCGTTTTTAGAAAAGTTAACTTTAGTTGCAACTGAACTATTAATAACATTTTTATTTCTTTTATATGATCTATACAAAAGTAGGGAAAAAATTATAAAAATATATTTACATATTTAAAAAAATAAGAAAAATATATAATAAAAATAAAAATAAGTTATGAGCAGAGACTTAGATGAAGTAGAGTATATTTTTATTTTATTTTATTAAACCATTATGATTGAATTCATTTAATTGATCACTAGATTACACCCTTAAATGCCAGAATCACTCTTCTTCTTCATAAACATTTAATAGATAATTATATAATAATATTTCTTGTGCCATTTCAAAATAACAATTTATGACTCGTGTGATTTGTGAATCAACTATATGAACTACTAATATATCATCACATTTGAAGAATAACGCAAAGATTATAATATTATAAAATAATGACTGGTTGAAATTGCCATACCTTTTCTTTGATTTCTCACATTTATATGCAAAGTTAATCAAACAATAATTGCATATCTAATATAATCTCGTAAGCTAGATTTGAGAAGGAAAGTCGATATGTTTGGGCTTGTGTTCTATGTATCGAGAGAGGTGGATGGTGAATACTAAAAACTTGAAGGTGTCCATTTTAGAGAGTTTTTCCATGGACAGGAGAACCATGTAGGGTTTTTCCATGGTCCGTTGGATATAATCCTAAGGAGAAAATGACATTAGTTGTGGTTTTGAGTTTTGTTATCGAACTTATCCATCCATATTTCTTTGTAAAGAAGTCTTTGTTGTCTATAGCATTGGCAGATGGAAAGCCAATAGCTATAGATAAAGCTAGTCAAATCAAGCCAAGACCTGGAAGAACTAGGGTCAAGGTTATAATGATCCAATGGATAAGCTTCCAAATCATATAAGGTTGTTGTTTGATAACTATTTATTCAAAATGATAATGAGACACAGACACCAAACCTAGGACCACAAGTGATCCCAAGATAAACATGCTGGCATGATCATGAGCATACTAATGATAATAAACTGAATGCCGAAGCTAAATCATAATTTAAAATGAAAAGATGGGGAATACCCATATTCTATAAGTGTGTAAATGATATCAATGAGATTAATACAAAGAAGTTATTAACTCAATACTAAGCTGAAACAAACTATGTCTTAAAATAGCCTCCAAACTGGACTAGAAATAATGGGACAAGCACCAACTAAATCTAGCAAACATTGAAACTAAATGACTAAAAGGCTGAAAAAGAAGCACATGACTATTGTCCTCGGAGAATGACTCACCACTGAATATACTTAACTGGAGATTGGAAAATTGATCTATGCGTGATTTGAATACTGAGAACCTGAATATTAATCACGAGAAGATGTAGCACACGTATGCGTTAGTACTTGAAGGTACTGAACATGTAGAATACAGTAAAGCTAAAACAAAACATAACTGAAAAAGCTCAAAAGGATGTATAATAATTTGAACATAATATATTGAATTATGACCTAACTACATATAATGACCAATTTATAACATGCTGAAACTGAATAATAAATATACTGATATATGGTCTATGCAAGAGAGCCTGATTGAAATGTGGGAGCTACTAATCACCGTAATAAAACCACATGATCTAAATGTGGATTCTGATGTATACGCACCATCGAGAGGACCCAATATACCCTGCCATATGTATGAAGGCTGGCGTGATCACGAAACTGATTGCCCATAGAAACGACTTACAACCTACTTGGCTAGTAGTTCTGGGACTATTAGGTATGTCGAACCCTAGTCCAACTCTGTATTATGCTACTCCCATTGATTTATGTAGTTATCTGACTATGTCTGAATTTCTGTAATTGTTTTTTAGCTCAAAACTGAATATGTAAATTGGGAATGCAACATTAAATCTGATAATGATGCATTAAAACTGAAGCATGTATAACTGCATAATTGAAGTATCTGACCTAGCCTGTGTAATTCAAGAACTAAAGAAATACAAATCTAGAGTTTTGAATTTCATGCGATAATTTGAGTAACAACATGATAATCTTATTTGGAACATATATTTTAACTAAATCATGAAGTTCTATTGTAATTCTAGGGAACCTTGGTTTGATCATGATAAAACAATCAAGAATTAATTTAAAACTAGGGACCCAATGGGTGAATGGATCCCACCTGTGAAATCCGACATATTTGGTGATGAAATTCACGGAGATAGACTTAGATTTAGTGGCTAGAACTGCTGGAATCTTATTGCGTTCATAAACTAGGGTTCTTGACCTTTTTCTCCTCTCTTGCTCCTAATTTTCTAACTTTTGATTTATGATTTGGACTTAGGTAAGTTCTTGTTATGTTTCTAGGCATAAACTAACTAAAATATGATGATTTAGAGTCAACACGACGTATCATAGGTTTAAATGAAGTGGGAAAAGACAAAAAGACCCCTGGGTAAGTTGTTGTCGGACCAAATGACGATTAGGACAGACGGTACGTTGTTTGGTCCGTAGATTGGGTCTCTTCAATAGGTCTTTACTAAAAAAGAGATAATGTTCTACTCGGAGATCTAATTTAAGCAAGGTCGGTGGCTATGGAAAGGTAATTCAATTATATATCTGTCGATAGGTCATAGGACACCTAATTCATTTTGTGCTAAAAGTAATGACCATTTGAAGTTAATCCAACTGCATTTCCCCCTTAACATTCTGCTAATTGCCACCTATGGTCAGACCTACGGACCGTGCTGGTCATCCGTGGCTCTTGTCAGAGAGCGGTTGAATAGGGTGTTAATCGACGGTCATTCACTATGAAGTGTAGTCTGACTTATAGACCGTAGGTCTGTCCGTTGATCATGACTTAATTAAATTCCCCTGTGCTGATATTTTGGGGGTTTTTGACCCCATTGATGGATGTGCAGGATGGACCGTTGGTCAGTCTACGATCCGCCATGGCCCCGTTGGTTGCACTTGTAGATTTTTCTGAAAAAATCTGGTTTATGGTCTGTTTTGGATATCGAGTGTTACAGATAAATTATACGAATCTATATATTCTATGTATAAAGAAATATAATCCATATGAAAATATGGCAAAAGGTGTTTGGAAGATAATGTTGCGAGTATTTTTGATTTTCAAACACTATTATTTCCAATTGTTCAATATTTAAGAAGATTAAAAATTTATCGAATCGTGGAGGGTCAAAATGTGGAATCAACATGTATCATCACTATAACATATATTGACGACACTTCAACCGAAAGCTTAAATAAATCGAACTCTAATAGTCTACTTCTACTATTCTTAATTTGACCATTAAAAAATCAAGCTCTTCAATATTTTTATGAGATGAAAATGACAAAATGAACTCATATATCCACCTAACAAAAAGACTACCGGTACAAGATTTACAATTTTCTAAACATGATATAACAATAAAGTAATAAAACTAATGTTTTAGGTATATCATCTTTTTAGTGCTACCCCTTATTTGACTTTAGTTGTAGCGGATTGATTTGCATATATTCACACATACAACTAAACAATAAAAACAAAAAAACCATTCATTTTAGAAAGTTAATTTATTGAACTTCAACATCAGAAATCGACAATGAGTTTATAAAAAAGGAAAAAAATCAACTATCTTATTTTTACCCCTTTGATTACTACTATTCACAAACCCGATCACAGATCAAAACTTTGAAAATAATCCACATCTCTATATATAAATCTTAATCAAAAGTTTTAAACACAGAAAAGGGTAAAGGAAAAAAATTAATGAAAAATTAAAGCAATTAACCAACATATATATGCCCGAATATTGCAGCAACAATTGGGGAAAAAGCTCCGAAAGTTAGTGTGATAATTAAAGTTACACACCTCGTATAAAGAATTGCTCCTTTCCGAATACTTCCTCGCCCCCTCTGATTTTGAGTGTGTTAGAACGAGAAATTTTTTTATAATTTAAAAATAGAGGAACAGATGAAAGGAACTGGTTGCGTCAACATCTATTTTTTCAAACTGAATCCGACCGGGATAAGGAGAATGTCAACCTCGCGAAGTAGAAGTTATAAAGTTGTGGAAGTATTTCTTTTTCGACAACCAACCTGTATATAAAGTTTTCTTTTGTAAAGGATTGCACAGACAAGATAATTTTTTTAATCAAATCGGTAAACTAGACAAACTAGGAAGCAAAAGTAAAGGAGACAAAAGCCCGAAAGAAGTAGAAAAGCAAAAACTTGTCACGTGAACTTCAAATTTGAAGTAGCAGAGAAAGTCGAAACCAAGTAGAAGCAGGCGTTAGTCATTAATAAAACTTTCTTATTCAGTTAAGGTAAACAGTGTGGATGTTTTTCCTTTCAAAGCGTAATGCAAGGAGGAGCCCTAACGTGAGAAGGAGTTCGAGTCATGTTCGGGTTAAAGATGTTTTTTGAAAGCGGCGAAGGCTAAGTTGTGTTTAACGATACATAGGATAGTTTCAATGTCTATAAATATCGCAATAGTTCATTGAAGAATTTTTTGCATTTACATAGAGAGAAGATTAAAACATGATCAAGAGTTTTGAGATTTATTAAGTAGTGTCGCGAGTTTGTGAGGAAAAATTTGTACGATTGTAATTAAGAATTTTTATTACAATCAAGTATATGTGTAGGATTCTTCTAACAACTTTGAGAAACTTTACGGATGGTAGAAGACTTATACATGCGGGGTTGTGTCTTTGGTAACTAGGAATTACAGTTTATAATTTCTTAGCTAGGAATAAGAGTTCAAAATTCCTTAGGTTACATATGTTTGTAATCTTTTGTTGAGGCTCGAGTTTGATGAAATGAAGTTAAATCCTACATAGGTATAGGTCCTGGTTTTTACCCTCTATGATTTGGTGTTTTTGCGGTAATATATTGTGTTACTATTTCTTCCTTAGACAAATTTGGGGGTCAGAGGTCCAACAGAGTGAAGATCACTGGGACCTGAAAGAATGAGAATGGAGAAATGGAAAGACCTAGAAGAGAGTAGAAAGAAAAAAACTAGTCAAAGACAAGTGATTTAGTCGAGAACATGTGATTTTTTAAAAACAAGAAATAATGTACACATAAAGACCTAGAAGAGAGTACAAAGAAAAAAAAAGTAGTCAAGGACAAGTGATTTAGTCGAGGACATGTTATTTACTAAAAAACAAGAAAAAACACATGTTGTGCGTTTTTAGAAAAGTATTTTTTACTTGCGGCAAAACTTTTTTAAATAACATTTCTATTTCTTTTATAGGATCTATATGAAAGTAGGAAAAAAATTCTAAAAATATATTTAAATATTTAAAATAAAATAAGAAAAATAAAAAAATAAAAGTATGTTATGAGCAGAGAGTTAGATGAGGTGGAGTATATTTTTATGTTATTTTATTAAACCGTAATGATTTACTTCTTTTGATTGATTACTCTTCTTCTTTATTAATATTTAATAGATAATTATTTAATGATATTAGTTGTGCCATTTTAAAAAAAAAAATTTACGAATCGTGTGATTTGTGAATTAACTATATAAACTATTAATATATCATCACATTTGAAGAATAATGCGAAGATTATAATATTATAATATAATGACTGGTTAAAATTACCATACCTTTCCTTTGATTGCTAAGTTAATCCAACAATAATTGCATATCTAATATAATCTCGTAAGCTAGATTTGAAAAGAAAAGTCGATATGTTTGGGTTTGTGTTATATGTATCGAGAGAGGTGGATGGTGAATACTAAAAACTAGAAGGTGTCCATTGTAGAGAGTTTTTCCATGGACAGGAGAACCAATTAGGGTTTTTCGAGAGTCCATTGGATATAATCCTAAGGAGACAACAATGTTAGTTGTGGCTTTGATGCTTTTAATTGAACTTATCTCTCCAAATTTATTTACAAAGAAGTCTTTGTTGTCTATAGCAATGACAGTTGGAAAGCCAATAGCTATAGATAAAGCTACTAAAATAAGCCAACACCAAGCACAACTAAGGTCAAGATTATACTTGATCTAATGGAAAAAATTCCAAATCGTATACGATTGTAAGCACCGAGATCATGATGAAGATAATTGTCGTTTGATATCGAAAAGAAATTAAAATAAAAAAGAAAATTAATGATACAATTAATGTTGCTTCGAAAGGTACTATCAATAGTATAAAGTATCAAGGTGACGCGAGAGAAATATTAAATGAAAAAAGGAAGGTTGATCAACAATTGGTTTTTGCCAATTCGGAGCAAAATCGTACACATACTCAATTGATGATGTTACAAGTAATATTTCTTTCCAAACAACAACTTAATATAAAGGGAAAGCGTCAAGAGTTGAGGTTGATGCGCCGCGAGTTGGATAAGGCCAAAAATTAATGGAGTCAGGACACAAACTAATGGATACATCTGACGATGTTGAAGATGCTTAAAATTCTGGGAAGCATGTTTTGCAAGTTTAAACCAAGAATGTAGCTAAAAATTGGACGCAGACTACACACAAAAATTCAACTAGTACTTGAAGCATTTCCCCGACTATTCAAACTAATTCTCCATGTAATTGAATAGGGTGTGAATGAAAATTTTCATGACAGTGAAAAAAGACAAGATATGAGTAATGTCTCAAGAAGCCTATTATGTTCTAATAACTTTGATGCTTTATCGAATTACTAGAAATTCATTATTTGCCGTCCGCAAAAATAGTCTGAAATAGTCGTAAAATTGAATTTTTTGATGACTTTCTGACTATTTTTGGGTAGTTGGCATATTGAACATCGTAAAATATTTACCAGCTACAGTAGTCAGACTTTGCCGATAACCATAGTCGGAAAATATAAAACTAGTCCTTACCATTAAACTATCTAAATGGACGACTACAATAGTTGAAAAAAATATTAAAATAATTGTTTATGAATTAAAAACATCCCAACTACAGTTGTCGTAGTATTTAAGTAATTAATTATTTAATTAATATATCTTCCTACTACAGTATAATCATTTAAGTATTTTTCTGAGTAGTGTAGTCAGAATATCTAATTTATTAAATAAATAACTAGGTACTCTTCGATTGCTGTAGCAGGCAATATTAATTTTATTTTTGTTGTGGCAGATTAGTTGCCGCTAAAAAAAAATTTTAGCAGCAACTGTTCTTTTTATTGTAGCAGATTTGGTTGCCGCTATACAACAAACTTTCAGCCTCGACTGTTAGTTTTATAGTTGACGCTAAACTTTAAAAGGCAACTTTAAGAGGTATTAGAAGCGGTTTTGTTGCCACTGATACTTTCATTTTGAGGGGAATTTATATGATTTAGTACAAGAGGAGGGTTCGATCTTACCTCAAAATTATTTTATCCTTTGCAAAAGTAGGGTTAGGAGATTACTCATCGTACATACCTTTATCATATTCATGAGTATCCAAGTAAATCTTTTTATGATATCTTAGCTAAATTTGATTCGAAACATACAAAAACAGTTCATATTTCTTTTAAATCAAATTTTATGCTTAAGACAATCTTTCTAATAATATTCTTTTCTTCACATAATAAAAACATATCTGCCTTAAATTCATTTATAACATCTGGTAAAACATATCTTTAATTTCTTTTTTGTACTTTCTGATTAAGCTTTAGAGTATATACCAACTAATTGACTTATAAGGTTGATTGGTTAAATCTTTTATAGTTCATTAATCTTATTTCCTCTCAAGTAAACAAAAGGTTCTGAATACCATCAATGTCTACTATAGGAGCAGCAATGAAGAAAATATATTATAAATACACAAGTTATAATCAATAAGATAGGTATCATCAAAACACCAAACCCTTCTCCAAACAATGTGAGACTTTTACCCACTCTAACATAATTATGTCAATGGTTATGACATGGGCATCCAACAGCGGTATTAAAACTGATAGAATAATGAGTCTTATTGATAAAGAGGTGTACATCCATTATATATAGAGGAAACATGAATAAGTAATTGCACATGAGTCACACAATTATAATTAATTAAACTTACTCTTATTATCCCCCCGCAAGCTGATCTACGGGTACGAGGGGAAGCTTGGTAGCGAGGTAATGAAACCGGTGGAAGGGGTTTAGTAAGGATGTCTGCAAGTTTTTCAGAAGACAGAACGTTATGTGTGCTCATAGTACCACTCATGAACTTTTCACGAACAAAGTGGCAATTAGAACCAACATGCTTCATAACGATCGTGAAGGACTGGATTTTTTGTAACGCAAATGGTTGACTCATTGTCATAGTAAATCTTTGGCCGAAAAGGAGGAAGACCAAGAGAATCCGTAGTATGATGAAGCCACATAGCTTCGGCAACTCCAGCCGCCATAGCCCTGTATTCATCTTCGGTGGAAGAGTGAGACAGTCGCGTCTGCTTTTTGGTGCACCAAGAGATTAAGTTTGGTCCAAGAAACAGTATATACCCGGTAGTGGAGCGACGATCATCCTTTTCATTAGCCCAGTCTGAGTTTGAGTAGATGGATAGCTCCAGATCTCCTTTTTGGAAAAGAAGCCCACGACGTGAGCTACCCTTTAGATAACGGAGAATCCGTTTCAATGCCTGGAAATTCTGTTAAGTTGGAGCACGCATAGATTGAGAGACACGATTAACAACATATTGAATTTCTTGACGAGTAACTGCCAGATAATGAAGTCCGCCCATGATGCTTTGATAGAGGGTCGGATTGTCAAATAGACGGTTGTTTGAGTTGGTCGGTGGTCGGACAGCCATGGTAGTAGGTGCAGTTTTTGATTCAGCCATCCCTACCCGGGTGAGAAGCTCCTCAGTGTATTTTGACTGATGAACTAGGAGACTAGAAGAGGTACGGAGTACCTCAATGCCAAGGAAGTAATGGAGAGGGCCAAGATCTTTCAGCTGAAAATTTCGATGCATGGCCTTCGTGATAATGGAGATAAGATCAGATGAACCGTCGGTACTTACAATATCATCAACATAGAGAAGGATTATAACCAGGCTACGAGGATGTCGTAGAGTGAATAGACTCATGTCATGAGTGCACATACGGAAGCCCATATCCTGCAGAAAAGAGGAAAACCATTATACCAAGTCTGGGGGGCCTGTTAAAGACCATAGAAGGACATTTTTAGCTTGCAGACAAGGTGTGGATGGCGGGAATCAACGTTGTCGAGTGGTTGACCCATATAAATATCCTCCTACAGAGTGCCATGCAGAAAGGCATTGCTAACATCTAGCTGGTGTAGGGGCCAGTCATTATGAAGGGCTAGAGAAAATACTGGACGGATAGTTTGCTGCTTGACGACTGGGCTGAAAGTCTCCTTATAGTCAATGCCATACTCTTGAGGATAACCCTTCGCAACTAGGCGAGCCTTGTAACGAGATATCTATCCATCTTTATTACGTTTGATGCGGTACACCCACTTGCAACCTATTGGTTTTCGATGTCGGGGTGGTGGCACCAATTCCCAAGTACACTGATTAATAAGAGACATGTATTCATCATCCTTACTCTGACACCAAAGGGGATTACTAGAGGCTTGTATGTAGGTAATAGGTTCAGAGGGAGAGATACCAGGCAAACTGGTGGTGTAGGCTTTGGGCTTGAAAATGCCGAATTTGGAACGGGTTTGCATATGATGTAATGGTGGTGGGGGTGGGGGTGGTGGGGGTGTTGGTGCGGCTGTTGGAAGGTGTTGGTGAGGTGGGTCGAAGCTCGGTGGGGTTTGTGGGATGGGTAGATTTTGTGGGCTAGGTGGTCCAACTTGGATAGGGAATTAGGGTTATTTGTTAGTTGCGGAATGCATGAATTGATGGAGGCCGGTACAAGGCCATGTGAGCTCGGTGGAAAGATCGAAATAATACCAAGTGGGTTGGACGTGGCAGAGGCGGAACTCAATCAGGGATAGGGAAATTCATCATCGATAAACGAACATGACGAGAGACAATGTTTTTTGAGAGACGCGGTCAAAATATTTGTATCCTTTTATGGTTGGGTGGTAGCCTAGAAAGACGCACGGTGTAGACCGGGGTTGAAGTTCGTGTTGAGTGTGAGGTCGTAGCCAAGGGTAGGCAAGACAACCAAAAGGTCGAAGGTGAGTGTAATCAGGACGGTGTTTGTAGAGACATTCATAAGGAGATGTGTGTGAGAGAGAAGGTGTGTCCATGCGGTTGGTGAGATAGTTGGTAGTGTCCAACGCCTCGACCCTGAAGGATGCAGGGAAATAAGACTCATGAAGGAGGGTGACGACAGTCTCAACGAGGTGACGGTGCTTGCGTTCAGCGACACCATTTTGTTCAGGAGTATAGGGGCAAGATGCGTGATGAATAATGCCAAGAGATTTTAGAAAAATACCAAAGTCATTGTTTAAATATTTTTTGCCATTGTCACTACGAAAGATTTTAATGTTGGAACTAAATTGGGTTTTGACCATCAAAATTTACAAAAATCGAATATGCTTCAGATTTGCGTTTTAAGGGATAAATCCATGTAAATTTACTGTAATCATCAACAAAACAGATATAGTAACAAAAACCATTAAAGGAGGAGATGGAGGTCGGACCCCACATATCAGAATGTATTAATTCAAATGGCATTGTGGCCTTAGTGTCAGATAAGATGAACGGTAAATCACTCGATTTGGCTACATAGCACGACTCACAATGATCATTAATGGAAAACGAAAAGCCTATGACAGACATAATGGACTTAGTAACTTTAGCACATGGATAAGCAAGTCTGCGGTGCTAGGTAGAGGAACGAATGGCTTGATGAGCAACTAAAGAGGACGATATTGATGCAGATATCTTGGAAGGAAGAGTGTATAGACCTTGCTCACAGCGGCCCTTTTACCGGATCTGTTTGGTTAAATTTTCCACTATCTTAAAATTATGGGCATTAAAAATAAGAGTGCAGTTATTTTCTTTGGTAAACATATAGATAGACAAATGGTTGGATGTTAGGGATGGGAAGTGATGTAATACGGACAAGGAGAAAGTACCTGTGGGGGTGTAAATGTTGCCGCAACCTGTATTGGAGATGGGTAATGATTGGCCGCTACCTACAGTGATCGTGTCAGTGCCAGAATAGGAAGTCGGAATATGGAGATGAGAGTAATCAGGCGTCACGTGAGAATTTGCACCAGTATCCAGATACCAATAACTAGATGAGTTGCTTGTAGATGCATGCATCACACGAGTTCCTCCGGATGGTGCAGAATCAGACTGGTCATCGTAGCGACACCAACACACACGAGCCGCGTGTCCGCACTTGTCATATATTTGACACATAGGCATGTCACGACTTGATGAAAACCTGCCTCCCCATGTCTACTGTCTTTGTCCGGTCTGCCTTGGCCAGGATTGCTGCCTTGACCGAGTGACTAATGCCGTCCTCTGCTTCCGCCACGGTGCCCACTGCGGCTGCCTTGCCATATGCCACTACGCTGCCCGGCCGCGTAGAGTTTGGTGTGTGTTGCCTGAGCTGTCGAGTCAGCGAGGGCCAATATGGATTCCATGGCAAGATTTAATTCTTCTGCATTCAACCAGCCCGATATTATATTGAGTGTGAGTGGGACATTGTGATAGTGGATGTGTTGTTTTAGAGAAGAAAATTCGGTAGGCAAGCCCCGAATAACAGCATTGATGACATCTCGTTCAGGAACAAGTTCATTAAGGGCATCAAGATCAGAATTAATTGAGGCTGCTTCGTCTAGATATTGGACCATGGTGGGAGTGACCTTGTGGAGTGTGTGAATAAAGTCACGAAACTGGATAACATGGGCCGTTTATAAGGAGTTGAAGCGGGTAGCAAGAGCATTCCAAAGAGCCCCAAAGGTAGTAAACCACGAGCATACTTCTGAATTTGCGGGCTTATCACGGCGAGAAGGCAGGCATGAACTTGAACATCAACAAGAGCCCATGACATAGGAGCAGGATTTGGTTCCATCGAGGCCTTACCATCTTTGTCCGTGACGGTGACATTGATGGGCAGCACAATACCGGTATTGTCGACCCAACCAAGAAGAAGATTGGCGAAAAGCGTCGTCTTGACTCTATTCGACCAAGCAGGATAATTATGATTAGTTAATTTTTCTTGTATGAGATTGTGAAGATTGCGAAGAAGCAATTTCACGCCGGAGGGTAGAGTTGCAAGTGGATCATCTGCCATATTGAAAAAAAATCAAAATGTATCGATTTTTTTTGATCGGCAAGAGGAAGAATTTTAGGTTTTGGAAGAGTTTAACCCTTGCTCTGATACCATGATAGAATAATGAGTCTTATTGATAAAGAGGTGTACATCCAATATATATAGAGGAAACATGAATAAGTAATTGCACATGAGTCACATAATTATTATTAATTATAGTTACTCCTATTACCATAGAGGCAGAGTGTTTGATGTCCCAACTCCAATAGAACGAATGTTGAGCACTCTTATAGCATTTGAGTCATACAGTTTACCAAAAAAATTACCGAATTATGGAAGAGTAATCTGATCAACCGCATAACCCAAGTAGTTGATAAATGATCTAAATCTAGTTAAATCAGAAAGTATAAGAGAAAGAAAGAATCTTACTAATGTTTTGGAGAATATTATGAACGGATTTAAGGTAGATACATTTTATAACATAAATTTTTTATTTGAAAACAAATGTATATTAATTATTTTTATATATTTCAAATCTAATTTAGCTAAGATATTGCAAAGAGAGTTATGCAAATATTTATTTATCGTTGTGAAACGTTTTCTTGTGATTTAAGGGATGAGTCTCACTACCGGTGAGTAGACGTGGTAGGTGATCAAGTCAATTGTTCTCTATCTACAACCTCCTATTGTGCATCTAAACATTGATTTTGGGTCGTCTGTCCTCCAGATGATGATTCCCTTCCAACTAGATGATTTCTTCCCACCAATATAAGTTTTGTCAAGAAGAGTTGCTAGAGAGAGATAGTAGGTATGTTGGTATAGTCATGACGTATGTGCAATTTTGCATGAGCACCATCATAAGTCTCCTAAGATGGTTTCAAATTTTAGTTATAAACTCTTGCTAGTTGCTACTTTGAGTTTATTTCATTCTTGCAGCATTGTGGTATTTGCATTTGTTTTGTATGTTTGACATGTTCTAGAGGTCCTTTTGGATATCTCAAGACAAAATTTTGACACATTTTTGTTCAACGCTCTCACTAACTTTACCATTCTGAAAAAACATTGCATTATCGATTCAATAATTCTCGAACTATGATTTGAATAGTAACACCTATGTTCTTTAGATTTCTTTGGATGATGAATTATTCACTTACTATTTGAATTTTAAGTTTAATATTGTCTTTCTTATAGTATCCTTTCCTTAATTAAATAAAATAAACCTATCTTAAATTCACCCATAAACACATTATTTGATGCTTTCATCCTCTTATACTTAGTTATTTAGATTTAAATATTTAATCACCAACTACTTCATTATAAGGTTGATCAAATTAACTAGGGAAAAAGGACAGATATACACCGAACTATTGTGAACGGTATGCAAATACCCTTCATCCTATTTTTGGGACATTGGTGCCCCTGTCGTCATACTTTTGGGACATTGGTGCCCTTATCATCATACTTTTGGGACTTTGGTTCCCTTGTTGTCATTGTCTGGAGGCTAGACGAAGATTCCCTTCCAACTAGATGATTTCGTCCCACCAATATATGTTTTGTCGAGCAGATTTGCTAGACAGAGATAGTAGGTATGTTAGTATAGTCGTGACGTATGTGCAATTTTGCATAAGCACCATCATAAGTCTCCTTAGATAGTTTCAAATTTCAGTTGTTATCTTTTTCTAGTTGCTACTTTGAATTTATTTCATTCTTTCAGCATTGTGGTATTTGCATTTGTTTTGTATGTTTGACATGTTCTAGAGGTCATTTTGGATCTCTCAAGTCAAAATTTTTGACACTTTTTCATTCAACGCTCTCACTAACTTTACCATTCTTAAAAAATATTGCATTATCGATTCAATTATTCTCGAACTATAATTTAAAGAGTAACACCTATGTTCTTTAGATTTCTTTGGATAATGAATTATTCACTTACTCTTTAAATTTGAAGTTTAATATTGTCATTCTTATAATATCCTTTCCTTAATTAAATAAAATAATCCTATCTTAAATTCATTCATAAACACATTATTTGATGCTTTCATCCTCTTATACTTGTTGATTTAGCTTTAGATATTTAATCACCAACTACTTCAACTTATAAGGCTGATAAAATTAACTAGGGAAAAATGACAGATATACCCCAAACTATTGTGAACGGTATGCAAATATCTTTCGTCCTATTTTTGGGACATTGGTGCCCCTGTCGTCATAATAACATGCAAGGCCTAAGACACTTCAAATCTTAGTAACAGAAGCAGGTCTGACCCAATCTTTAACTGTCTCAATCTTTTTTGGATCCACCATGATATCTTCCTTGGACACTAAGCCAAATCTCACACTTTGAAAACTTCGTGTAATGCTTTTTCTCCTTTAAAATCCAAAGCACGATCCTCAAATGATGCTCATGTTCCTCCTTACTGCGTGAGTATATCAATATATCACCAATGAATACAATAACAAAGGAAACCAAATATAGTCTGAACTCTCAATATCAATAAAAGTTTCATGGGCGTTAGTCAATTCAAAAGACATCACTAAAAACTCGTAATGGCCATAACGTGTTCGAAAAGTTATCTTAGAGATATCCTTCGCCTTAAGCTTCAGCTGATGATAGCCAGACCTTAAGTCAATCTTGGAGAAACTTGAAGCATCCTACAACTAATCAAATTATTCATCAATACGAGGTATCGGGTACTTATTTGTGATGGTTACCTTGTTAAGCTGCCGATAGTCAATACACATATGCATGTATCCATCCTTCCTCTTTACAAATAACACTGGAGCACCCCAAGGAGATACACTCGGCCTAATAGAGCCCTTGTTTAACAAATCCTGCAACTGGTCATTCAACTCTTTCAATTCAGCCGGTGTTATACGATAAAGAGGAACAAAAATAGGTTAAGTGTGTGGATCCACATAAATAAAAAAATCAATATCACTATCTGGTGGAAGATTTGGCAAATCCGTCGGAAATACCTCCGAAAATTCACTCACCACTAGAATAGACTCAAGCATATGAGTCTCAACACTAGTATCCCAATGTGTGCCATGTAAGACAAACATTCTCTCTCTACCAACTGACGAGCCTTAAAGAAATGATATCACACCCTTAGGAGGGTGACTAATATTTACCCTCCATTCTACAATAGGAATTCCAGGCGTAATTAATGTTATTGCCTTGGCATGGCAATTTAAAATTGTAGTAAGACAATAACCAATCACATTAAAATCTATCATATCTAAGACTTTTGTATTTGCATGAGTTTAATACCCCATCAAGGTAACAATACATAGTCGATACACCCGATCTAGAACAATAGAATCCCCGACATTAGTAGAAACAAGTATGGCAAATAAAGAGACTCACATAATATATCTAGACTCGAAGAAAAATATGTGGACACATAATAATAAGTAGATCCTGGATAAAATAATACCATAGTTGGTCGATGACAAATCAGAATAATACCTGTGATAATAGCATCTCAAGCCTCAGCTTCTAGCCTACCCGAAAAAGCATAACAATGAGAACCACCTCCCTCAGATTGTTAACCTCCACGACCACCACCTTGACTAGAAAGAGAACCACCACTACCTGAATAAGAACAACCTTTACCACTCAGTGCACCACCCCTAGCTGGAGGTTTTGCAACCTTGATAGTTGAAGCCAGAGAACTCTGATGTAAGCCACCACGTCTGGTCCTAGGGCAGTCTATCAAAAAGTATCCCATATCACCAATCTCAAAATAGACCCTACGAGATACAGGATGATGAGAGGAACCTGAATGACCAGAATTCCCTCCACGATTTATAGGTCTACAAGATGAACACTGTGAAGTATGTACTAAACTCGAAGAAGTATGCCCAGCGTAACCAGCCTCAAACGCAGGTATAGCAGCATGAATGGGTCTGCTGGACTGAGAGTGATAACCTCTCCCTACGTAACCTCGACTCGTAGGTGGAGCACCACCAAAATCACCTGAATAACGGGTCTTCTTGCCCTCACACTACTCAAATCCCTCACTTCGAATCATCTCCAACTCCATAGAAGCATCTACCACTTTCTTGGACGGAAAACAAGAAGCAAAAACCTGAGAAGCTCCTAAACGAATCAGAATAATCAGCCCCTTAACAAACCTTCTCACTCTCTCAGCCTCTGTGGGAAGTATCATCGAAGCATGCCTAGCTAAGGCATGAAATTTACCCTCAAACTCTGCGACTGACATACCACCTTGCTGCAAACCCTCAAAATCGGCCCTCCTGTTATCCCTCTCACTGCGTGGATAAAATTTGTCTAGAAAAACTTGAGGAAATTCAAGGATAGTGGAGGGGATCCAACTGGCGTACTACTAATATAATCCCTCCACCACTACTTGGCACAACCAGTCATTTGAAAGGCTGTGTATGTTGACATCCTAATTTTTACCCTTCCCAACAATAATAAATTTTTGAGTTTCTTAATTTCCTAACGAGTTGATATAGTTGAATTTATAAAATTCAAAAATTCTTTTCAAATCATTTTGAAATAGCGTTAGTCGATTTCTATAGTGTTTTTCTTAGTAATATAACTTTATTTTTTAGTCTTATAGGCTTGTTTGAAGATTACGTATTGCGTTGTTTGTTCATATTTTTTAACTCTTAAAATTTTCTCTTTTAGGTTTCTATTATTTGATTGAGTCAAATCTATAGGCATGCATCTGATGTTAACGTCTCCAATTTGCTTGCGAGTTTTATTTTTGTTCTCTTTCTATCTAATATTGCTTTATGTCACGAGGATCCGTATCATCCCACTTATAGTATATTTCAAGTGGCTGGGTATTGTATTTAGCAGGGATTTTTTTGTGTGCTCAAATCTTGTTGTTTATGTAAGTGAATCCGAAAGCCGTTAATTTGGTTAGCATATGTCGCATGTTCGTTCGTGTAGTTTGATGTTTGCCTACGCCTTGAACGTGTTTATTATATTGTTGCCTCACACTACATTCTCAAATAAAGTTTTGCCTTCATGTCACTCGACATTTGGCGGAAAGCGTTTCGTTTTAGCTTGAGTTGTTTCTTTAGTATTAATGATTTTCATCTTTATTATTCGCTCTTTTTTATGTTTTCTGTCCACTGTTTCGGTTAGTTTGTTCATTTGACATCAGTTTCGTCATTCTAGCAAAGGGTGATTTAAAATAGCATAGCATTATTAAGTAAATTACTGTAGGTCACAATTTCTGTTTGTCGATAGGGAATTTTTATTCGGTTTACTTGTTATATTCTAAGGTGTCATTTATTCCCTCCTCTCTTTTTCTTTTATAAAATTGGTTGCTATTCATGTGCCTCTTTGATTCCCTTTAATGATATTGCTTGTTAATTTGCAAATTTCCGGGTTTAAATGCATAATCCAGTAAGCTAGGATACATTCCCAGTGTTTGTGTTGGTTAGACTACTTATTAACTCATTTCCCTTTCTCTTGAATGTAAAATCTGTTTGAGTTCGTTATCAACTCTCATCCTCTTTTGCGTTTTGAGAGAGAGCCATAAAGGCTTAACTTATCCATCAAGTCAAGCAAATCGACGGACAATTCCCGAAGTTTAAGGAATTGAAGAAAGTCGAAGAAGTTGGATTAGAAGACCCCTTTATTTTCATATGTTGTACTTTTATTATGTAATAGGCCTAAGCCTTTATCGCTTTGTACTATTATCTAAATAGTTTAGGACACGTACAAGTCAAGCGGGCCTAAGACCCATAAACAAAGGGTCAAAATATCGATCCAGGCGGACAAAAAACTCGAATTTGGACCCCACTCTCTCTCTCTCCCTCTCTCTCTCATTCTCTCTCTCTCTATCTCTTATTTTTTTGATTATTCGCATTACTTGTCGTTAGTTTTAAAGTTAAAGAATCCAAATCCCCGCAAACGGCGTAAATGTTTTATCGACTAAAAAATTAATTCTAAAAGATGAATAACTTTGCAAATAATAATGCTCACTCAAGTAATTAAAACCTCTTCTTTAAGACGAATTTTAAGTAATTTTTACAAGTTAGATTATTTTTAGCCAAAAAGATTAGTTGTTTGGATAACCGCAAGTAACAGGACGTCTAAGTGCTTTCAAATCCTTCCTAAGACGTTAATAAGAATCGCCGAACCCCCTAAAAATCTTTCATTTAATTTTCTATTTTTGATTAAATGGAAGAACAATTTTTTCTTAATTTTTTGAAAATTAAGTGGCGACTCAAAAAGTCAAAATTCTATAAATATAATATTTTGCGAAAATATAATAAAACAGAAATGAAGACTCTTCTTGGGAGATTTGAGAATACTAATCTTAAAACTAACTTGTTTTGGCTATGTGAAGTTAATTGTTTATCTGTTTATTTGTCTCCTTATTCAACTGTTGCGTTCATGGCATATCATAACTCCGTCATACGACGATTAATTTTGTTTACCACTTGAAGGACGATTATGCGGGTTCGCCGTCATTCATTAACCAAATCTTTTTCGGGGTACCCTGACGAATATAGTTGGTTATTTGATAGTCAATGGTCGTTAAATGTCCCACACATAATAGTCCACTTTGGTTACCCTTTCCACTATAAATACAACTCACTCCTAGTCAAACTAAGATAGAGAGAAACCAAATCCCGAAAAGTAGCGCATTGTCCTAAGATGACCCAACACCCAATGAGTGTTGGGCCTATTATAAAGACCGCTCTGAGTCTAAAATGCCCACGGCTCGATAGGACGATCATATTTATATATTGATCTGAAGGATGCTTACGTGTTTGACTGTTTGTTGTGTCTTGGAGGGTGGAAAATAACTAGTTGTACGTTTTTGTATATGTCGATTCAGTTTCTTAGTTTCAATATGGTCACCAAGACACCAGACATTCTCCGCGTATGGTGGGACAATCTCAAAGGTTGTCCAAAGAGAGAAATCTTGATTCACTTGTGCCACTTACCTTTGATAATGGACTTCAGGGTTTGGCCCACATTTATCGAGGTAATTACGCGGTTTTGGGATGAAAAAAGAATGGTCTTTTGATTGGAGACGTCGAGATAACACCCACCCTAGAAGAAATAAAGGAATGTCTGAACTCTATCAAAACGTATGGGAAGAGGAAAAAATGTCCCGATCATCACATCCTTCTACCGGATAGGCCGACTAGTAAAGAATTGAATGACATGTTATTGCTAGTGAATGATAATTGGTTGAATGCCCAAAATATACCACTAATGATATTTTTTAAAAGACGACAGCTATTTTAAACTTTTCCAAATGAATCACGTGATCATAGTACTTGTAGACAAACCCAGGCCATTGCATTTTTCACATTCCTTTTAGAAACGATAGTGTTCACTAAGGATGAAGGAAAGGATATTGACACCTGGGTTGTGATGGTAGTAGACGCCATCTATAGAGGAGTTGGTAAGAAACAAGATTAACAGAAACACTGCAGTTTAGCCCTAGTCATTTTGACCGACATCTATCAATCTCGACGTCTATCAATCTCTAAGCTTGTGTAAGAACGGGTTCCCATTTTTCCAAGGTTGCAATATTTTACTTCAGTGGTGGATGAGTGAACATATGTAAATGGCACCAAACCAGAAGAATTGGTTAAACTGAGCCAGACAAGTCCCCTTGATAATTACAAATTCTATTTAAGCATTCGTAGGTTCTCAATTCATACCACCAAGGATGTGTGGGCGAAGGTATTTTGTGATCTACGAGAAGGTTACATACAGTGGATGTTGCCGAACATAATGTCAGAGAATATAGCAACAAACTTACCTTTTTGGTCCTTCCCGGCATTAGAGGGTTGCAACCCTACAACCCTGCTATGGTGATGTGGCAATTCGTTAGAACACAAATCACACCCATCCAAGGGGATACTATATCCTTTTTCGTCGATCACAACGAGTGCATTAAAATACCTTTCGCCAAGATCATCGTCCAAGAATGGATTGGACGCGTCAACATGAAATGTGATATGACTAAAAATAGATATGAAGCTTGGTATGTCAATGAATACCAGACGTGGTTGTAGAATGATTTGTGTGGTGTAGTGAACCCAACACCACGCGTGGGTCGAGAAATTGAAGACGTACATATAAGGCTCTAGATCCACGCATATCATTTTCAGAAAGAATGGTACCGAAGGGACCATGAATTTCAATGAAGGGAGCAAGAGTACTAGTCTAGAGAGTTAGAAAGTCAGAGGCCTTTAGTTGTGATGTCACAAGAGCTAACCGATGCAAGGGCATGTTTGATGCATCTAGATGCAACCCTGGATGAGCAGATTAATATCCTATGGGTCATGCCCCCATATTCCAAAGATGTGTTCGCTGAGCCATATGTGGTAACAAGCAGCTGCATCATCCGCGAAGAGGTAGAAAAATCCAGAGGTGGAGCAGGACTGTCAATCTTCTAATTCCCGTGCGTGGATTATTCTCTATTTGTATTCGTAATTTATTCGCCTTCCCTGAAAATGTACCCCCGTTTCGATTAAAACTATGTAACGAATGGTGTGATTATTTTTGAAGCTTATTTTGGGGAATGCAAGAATCTGTTTTAAATGATGCAATACATCCTTCCGATCGGTAGGCCTACCCTTGTCATAAAAGGGTCACATGCATGATTAGGACACAATATATTTGTTTTAACTGTTTATGTGATATGTTGCTTTGAATGAGAGTATCATTAAACACTCCTTTCTAGAAATTTCCAGAAAATATACACACAAGTCAATATTACAAAATGTCTGACCAAAATATTCCGAGTCTTAAGTTTCTCACTCATAAGACATATCTCAAAGCCTAAAGCCTAAAATGCTACTCTATTGTCTAAGGAAAGATAGAATCACAACTATGGGAAAGGGTAAGAGTATTCCGGTGGAACTTACAGGAGAGGAGTTACATATAAATATAGAACAAATCACGCGGGAAATTCAAGAGGTCAGGGAAGAAAGACTCAGGGTCGAAGTTGCCGCATAAATCTACAAAGCCGTGACTTTGGCGCTGGATCAGGATTTGGAGTCAAAAATGAAGAAGAAGAAGAAGAAAGACATTGAGATGTACAGAGAGGATTTGAGTAATAAGTTTGATATACATCGACTGAGAATTCAAGAAAGGGAAGCAAGAGAAAGCATAGATAGATTCAGAAACCGCAAGTCTATTAGCCATAAATGCGTCACTTGATGAAGAACTAACGGCGGAGATTACAGAATTAATAACCATGAAGGAAAGAATGTCTGCATTAAGGAAGAAGAACAAGGCGTTCCACCATAACATGATCACCAAACTTCAGAAAATGCGCGGGAAATACTCAATCCGCGAGCAAGAGGCTAATGGTGGACCAGATGGCACTCACCCTGGAGCAACTAAGGAAGATATTGAAGAGGAAATCGTGTAAAAGCCTCCATTTCTAGGACGTGTGAGAGGAGGAGACAAGTACATAACTCTTCCGGCCTACAAGCCGACACATCATGTAGGAGCCAAAGTTATGTCTTGAGCTTTTTTGTATGAACATCTTTGGTGTAAACCTCATGAGGGAGTGGCTTTAGTCTTTGGCCATGAAAAAATCTTCAGAGGTGTGTGTCTTCCACTCAACTAGCGAGGGCACACTATAGAGGAATGCGTGCAACTTAAGAGGAGAAGCTGCCGCCAGATCGACATTGGGAACATCCTGTACTTGTTGGGTTGGAACACTGTCCTCACCTATGATCAGTCAGATCCCAGTGAGCAGACCCAATTCATTTGTCATTATGTAACGCCATTCCAGAAGACGGTGCTGGAATCTACAGTGACTTTGTTCAAAATGGGGATTTAGCCTCTATCCACGATGATGACAGAGGTCTCGATTCCATTAGGAAAGAGATCTGGAAACCTTGTGCTTAACACAATGCTACAAATAATAGTCTCTCAAGGTGCCTCAATTTTTGCTACGACTTCAAAGCCCTCATCAACATGGGAAAAATTCGAGTCAACTTTGTTCCCTGTGGCGTAGAAAATGTTGAGAAGACGAATAACTGAGATGTAATTATTATTTGTCTTTAAAGCTTTATTTTTATTTTCCAATTTCCATGTAACCATCTATAATGAATGAATCAAAATCAATTTTTATTTTCTATTCGAATTACGTTGGGCCTGAATTCTCCTTGAGATATATGTATGCAGCCTTTTAAGGCCCGACCCCTATATTTTAAAATTTTCATTCTGCCCCCTTCATATTACAAGAAGATACAAAGACTAGATCAACGTACGTCAAAGAGAAGCTACAAGAAGACTTTAGCTCAACGTGATTTAGCCTTCTAATATGGTGTCGAACTAAAAAGCAAGAAAACTCCTACTAGTTAAAAAATATGTTTTCTTTCTTACTCGTATTTTTTGAAGATATCCTCAAACAAAGATACTTGTGTGTTTATTCGCTTTCTGTGTGATATTATGTATTTTGTATTCTGAATCAAAACAAATAAATCTTCCTTTAAGTTGCTTTCCTCCTCAGGCACTTTCAAACTGATCTATGTCGATTAAGCTGGCAGATCATCCCTATTTTACCAGATCTAAAGATCCCGCAGATTTCTTTCCCAGAAAAGATTCCGACAAAGGAAAAGCAGTTATGGGAGACAGCAATGAAGAAGTCAATCTCACCGATGATGTGGTGTCTCAATCCACCATAGCAGACCAGAACAAATTGATTATCCAAAATAATTCAACATATTGCGGAAATGAGGGTGGAGATGCAAAGGAGACAGGATCTGACTCCACCATTTGTTGCTGCTAACATTGCTGATGGGAGACCTCCTCTCCACTTACCTGCTTCGAACATGGATCCAACTCAAAATCTTCCATCTACACCTGCTCAGAATCCTTCCATCATAGACCTGATAAATTTGAACCCCCAATATTCTTCAGCTTCTTACCAAACACCTCCTCCTCAAAACAACAACTCCCAAATGCTGCCCTATGCTCAAAATCCCCAACATCAAACCGTTCCACTACTTAAACCAAAATACCAATCCTTAAACCTATATGTAAAACTACCAAACCACACAGAATTCCTAAAGTCCTTCTGTAGCTCCATCCCTACCAAAAAAAATAACTCTCCAGATTCTCGTCCTGATAAAGCACGATGTGCATTGTTCTGAGCTGGACAATTACGAGGAACAGGAAAGAGAATGGAGGGCAAAAGAAGAAACAAAGGTGGATGTAAAAGAAGAAATCGGGAAAGCAATGAAATAGTTCCAAAGCATCCCTGACGTTGCTGGTCTAGACTATGAAGATTTATGCATCCATCCAAATCTGGACCTCCAAGAAAGGTTCAAAATTCCAAAATTTGATACTTTTGGAGGAGTAGGGAATCCTATGGCCCATCTGAGATCCTACTGCGATCAATTTTTTGGAGTTAGTAGGGATGAAGCCTTGCTAATGCAGCTCTTTAGCCAAAGTCTATGCGGGGAGGATCTAAAATGGTTCACCTTCCATTAAATAAGACAGTGGCCCAGATTGAATGCCCTAGGCAAGGATTTTATCGATCGATTTTCTTACAACATGGAAATAGTTCCCAATCGATCTTTCTTGAAAAAGATGAAGCAAAAATCTACTGAAGGATATAGAGAGTTCGCCTACAGGTGGAGACAGGAAGCAGGTAAGGTAAGGCTTAAGGGCGCAAGAGCCCGAATATTATGATAGAATCATTTTGCTCGTTTGAGCAAAATTTGCTGAGATAGTCAAGATTTGTGAGACTATCGAAGATGGTTTGAAAGTAGGGAAAATAGACCACAGTGCCGCATCGCCCTGATCATCGGGCTTTCTGAAGAAGAAGAGAGAAGACGTTTCAACTATCTCTTATGAGGGGAGGAATACCCATAAAAGACCATCATTCTACAAAGGTCGCCCTCGACCTTCACAAAACTCCCATCAAGCTGGTTATACACAAACTAGTTATCCAAATCCTACCTCCTCGTACAGAAATTCCCTACCTCTAAATTACGAAAATCCATCTCCTATTTACTGAAATCCTCCCCCGCCTTACCAAATTCATCCCCCATTTACAAAAATGATGCTCCTAACAGTGCCAATGTGTAGTCAAGCTACAGAGAACCCCAACCCGTATATCAATTCCAAACTCCAGTATACAAATATACCTCCACGAACTACCAAGCTTCATCACTAAAAACCAAACATATCCTTATTTGAGAAGCCAAGCTCTCCGTCCAAATACCAGAAGTTATCAACAGGTGACTCCTCCCCAACAAGGCAGTTTTGATCCACCTCGACCTAGATTCGAGAAGAAGCCCACCAAAAACTTCACCGCGCTCGTCGAAAGCCGAACAAAGTTGTACGAGCGACTAGTTGCGACATATACATTCACCTGGTGGGGCCTAAGCCGCTGGATACTAGTTCCAAATCCTACAGACCCGATAAAAAGTGTGAGTATCACTCCAACAACGTTGGATATGATACCGAGGACTTCATCAGCCTCAAGCACAAGATTCAAGATCTGATCGACCAAGAGGTGGTTCTCTGCAAGCAGCCGCACCTAATATCAACACCAACCCTTTATCGAATCATGGAGGCATCAATATCAACATGATAGAGATGAATGATGATTGGTCCGTGACTAAGGTGATAAATCATATTATTCATGACGAGTTAGAAAGTATTGTGGCCTCAGTGAGCGTCAAAGAGAAAAAAGAGTTTGTGATCCTGACACCTGCAAAGGCTATTGCCTTGATTCGATCAGAAACTGTTTTCAGTCCAAAATTTGTGATTGAAACTGCTGCCGCTCAGGGTATGACCCGATTTGGAAGTTGTTATACTCCTAGAGAGTTGGCTTTTGGAGGTCAATATAAGGATTACGGTAAAAGGACGATAAGTGAAGGTGAGACAGAGGAATTATTATAAAGATGCAGCCAAAGACTATTCGATTGTTAAGCATTTGGAGAAAATTCCAACCCAGATTTTTGTGTGGGCCCTGCTATTGAGCTCCTAACTGCATATACATGCCTTGAAGAAGGCTATTGATTATATATATGTGCCCGTGGGCACAAGCAGCGATAATGTTGTGCCTATGATCAACCAAGTTATCCGAGGGCATCGTATTAGCTTCTGTCATGAAGAATTGCCCTTTGAAGGGAAGTTGCACAACAAGGCATTGCATGTCACTGTCATATGCCGTGCAAGAGTCATAAATTGTGTCCTGGTGGATTATGGGTTCGGTCTTAACATTTTCCCACTGTCGACTCTAAGACAGTTAATGTTTGACTTAGGGAAGCTGGAATAAAATAAAGTCAATATAAGAGCATTTGATGGACTATAGAGAAATACGTTGGGAGCAGTGAATCTATTCATCCAAATGGGTCCGGCTGAGTTCAGCGCACAATTTCAAGTCTTGGACATCGACACCACTTATAACATTCTTCTGGGAAGGCCTTTCATCTACAAGGCTGGAGTTGTGTCTTCTACTCTTCAGCAGATGATGAAACTCATTTGAAAGAACCAAGAACTTGTTATTCACGGTGAAGGGATTTACTCTGGAAGGCAGACGCCCATTATCGATGAAGTTTCGCGAGGAATCGATTTATACACGGTGGAGCTGGTAAATGCAACCGGTGAGGATTTGGCCCCACAACCTCCTATGCATGTCGTGTACAAGATGCCGCCACTGTGATGTTGCAGAAAGGTTTTTAACCAGGTTTCTAAATGGGAAGGAATTCCCAATGGATTATCTATCCTATCCCAGTACCCTGTTAAAGGAGCGAGATATGGTTTGGGGTACATCCCCACAGATGATAAGATGAAGATGAAGAAAACCAGTGTTCAAGAATTGGTTAAGCAGATCCCACATATGTATCAATCATTTCCAGTCCGGGAGAATGCCGATCTAGATGGCCTCGAGGAAGGAATTTGTGACCTTTTTGAAGAGAATGATGCTATCATAGAAAAAGAAGTCGAGCTAGCTGGTATCCGTGATGCTGAGCCTGGAGAACAACTGCAAAATTGGATTTTCACGCCAAACTTGATTCCCCGATCATATTGGTAGAAGGACATTGTTTATTCATATTTGAAAATTGGTGGCGGTCCGAAAGAGGCCTGAGACCTACCATCTTGCATTTTTCAATATCGCTTGAATTTTTAAATTCCCCATGATGTTTAAAAAGGCAACATGGTCCTTTTCCATGGCCAAAGTTTTCATTGTTTTCCAATTTTAATGAAGGCATCTTTTATCGATAATTTGTTATTTACTTATTTGCTATATTTAAATTTTCTAACTTTGTCTATTTATGGTTTCAGTAGCATTAATTTTAAACTTGCCAATGTCATGTCATGTCACAATATGAATGGAAAAAATGAGGAAAGTGATGACGATGGTGAAAGGTACGAAGAGGAAAATGAGGCACAAAATATGTTGTTGAGGAGTTTCTGCAGTTTTAAAATCAGCATAAGCCAAATTTAAAAGAAATTGAAGTTGTGAATCTGGGAGATCAAGAGTCTGCCCAAGAGATCAAAATCAGTGTTCATTTAAATGAATCTCAGAGAAAGGATCTACTACATTTACTCACTGAATACATTGATGTGTTCCTATGGGAAGTCAATGACATGCTAGGGCTGAGTACTACTGTTGTGTCTCACAAATTGCCGATTAATCCAAGGTTCAGTCCGGTGAAGCAAAAAGCTCAGAAGTTCAAGCCTTAATTGAGTTTGAAGATCAAATAAGAGATTACCAAGAAAATCAAGTCTCGACTTGTGGAAGTTACTCAATACCCGACATGGTTGGCCAATGTTGTTCCGGTCGTCAAAAAAGATGGGAAGATCAAAATTTGTGTCGACTATAGGGATCTCAAATAAGCTAGCCCCATAAGGATAATTTTCCGTTGCCAAAAATTCACATTTTGATCAATAACTTTAATAAACATGAAATGTAGTCATTTATAGATTGTTATGCAGGTTATCATCAAATCTTTATGGACGAGTAAGATGCAGAAAAGACATCTTTTATTACACCTTAGGGTGTATATCATTGCAGGGTGATGCCATTTGGCCTCAAGAATACCGGTGCTACCTTTATGAGGGCTATGTCAACCATATTTCATGATACGATTCATAAAGAGATCGAGGTATACGTAGATGACATCATAATCATGTCCCGCGAGAGTTTGGACCACTTGACACATTTAAAGAAGTTCTTTGATCGTTTGCGTCGTTACAACTTGAAGTTAAATCCCGCCAAATGCGCTTTTGGAGTTCCAACCTGCAAGTTATTGGGATTTATAGTTAGCAGAAGGGGTATTAAGCTCTACCATTCCATGATTAAGGAAATTCAAGAGTTGCCTCCTTCTAAAATGAGAAGTAGGTGATGAGTTTTCGATGCATATCTCAATCAACTGTGGTGTGAGCCTATTTTCAAGATGTTGAAGAAAGACGCTTTGACAAAGTAGATTGAAGAGTGTCAGGCTGCTTTTTATTTTATCAAGAACTATTTGTCCAATCCACCGGTATTGGTTCCTCTGCGAGAAGGGAGTCCATTGTTGTTGTATTTGTCCTTCTCAAATGACGTATTTGGATGTGTGCTTGGGCAGCATGACAAAATAGGGAAGAAGGAGCGATCCATTTACGATACAATAAAGAAGTTCACGCCGTATGAGTATACTCTTTTGAATAGAAAGTATTGTCCTTTGACTTGGATCTCTCAGAAGTTGAGACATTATTTGTCTTCTTATACAACATACCTTGTTTCCAGGATGGACCCATTGAAGTACATTTTCCAGAAAGCGATGCCGACTTGAAAGTTTGCCAAATGGCATATACTTTTGAGTGAATTTGATTTTGTGTATGTGACTCCGAAGATGATAAAAGCACACGCCTTGACTGATCATCTCGCAAAAAATCTCGTTGATGAAGAGTATGAACCGCTTAAGACTTATTTCCACAATGAAGAAACATCATATGTGGGCGAAGATATTTCTGAAATATATCCATGCTGGAGATTACTCTTTGATGGAGCGGCTAATCACCTTTAGTGTAAGATCTGGTAAACACTATCCCATGGCAGCTAAAATCCAATTTAATTGCACGAACAACATGGCCAAATATGAAGCTTGTGTCCTCGATTTGAAAATGGCTACCGACTTGAATGTTCAGAAGCTCATGGTTATTGGAGATTCAAATTTGATGATTTATTAGTTTCAAGAAGAATGGGCTGTGAAGAACCCGAAGGTTTAGCCATACGTGAAGGATATACGGAATCTATGCAGAAGATTCCATAAGATCGAGTTCAGACTTACTCCCAAAACACAGAATGAGTTGGTTGATGTCCTCGCCACCATTTCCTTAATGATCAAGCATCCAGATACTGAGTATATTGATCCTCTCGATATAGAGGAGAAGGAACATCCGGTCCATTGTTCACATGTTTCTGCAGAACCAGACAGTTTGCCATGGTATTTTTATATAAAGAAGTATTTGGAGTCAGGGAATTATCTAGAAGATGCGACATCCAACCAGAAAAAGTCAATACGCTGTATGGCCCTAAACTTCTTTCTGAGTGGAGAAGTCCTTTATAGGAGGACTCCAAATTTAGGTCTTCTCAGATGTGTCGATTTTGTCGAAGCTGCAAAGCTTATCGAACAAATACATGCTGGTGTTTGCGGCACGCACATGGACTCACTTTGGCAAGAAATATCCTTCGATTTGGTTATTTCTTGATGAATATGGAGCATGATTTTTGCAAATTTATGAAGAAATGTCATAAGTGTCAAGTGGATGGGGATTTGATATGTGTGCCGCCTCACGAACTTAATGCTATGAATTCACCTTTGAAGTTTGTATCTTGGGGCATGGATGTCATTAGTCCACATAGAATCATCCTCCTCTAATGGACATAGATTTATTGTGGTTGCCATCGACTACTTCACCAAATGGGTGGAAGCAACTTCTTACAAGTTTGTGACCAAGAAAGTTGTAGCTGATTTTGTTTGCAACAATATGATATGCATGTTTGAAGTACCAAAATCAGTCATTACTAATAATTGTGCACATCTCAATAGTCACTTGATGAGGGATATACATGAGCAATTTAGGATTACTCACCGAAATTTAATCGCTTATCGTCCTCAAATGAATGGAGTTGTAGAAGCCGCCAATAAGAATATCAAGAAGATCCTGAGGAAAATGATTGACAATCAATAAGGTTGGCATGAGATATTGTTGTATGCTTTTTTGGTTATTGCACGACCGTCAGAATATCGAGTGGAGCTACTTGATACTTGCAAGTATATGGAACTGAAACAGTCATATCTCTTGAAGTGGAGATACTGTCTTTGAAAATCATACAAGAAGTTAGTAATGTTGAGTGGGTCTTCAAGCGGATTGATCAGTTAACCTTGATTGATGAGATGAGAATGGTTGCCATTTGTCATGGTCAACTCTATCGACGGAAAATATTCGTGCTTTCCACAACAGAGTTAGAGCCAGAATTTTTAAAATCTGTTAGTTGGTCCTTAAGAGCATTTTCCTCATCAAGACGAGTAAAAAGGAAAATTCGCACCAAATTGTCAAGGACCCTGCATGGTTTGCAAGGTACTATCTGAAGGTGCTTTGATCCTGTCGTAGATGGATGGCATCACATGGCCAAAACCGATCAACTCAGTTGTTGTAAGAGATACTACGTGTGAAGCTTCAGTTTGTTTTTCTGTTATTTCCTTGTAATCATCCTATTTTCATGTAATTGCTTTGTTTAAAATTTTATCCCTTTTGTAAATGAACTACGGTTGACTTGAATTCTCAAGAATGCGATAGATAGGCAGCCTACGTCAGCCTTGGTCGGTTTTCTTTTAAAGTTCCTTATTGTTATTAGCCTTTGAGGGGGGGAGGACTACGGTTGACCTGATTCTTGACTCGATAGGATACGTAGGCGCCACAAGAGTTCGGTGATATCTCCCGTAAGTTTTCTATTCCTCCATACATAAAAACTGGGATAGAATTTTTTAGAGGGACTCAAAAGTTCTCCGAAGAAGAGTTTTTCTCAGCAAATAAAGACTGAAGATACTTTAAGATGTGAAACTGGACAGAATTTTTGAGAGGATCTCAAAAATTCTGTGACTCACTCAGCGACAGTTGAAGATGAGCCGAGACATGTAACTAATACAGAAATTTTGAGGATGGCCTCAAAATTTCAACATGGATTTATCGATAGTCTAGACTGACTTTGAAACCTCCACATCGAATAAACAGATATACGTCCAAGCATCAGACTCAAAGAAGTTCGCTAAGCCTAACATGCCATAACACTTGTCAATGACCCTTTTCAAAATACTACTTCTTGAAAATTTATTTTTCCTAAAATTTTTCCCTTATGATTAATTTTTTTGGCATGAAATATTTTGTATTATCTATCAAGGGTCGGGAGTTTAGAAAATCAATCGGAGATAGTAGACAAGGAGCCGACAATTGAAGAAATTGAAATAGGTCAGTTCATTTTTAAACTAACAATTTTTTCTGTAGACGCTGGTTTTTAGTTTTGCTTTGAAATCAACAAATTTCTTCGATCGATGAATATGAAAAGTCAAGGGAGGAGAAAGTTCTCCCAAAATTAACAGTTTTCCTGTCGATGCAGGAATTATTTTATATTGCTTATATTGGAGACTTTGGAATATGAATGGTTTATTTCATCCAATTTCTTATAACATGAGGTCTATAAGGAACGTCCATCTAGATTCAAAGATGAATCAAGTGAAAATCTAGGGAAAGATAGATTACAATTTTTTATAAAGGGCGTCATTTGCATCTCTTTCTAAGACATGATAGTGTCGCTATCAAAAGAATCATTTTATTTTTATTGTCGTTTGAGACGATATACTAATTGGAGGGTCATTTTATTCACATTGTTGATTGAGAACATATACAACCAGAGGGGTCATGTTCGTTTATTGTCAATTTAGACGATATGACTATCCTTAAGGCACCCAGAAGATAAAAGTGTTGCTCGATTGAGCTCTATCTTCATTTGATACCAAGGATGACCTAAAGTGAAAAATATTCACGAATCGCGGAAAGATATTCATGCCCCAAAAGAAATCAAGCATCGCGGGAAGATATTCATGCCCCTCAGAAAATCATGCAACGCCGGAAGATATTTATGCCCTGCAGAAAATCATGTATTGCGGAAAGTCATGCATCACGAGTCAATATTCACGCATTGCGGAAGATCATGCATAGGGAGTCGATATTCATGCATCACGGAAGATCATGGATCTCGAGTCAATATTCACTCATCATGGAAAGATATTCATACCCCACAAGAAATCACTCATCACGGGAAGATATTTTTGCCCCGCAAAAAAACATGCATCGTTAGTTAATATTCTTGCATCGCGGAAGATCATGCATCGCAATTTACTAATCATGCATCGCGATTGAACATTCATACATCGTGGGAAGATATTCATACCTCGCAGAAAGTCATGCATCGCGAGTCAATATTTGTGCATCGAGGAAATCACGCATCGTTGAAAGATATTCATGCCCCACAGAAAATCATGCATCGAGGAAGATCATGCATCACGAGTTAATATTCATGCATCAAGGAAATTGTGCATTTCAAGAGAAATATTTACCCTTCAACACAAACGACATCTTTTATTTGGTAAGATTAGACGCCGAAAGAATCGTTAAAGACGATATCAAGAAAATATCAACAATGCATAAAATTTTACTTATTTAAACATCAAGTGAAGAGTACATAGAAGATTATATCGCAAACATTACACATAAGATTTATTTTATTTATGTCAAACCGATTGAATTGACGACAAATACTGAAGGAGAGAAACTAAGTATTTCAGAGGTAAAAGACACTATCTCCCATTTGAATTACATTTTTGTGCGGACGACTTTTATTTCAGTCTTTGTCGAGAACATCCGAAAGGTTTAATTCTCCAAAAAAAAAAAACCACATGTGCGGGCGGCATAAAAAGAGATGCAGCACAACGTGGAACTTTTCTTAGCAGCGAACTGGGACATAGCCCTAAGAGGATTGTTGAACTCTTAGGATGCGATCAGAGGAGCGACATCCACCACAATCAAACCACACCCCTATCATAAGGCATGTGGGTTCTTCTTTGGTTTTTGTCTGTTTTGGTTTTGCATGCGAAATTTTGGTCTACCGGAGACAAGTTTCCAATCTGAGCGACAATGCACCAAGTGTTTTTGGAAATTATGTCCGTGTAATTTCTTACCTATGGATGTGAAGAGATCCACCTTCATGGCTAAGAGTTTGGAAGCCTCCTTTTCATAGTCAACTTAATTTGTCACTTGTCTAGAACCAAAGGTTATCTAGCGTAATAGATTTTCTTTTTGACCAATCGAGTCAAACTACGAGCAGCCTGATTCTTAACTTTAAGGATATGTAGGCGAGCTCATTGTTGAAAACTCAGATGTATTTCAATATTCACTCTTAAATTCTATTCTCTAACATTTCGGTATAACCATAATTCGGTATCGAGATGATTTTTAGTTTCTTTCAAAATTGTGCATTAAATCAAGCTTATTGAACTACAAGTGGCCTGAATTCTCATATAGACTGAGGTATAAAGGAAACCCACTTCCGGGGTTCGTCCATAGCTCCTAAACTCCTTAACCAAACTTCTTCTCCAACAAGATGAATTTACAGTCGGTCAAAATCACTTTGGTCAATTTCATTTTCCTTGAGTTTCTTGCATCAATCTAAGTAAAATGAGGGACAATTGTTGACACCCAAATTTGACCCACCCCAACAATAATTAATTTTCGAGTTTCTTAATTTCCTAACGAGATTAAATAGTTGACTTTATAAAATTCAAAAATGTTTTCCAAATAATTTTGAAATTGCGTTAGTTGATTTCAAGTCTTTTTCTTAGTAATATATATATATATATATATATATATATATATATATATATATATATATATATATATATATATATATATATATATATATATATATATATATATATATCAGTGTGTGTGTGTGTGTGTGTGTGATTTTGTTTAGTTAGTTCATTTCGTAAAATACTAGAAAATCGTCTCAAAAAGTTTTAATTTTACTTAACGCTTTATTAAATTAATGTTTTTGTCAAAATTAGTATCTCATATTTCGAGTCTTAGTTTATAACTGAGCTAGATATTTTATCTCGTTAAAATTAAGAATCTCTTAGATTAATTAAATAATAAATTCATCTTATGTAGAAATTTTAACCAAGTCGTCATTTAAGCTCAAATACGGTTTAAAACCCAACTCTAATTAACCTCAATATTTGGGTTACATTTTGACATCTCCTTCTTTCTTGTTTACACCGTTTCAATGTGACCATGTTGGGTTTCTTTAACCCATTTAAGCAACTCGTCACATATTTCCCAATCAGCTGAAAATGTCCTGCCCACCCCCTCAATTAAATCCAACCCTTTTTGAATCCATTTAAAAGGGATCAATGTTTGGCCAATTTCTATTGACCCAGGCCTTTTCCAGATATCAGCCCACTCTAAATTTATGATCCAGTCCAACCTCGTTTCCATTCGCCTAACCAGACCTATTTCGGTCTTTTTCTTTTTTTGCTTTTTTTTATGCTAGTTGATCTAGAGAACGCGTAGCAGTACGCTCGTTCTCTTCCTCCTGAAATGCAAACACAGAAAATTCAAAACCGACGTGTGAATGAACGGGCACAACGTTCTTCACACTTAATGGCGACTTCATGCCTTCCACGAGATGCAGCAGTAGTCTGTGGCCTTGCTTGTCTTCTTCCTCCCGCGTCTCCATCAAGTCGTATGAATCCAGCAGTGGATGAAGCACATAGATTCGTCCTTGATATGCTGAGATGATACCATGTTGGGCTTCAAGGACGAGAAGACTCATCACAATCGTCCCTTTCCTCTTCCCATTTTGGAATAAGTTCAAAGCTTTAGAGAAAGGGTTTTCATCCAAAAAAGGGTAAAAGAGTTTCGAAATTTGAATTCCTAATGGGCCTTTATCCAAAATTTGGTCGGTTCCCCCCAATTTCTAACCTTAATCTCTAGGGTATATATAATCCTTTTCTTTTAATCCAAAGGGGAGAATTTTTTTTTTTTGGAATTTGAAAGCACTTAAATAGAGATTTTTGTGAAAGCGAAATTTGGAAGAAGAAATTTTTTTGTGATGAAAAATTGAAAGAAAATAGGGAAGGAATACATTAAAAACAAGATTCTTGAGAGAATCTGTTTCAGTATTTGGCTCCCATATCCGATTGATCTGTTCCAATCCTAGGAGCCATATTTGGAAGTGGAATTGCTTCTCCTCTGCTTATTCTGTCCATTTCGCTGCACCTCGAAAGGTAATATTCTTTCGCCATGTTCTCTCCCCTTTTCACTGTGTCCTCTCTGCTTTTCGCTTGCTTTAGAATAACATTCTGATGATGAGGTGTTTAATTGTTTGATTGTTGTTGGATTCTTGAAAGATTAGATTATGAAATATATGGTTTTCTTTATCTTGCTACTCAGAGGTAGCCGTAACATCATTTTTATGGACAGACGAATTTCTTTCCTCGTGTGCCCAACCTCTTTCTTTTGTCTAAATCCGCTTTGAAATTCTCATCCCTTGAAATGTTGCGCGGATATTTTCAAATTAAGTTTATTTCATGGAGGTTGAGTTTTAGTACTCTTGTAGGACTAAATCCTTCAATCGACCAAAATGTTTAAGTATTAGTGATGCAGTTGTATGCTCTGCCTAATCATTTAGTTTCTTTTGTTTACTTCTTGATTCTCTTGGTCATCTTACTGCGTTTGTCTCCTTCTTCGACATTTTCTCTCACCTTTTCTTCTGTGCTCAATGAAATAGTAGGTCCGGTGTTGGAGAAAGTTTTGTTGTAGGCTTGTTTGATGATTATTAATTGAGTTATTTTTTCATGTTTTTTAACTCTTAATATTTGCTCTTTTAGGTTTCTAGTATTTGATTGAGTCGAATCTATAGGCATGCATCTGATGTTAATGTCTCTGGTCTGCTTGCAAGTTTTATTCATCTCCTCTTTCTAATTAATACTGCTTTATGTCCTGAGGATCCGTACTCTCCCACTTATAGTATATTTCAAGTGGCTGGGTATTGTATTTAGCAGGATTTTTTTTGTGTGAGCAAATCTTGATGTTTATGTAAGTAAATCCGCAAGCTGTTAATTTGGTTAGCATATGTCGCATATTTGTTCGTGTAGTTCGATGTTTACCTACGCCTTGAACGTGTTTATTATTTTGTTTCATCACACGACATACTCAAATCAAGTTTAGCCTTCATATTGCTTGACATTCGGTGGAAAGCCTACTGTTTATGATTTTCATCTTTATTCTTTGCGGTGTTTTATGTTTTTTGTCCACTGTTTCAAATAGTTTGTACATTTGACATCAGTTTCGTCATTTTGGCAAAGGGTTATTTAAAATAGCATAGCATTATTAAGTAAATTATTGTAGGTCACAGCTTTTGTTGGTCGGTAAGGAAGTTTTATTCGGTTTACTGGTTATAATCTAAGGTGTCATTTATTCTCTCCTCCCTTTTTCTTTAATAAAATTGGTTGCTATTGATGTGCGTTTTTTATTCCCTTTTATGATATTGCTTGTCAATATAAAAATTTCCGGGTTTAAATACGTATTCTAGTAAGCTAGGATACTTTCCCAGTGTTTGTGTTTGTTAGACTGCCTATTAACTCATTTGTGTTTCTCTTGAATGTAAAATCTTTTTGAGTTCATTATGAACTCTCATCCTCTTTTGTACTTTTTAGAGAGAGCCATAAAGGCTTAACTTTTCCATCGAGTCAAGAAAATAGACTGAGAGTTCCCGAAGTTTAAGGAATTGAAGGAAGTCAAAAAAGTTTGATAAGAAGACCCCATTATTTTCATATGTTGTATTTTTATTATGTAATGGGTCCAAGCCCTTATCGCTTTGTACTATTATCTGATTAGTTAAGGATAGGAACATGTCAAGTGGGCCTAAGGCACACAAACAATGGGTCCAAATACTGGTCCATGCAGACTATAAACCCAGATTTGGACCCAACTCTCTCTCCCTCTCCCTCTCTCTCTCACTCTCTCTCTTATCTTTTGTTTATCCGCTTTACTTGTCAATAGTTATAAAGTTAAAGAATTCATATCCCCGCAAATGTCGTAAACATTTTATAGACTTAAAAGTTAATTCCAAATGAATTCTAAAAGATGAATAACTTTGCAAATAAAAAATCTCAGTCAAGTTATTAATACCTCTTCTTTCAAACGAACTCTAAGTAATTTTTACAAGTTAGATTAATTTTAGACAAATAGATTAGTTGTTTGGATAACCGCAAGTAAGAGGACGTCTTAGATGCTTTCAAAACCTTCCTAAGACGTTAATAAGAATCCCCGAACCCCCAAAAAATCTTTCATTTGGTTTTCTGTTTTTAATTAAATGGAAGAACAATTTTTTCTTAATTTTCTCAAAATTAAGTGGTGAATCAAAAGTCAAAAACTCTATAAAGTATAATATTTTTTGAAAACATAATCAAACAATTGTAGTCAACTCCATGAGACTCCACTAATCAAAAATTATGCATCCTCTCATGACAACTAACTATAAATTCATATGCATCCTCAGTTAAGTCACCAGTAATAAGTTGGAGGATTCAGTAGTCTGAACCTCCCAAACATCTTTTGCTCATCAATTGTCATAGAACACTTGTTTGCCAAATGTGATGCAATATCTGGAAACTCCATACTATCCAAACGAGGAGCTACAACAGCAGCTGGATGAGTCGTGGGAGTCTGGAAATCTGGAGCAACTATCAGGTCTAGAGTCTAACCTCCAACACGGGTCTGTGAGCCATCAAGAGTGACAGACAAAGCTCTTGCCTGAACCATAGCCTCTAAGATTCCAAACACACGAGCCAATATATATTGAAGCACTAGGGTGGCAATAGTACTGGGTGGAGCCTGAGCTGGCCCATCCCCCTTGAATAATATTTGCATCAAGAGGTACGGTCCTATCACGACACTGGGTAGATATTAGTACTTGACCTTCAACAAGTGTTGTAATACAACCCCTACACCAACCTCGACCTCGACCTCGAGCTCGTCCCATTTCTCCACCTCGGATAGTGTTCCTAGAAGCAGGTGCAAGAATAGGCTCCTGATCACCATTTGCCGTTGTACCAGTCCTCTCCATCTGAGCGAGAATGAGATATCAAGATTATAATTTCAACAAGGTCTACTGTGCACGATAATGAATGAAAGAACACATTTTTTCCTACATGTCCTATAGTGTCACGACCCAAAATCACGAGTCGTGATGGCACCTATGTTCCCAACCAATAGGTAAGACAACCAATATATTTTAACAAACTTAACTAACTAATAAGTGAAAAGACAACAAATTGCCAAATCTCCAACACTGAGTTCTTTATAAGTACGAATGCGGAAAACTGAAAAAAAAATACTACCCAAGAGTTGGAGTCATAAGTACAAGAGATTCTAAAATACGATGGAAGTCTGAAACTAAAAAGACAAACTGAAACTGCTCCTCGAGATGTGCTCCTACTCGGAATCGAATCTGCACCACAAGGAGTGCAACAAGTGTAGTATGAGTATGAAACCACATGTACTCAGTATGTCTCATTGACCGACAACGAAGAAGTAGTGACGGGAGTTTATACACAAAGAATAAATTTGTAAATTATATAAGTATATATATATATATATTACACCCACTATTTAGGTTTCATCAATAAAGGTAATCAAACATCAAGTATTTTCCAAACACCAAACAAAACACATAATCATCAAAATAAATGGTGTGATGAAATGCAATGCAATATAACACCATGTAATGAATTGTCTCAGAATACCCAGTACACACTCAACCATATATACTTGATACTCCTCGGAAGCACATGGAGAGTTCATGACCAATGGGGGACTCACGAGGTCCATATACCGACACGGATGATCTCCACGTGTCTGTGCGGACGATCTCAACGCACTATCATAATATCAAACAATTTTCGCACGGACGGTCTCCACGTGCCCAAATTACAATCTTAACATCTCACCATTTCCAGCACGGATAATCTCCACGTGCCCAACTTATACTCAGTCTCATGTCTATGCATGTGCACAATATTATTTTAATAGAGGGGATGATGATGCATCTCAATCAATCAATATGAACATAATACATAACCACCTAAATTATCACAACTATACGAGTGAAATAAATAAAACACAATCACACAAGGAATTCAAGTCAATAATATATCATCTTATGCTCATATGCTTTGGCATTCTCAAATTTCAATCCACATTCTGTAATAGTAATTTTCCTTTTTATAACACCGGTACTCGTACCAATGCCCATCACACCATTGATACGAGACCACCATCTTTTCCCCTTACCCCTTTGTCTATTTTCATTTTTAATATTTAATTAGGAAAACGTCCTTCAACAACTCTAAAAAGTCTAAAAATACCTCAAGTGCCCAATTCGCGTCACGAATCTTTAAGATAGTTCCTTCCCTTTTTTCAAAGTTTTGTAATGTTGACGATCTACCAATGATGCAATATTCATAAGTAAGCGAGTTTGTAGACATTCATATTATTATGTGCCTATCATAGACCCAATATTTCACTCATACTTCTCATCAAGCTCCAAATCTTGATATAATTTGTATGCCAAAATTATCGTACTTGCTAAATTTCAAGCCAAGAACTTATCTTTAACCTCTCCAAATGCCCTAAAATTTAATGTTAAATCATATAAAATACACCTAATAATTACTTATCTATCTCTATATATCGAAAACTAGTATCATAATTTAATAAAATAAATACAATTAAGAATTTATTAAGAAAATCAAGAAATAGAATAATGCCGAGAATACATTCTTTTTCCTTTTCTTCAAATGGATACTGCCAAGTATCTACATTTTTTTAAAAGAATTATGCATATAAATGCATGACAAATTCAATGTTCCAATGATTAAGTAATCATGGGTCATCATTATTCCAATCAACCCTATGTCACTTTGAATTAAATAAAATATGCATTAGTAACTATCCTACAATTAAATCATCTCAAAAAATCTTATTGTGATGTATTACTACAAGTGCACCATACAAATATATATAAACATTAATTAATTTGGATAAGTTTACCTGGAATTGAATGTTCGTCGCGGCTGTTTAGTCCTCTCTCGCCTCCAGGTAATTTCTAACTTTTTTTTTCTTCTCCTAAAATAACCTAACTAATTTGTTTTAATTATATAGTCAAATGGTAAGGGTTATTAAAAAAATATGAATTTGACCCAATTACTATTCAAGTATATTAATTATAATATAGATATATGTATCAACTAAGTACTCCTAGTTATCACATAGTTTAACATACCTCTTTGAATTTTTCGGAAAGAGCCAAAATAGTCCTAATTCTCAAAACAACCTAGCGGGTCGTTACATAACCTACCACTTAAACAAAAGTTCGTCCTCGAACGGGAAAAGAAAAGAGCTAACCTGAACACTAAAAAAGATGAGGATATTTACTCCTCATGTCTGACTCTGTCTCCCATGTAGCCTCATCCACTGGACGATACTTCCACTGAACCTTTACTGAAGCAATCTCCTTTGACCTTAGCTTCCCGAATTTGCCTATCCAAAATGGTGATCGGCTCTTCCTCAAAAGTCAAATTCTGATCAAGTAACACTGAATCCCATTGAATCCAATGATCACCACCCTGATGATACTTCTTAAGAATTGAAATATGAAATACAGGATGGACACCTGACAACCCAGGTGGCAAAGCCAACTGATATGCCACCTCACCAATATGCTCCACAACCTCGAAAGGACCAATGTACCTTGGAATCAACTTTCCCTTCTTTCCAAATTTCATTACACCCTTCATGGGAGAAACCTTAAGTAGAAGCCTCTCTCCAACCATAAACTCCAAATGACGAACCTTCCTATCTGCGTAACTCTTTTGCCTGCTCTGAGCCATGAGAAGTCTATCTTGGATCAACTTGACCTTGTCCAAGGACTCCCTAAACAAATCTGTACCCCACGGTCTAACCTCAAATGCGTCAAACCAACCAATTGGAGATCGACATCTCCTACTATACAAAGCCTCAAATGGTGCCATCTCAATGCTCGAATGATAACTATTATTGTAAGCAAACTCCGCTAATGGCAACAACTGATCCCAGTGACCACACGCCCGCAACATGTCTTCAAGAACCTGAATAGTCCTCTCAGACTGACCATCAGTCTAAGGGTGAAAGGTTGTACTATGATCCACCCGAGTGCCCAACTCCTTCTGCAAAGACCTCCAGAAATGAGATGTAAATTGAGGGCCACGATCTAAAATAATAGAAATAGGAACCCCTTGCAAACGAACTATCTCTCGAATATAGATTTTGGCTAACTTCTCTGAATTATAGGTCGTCTGAACTGGTACAAAGTGTGCAGACTTAGTCAGTCGATCCACAATGACACATATAGCATCAAACTTACCCAAAGTACATGGAAATCCTACCACAAAGTCCATAGCAATACGCTCCCACTTCCACTCATGTATAGGCATCCTCTGTGTCACACCTCCAGGCTTTTGGTGTTCATACTTCACTTGCTGACAATTCAAACATCGAGATACAAAATCTACTATGTCCCTCTTCATACGACACCACCAATAGTGTTGCTTCAAGTCACGATACATCTTAGTAGCCCCCGGATGAATAGAGTACCTTGAACTATGAGCCTCCTCCATGATCAATCTAGTCAAATCACCTGTATGAGGAACACATATACGACCCTTAATCCTCAAAACTCCCTCACTATCAAGAATTGCAGACTTGGCTTCTCCTTTTAAAACCTTTTCCCTAATCTTACATAAATCACCATCATCAAACTATTGAGCCCGAATTTGCTCCAACAAGGATGACCTAGCCTCTATATAAGCCAACACCTTAACAGATTCTAAAATATCAAGTCTCACAAAGCTATTGGCCAGGGATTGGACATCCCTAGCTAAGGGACGCTCGCCAACCTGTAACATGGCTAGGCTACCCATACTTACCGCCTTCCGACTCAAGGCATCTGCTACAAAATTTTCTTTGCCTGGGTGATAAAGAATAGTCATATCGTAGTCTTTGAGCAACTCCAACCATCTCCTCTGCCTCAAATTTAGATCCCTCTATTTGAATATATACTGGAGACTACGATGATCCGTGAACACCTCACAATGCACACCATAAAGATAATGCTTCCAAATCTTTAATGCAAACACCACAGCCGCCAACTCTAAATCATGAATAGGGTAGTTCTTCTCATGAACCCTTAACTGCCTCGAAGCATAAGCTATCATCCTTCCCTTTGCATCAACACACAACCAAGACCAACCCGAGAAGCATCACAATATACGAAAAAACCCTCTCCCTCCACGGGTAGGTCAAAATCGGAGCAGTAGTCAATAAAGTCTTGAGCTTTTGGAAGCTAACCTCACATTCGTCAGACCACTGAAAAGTCACCTCCTTCTGTGTAAATCTAGTTAATGGAGATGCAATGGATGAGAAACCCTCAACAAACCGTCGATGATAACCTACAAGGCCCAAGAAACTCCGAATCTCAGTAACTGAAGTAGGACTGACCCAATCTCTAACCACCTCAATCTTCTTAGCATCCACCATGATACCCTCATTGGACACTACATGTCCCAAGAATGATACCGAACTAATCCAAAACTCACACTTTGAAAACTTTGCATAAAGCTTCTTCTCCTTTAGAATCCCAAGAATAATTCTCAAATGATGCTCATGTTCCTCCTTAGTGCGTGAGTATATCAATATATCATCTATTAAGACAATAACAAAGGAATCTAAATACGGTCTGAACACTCCATTCATCAAGTCCATAAAAGCTGCTGGGGCATTAGTCTGTCCGAAAGACATCACCAAAAAATCGTACTGACCATAACGTGTTCGAAAAGCCGTCTTAAGGATATCCTCCGCCCTAACCTTCAGCTGATGATAGCCAGATCTCAAGTCAATTTTGGAGAAAACTGAAGCACCCTGCAACTAATCAAATAAATCATCAATACGAGGTATCGGATACTTATTTCTGATGGTTACCTTGTTCAACTGTCGATATTCAATACACATACGCATAGATCCATCTTTCTTCTTCACAAATAACACTGGATCACCCCAAGGAGATACACTTGGTCTAATAAAACCTTTGCTCAACAAATCCTGAAACTGCTCCTTCAACTCTTTCAATTCAGCCGGTGCCATATGATAAGGAGGAATGGAAATAGGCCGAGTGCCTGGCTCCACATCATTACAAAAATCAATATCACGATCTGGTGGAAGACCTAGCAAATCGGTCGGAAATACTTCTGAAAATTCACTCACTACTGGAATAGACTCAAGCATAGGAGTCTCAATACTAGTATCTCGAATGTGGGCCAAGTAAGACAAACATCCTCTCTCTACCAACTGACGAGCCTTAAGGAATGATATCACACCCTTAGAAGGGTGACTAAGAGAACCTCTCCATTCTACTATAGGAATTCCAGGCATAGCTAAAGTGATGGTCTTGGCATGACAATTTAAGATTGCGTGGTAAGAAGATAACCAATCTAAACGAAGAATCACATCAAAATATATCATATCTAAGACCTTTAAATCTGCATGAGTGTCATACCCCATTAAAGTAACAATACATAATCGATACACCCGATCTACAACTACAGAATCCCCGATAGGGGTAGAAACACGTATCGGTAAATCAAGAGACTCAAACAATATATCTAGACTAGGACCAAAATATGTGGACACATAAGAATAAGTAGATCCTGGATCAAATAATACAGTAGCTGGTCGATGACAAACCGGAATAATACCTGTGGTAACAGCATCTTAGGCTTCAGCCTCTGGCCTACCTGGAAAAGTATAACAGTGAGAACGACCTCCATCAAATTGTGAACCTCCACGACCACCACCTCGACCAGAAGGAGATCCACCTCTACCTGAATGAGAACCACCTCTACCATTCGGTGCACCACCCCTCGCTGGAGGTTGTGCAGCCCTGGAAGTCGAAGCCTGAGAACTCTGATGTAAGCCACCACGTCTGGTCGTAGGGCAGTCTCTCTCAAAGTGTCCCATATGACCACACTCAAAGCAGCCCCTACGAGACGCAGGCTGATGAGAGGAACCTGAATGACCAGAATGCCCTCCACGAACTACAGGTCTAGAAGATGAACCCTGCGAAGTATGCACTGAGCTCGAAGAGTTATGCCCAGCGTAACCAGCCTCAGACGCTGGTATAGCAGCATGAATGGGTCTGGTGGATTGAGGGTGATAACCTCTGCCCAAGTAACCCCGACTCCTAGGCGGAGCACCACCATAATCACCTGAATAACGAGTCCTCTTGCCCTCTCGCTGCTCAAATCCCTCACGCCGAATAATCTCCAACTCCTTAGCAGCATCTACCACTTTCTGGAATGGAACACCAGAAGCAGCAACCTCAGAAACTCCTAGACGAATTGGAATAATCAGCCCCTTAACAAATCTCCTCACTCTCTCAGCCTCTGTGGGAAGTATCATCGAAGAATGCCTAGCAGAGGCATGAAATTTACCCTCATACTCTGCAGCTGACATACCATTTTGCTGCAAACCCTCAAACTCGGCCCTCTTGCGCTCCCTTCCACTGCGTGGAGCAAATTTGGATAGAAATACCTGAGTAAACTGAGCCCAGGATAGTGGATGGGATCCAGCTGGCCTACTACTAATATAATCCCTCCACCACTGCTTAGCAGAGCCAGTCATCTGAAACGTTGTGTAGTCAACTCTATGAGACTCCACTAGTCCAAGATTATGCAACCTCTCATGACAACTAACTATAAATTCATATGCATCCTCAGCTAAGTCACCAGTATAAGTACGAGGGTTCATTTGTTCGAACCTCCCAAACATCTTTTACTCATCAATAGTCATAGAAGGCCTGTTCACCAAATGTGATGTCATAGCTGGAAACTCCATACTATACAAATGAGGAGCTACAGCGGCAGCTGGCTGAGTCCTGGGAGTCTGAGAATCTAGAGAAACTATCGGATATGGAGTTTGACCTCCAACACGGGTGTGTGAGCCATCAGAAGTGACAGGCAAAGCTCCTGCCTGGGCCATCCCCTCTAGGATTCCTAACGTACGAGCCAAGGTATCTTGAAGCATTGGGGGGACAATAGTACTGGGTGGAGCCTGAGCTGGCCCATCCCCCTCGACATGATCTTGCACATCCCCATGAATAACCTCTGCATCAAGAGGTACAGTCCTATCACGACCCTGGGTAGCTATTGGTACTTGACCATCCACAGGTGCTGCAGCTGCAATACGGCCCCTACCCCAACCTCGAGCTCGTCCCCTACCTCTACCTCGGATAGTGTTCCTAGAAGCAGGCGCAGGAATAGGATCCTGACCACCACTTGCCGATGTACGATTCCTCGCCATCTGAGAGAGAATGAGACATGAAGATTAGAATTTCTACAAGGTCAAGTGTGCACGATAATGAATAAAAGAAGAGAATATTTCCTAAATGTCCTATAGCCTCTCGAAGATAGGTATGGACGTCTTCATTCCGATCCGCAAGACTCTACTAGACATTGCTCTTGTACTCTTGAGACCGATGAACCTAGGGCTTTGATACAAAATTTGTCACGACCCAAATCACGAGTCGTGATGGCACCTATGTTCCCAACCAATAGGTAAGCCAACAAACATATTTTAACAAACTTAACTAACTAATAAGTGAAAAGACAACAAATTGCCAAATCTCCAACACTGATTTCTTTATAAGTACGAATGCGGAAAACTAAAAAAAAAAAATACTACCCTAGAATTAGTGTCATAAGTACAAAAGCTTCTAAAATACGATGCAAGTATGAAACTAAAAAGATAAATCTAACATAAGGGATATCCTGTCTGAATACTGAATAACAGAACAAGTAAAAGATAGAGGGAAGTGTGGGCCACGGAACAGCCAAGCAACTCACCACAACTCCAAACTCGGACTCAAACTGCTCCTCGAGATGTGCTCCTACTCATAATCAAATCTGCACCACAAGGACTGCAATAAGTGTAGTATGAGTACGAAACCACATGTACTCAGTACGTCTCATTGACCGACAACGAAGAAGTAGTGACGGGAGTTTATACAAAAAAAAAATCGTAAATTATATATAAGTATATATATATATATATATTACACTCACTATTTAGGTTTCATCAATAAAGGTAATCAAACATCAAGTATTTTCCAAACACCAAACAAAACACATAATCATCAAAATAAATGGTGTGATGAAATGCAATGCAATATAACACCATGTAATGAATTGTCTCAGAATACCTAGTACACACTCAACTGTATATACTTGATACTCCTCGGAAATACATCGAGAGTTCATGACCCATGGGGGACTCGCGAGGTCTATATACCGACACGGACGATCTCCAAGTGTCTATGCGGACGATCTCAACGCACTATCATAATATCAAACAATTTTCGCACGGATGGTCTCCTCGTGCCCAAATTACAATCTTAACATCTCACCATCCCCAGCACACACGATATCCACGTGCCAAACTTATACTCAGTCTCATGTCTATGCATGTGCACAATATTATTTCAATAGAGGGGATGATGATGCATCTCAATCAATCAATATGAACATAATACATAACCACCTCAAGGATCACAACTATACGGGTGAAATAAATAAAACACAATCACACAAGGAATTCAAGTCAATAATATATCAGCTAATGCCCATATGCTTTGGTATTCTCAAATTTCAATCCACATTCTAGAATAGTAATTAACTTTTTATTACACCGGTACTCGTACCAATGCCCGTCACATAATTGATACTAGACCACCATCTTTCCCCCTTACCCCTTTGTCTATTTTCATTTTTAATCTTTAATTAGGAAAACGTCCTTCAACAAGTCTAAAAAGTCTTAACATACCTCAAGTGACGAATTCGCGTCACGAATCTTTAAGATAGTTCCTTCCCTTTTTTCAAAGTTTCGTAATGTTGACGATCAACCAATGATGCAATATTCATAAGTAAGCGAGTTTGTAGACATTCATATTATTATGTGCCTATCATAGACTCAAAATTTCACTCATACTTCTAATCAAGCTCCAAATCTTGATATAATTTATATGCCAAAATTATCGTACTTGCTAAATTTCAAGCCAAGAACATATCTTTAACCTCTCCAAATACCCTAAAATTCAATGTTAAATCATATAATATACACCTAATAATTACTTATCTATCTCAATATATCAAAAACTAGTATCATAATTTAATAAAATAAATACAATTAAGAATTTATTAAGAAAATCAAGAAATAGAACAATGCCGAGAATACGTTTTTTCCCTTTTCTTCAAATGGATACTGCCAAGTATCTACATTTTTTTTAAAGAACTATGCATATAAATGCATGACAAATTCAATGTTCCAATGATTAAGTAATCATGGGTCATCATTATTCCAATCAACCCTATGTCACTTTGAATTAAATAAAATATGCATTAGTAACTATCCATCCAATCAACCCTATGTCACTTTGAATTAAATAAAATATGCATTAGTAACTATCCTACAATTAAATCATCTCTAACAATCTTATTTTGAGATATTACTACAAGTGCACCATACAATTATATATAAACATTAAATAATTTGGATAAGTTTACCTGGAATTCAATGTTCGTCGCGGCCGTTTGGTCCTCTCTCGCCTCCAGGTAATTTCTAACTTTTTTTTTCTTCTCCTAAAATAACCTAACTAATTTGTTTTAAATATATAGTCAAATGGTAAGGGTTATTAAAAAAAATATGAATTTGACCCAATTACTATTCAAGTATATCAATTATAATATATAGATATATGTATCAACTAAGTACTCCTAGTTATCAAATAGTTTAAAATACCTCTTTGAATTTTTCGGAAAGAGCCAAAATAGTCCTAATTCTCAAAACGACCTAGCGGGTCGTTACATATAGCCTCACCAAGATAGGTATGAACGTCTTCATACCAATCCGCAAGACTGTATTAGACATTGCTCTTGTACTCGTAAGACCGAGTAACCTAAGACTTTGATACAAAATTTGTCACGACCCAAATTCACAAGTTGTGAGTGCACCTATGTTCCTAATCAATAGGTAAGTCAATCCAACATATTTTACCAACTTTAACTAAATAGTGAGGTAAAAAAACACTATGTGAAAATCTCCAACATAAAGTTCTTTATAAGTTCAAACTGCGGAAAGCTAAAAATAACACCAAAGAATTGGTGTCATAAGTACAAGAACTTCTAAAATACGATGCAAGTCTGAAACTAAAATGACAAATCTAAAATAAGGGATATCGTGTTCGAATAATAAAATAACAGAATAAGTAAAAGATAGAGGGAGGTGTGGGCCACGGAACAACCAAGCAGCTCACCACAACTCTAAGACACTCTGAGCTAGGACTCAATTTTCTCCAAGAGATTTGCTCGTACTCGGAATCGAATCTACACCACACAGAGTGCAACGGTTGTAGTATGAGTATGAAACCACGTGTACTCAGTATATCTCATTGACCGACAACAAAGAAGTAGTGACATGAGTTTTTATAAGAAAAAACAAATCTTTAATTATACAAGTTTATATTACACTTACTAGTAAAGTTTCATCAAATAGAGGTAATCAAATATCAAGTACTTTCCAACCACCAACTAGAACAAATAATAAAAAATAAATGAATGATGTTATGAAATGAAATGAAATATAATGCCATGAAATGATATGTCTCACCATCCCCACCACAAACGAAATGAAATGAAATATAATGCCAACTTATACTCAATTATCAATGCATGTAAACAATATTATTTCAATAAAAGGGGATGATGATGCACCTCAATCAGTCAAACATCAACATAATACATAACCACCTCAATTATCACAACTATACGAGTGTAATAAATAAAAAACAATCACACAAGGATTTGAAGTCAATAATATATCAGCTAATGCCCATATGCTTTGGCATTCTCAAATTACAATCCACATTTTGTAGTAGTAACTTTCTTCTTTATAACAACGGTACTCGTACCAATACCCGTCACAATATTGATACGAGACCCCCATCTTTTGCCCTTACCATTTGTCTTTTTCTTTTATTCTTTAATTAGGTAAACGTCTTTCAAAAAGTCTTAACATACCTTTAATGCCCAACCTCGTGCCATGAATCTTCAAGATTTTTCCTTTCCTTTTCGCAAAGTTTCGGAACGTTTCCAATCTATCAATTAAGCGAGATTTGTATGTAAGCGTGTTTATAGACATTCAAATTATTATATATCTATCATAGACCCTAAAACCCACTCATATATCTAATGAAGCTTTAAATCTTGATATAATTTATATTCAAAAATTATCATATATGCTAAATTTCAAGTCAAGAATTGAACTCTAATCGCTCCAAATATCCTAAAATTCAATATTGAATCATATAATATACACCTAATAATTAATTACCTATCTCAATATATGAAAACGGGATAATGCACAAGCACCCCCTCAACCTATGCCCGAAATCCCACAGACACACTTATACTATACTAAGGTCCTATTACCCCCTGAACTTATTTTACAAGTAATTTTCTACCCCTTTTTAGCCTACGTGGCACTAGTTTGAAAAAAAAAATCAACCATCGTTGGACCCACAAGATAGTGCCAAGTAGGTAAAAAAGGCGTAAAAAATTATTAATAAAATAAGTTCAGGGGGGTAATAGGACCTTAGTATAGTATAGTATAATTGTGTCTCTGAGATTTCAGGCATAGGTTGAGGGGGTACTTGGGCATTATCCCTATGAAAACTGATATCTTAATTTAATAAAATAAATATATAAGGATCAATCCCACCAATTAACAACACCATACAAAGCACATGAAATCGGCAACATTACCCTTTTTTCAAATCCATTTTGTACCAAAAATGCCTAACTTTCAAAAAAAGAATCTACTAAATTAAATTAAATTAATAACCATTGGAACTACAAAAATTACATTCAGGCAGAATATAATTGTTACCATTGACTATCAATTTCCAATGATTATCTAATCATTGTCTAATGATTTAACTTAATAAAAATAACATTTATGAATATTTATTGGAACTACACATATTACATTCAGGAAGAAAATAATTGTTGCCAATGACTATCAATTTCCAAAGATTACCTAATCATTGTCTAATGATTTAACTTAATAAAAATAACATTTATAAATATTTATTGGAACTACACATATTACATTCTGGAAGAATATAATTGTTGCCAATGACTATGAATTTCCAATGATTACCTAATCATTGTCTAATGACTTAACTTAATAAAAATAAAATTTATTAATAACCATTGGAACTACACATATTACATTCTGGAAAAATATAATTATTGCCATTGACTATCAATTTTAAATGCTTACCTAATCATTGTCTTATGATTTAACTTAATAAAAATAAGATTTTCCCTACCCTAGTTCAGCAAACATTGCCACATACGTATTCCACTTTCCACTTCCCTTTCTTGCAATTCAGACAAATAAACCAACACCCACGGGAAATTCACCACCATAATTTAATAAACGCAAAAGGGTTAAAATGACCTCTAAACTATGCGAAATAGATTATTTATACATTCCATTACATTTTGGGATGAATATACCCCGTTGTTATCCAAAGAGATCATAAATATCCTCAAGAGTTAACACTCCATGTTTTTAGTGACTTGGCATGCCACATGAGACTAATCCCTCCACCTTAGTGTTGCCAACTAATATTCATTACAAAATAACTTGACCTTAGCGGCGATAAAAGTCGCCAAAAAGCCCAAAAAATCATCACTAAAAGTTTTAAAATCAAATTCTAATTTTGTGTTTTTTTTTTCATTACTTTTAAAAATACAAAAATGATATCGTTTAAGTAGGAGTTTGAAGACACTGTATATTTTATTTTTATATTATATGTAAATGCATAAAATGTACAATGATGCATTATATATTAGGAGATGTGAATGAAGAAGTAATTTTTATGATATTTTGTAATAATATTGGGTGCTTTTAATATTAATATTGTAAGTTATTTATTTTGAAAATTATGCTGCAATCAAAAATTAATTATCATATGTTTTTTGTTGAAAAAATAGATTTTACTATTAACCATTACTAAAAGTCACTCATAACCTTTAGTTGCAATATTTTGATGTTTTGTGGCAACTTTATCGCGTCCAAAGATCAAGTTCTTTATTAGTGAATCTTAGTTGGCGATGCTTAAATGGAGGGATTAGTCTCATGTGGCATGCCACATCACTAAAAAATTGAGGTGTTAACTCTTGAAGGTATTTGTGGTCTCTTAGAATAACAACCGTGAATTTTTTTATCCCAAAATATAATAAAAGGTATAATAATCTATTTTACATAATTCAGGGACAATTTTGACCCTTTTCCATTCAATAAATCCTAGAAAAAGTTTACTCACTCATATCACGTCATTATTTGATTCAACCATTTTATTATCCATCAATTCTGACCAGCCTTCCCAGTAGCACTACTAAAAAGAAATTGAATCACATACTAAAAATAGATATTATTATACTTCTACAGGTGCATTGCATAATTTACATATACAAATTGATGGAATTTAAAGTACTTACCAGAATAACCGACAAAGCCGTCTAGCCAACCGCTATTCTTTAAATATTAAGTTATGAATAAATTATTAATCCCTCTTTACTTAACTTAATTTTATGGGCCAAATATAAATGGGTACTGCATGAATTATGGACTTGGCCAACTAATAATTAACTATAATAATTATTTAATAAATTTTATCAACTAGATACTCGTAGTTATCGAATAGTTAAAAATATCCATTAAATTTTTTCAAAGAGAGTCAAAATAGTCCTAGTTTTCAAAACGACCTAGCTTGTAGTTACAAGAAATTTGAATTTTACCGGTCTTATAATTTATTTAATTTAAATTTATTTGTTTTAAATTTCCGTAGTTAATGTTGTAAATGTTAACGCAAACATATTTTTATGGCAATTATCATGGTGATTTTCTAACCAAAATTGAGGAATTTCAATTTAACATGTCTTCATTTTTCTTAATGTAACCTATCATTATTTTTAGACTTTCATATTTAATGCTAGAAAGAGTAAAACAAAATACGTGCTTTTTTTTATGACGGTTAAAAAGTAATCGCCTAATATTTAAGAATTTTAGTTTTACCAAACTTCTAATTTATTTTATTTAATATTTTTTTTTTTAGATAATAATCTCAACCATTACTGAAGATTTAAAAAGAATTCTCCATGCTCTAATTTGGTAAATTAGTATTAGAACAGGTTTTGAATTTTTTAGATGACTTGTTTATGTCTAAATTTTTTTAAAATTATATTAATTACAATTTATATAATTAATATCATATAACATATTCATATCATTTGATTTTTGAAATATGAATATAAATCAATATAATATAGTTGACAATTTTTATTTTTTAAAATCACATATGATACCAAATTTTTACAAAAGAAGTGTTGAAAATCATAACGTTGAATAATTTAATTTTGAACATTTCATATCATACCAAATTGATACATGTATATCAGTTCAATAAAGTTAAACCATAATGGTAATTTTATGAACCAATTATATACACAAGCAGTTGCAAGAAAAATATTAGTCTCAAATAGTTTGTAAACATTTGTTCGAATTCACAAATTAAATCATAATCATATAGCATATTCAAATCCCACAATTTTTGAAATCTGAATATATATCAATTTAATATAGTTGAAATTTTTTATTTTTTAAAATCACATATGATACCAAATTGATAAATAGAAGAGTTCATCATATTTGAACAATAATATGTACAAAACAACAAATAAAATCATAATCATATAGCACATTCAAATTATATATTTTTTGAAACCTAAATATAATTTTTTCAAAATCTCATATGATACAAAATTGATACGATAGACTAGTTCAAAATATTTTGAACAATAAGAATCAGTTTATAATAAATCAATTATTATATACAAAATAATCTACATACTTCATAATTTTGGAATGTGGAAGCGACAGCTGGTTGGTTTTTATTTCAATAATAAATATGGACCAATTTGAAATTGACACATGTCATTAAATTAAGTATGAACTGGCCAACTGGAGAGATAATGCACTAGAGAGGAACTGTTGAAGTAAGGAGAAGTTGTGGAGAATTTCGGTTCTCCATTAAAGAAGCTTCGAGAAGAAAGAAAATTGAGGAGAAGAGTAGAGCTCTGAGATCGATCAAGAGTAATTGAGAAAATGGAAAAATTGAATAATCTAATCTGCAACGTTACAATTTATACAAGTGTGTAATTCTCTAATCAAAAGCAATTACTGTAAAACAAAGCTAACTAACACAATAAGAAATTACTAACTATTAACTAATAGAAACTAATCTGCCACCTAAGCCGACTTGCTCATTACTTTAGAAGCTAAGTAACCTATATCTCAAGAGTTCCCCTCATGTTGGAGGTGAGTAGCTCACAGCTAACTTGTGCAGCAGAATGGAATGTTTAGGGCTTGGCAGAGGTTTAGTCAAAACATCAACCAATTGTTCATCAGTTGGGGTATGATGAAGCACAATAAGTCATTCCTGTAACTTTTCTCTGACGAAATGGCAATCAACCTCTATGTGTTTCCTTCTTTCATGAAACACAGGATTCTTTGCAATATCAACAGTTTCTTGGATATCGCAAAATACGGAAACAGGTAAGTTACATGGTGAGTGCAACTCAGATAGTATTCTTTCCAGCCAGACAAATTCTCCCACCACTTTTCTAACGGCTCTGTACTCTGCATCTGCCGAGGACAGTGAGATCGTTGCTTGTTTCTTGTATTTCCAGCAAATGGGACTGTCTCCCAGCACTACGATATAACCACTCACTGATCTTCTAGAATCAGGGCATGCAGCCCAATCAATCGCAATAGGAAGTGATAGTGCAATCAGTGCTATTAGATAAGAATATCCACAAACAAGGGTCATTGAGAAGATAGCTCAGGACATGGTAAGAAACTTTAAGATGTGGTTCCTTAGGATATTAAAGGAACTAACTAAGGTTTTGGACGCTGAAAGTTATGTCCAATGTGGTATTAGTGAAGAAGATTAACTTCTTCACCATTTTTCTATAGAATGCGGGATCTTTCAGTAGAGCTCCTTCATTTGCTTTGAGCTTCACTGTGGATTCAAAAGGTGACATGGTTGGTTTGCATGTTGTGCAGTCAAATTCTTTCAACAAATCTATAGTGAACATTCTTTCTGAAATCAGAACCCCAGAGTCCTTGTAAAGTATTTCTAATCCCAAAAATAATGAAGTTTTCCCAAGTCCATTATTTTGAATTTATCATGAATGATATTCTTCAAAGATCTGATTTGATTAACATCAGTTCCTGTCAATATTGTGTCATCGACACAGAAAACAACAAACACTAGAGAAACACCAACCTTTCTATAAAAGAAAGAATAATCACTGCTTGAGTGGGAATAACCTCTTGAAAAAAGCACTTGAGCTAACTTGTCATACCATTGTCTTTTTTCCTGTTTGAGTCCATACAATGACATTTTGAGTTTACACCACAAACCTGTGTCTTCCACTAAGAGCCCTTGAGGTATGTCCATGTAAACTTCTTCACACAAATGTCACTGGAGAAATGCATTGTTAACATCTAGTTGGTACATGTTCCAGTTCTTTTTCACAGCTATACTAATTAATGCCCTTATAGTAGTCATCCTTACTTCTGGGGAAAAAGATTTATCGTAGTCGATTCCAGCCTGCTGAGTATATCGCTTCACAACAAGTCTGGCCTTGTATCTCTCCACTGTCCCATCAACTTTGTGTTTGATCTTTTACACCCACTTACAACCTATTGCTTTCTTTCCTGCAGGCAACTAAACAATCTCCCAAGTATTGTTAGAATATAATGCTTCAAACTCAGATGTCATTGCTTCTTGACAAGCAGGATCTATCACTGCCGCTCCATATGAACATGGTTCAATATCATGCGAAATGTTGTTAACAAGTTGTTGACTATCCTGGTTAAAACTGGTAAGAGACACGTGATTGGTATAACATACATAATGAGATGAAGTGCTTGAATTTTGGGATTGTAATGAGCGTAAAGAATAGTTATATTCCTGTAGGTAGGTGGGAATGATATGGGACCTCTTCGACCTCCTATGGTTTTTATGTTTGTGTTGGTGAGTACTTATTTTTGGTGGGGACTGATTCACTATATCTTGTTCATTTAAGGATTGTGGGTTATTAGTTTTTGATGTTGAGGGCAGATATGTGGGACTAGGTTGATCAGTATTAGTGATAGTAATAGTGGTGTCATCATCCATCATATGAACATAGTTAGGAGTACTATTAGTGGAGTGCAATGTATTCTGATTTATACTCAATTTTTCAAGTATTGTAGAAAAACTAAAATCAACTTCAAAAAGAGTAAAAGGAAAAACATTTTCATAAATTTCACATCTCTATAAACATGTATTTTCTTAGTGCTAAAGTCTAAAACCCTGTACCCCTTGGTGTTGTAAGGATATCCTACAAATATGTGAGGTGTAGTTCTTGGTTCAAACTTGTCTTTGTGACTGTTGAGAGTAGGAAAACAAAGGCACCCAAAAGCTTTAAGGTGAGAGTAAGTAGGTTGTTTTACTTGAAAATTATTTTTGTTATGGAGAACTGAGTTAGTTAGTATTTTTATCAAATAAGTTGCTGTAAGGATGCTCTCTCCCTATTATCTAGCAGGTAGTTTTTATTGCTATAGTAATGCTTTAGCAACTTCAAGAAGATGTTTGTGTTTTCTCTCAACCACACCATTTTGTTGTGGTGTGTATGCACATGATCTTTGGTGTATTTTTAATTTTTTTTTAAGGTAAATATTTGTCTCATGGTTGATGAATGCTAATACATTATCAGTTCTAATGGACTTAATAGTAAATCTGAACTGGTTTTCTACAAGGGACACAAAAGACATTATGGTTTGGAGGGTGTTACTTTTGCAAGTAAGAAGTTGAGTCCATGTAGACCTACTAAAGTCACCAACAATCGTCAAGAAGTATTTATAGCCATTATGAGTAGGTAAATGGTAGGGTCCCCACAAATCTAGATGAAGAAGGTCAAAACATCTATTGCTGGAAGTGGTGATTTTTATTGGATATATGATCTTCTTTATCTGGACATGAGAAAAATAGTGCACAAAAAAGGTTGTTATGGCGAGAAGGATATAGGAATAGAGGAGATTCCTTTCATTTTGACAAAGGGCACATGACCTAGTATGTTATGCCATAAATGATCAATACTGTTTCCATGAAACACGCATGACATGAGAGGATTATCAAAATTTGAATTCATACTAGTAGATGATCTTTCATTACAAAGCAAAATAGCAACATTAGACAAGGAATTACATGAAAAGGAATTTGGAATTGCAACATTAGAAAATAAACTAGGATTACTAGAAACAGAATGTAAACTCTAATGAACAGATGACATTTTGTTGTGTGATCCAACATTTAGGACATTGGATTTAGGGAACGGAATGTGACATTTTGAACACAAGAAATATAGTCCATTATGTGCTTTACCTATCTCTATAGGGCTCTTCATTGAAGGGCCCTGCATTTAACATGAAAAAGAGTTGAAACTGATCACTCTTATATAATGAGAAACTAAGCAATGAACTGATATCAGATTGAAAATAAACGGATATCAGATTGAACATAAAACTAGGTACAAACAGAACTTTATGCAAAGTTAATGAAGAATTCAGACATGCATCACCAATTTCTGTAACTTTTACTCTATAGCCATTTTGTAGGGTAACTAAAAAGGGTATGGTAATGGTCTAATGTTGATTAATAATGTTTTGTCGAAGGTCATGTGGTTTGAGGCCCCGGAATCTATGATCCATGAATTATTTGACAACATGGAGCACGTACATGACAAACAACCAATATCAGTAATGGAAGAAAAATAGGTTAGAGTACCTGCAAAATTTACAACTCCACTTGCAATGTTGTTTGAAATTTCTCTAGATCAATTTCCAGGTTTGTTTCCTCCCTGAGTCTGAATGTGTTCTAAGATACTAACCAGCTGATCAAGTTGCTGCTTGGTTATAGTTGTATTCCTCATGTCAGGTACATATCTGTGTTCACTACCTTCAGGCCCCTTTCCTTTGTCATTATCACGAGAACCATGAGCACCGACTGATGTTTCTGAAGCAGTTTTACCTTTTGTGAACTTGAAATACAATGGGAAGCCATGAAGTTTATAACACTTATCTTCGTGTGTCCAGTATTTTTGCAGTACTCACAGAAGATATTTGACCTATTAGAAGTCTTATTTCCCCCATTTCCCTTAGAGGACGAAGAAGCATAGTTTGTCCTGAAATTTGGGCTAGAACTGGCAGCAACATTCACACGAAGGGAAGTGGACCCAAAATTGAGCTTGCCATGAGGTTTGACATCTCTGGGCCTTTCTTCCTATACTAAAATAAAAAAAGCCTGAGCCATGATAGGCAGGGTATTCATCATCAATATGCTACCCCGAACTATCGTGTATACCTCATTTAATCCCATAAGGAATTGAATGAGGCATCTGTCTAACTCAGTTTATGCATCTTCAACTTGCCACCAAAAGTTCACAAACATGTGCATTGACAATTAGTGTCTTGGGTGCTAACTTCTTCCCACAATTTTCACATTTTGGTGTAGTAACCAGTAACATCGAGATTATCCTGAGTGAGTTCGTTGATTTCACATTGCAATTAATACAATTTAGCACCATTTTCTTGATCGTACCTGTCAGCTAATTCATCAAAAACTTCCTTTGCGTTATTGACATACTGCAGGCTGTCGGCAAGGTCTTTTTATAGTGAATTGAAAAACCACGAAGTGACCATATAATCACATCGTTGACACAAGGCGAAAGCAACTGAATCTGGAGATGGACTTCAATTTTCCCATTGATGAAACCAGTGTTATTCTTCACTGACAGAGATCGAAGAATTCCCCGTCTCCATGAACGATAACCTGTTCCATAAAAAACGAGTAGAACAATAGCAGATCCGGCGCTTTCAGATGGATGCATGTAGAAAAAATTTGTTGGATATACTTGAGCAAGGTTCTTAACTGGAATTTGAGGAGCAGGTTCCTGATCTATATTGTGTTCCATGATTTCTAGAAATTAAGATGAAATTGTGAGGAGAATGAGTGCACAAAAGACGACCAGAAGACGAATCTTACTGCTCAAATACCATGTCGAATTATAGAGAAGCTGTGGAGAATTTCAGTTCTCCATTGAAGAAGCTTCGAGAAGAAAGAAAATGGAGGAGAAGAGCAGGGCTCAGAGATCGATCAGGAGAAATTCATAAAATGGAAAAACTGAATTATCTCATCTGCCAACTTACAATTTATACAAGTGCGTAATTATCTAATCAGAAGTAATTGATATAAATAAAGCTAACTAACACAATAAGAAATAACTAACTATTAACTAATTGAAACTAATCTGCCAGCTAAGCCGACTTGCTGATTAAATTAGATGATAAATAATATGTGTCTCAACAGGAACCTCTTCCTTCCGGTGCCACAACCCCAACCACAATTAAAAGACTCGTGGATTAACCACTCTTTCTTTCTCCCTTTAACCCAAATAGCTTTTTCTTATTTAACAGTTTCAACACTAATTTCAATCAAATGATAAATTTTTCAGTGCAACACTAACTTGAAGTTGAAGGATTAAAGTGAGAGTGTTGATATTGGAAATATTTTCTCTATCAAGAATTTGATTAATTGAGAGTATTCTTGTTCTATTTTTTTTTAGATTTGGTGAAACTTTCATGATTATTTTAGTATGTGAATTGAAAGATGAAGAATCTTGGTGGATTATCTTTCAACGAAGTGCAAGATGTTCCCTTAACAGCACCACGAGAGAGTCAAATTTCTGAACAAGTGCAACAATTTGTTGATGATGAATGGGCGAGGAAGGTAAAGAAGAAAATGAAGATGAAGATAGCGAGCCAATTTTGAGGCCAAAGGCGATATCTAAATCTACGACAACGCTTCGACAAAAATGTTGAAGGCTAAAAATGCTAGCATTAGATAACTTTAAGGAGAATTAAACATGTTTTTGTGGTGACTAATTCAAGACTTTGCTTAGTAGTTGAATATTCGTGTGTTGATTCACCCTTAATCAGGGGTGGCTCGACCGTGTTAAAAAAGGACATGTGCTTAAGGCCCCTAAATTTAAGGGGCCTCATTTTTAAAAATAATATGTTATAATTTATAATTTTTTAACAAATATTGAATACTATTTGTAGAAAAAGTAAACTTTTCATGTAAAATTAAGGCACTATAGAAGAAATTTGACATATTTGGAGTACTATATCTCATCAAAACTAATTTAAAATAAGAATGGTTATATTATGAATTAATACTAGAAGAAACAAATTATATAAAACTTATTAATAATTCAAGTTTAAGACCCCGTTTAATTATTGCTTTAGGCCACAAATATGGTTGAGCCGCTGTTGCCCTTAATATTTTTTGTTTTGATTAAAATAGGGTGAAATACATTGTGACAGAGTAAGTTATTTTGAAATTAACTTATATGGTAATGACTTGTTAATTAGTGTTATCTAAGATACATGTTGAATCTATATGTTCTAAAGACTTAGTTAATGCTTAGAAATAACATACTTAAATACTATCCAGACATTGGTAGCAGTAACTTTTAGCAAATCTAGTTTAGTGGTTTACCACAGTTAATTTGATGGTGTTTTCAATTTCTAAAAACACAAAAAGCAATTATCAAATTATGTTATCCTCGAGGACACAAATTGACTAAATATGCAAGTGTTACACAAGTCCACGTACAGTGAAGTTTATGTACTATATATCTAAAGTGTTATCTATCGATATCACACCTTTTTTAACACCAATATTAGGGTGGGTGGCCTAACTTTCCTTTCTACTCTTTAATGAGGTTGCATTAATTCGAGGAATCTTTCTCTTAAATTATTGACATCTCAACTTAATCACTTCAATGACATATGCGGGGCTATCTTTCGTCACAACAAGAAGCAGAAGAAGATTCAGATATTTTAATGGACAGAAGACTTTCAAAATTAATACTCCTCAGTATTTAAACTAAAAATTCGAAAGAAATTTGATTTGTGTAACAACCTGTTTAGTCGATTCGAACAGTAGAATTATTTTTTAAAATTACTGACTGGGTCGACGGATCACGCGACGGACCGTCATGGTCACGACGGACCGTCGAGGGTCTTCGTTCCAAAACACTTCAACTCTGAAATCTGGGTACTGAGATTGACTCTCTGAACTTCACAACGGAACAGCAGCATGGACCGTCGTAGATACGACGGACCGTCACAGACCCCTTTACTGAATTTAACTCTCTGAACTTTGTGACGGACCTGCAGGAAGGACCGTCATAGACACGATGGACCGTCACAGGTTGCGTAACCCCAACTGGGTCGGATTTCTACTAAAGGTTTTAAAGGGGTGTTTTGGACTATTCATGACAAACTTCATGAAATTAGTGGGGTAAGTCTAATAATTTATTTACTTGGGGGTTAAAAGAGATAACTTTAAAATAAATAATGGGTTACTTTTATCATAATGAATTATATGATAATTAGGGTAAAACAAAAATAATCTGGAGAAGAAAAAGAAAAAGACAAAGTGGGAGAACGAGCGAGAAAGAGAGAACGAAGAGGATAGCAAAGGCATTGGGGAAGTAGCGTGCTTGATCACGATGCTTCGGTTGAGGTAGGTTATGGTTTATTTCTATGTGATAGATAAACTCTAAATAGCGATTGATATGTATTGGGTGGTATTGTAAAGTCTTCTATATACTTGATTGTGTGTTTGTATGTTGTGATCGTATAACTGTGGTGGTTAGAATGATGAGACTATTTAATCTTCAATCCTAAATCCTCTCTATTAAGATGACGCTTGACATAAAGAAGGCTTGATGAACTAAAATAATGAGATAAATGGATCGGAGTGTCACGTTCCGACACGTAGTATTAGGGAATCGGAGTGTCACGTTCCGACACGTAGTAATAGTGGATCGGAGTGTCATGTTCCGACATGGTAGTAATAATGGATCGGAGTGTCACATTCCGACACGTAGTATTAGGGGATCAGAGTGTCACGTTCCGACACGGTAGTAATAATGGATCGGAGTGTCACGTTCCGACACGTAGTATTAGGGGATCGGAGTGTCACGTTCCGACACGTAGTATTAGGGGATCGGAGTGTCACGTTCCGACACAATAATAATAAAGAGGAGTAATCTTAAATTATGTTAATATACTCAAATTCGAAGAAACAAATTCCCAAATGAGTATGGTGTGGAGGCTTGCGTTCTCATAGGTGTGCTTGGCGTTGTTGACAATGGTTCTTTTACTTAATGACTGTCACCTGTAAAGTATTGTGGTTGATTTTATATTATTATTCAGTATATATTGCTTTCTATTTTGAGTTGGCCGATGATACCTACTCAGTACGTGTTCCTTGTACTGATCCGTACTTGTAATTTTCTTCTTTGTTATTTCTGGAGTGCAGCAAACATACTATCGACTTCGACTCGTCCTCAGATCTAGCCAGCCTTCAGCATATCAGAGTTCAGGGTGAGTTATTATTCCTAGCTCGTGCTGGATTCTCTCCTTCACGTCTTGATGTCTTGAAGTTCAGACATGGATCATCTCTTTTACTTATTTAGCTTCTTAAATACTCTTAGATTTAGAAATTCGAGGATAGATGTTCTAGGTGTGATGACTTCCAGATTTTGGGAATAATGAGTATTAAACTTAAGAAGTTGATTTAATTGATTTCGTTAATAAGTTTTGGATCTTCCGCATTAAGTTTTTTTTTTACTAATCATAATTGATATACTGGTAAATGTTGGGGTTTTAGATTTGTTGTTTCGGTCACCTAGGAAGTTAAGTGTGGGTGACACTCGCGGCTCGTTTTGGGTCGTGACAAACTTGGTATCAGAGCGTTAGGTTCGTTGGTCTCATCACATAAGAACGGGTCTAGTAGAGTCTTGAGGAACGGTAGGGGGACGCACTTACTTTTCTTTGAGAGGCTATAGGAATTTAGGAAAATTCCATTCTTTCTTTCTTTCGTGCTATTACTTGGATCCAGTTGGTATCTAGGTGATTCAAATTGGTATCTGACATCCTCACTCTATTTTGCAGATGGTTAGAACTAGAGCAACAACTGTGCCAACACCAACACCGGCAAGACAGGGTGTGTCTGAGCCAACCACTGGGTTTTGGCTTGAGGAGGAGCAGAGGCAAGAGGCCGTGGTAGAGGTCGCAGGAGGACGCCCTCCAGAGGAAGAGGACAAACACCTGGTCCAGCTAGTAATAGAGCGGTGACTCTTCCACCGACTGATGAGGTAGTGACAGAGGGTGAAGAAGGGGAAAATAAGTAGGTTCAAGATGAGGAATTACCACCCCAGCCTACCCCAGAAATGATTAATCAGGTTCTTACTTATCTTAGCGGGTTATGTGATCAGGGCCAGACACCTCCAGTGTTTTCTGCACCAGCACCTCTGGTTCCGGGAGTACAACATGCAGTTGTTGTGGCTCCCCGCATGGATGCCTCATTGGAAGTAGGCACGTTTCCTCGATTGACTACAGGGCCTATAATGACGAGTGATCAGCATGAACTTTTCACTAAATTCTTGAAGTTGAAACCTCCAGTATTCAAGGGTGCTGAATCTGAGGATGCCTATAATTTTCTGGTTGATTGTCATGAGCTGCTACATAAGATGGACATAGTAGAACGATTCGATGTTGAGTTTGTGACCTATCAGTTTCAGGGAAATGACAAAATGTGGTGGCGGTCGTATATTGAGTGTCAACCAACACAGGCACCACATATGACTTGGACATCATTCTCTAGCTTATTTATGGAGAAGTATATACCTCGGACTTTGAGGGACAAGAGGAAAGATGAGTTCCTAAGCCTAGAGCAAGGCAGGATGTCTGTTACTGCTTATGAGGCTAAATTTTGGGCACTATCTAGGTATGCCACCCAGCTTTGCTTCAGTCCACAAGAGCGGATTCGCTGTTTTGTTAATGGATTGAGGCCGGATTTGCAGATCCCAACCTTACAGGTAGCTGCTGCAGCAAAATCCTTTCAGTAAGTGGTGGATTTTGTGATAGCGGTGGAGGGAGTGAAGCCAGACGACTTCACCATGGCGTTGACATCTAAGAAGTTCCGTAAGGGAGGTGAGTTTATTGGTTCTTACTCCAGAGGGAAGAGTTCAGGAGGTTACTCAACTCGACCTATTCAGTCTTCACTGCAGGCTGTAGCTGGGGGTCCATCGCAGACCAGTCAGCATTTCTCTGAGTTTGGAGGTTATCCCCAGACTTCGTCATTCTCACAGAGATCTATGCTTGACTCCAGAGATTGTTATGGATGTGGAGAGACTGGACATATTAGGAGGTATTGTCCAAAACAGGGTTACAGACCCCCTATAGTTAGAGGTAGAAGTGGTCATGGTAGAGGCCGCCATTCTGGAGGACGTGGTGGCCAAGGTAATGGTGGTCACCAAATCAGCCAGGGTGGCGCGCAAGCTGGAGCTATTGCAACGCAACATGGTAGGGGCAACGGGCAGACAGGTGATAGGGACCATTGTTATGCTTTCCCCGGGATGTCTGAAGCAGAGACATCTGATGTTGTTATCACAGGTAATCTTTTGGTCTGTGATTGCATGGCTTCTGTATTATTTGATCCTGGATCAACATTTTCATATGTATCTTCCTGATTTGCTAATGGTCTTGATTTACATTGTGATTTGCTTGACATGCCTATTCGTGTCTCTACTCTTGTGGGTGAGTATGTGGTAGTTGAGAAGGTGTATAGGTCTTGCCTTGTGACTTTTGTGGGGAGCAATACTTATGTAGATTTGATTATTCTAGAGATGGTCGATTTTGATGTAATTCTGGGTATGACTTGGCTTTCTCCAAATTTTGAAATCTTAAATTGTAATGCTAAAACTGTGACATTGGCCAAGCCTGGGACAGATCCGCTAGTGTGGGAGGGTGACTATATTTCCACTCCAGTTCATATTATCTCTTTTCTTCGTGCTAAGAGAATGGTTAGTAAGGGTTGTTTAGCTTTCTTGGCACATCTCAGGGATGATACTTCCTAAGTACCTTCGATTGAGTCTGTTTCGGTAGTCTCTGAGTTTCTGGATGTGTTTCCTGCTGACCTTCCTTGCATGCCACCGGATAGGGATATTGATTTTTGTATTGATCTGGAGTCGGGTACTCGCCCCATTTCCATTCCCCCTATAGAATGGCTCCAGCTTATTTAAGGGAGTTGAAGGGCCAACTTCAGGAATTGTTAGAGAAAGGTTTTATTAGACCGAGTGCATCCCCTTGGGGTGCTCCAGTTTAATTTGTGAAGAAGAAAGATGGAAGTATTCGGATAAGCATAGACTACAGGCAACTGAATAAGGTAACTATTAAGAACAAGTATCCTATTCCTCGCATTGATGATTTGTTCGATCAGTTACAAGGTGTTTGTACCTTCTCAAAATTTATTTGAGATCTGGTTATCATCAATTGAAAATACGGGCAGCACATGTGCCAAAGACTACTTTTCAAACAAGGTATGGGCATTATGAATTCTTAGTAATGTCTTTTGGGCTGACTAATGGTCCTGCTGCTTTCATGAGCCTGATGAACGGGATTTTTAAGCCATATCTGGATCTCTTTGTTATTGTATTTATTGACGATATACTGATATACTCAAAGAGCAGGAAAGAACATGAGGAGCATTTGAGAATTGTATTGGAATTGTTGAGGGAGAAAAAGTTTTATGCCAAATTCTCCAAGTGTGAGTTTTGGCTAGACTCAGTGTCCTTCTTGGGGCACGTGGTTTCTAAGGATGGGGTGATGGTGGATCCTTCTAAGATTGAAGCAGTGAAGAGTTGGGTAAGACCTACTAATGTTATAGAGGTAAGGAGCTTTGTTGGTTTAGCTAGCTACTACCGTCGATTTGTCAATGGATTTTCTTCTATTGCCTCCCAACTGACTAATATGACTAAGCAGAATGTTCCATTTGTATGGTCGGACGAATGTGAAGAATGCTTCCAGAACCTCAAGACCCTGTTAACTACTGCACCAATTCTTACCTTGCCAGTGGAAGGTAAGAATTTCATTGTTTATTGTGATGCATCTTAATCTGGTTTGGGTGCAGTACTAATGCAGGAGAAGAATGTATTTGCTTATGCTTCGAGGCAATTAAAATTGCGTGAACGTAACTATCCGACCCATGATTTGGAGTTGGCTGCACTCGTGTTTGCATTAAAGCAATGGAGACATTATCTATATGGGGTCAAGTGTGAAGTTTACACAGATCATCGTAGTTTACAGTATGTCTTTATCCAGAAAGATTTGAATTTGAGGAAGAGGAGGTGGATGGAACTACTAAAGGACTATGATATTACTTATTTGTATCACCCAGGAAAAGATAATGTTGTGGCAGATGCTTTAAGTAGAAAAGAAGGAAGCATGGGAAGTCTAGCCCACTTATAGGTTTCTAGACGCCCATTGGCTAGAGAGGTCCAGACTTTGGCTAACGACTTTATGAGGCTATAAGTACTAGAGAAAGGAGGATTTTTGGCCTGTGTGGAGACAAGATCTTCTTTTCTTGACAATATTAAAGGAAGGCAGTTTGATGATGAGAAGCTGAGCCGAATTCGGGATATGGTATTGCGAGGAGAGGCTAAAAAGGCAATAATTGATGAGGAAGGAGTTTTGAGAATTAATGGAAGGGTATATGTGCCCCGTGTTGATGATTTGATCCACACTATTCTTACAGAGGCTCATAATTTAGGATATTCTATACATCCTGGTGCAACCAAGATGTATCGTGACCTAAAGCAACATTTTTGGTGGAGTATAATTAAGGGTGACATTGTTGATTTTGTTACCCAATGCCCGAATTGTCAGCAGGTAAAGTATGAACACCAGAGGCCCGGAAAAACACTTCATGGAATGCCCATTCCTGAATGGAAATTGGAAAGAATTTCACTGATTTTGTGGTTGGTCTTCCAAAGACATTGGGTAAGTTTGATTCTATTTGGGTAATTGTTGATAGATTAACTAAATCTGCTCTTTTCATTCCGGTCAAGCTGACTTACAATGCAGAGAAGTTAGCCAAACTCTATATCTCAGAAATTGTTCGGTTGCATGGAGTTCTACTATCCATCATATCAGATAGAGGTACGCAATTTACTTTTAAGTTTTGGAGAACATTGCATGCTGAATTAGGTACTAGGTTGGATCTTAGTACTGCATTTCACCCTTAGACCGATGGACAGTCTGAGCGAACGATTCAGGTGTTGGAGGATATGCTTCGTGCATGTGTGATAGAATTTGGTGGTCATTGGGATAACTTATTACCCTTAGCAGAGTTTTCATACAATAACAACTATCACTCAAGTATTGATATGGCCCCATTTGAGGCACTGTATGGGAGAAGATGTAGATCTCCCATTGGTTGGTTTGATGCATTCAAGGGGAGACCATGGGGTGCCGACCTTTTGAGGGAATCATTAGACAAAGTAAAATTCATTCAGGAGAAGCTTCTAGCAGCTCAGAACAGGCAGAAAGAATATGCAGATCGAAAGGTTAAGGACTTGGATTTTATGGAGGGTGAACAAGTCTTGCTGAAGGTTTCACCCATGAAAGGGGTGATGCAATTTGGTAAGAGAGGTAAGCTAAGTCCTAGGTATATTGGACCGTTTGAAGTACTTAAGCGCATGGGGGAGGTGGCTTATGAATTGGCATTTCCTCCAGGACTCTCAGGAGTGCACCCGGTATTTCATGTGTCTATGCTAAAAAAATACCATGGGGATGGAAACTACATTATTCGTTGCGATTCAGTTCTTCTTGATGCGAATTTGTCTTATGAGGAGGAGCCTGTTGTAATTTTAAATAGAGAAATCCGCAAGTTGAGATCAAAGGAGATTGCATCTATCAAGGTTCAGTGGAAGAATTGGCCAGTTGAAGAGTCCACTCGGGAGAATGATGTTGATATGCAAGGAAGATATCCACATCTTTTTACAGATTCAGGTACTCTTTCTCCCCCTTGTTGTTCTTCCTGTGATCATTCGAGGACGAACGATTGGTAAATTGGTATCTATTGTAACAACCTGTTTAGTCGATCCAAACAGTAGAATTATTTTTAAAAATAACTGACTGGGTCGACAGATCACGCGACGGACCATCATGGTCACGACGGACCGTCGAGGGTCTTCGTTCCAAAACACTTCAACTCTGAAATATGGGTACTGAGATCGACTCTCTGAACTTTACAACGGAACTGCAGCACGGACCGTCGTAGATACGATGGACCGTCACAAACCCCTTTACTGAATTTAACTCTCTAAACTTTGTGACGGACCTGCAGGACGGACCGTCATATACACGATGGACCGTCACAGGTTGCGTAACCCCAACTGAGTTGGATTTCTGCTAAAGGTTTTAAAGGGGTGTTTTGGACTATTCATGACAAACTTTATGAAATTAGTGGGGTAAGTTTAATAATTTATTTTCTTGGGGGATAAAAGAGATAACTTTAAAATAAATAATGGGTTACTTTTATCATAATGAATTATATGATAATTAGGGTAAAAGAAAAAGAATCTGGAGAAGAAAAAGAAAAAGACAGAGAGGGAGAACAAGCGAGAAAGAGAGAACGAAGAGGACATCAAAGGCATTGGGGAAGTAGCTTGCTTGATCACGATTCTTTGGTGGAGGTAAGTTATGGTTTATTTCTATGTGATAGATAAACTCTAAATAGCGATTGATATATATTGGGTGGTATTGTAAAGTCTTCTATATACTTGATTGTGTGTTTGTATGTTGTGATCGTATAATTGTGGTGGTAAGAATGATGAGACTGTTGAATCTTCAATCTTAAATCCTCTCTATTAAGATGACGCTTGACATAAAGAAGGCTTGATGAACTAAAATAATGAGATAAATGGATCAGAGTGTCACGTTCCGACACGTAGTATTAGGGGATCGCAGTGTCACATTCCGACACGTAGTATTAGGGGATCGGAGTGTCACGTTCCGACATGGTAGTAATAATGGATCGGAGTGTCACGTTCCGACACGTAGTATTAGGGGATCGGAGTGTCACGTTCCGAAACGATAGTAATAATGGATCGGAGTGTCACGTTCCGACACGTAGTATTAGGGGATCGGAGTTTCTCGTTCTGACACATAGTATTAGGGGATCGGAGTGTCACATTCCGACACAATAATAATAAAGAGTAGTAATCTTAAATTATGTTAATATACTCAAATTCGAAGAAACAAATTCCCAAATGAGTATGGTGTGGAGGCTTGAGTTCTCATAGGTGTGCTTGGCGTTGTTGACAATGGTTCTTGTACTTGTTGATTGTCACCTGTTAAAATTGTGGTTGATTTTATATTATTATTCAGTATATATTTCTTTCTATTTTGAGTTGGCCGATGATACCTACTCAGTATGTGTTCCTTGTACTGACCCCTACTTGTAATTTTCTTCTTTGTTATTTGTGAAGTGCAGCAAACATGCGATCGACTTCGACTCGTCCTCAGATCTAGCCAGTCTTCAGCATATCAGAGTTCAGGGTGAGCTATTATTCCTAGCTCATGCTGGATTCTCTCCTTCACGTCTTGATGTCTTGAAGTTTGGACATGGACCATCTCTTTTACTTATTAAGCTTCTTAAATACTCTTATATTTAGAAATTCAAGGATAGATGTTCTTGGTGTGATGACTTCCTGATTTTGTGAATAATGAGTATTAAACTTTAGAAGTTGATTGAATTGATTTCGTTAATAAGTTTTGGTTCTTCCGCATTACTTTTTTTTACTATTCATAATTGTTATACTGGTAAATGTTGGGGTTTTAGATTTGTTGGTTCGCTCACCTAGGAAGTTAAGTGTGGGTGCCACTCTCGGCTCGTTTTGGGTCGTGACAATTTGAAACTATAAGAGGGAAGAAGAAAGAGCTATTGGGATTGAAGATAGAAAGAAAGATCGATCAATCCATGGGTCTTTTAATTGGGTTCGGGAAATTGGCACTGGAATGAGTCGGAGCGGGTATGGAGAAATTAAATGGTTTGGTATTTAGTTTATCCAATAAGAAAATGACATGCAATCAATAATAATAATATTCTCTTTAAAGAAGGGGTTAATTTTAAGGGTAGAAATTGACCAAATAAGTGGACTGAGGGGTATTTTTAGCTCAATAGGTTGATGAAGGGTGTTTTATTTAAAAAATAATTAAAGACAGATTGGTTTTAGAGTCACCATTTAATATTTAAAGGGAAATTAAGAAAACTGATTTTGAACTGATTAAACAGGGAATCAATTGAAAATATTTGAAGGGGTCCGAGGTTCTTATTAATATTATAGGAAGGTTTTATAAGCAACTAATATAGCTACTAATGTGGTTATCCGACAATTAACTTTTTTGGCTAACAATTGGAGAGTTTGACTAGTTACGATATAAACAAATTTTATAACTTAAAATCATTTAGAGAGGAAAAGGAATTATATTATCTAACATGTCTAGGTAGAGAAAAACTTCTAAAATTTTTAGAAATTAATTTGGAAAGACAAGTATACTTAGTTCTTTTAAGTTAAAGTAGTATACGTTAACTAACTCAAAATGGGTGACCTTTGAGGAATTATGAGTTAAGAACCTTAAAATTAATTAGCAAGTTAGCATATACTAATAATAGAATTAACATGAAATAGGGTTAATGCACAAGTACCGCCCCCTACAAAATCTATGCCCAAAATCTTAGAGACACACTTATACTACACTATGGTCCTATTACCCTCTTGAACTTATTTTATAAATGATTTTTTACCCTTTTCGGCCTACGTGGCACTATCTTGTAGGCCCATCAAGTGTTGACCTTTTTTCCCAAACTAGTGCCACTTAGGCCGAAAACGGGTAGAAAATTATTCATAAAATAAGGTCAGGGGTAATATGATCTTAGTATAGTATAAGTGTGCCTCTGGGATTTCGGGCATAGGTTTGTGGGAGGAGGGGTACTTATGCGTTTTTCCCAAGAAATAAACTAAAAGGAGAGAGGAAATTTAGCCCAAGTCTTGTTTCTGTTTGCTTAGGCCACTGATTTCATGTTAGGCCATTTATCTCACTTGTACATGTCCTACACTAACAAGATAATAACAAATAAAATGATAAGGGCTTAGGCCCCAAATAACAAAATTTTTTTCTCAATATTTGGGGCTTTTTGGCCCATTTCCCCACTTTTCGTATACACTAGATGAATACTAGTGTATATAATCCCACATATATGCTCTGAACACATGTACTCCAAATTCAAGGAAATTATTCTTCACTCCGATGGTTGTTTATCTCGAAAAGGGTTGAATTGGGCTTCCCTAACCTACTAAGAAGATGCAAGGAAAAGGATATTTGAGTCCAAATAGGACTCCAAAGAGATTCACATGCAACAAAAATAATAAGATAAGGATTAATAATTAATCATGAATAAATATATCGATTCATCTCTCATCAGACAAAGTCACGATGTCGACATTCACTCAAGAAAACATCTAAAGGCCAAGTGGCTAACACCAATAGAATCTTATAGTTATAGGCAACAGAAGACTAACAAAATCTTAATTGATAGAACGTAAACTATAAAATGTAAGAAAGACATCTATTTATCAGTCAAATAGGAAGATATATAAGTGTAACGACCTGTTTAGTCGTTTTGAGCAGCAGAGTTTATTTCTGGAAATCACTGTCTGGGTCGACGGATCCCACGACGGACCGTCATGGGCACGACGGACCGTCGAGGGGGTCTAGTTCCAAAACACTTAGAATTCTGAAATTTGGGTACTGAAATCGACTCTCTGAACTTCGTGACGGAATGGCAGGACGGACCGTCGTGGGCACGACGGACCGTAGCAAATCTTTCCACAAAACTAACTCTCTGAACTTTGTGACGGACGTGCAGGAAGGACCCTCACAGTCATGATGGACCGTCACAGGCTACGTAACCCTGACTGGGTCGGATTTTTGTTAAATGTTTTAAGGGGCATTTTGGACTATTCATGCTTGTAATTATAAAGTTAGTGGATTAATGTTAATAACTCAATTACTTGGGGGTTAAAGGATATAACCTTGAAAAAATTAGTGGGTTATTTTTATCATCTTTTATACTTAATTATCTGACAATTAGGGTAAAAGAAAAAGGGTTTTGAATAAGAAAAATAGAAAGAACAGAGAGAGAAAGGGAGAGATGATATCGATCGAGAGGAACGAAGAGGACAACAGAGCTTTGGGGAATTAGCTTGTTGGATCGCAATTCTTCGGTGGAGGTAGGTTATGGTTTATGCTATCTTATAGTAAACTCTTAATAGCGAATGATATGTATTGGGTAGTTTTATAAAGTCTTCTATATGCTTAATTGTGTGCTTGCATGATGTGATTATATAATTGTGATGAATTAGCATGATGAGGCTGTTGAATCTTAAATCCCAAATTTACTTGTTAATGATGATGCCTTGGTATAAAAGAAGGCTTGATGAACTAAAGTAATGAGATTAGAGGATCGGGTGTCACGTTCCGACACCAGGATAGTAATAGAGGATCGGGTATCACTTTCCGGCACCAGGATAGTATATGGATCGGAATATCACGTTCCGACACCAGGATAGTAAATGAATCGGAGTGTCACGTTCTGACACCAGGATAGTATATGGATCGGGTGTCACGTTCCGACACCAGGATAGTATATGGATCGGAGTGTCACGTTCCGACACCAGGATAGTATATGGATCGTAGTATCACATTCCGACACCAGGATAGTATATGGATCGGGTGTGTCACGTTCCGACACCATGATAGTATATGGATCGGGTGTCACGTTCCAGAACCAGGATAGTATATGGATCGGAGTGTCACGTTCCGACACCAGGATAGTATATGGATCGGGTGTCACGTTCCGGCACCAGGATAGTATATAGATCGGAGTGTCACGTTCCGACACCAGGATAGTATATGGATCAGAGTGTCACATTCCGACCCCAGGATAGTAGTAGTGGAGCGGAGTGTCACGTACCAACACAAGAGGAATAAAGATAATGAATCTTGAATTATGATAATATACTAAACTTTAAAGAACTAATTCCCAAATGAGTATGATGGGGAGGATTGAGTCCTCATTGATGTTCTTGGTGTTGTGACCAAGGGTTATGGAAATTGTTGTGGTCGCCTGTTAAGAATATTAGTTGATTTTATGTTATTATCTGATATATGCTGTTTTCTATTTTGAGTTGACCGATGATACCTACTCAGTACTTGTGCCTTGTACTGACCCCTACTTGTATTTGTTTTTCTTTGTTAATTGTGGAGTGCAGCAAACGTGCCATCGTCTTCAACTCAACCGCAACTCTAGCCAGTCTTCATCAAGCCAGATTTCAGGGTGAGCTATTGCTTCTAGCTTGGACTGGATCTTTCTCTTCATGTCTTGATGCCTTGAAATTCCGGCATGGACTAGCTTTTTACTTATTTTAGCTTCTTAGATACTCTTAGATTTAGTAATTTGAGGATAGATGTTCTTGTGGTGATGACTTCCAGATTTTGGGGATAATGATTGATAAATTTTAGAAGTTATTTAATCGGTTTCGTTAATGATTTTTAAGTCTTCCGCATTGTATTTTGTTCAATATGTTGGGGTTTAGATTGGTTGGTTCGCTCACATAGTAGGATAAGTGTGGGTGCCACTCGCGGCTCGTTTTGGGTCGTGACAAACTTGGTATTAGAGCATTAGGTTCGTTGGTCTCATCACACAAGAACGAGTCTAGTAGAGTCTTAAGGAACGGTAGGGGGACGCCTTTACTTTTCTTTGAGAGGCTATAAGACTTTAGGAATATTCCATTCTTTCTTTCTCTCTTTCGTGCTATTACTTGGATCCAATTGGTATCTAGGTGATACAAATTGGTATCTGACCATCTTCACTCTATTTCGCAGATGGTTAGAACTAGAGCAACAGTGGCGCCAACATCAACACCGGCAAGACAAGATGTAACTGAGCCAGCCATTGGGGTTGTAGCTCGAAGAGGAGTAGTGGCGAGAGGCCGTGGTAGAGGTCGCAGGAGGACATCCTCTAGAGGAAGAGGACAAGCACCTGGCCCATCTAGTACTAGGGCGGTGACTCCTCCACCGACTGAGGAAGTAGTAAGAGAGGTTGAGGAAGGGGAAAGTGAGCAAGTGCAGAATTAGGAATTACCACCCCAACCTATCCAGAGATGATTAATCAGGTTCTTGCTTATCTTAGCGGGTTATCTGATCAAGGCCAGACACCTCCAGTGATTTCTGCACCAACACCTCAGGTTCCGGAAGTACGACAGGCCGCTGCTGAGGCTCCCCGCATGGATGCCTCATTGGAAATAGGCACGTTTCCTCGTTTGACTACAGGGCCTATAATGACAAGTGATCAACATGAACTTTTCTGTATGTTCTTGAAATTGAAACCTCCAGTCTTTAAGGGTGCTGAATCTGAGGATACTTACGATTTTCTGGTTGATTGTCATGAGTTACTACATAAAATGGGCATAGTGGAACGATTGGGCGTTGAGTTTGTAACCTATCAGTTTCAGCGAAATGCCAAAATGTGGTGGCAGTCACATGTTGAGTGTCAACCCACACAGGCACCACCTATGACTTGGGCATCATTCTCTAGCTTATTTATGGAGCAGTATATCCCCCGAACCTTGAGGGATAGGAGGAGAGATGAGTTCTTGAGCCTAGAGCAAGGCAAGATGTCGGTGACTACGTATGAGGCTAAGTTTAGTGCATTTTCCAGGTATGCCACCCAGCTTTGTTTCAGTCCAAAAGAGCGGATTCGCCGTTTTGTGAAGGGGTTGAGGTCAGATTTGCAGATTTCAGCCTTACAGGTAGTGGCTACAGCAAAATCCTTTTAGGAAGTCGTTGACTTCGTGATCGAGGTGGAGGGAGTGAAGCCAGATGACTTCACCATGGAATCGACATCTAAAAGGTTTCGTAAGAGTGGTGAGTTTAATGGTTCTTACTCCAGAGGGCAAGGTTCAGGAGGTTATCCAGCCCGACCTATTCAGTCTTCACTGCAGACTGTAGTTAGGGGTCCACCGCAGACCGGTCAACATTTCTCTGAGTTTGGAGGTTATCCCAGACTTCGTCATTCTCAAATAGACCTATGCTTGAATCCAGAGAGTGTTATGGATGTGGGGAGACTGGACACATTAAGAGGTATTGTCCAAAACAGAGTTACAGACCTCAAATAGTCAGAGGTAGAGGTGGTCATGGAAGAGGTAGTCATTCTGGAGGACGTGGTGGCCGAGGTAATGGTGGTCACCAAAACGGCCGGGGTGACGGGATAACTTGAGCTACTACAACACCACATGGTAGGGGCAGCGGGCAGACAGGTGATAGGGCCCATTGTTACGCTTTCTCCGGGCGGTTTGAAGCGGAGACATCTGATGCTGTTATCACAGGTAATCTTTTGGTTTGTGATTGCATGGCTTCTGTATTATTTGATCCTGGCTCCATATTTTCATATGTATCTTCCTCATTTGCTACTGGTCTTAATTTACATTGTGAATTTCTTGACATGCCTATTCGTGTTTCTACTCTGGTGGGTGAGTCTGTGATAGTCGAAAAGGTATATAGGTCTTGTCTTGTGACTTTTTTGGGGAGAAATACTCATGTAGACTTGGTTATCTTAGAAATGGTTGATTTCGATGTAATTCTGGGTATGACTTGGCTTTCTCGGAATTTTGCAATCTTAGATTGTAATGCTAAAACTGTAACGTTGGCCAATCCTGGGACAGATCCGTTAGTATGGGAGGGTGACTACACTTCCACTCCAGTTCGTATCATCTCCTTTCTTCGTGCTAAGAGAATGGTTAGTAAAGGGTGTTTAGCGTTCTTGGCACACCTCAGGGATGATACTACCCAAGTACCTTCAATTGAGTCGGTTTCGATAGTCCGTGAGTTTCTGGATGTGTTCCCTGCAGACCTTCCTGGTATGCCACCGAATAGGGATACTGACTTTTGCATTGATCTGGAGCCGGATACTCGTCCCATTTCTATACCCCCTTATAGAATGGCTCCAGCAGAGTTAAGGGAATTAAAGGCCCAACTTCAAGAGTTGTTAAGTAAAGGCTTCATTAGACCAAGTGCATCCCCATGGGGTGCTCCGGTGTTATTTGTGAAGAAGAAGGATGGGAGTTTTCGGATGTGCATAGACTACCGGCAGTTGAACAAGGTAACTATTAAGAACAAGTATCCCATTCCTCACATTGATGACTTGTTCGATCAGTTACAACGTGCTTGTGTCTTCTCTAAGATTGACTTGAGATCCGGTTATCATCAATTGAAAATACGGGCAATGGATGTGCCAAAGACTGCTTTTCGAACAAGGTATGGGCATTACGAATTTGTAGTAATGTCTTTTGGTCTTACGAATGCCCCTGCTGCCTTCATGAGATTGATGAACGGGATTTTTAAGCCATATCTGGATCTGTTTGTGATCGTATTTATTGATGATATACTGATATACTCCAATAGTAAGAAGGAACATGAGGAGCATTTGAGAATTGTGCTGGAAGTATTAAGGGACAAAAGGCTTTATGCCAAATTCTCCAAGTGTGAGTTTTGGCTAAATTCAGTGTCCTTCTTGGGGCACGTGGTTTGTAAGGATGGAGTGATGGTGGATCCTTCTGAGATTGAAACAGTGAGGAATTGGGTAAGACCTACTAATGTGTAAGAAATAAGGAGCTTTGTTGGTTTAGCCAGCTACTACCGTCGATTTGCCAAGGGATTCTCTTCTATTTCTTCCCAATTGACGAACTTGACAAAGCAGAATCTTCCATTTGTATGGTCGGATGAATGTGATGAAAGCTTTCAGAAACTCAAGACCTTGCTGACTACTGCACTTATCCTTACCTTGCCAGTAGAAGGCAAGAATTTCATTATTTATTGCTATGCATCTTATTCTGGGTTGGGTGCAGTGCTTATGCAAGAGAAGAATGTAATTGTTTATGCTTCGAGGCAATTAAAGGTGCACGAACGTAATTATCCGACCCATGATTTGGAGTTGGCTGCGGTAGTGTTTGCATTAGAGCAATGGAGACACTATCTATATGGGGTTAAGTGTGAAGTCTATACGGTTCATCGTAGCCTACAATATGTCATTACTCAGAGGGATTTGAATTTGAGAAGGAGGAGGTGGATGGAACTACTGAAGGACTATGATGTTACCATCTTGTATCACCCAGGAAAGGCTAATGTTGTGGCAGACGCCTTAAGTAGAAAAGCAGGGAGCATGGGTAGTTTAGCCCACTTACAAGTTTCAAGACGCCCGTTGGCTAGAGAAATCCAAAACATGGCTAATGACTTTATGAGGCTAGAAGTAAATGAGAAGGGAGGATTTTTGGCCCATGTGGAGGCAAGATCTTCTTTCTTGACAAGATCAAGGGAAAACAGTTTGATGATGAGAAACTAAGCCGAATCCGGGATATGGTGTTGCGAGGAGAGGCTAAAGAGACAATAATTGATGAGGAAGGTGTTTTGAGGATTAAAGGAAGGGTATGTGTGCCCCGTGTTGACGATTTGATCCACACTAATCTTACAGAGGCTCATAGTTCCGTATATTCTATACATCCTGGTGCAACCAAGATGTACCATGACCTAAAGCAACACTTTTGGTGGAGTAGAATGAAGCGCGACATTGTTGATTTTGTTGCCAAATGTCCAAATTGTAAGCAAGTAAAGTATGAACACCAGAGGCCCGGAGGAACACTTCAGAGAATGCCCATTCCTGAATGGAAGTGGGAGAGAATTGAAATGGACTTCGTGGTTGATCTTCCAAAAACATTGGGAAAGTTTAATTCAATTTGGGTAATTGTGGACAGATTAACTAAGTCTGCTCACTTCATTCCGGTCAAGGTGACCTACAATGCAGAGAAGTTAGCCAAACTCTATATCTCAGAAATTGTTCGATTGCATGGAGTTCCACTCTCCATCATATCAGATAGAGGTACGCAGTTTACTTCTATGTTTTGGAGAACATTGCATGCTGAATTAGGTACTAAGTTGGATCTTAGTACTGCATTTCACCCTCAGACCGATGGTCAGTCGGAGCGAACGATTCAGGTATTGGAGGATATGCTTCGTGCATGTATGATAGAATTTGGTGGTCATTGGGATAACTTCTTACCCTTAGCGGAGTTTTCATACAATAATATCTATCACTCAAGTATTGATATGGCTCCATTCGAAGCATTGTATGGGAGGAGATGTAGGTCTCCCATTGGTTGGTTTGATGCATTTGAGGTTAGACCTTGGGGTACTGATCTTGTGAGGGATTTATTAGAAAAGGTGAAATCTATTCGAGAAAAGATTTTAGCGGCGCAAAGTAGGCAAAAGGAATATGCAGATCGAAAGGTTTGAGACTTCGAGTTTATGGAGGGTGAGCAAGTCTTGCTGAAGGTTTCACCCATGAAAGGGGTGATGCGGTTTGGTAAAAGAGGTAAGCTAAGCCCAAGGTATATTGGACCATCTGAAGTACTTAAGCGAGTAGGGGATGTGGCTTATGAATTGGCCTTGCCTCCAGGGCTCTCAGAAGTGCACCCGGTATTTCATGTGTCTATGCTGAAAAAATACCATGGGGATGAAAACTACATTATTCGCTGGGATTGAGTTCTCCTTGATGAGAATTTGTCGTATGAGGAGGAGCCTGTTGCTATTCTAGATAGAGAAATCCGCAAGTTGAGATCAAGGGAGATTGCATCCATCAAAGTTCAATAGAAGAATCGACCAGTTGAAGAGTCCACTTGGTAGAAGGAGGCTGATATGCGAGAAAGATACCCACACCTGTTTACAGATTCAGGTACTCCTTTTCGCCCTTCTTTTTCTTCTTGTGATCGTTCGAGGACGAACGATGGGTAAATTGGTATCTATTGTAACGACCTGTTTAGTCGTTTTGAGCAGCAGAGTTTATTTTTTGGAAATCACTGTCTGGGTCGACGGATCCCACGATGGACCGTCATGGGCACGACGAACCGTCATGGGCACGACGGACCGTCATGGGCAAGACGGACCGTCGAGGGGGTCTCGTTCCAAAACACTTAGAATTCTGAAATTTGGGTACTGAAATCGACTCGCTGAACTTCGTGACAGAATGGCAGGACGGACCGTCGTGGGCACGACGGACCGTCAGAAATCATTCCACAAAATTAACTCTCTGAACTTTGTGACGGACCTGCAGGACGGACCGTCACAGTCATGACGGATCGTCACAGGCTGCGTAACCCTGACTGGGTCGGATTTCTGTTAAATGTTTTAAGGGGCGTTTTGGACTATTCATGCTTATAATTATAAAGTTAGTGGATTAATGTTAATAATTCAATTACACATGGGGTTAAAGGAGATTACCTTGAAAAAGTTAGTGGGTTATTTTTATCATCTTTTGTAATTAATTATATGTCAATTAGGGTAAAAGAAAAAGGGTTTTGAATAAGAAAAATAGAAAGAACAGAGAGAGAAAGGGAGAAACGATCGATCGACAGAGAGAGGAACGAAGAGGACAACAGAGATTTGGGGAATTAGCTTGTTTGATCGCAATTCTTCGGTGGAGGTAGGTTATGGTTTATACTATCTTATAGTAAACTCTTAATAGCGAATGATATGTATTGGGTAGTTTTATAAAGTCTTCTATATGCTTAATTGTGTGCTTGCATGATGTGATTATATAATTGTGATGAATTAGCATGATGAGGCTGTTGAATCTTAAATCCCAAATTTACTTGTTAATGATGATGCCTTGGTATTAAAGAAGGCTTGATGAACTAAAGTAATGAGATTAGAGGATCGGGTGTCACGTTTCGACACCTGGATAGTAATAGAGGATCGGGTGTCACGTTCCGGCACCAGGATAGTATATGGATCGGAGTGTCTCGTTCCGACACCAGGATAGTATATGGATCGGAGTGTCACGTTCCGACACCAGGATAGTATATGGATCGGGTGTTACATTTCGACACCAGGATAGTATATGGATCGGAGTGTCACGTTCCGACACCAGGATAGTATATGGATCGGAGTATCACATTTCGACACCAGGATAGTATATGGATCGGGTGTCATGTTCCGACACCAGGATAGTATATGGATCGGGTGTCACGTTCCGGCACCAGGATAGTATATGGATCAGAGTGTCACGTTCCGACACCAGGATAGTATATGGATCGGGTGTCATATTCCGGCACCAGGATAGTATATGGATCGGAGTGTCACGTTCCGACACCAGGATATTATATGGATCGGAGTGTCACGTTCCGACACCAGGATAGTAGTAGTGGAGCGGAGTGTCACGTACCGACACAAGAGGAATAAAGATAATGAATCTTGAATTATGATAATATACTAAATTTTAATGAACTAATTCCCAAATGAGTATGATGGGGAGGCTTGAGTCCTCATTGATGTGCTTGGTGTTGTGACCAAGGGTTATGGAAATTGTTGTGGTCGCCTGTTAAGAATATTAGTTGATTTTATGTTATTATCTGATATATACTGTTTTCTATTTTGAGTTGACCGATGATACCTACTCAGTACTTGTGCCTTGTACTTACCCCTACTTGTATTTGTTTTTCTTTGTTAATTGTGGAGTGCAGCAAACGTGCCATCGTCTTCAACTCAACCGCAACTCTAGCCAGTCTTCATCAAGCCAGATTTCAGCAGCTATTGCTTCTAGCTTGGACTGGATCTTCCTCTTCATGTCTTGATGCCTTGAAATTCCGGCATGGTCTAGCTTTTTACTTATTTTAGCTTCTTAGATACTCTTAGATTTAGTAATTTGAGGATAGATGTTCCTGTGCTGATGACTTCCAGATTTTGGGGATAATGATTGATAAATTTTAGAAGTTATTTAATCGATTTCGTTAATGAGTTTTAAGTCTTCCGCATTGTATTTTGTTCAATATGTTGGGGTTTAGATTGGTTGGTCCGCTCACATAGTAGGATAAGTGTGGGTGCCACTCGCGGCTCGTTTTGGGTCGTGACAATAAGCTCATAACCTTACTAAAATAGAGTTTACACAAAAGACGAATATGAACCTTGCACAACATAACCACTCCATGAATCCATAACTTACAAAAGATATGCACATATTGCCACATTCACTTGCCACTTCATTTAAAACTGAAGTAATATATATTTATAATAAAAGAGGAACAATTTATTTTATACTTGTATCTCAACACATTGACTATTTAAACTCAACATTTAACCAAGCCATTTTGATTATAATCAAAGACAAGTTAGGGCCCTATTGAAGTCATGAAACTAACCAATAACATGGTAAATACTCGTTCTTAACAAAACAAAAAAAAACTTACTTTGTGCTAGACTCAAATCCATGGTAACTTATCTAAGATTTCCATAACTTATCGTGCAGGAAAGAAGTGATTTAGACAAAATAACCATGCAACTTTACGATTTATACCGAGTAAGAAAGAACACGATTATGAATTAAAAGTGTAACAAGCAAAGCCAACCTCCTATTGTGAGGCAATAATATTAAACAAGCCCAACATTACTGCTCTACATTAAACAAAATTCGACTATGAACAGACAACAATTAAGAAATTGGAATAGAAGTTCAAACTGAACTACAAGTCTATAGACAAATTAAACAAAATAACAAAAGAGCACTTTAATTAATTTATGACACTAGGAGAAATAAAGAAACTCCAAACAATGAGTTGAAAGAGTACTTAAATTAATTAATGAACTACATCATTAATTCATAATCGATAATTAATCTAGTTGTGGAATGGGCATTCTCTGAGTGTCCCTCAAGGCCTCAGGTGTTCATACTTTACCTGCTGACAATTCGGGCATTGGGCAACAAAATCAACAATGTCATGCTTCATTCTATTCCACCAAAAATGTTGCTTTAGATCACGATACATCTTGGTTGCCCAGGATGTATAGAATACCTTGAACTATGAGCCTCTGTAAGAATAGTGTGAATCAAATCATCCACATGGGGCACACATACCCTTCCCTTAATTTTCAAGGCGCCATATTCATCAATTACTGCCTATTTAGCCTCTCCTCGCAATACCATATCTCGAATTCGGCTCAGCTTCTCATCAGCAAACTATTTCCCTTAATCTTTTCAAGAAAAGAAGATCTTTCCTCCACACAGGCCGAGAATCCTCCTTTATCTAGTACTTCCATCCTTATAAAGTCATTAGCCAGAGTTTGAACTTCTCTAGCCAATGGGCATCTAGAAACTGTAAGTGGGCTAAACTATCCATGCTCCCTTTTTTTGTACTTAAAGCATCTGCCACAACATTAGCTTTTCCTGGGTGATAAAAAATAGTAATATCATAATCTTTTGATAGTTCCATCCACCTCCTGCGCCTCAAATTCAAATCTTTCTGAGTAAAGACATATGGTAAACTACGATGATCTGTATAGACTTCACACTTGACCCCATATAGATAATGTCTCCATTGCTTTAATGCAAATACAACTGCAGCCAACTCCATATCATGGGTCAGATATTTACGTTCATGAACTTTCAATTGACTCGAAGCATAAGCAATTACAATCCTCACCTACATTAGCACTGCACCCAAAAAAGAATAAGATGCATCACAATAAACAATAAAAATCGTACCTTACACTGGCAAGGTAAGAATTGGTGCAGTAGTAAACAAGGTCTTGAGTTTTGGGAAGCTTTCTTCACATTCATCCGACCATACAAATGGAACATTCTGCTTAGTCCAATTTGTCAGCTGCAAAGCAATAGAAGAAAATCCCTAGATGAATCGACGGTAGTAGCTAGCTAAACCAACAAAGCTCCTTACCTCTGAAACATTAGTAGGTCTTACCTAACTCTTCACTGCTTCAATCTTAGAAGCATCCACCATCACTCCATCCTTAGAAACCACGTTCCCCAAGAAGGACACTGAATCGAGCCAAAACTCACACTTGGAGAATTTGGCATTATGCTTTTTCTCCCTTAACAACTCCGATACAATTCTCAAATGCTCCTCATGTTCTTTCCTTCACTTTGAGTATATTAGTATATCATCAATAAATACAATAACTAAGAGGTCCAAATATGGCTTAATAATACTGTTCATCAGTCCCATGAAAGCAGCAGGGGCATTCGTAAGACCAAAAGACATTACTAAGAATACATAATACCCATATCTGGTTCGAAAAGCAATTTTTGTCACATTTGTTGCACGTATTTTCAATTGATGATAACCGGATCTCAAATCAATTTTAGAAAAGAAACAAGCAACTTGTAACTGATCGAACAAATCATCAATGCGAGGAATGAGATACTTGTTCTTAATAGTTACCTTGTTCAGCTGCCTGTAGTCTATGCATATCCGAGAACTTACATCTTTCTTCTTCACAAATAAAGTCGGAGCAGCCCAAGGGGATGCACTCGGTCTAATAAAACCTTTACCTAACAACTCCTCATGTTGGGCCTTTAACTCCTTTAACTCAGCTAGATCAATTCTATAAGGGGGGATGGAAATGGGGCCGAGTACCCACTCCAGATTAATTCAAAAATCAATATCCCTATCTGGTGGCATAGTAGGAAAGTCTGCAGGAAACACATCTAGAAACTCACGGACTATCAAAACAGACTCAATCGAAGGTACTTTGGACGTATCATCCCTGAGATGTGCCAAGAAAGCTAAAAAACCCTTACTCACCATCCTCTTAGCACGAAGACAAGAGATAATACGAACTGGAGTGGAAATATAGTCACCCTCCCACACTAGCGAATCTGTCCCTGGTCGGCCAATGTCACAATTTTAGCATTACAATCTAAAATTGCAAAATTTCGAGAAAGCCAAGTCATACCCAGAATTACATCAAAATCAACAATCTCTAGAATAATCAAATCTACATAAGTATTGCTCCCCACAAAAGTCACAAGGCATCTATCACAGACTCACCCGAAGGAGTAGAGACACAAATAGGCATGTCAAGCAAATAACAACATAAATCAAGACCAGTAGCAAATGAGGAAATACATATGAAAATGTGGATCCAGGATCAAACAATGCAAAAGTCATGCAATCATAGACCTAAAGAATACCTGTGATAACAACATTGGATGTCTCTGCTTCAGACCTCCTGGGAAAAGCATAACAATGGGCCCTATCACCTATCTGTCCATTGCCCCTACCAAGCTGCTCTGCAGTAGTTCCAACTTGCCCGCCACCCCGACTAAACTGGTTACTGCCACTACCTTGACCACCACGTCCTCCAGAATGGCGACCTCTACCATTACCACATTTACCTCTAACTACTGGGGATCTGTAACTCTGTTTTGGACAATATTTCATATTATTTAAAGCCTCTCCACATCCATAACAAGCCCTGGAGTAAAGTATAGGTCTCTATGAAAATGACAAAGTCTGAAGATAACCTCTGAACTCAGAAAAAGACTGATTGGTCTGCGACAGACCCCCAGCTGAAGCCTGCAATGAAGAGTGAATCTCACGAGATGGATAACCTCATGAACTCTGCCCTCTGTATTAAGAACCACTAAACTCACCTCCCTTGCGAAACTTCATAAATGTCGATGCTGTGGTGAAGTCGTCTGGCTTCACCCCCTCTACCTCTATCACAAAATCAACAAGTTCGTCAAAGGATTTTGCTGCAGAAGCTACTTCTAAGGCTGGAATCTGCAAACTCTAACCTCAATCCACTACACCATTTTCGGCCTACAGCAACACCACGTAAGTGTAGCCTAAACTAGCAAAAAGTGTGGCCTTTGATATAAGGCTACACTTTTGGACATTCAACAATACTTTTTAGGGGCTGCCCAAAAGAAGCATAACCTTTGACATAAGGCAACACTTTTTAAATTTTACCACCTTTGGCTATACTTATAAAGCGTAGCTAAATAGGTATAAGGACACGCTTAGAAGATGTGCATTAGCAACACCTATTTTTTGTTAGACTACACTTAAAAGTGTTGCCTTTTCAGATTTATTGGTCACACTTAAAAAGTGTTGCCTTTTATTGGTCATCTATTGCAACACTTTCAAAGTGTAACTTTTTATCTACTTAGAGCAACACTTACAAAGTGTAACTTTAACATTTATAAGCCTACATGTAGCACAAATATATAAAATATATTTACATACATACAAGTGACCTAAAAAACAAAATGAACTAATTAATCATTAAATTGAAGCTATATATTTCAAATAAACTTCGAGAAATATTTCATGTACAACCAAAAGATAGTATGTGTTGTGTACATACCCATACTTATACATCAATATTCTAAATGTGTACACTATAAATCAAATATGTATTTAAACTTTTACAATAGTTCAAAAACTCTTCATCATCCACTTAAAATTTGTTCACCTCCATTTCCCTACACAAATAAGATATTGGCAGTAATATAGAAGAGGTAAGAAGTTCAATTGCAACAATATAGAGAGGCTAGAAATCCAGCAGTTACAGAAAATTAACATGAACACTAAAGAAAAAAGGAATTAATGAGGAGACACAAACAATTAGATTCTCCTAATAATTATTTGTTTATTTGTTTGTAGTTATGGAAGCATGCCTTCTACTAGGATGTCTAAAGTTATCGTTACAACATGGATATTCTATATAATAAGAAAGAAAATAGACTTTACTGACAGAAATATTTATATATAGAAGCAACAGTTACAAAAAACATTAACAACAAAATGTGAAGATTGCAGATTCCATACCATGCCAATGTTCTATACAAATGCCAAAAAAAACAGTGAAACAAAAGAAGCAAGACCTTAGCTCAATTTAAACAAAATACATTAACAACAAGTATGAGACGACGAAAAGCGTGACGGACCGTCGTAGCCATCACGGTCTGTCCTGCATGTTCGTCATGAAGATCAGAGAAGTAGCAGAAGAAACTTGCAAGTATGGGACGACGGAGTCCACGACGGCCCGTCATGACCACGACGGACCGTCATGACCACGGCCTTTCATGACCACGATGGACTCTCATGACTACAATGGCCCGTCGCCAGGTCCACGGCGGCCCGTCGCAAGGTCCACGACGGCTCGTCGTGACCACGACGTCTCGTCGCGAGGTCCGTCGACCCAGCCGCGTTTTGACAGATTTCCAGCAAATAGAGTTACTATCTATAATTATGGCCAAAACGACTGAATTAGCTAAAGTTACTATATATACTTGAAAATTCACTAGACAAACCAAGCTTAATGTAAAATATAGACCAATTTGATCAGGGTGAATTATAAAATTGAGTTACCTAAATGCTTAATGTAATAGGTATGAGCATGAAAATGATTAAGGAAAACAAAAAATGCAACAAGGAGGGGATGTCAATAGCAAAATATCAGGTATCATAGCTATGAAACCTTACTCAAATAATTTGTCTAAAACTTCTACTAAGATCGTTGAAGTTGAAGGAGGGATGAATTGGGGTTGTTAATACAGCCTCACTTCTGCAGAAAGGGGCAACAAGAGGAGGGAATTTTCCTCATGTTTTTTCATGAGGGGGTACAGTCAGACCTTTACCCTGACCATAGATCCCCAACTAACAATAAAACTGAGCAACCAATAATCTAAACAGCAGTAAGGTCAACAACAAGGGCAGATAGTGGCAATTAAACAAGGGCACCTTAACACACATTTCTCACAATACTACCTGACACCTCTATTTCAGTTTCTAAAGTAAGTCTAAATTTGTACTTACTTAATTAAATCAGTTCTTCAGCTTCCGTCCTTCAGCTCTTCGATTTTTATTTCTTGGATCCCCAGTTCTTCAACATCAACTCATTATTTCATCGAGCAAATCAAAATCTGGAGAGGAGAATCTTCAACTCAATTCTTCTGTGTTTTAGCTTAGCTACTCAGGAGAATCTACATGTTTCAAAAGTTTTATAGCTACATAAATGTCAAACCAAATTTAGCAGGCAAGTTTTAAAAAAATGATTGAAACTATGTCATATAAATAGAAACTGGAGCAGTACTGTTCAATAAAAACATTATAGTAACGGTTCCATATCAAATTCAAAATATCATGATAACCTATTACAACAACACTTGTTCTGTTTAATGCCCATCATTTCATTATACTCAATCTTCATAATTCTTTACTTTTATCGAACAAAAAACTAAATATCTCAGTTCATTCAGTTTTCTGCTTTTCATTAGTTCGACATCACGATACAAGGTATTAAGGCTCAGGGCACCCAGAAATCAACTAGTAAAGCTAAATTACGACCTAGACTCCCAAAAATTGTACAAAACACAAGAACATCAAAAACCTAAATCTAGAATTTAGACTTTCAAAGATAGAATTCTTACCCGATAGATAAACCCTAAATCTGTATAAAATCAAGTCCTGCAATGAGAAATCTGAGAGAAAAGTGTGACGGAGAGACTTAACTTCAGTTCATCTTACTAAAAACCCCAATCAATTCCTTCTAAACAAAAAATATAAAAATTTATTCAATATGATGAAGCTTGTTGCAATCTTCAGCTCTTACCATGACAAAATCTTCAGCTCGGAGAAGAGAAAGCTCGGTCAGCTCGATGAGTTTTGCAGCTTGATCTTTAGCTCGATCTTCAGTTTGATCTTCAGCTTGGATAAAAGAAATTATGAGTTCTTCAGCTCGAGGAAGGAAAGGGAAAGCGTGACTTGAAGGAAATAGCTCCATCTTCAGCACAATATCAGAGAAAGGAAAGGGAAAGCGTGAGTTCTTCAGAAAAGGAAAGGGAAAGGGAGAAGGAAATAGAAAGTCTTTTTGTTTTATTATTAATTAATGTATATTCTTTTAGCCAATAAAAATGGGAGGGAGTGTTAAAAATATTGGAGGGAATATAATATTTTAGTGAAAATTTTTAAGGCAACACTTATAAAGTGTTGTTTTTTCAATTATAAAAATAGGACATTTTAGAAGTGTGGTCATATATGTAAATAGGTGTTGCCAATTATATCATATTTTAACAACACTTATAAAGTGTATCTTATATTATTAAAGAGTACACTTTTGAAGTGTTGTAATTGTAGCTAAAAGTTAAAAATTTTGGCTACGCTTTAAAAGCGTTCCCAAAACTATTTTAGGCAACACTTTACAAGTGTAGTCCAGAATAAGTGTGGTCGTAGGCCTAAAATGAAGTAGTGATCCTTTAACAAAGCAGCGTATCCGCTCTTATGGACTGAAGCAAAATTAAAGTGGCGTACCTAGATAGTGAACAAAATTTAGCCTCATAAGCAGCAACATATATCCTTCCTTGCTATAGGCTCAGGAACTCATCTCTCCTCCTATACCTCAAGGTCCGCGGTATATACCTCTCCATAAATAAGCTAGAAAATGATGCCCAAGTCATTGGTGGTGCCCTTGCTGGTTGACACTCAACATACGACCGCCACCACATTTTGGCATCCCCCTGAAACTCGTAGGTCACAAACTCAACACCGAATCCTTCTACTATGTCCATCTAACGTAGCAGCTCATGACAATCAACTAGAAAATCATAAGCATCTTCAAATTCAGAACCCTTGAAGAGTGGAGGTTTTAACTTTATGAACTTAATGAAAAGTTCATGCTGATCATCTGTCATCATAGACCCTGTAGTCAATCGAGGAAACGTGCCTACTTCCAATGATGCATCCATGCGGGGAGCCATAGCAGCTGCATCTTGTACTCCCTGAACCTGAGGTGCTGGTGCAGAAAACACTGGAGATGTCAAAATTATTATATGAAAATAAACAAAAACAAAAATAAAAAGATAAAGAACTTGAATTAACAAATGAAATAAAAGAAATGGAACAAAAACTAAATGAAGATATTGAAGTAAATGAAATAGATGAAAATGAAAATGACCAACAATCAGAAATAAGTGATATAAGTGAAACATATACAGAAATACTAGAACAAATAAATAAACCGAAAAAATTAGAAATAAACGTAGGAGATATGGATAAGCCTAGTACGTCAAGAGTTAAAACCCCAGATAATAGTCCCAACACTGAGTGATCCTAATGTTACAGTAGTGCATTAAAATAATTCCTTTCTAAATTTCAACAATAAAGTATTTATATTATATGATCAATATTTATTCCTTTAATTAATTATATCACCCCATATTCATATATTCCCAACGAAATTCTCCAATCATTAGTCCAAATTATGAACTGATGTTTCATAATTATATTCGTTCTTACCTGCAACTTATATCCATATAATTATATAAATTAACACCTAAATAGTCTTAAACCTTAACAACTGCTCCATTCCAATAAAATAAGCCATAAAAGAATTACTTTCACAAACCACATTTACTAATAATTAATGATTTCATAAATTTTGTTTTTACTAATGTTATCAACTTCTTTTTGTTCCAAAAAAATGTCTTTCATAGTTTTAACAATCACAAATTGTTCATATGGTCTAATATTTCCTATCCAACCTTTATTATAAACAATACTTCTTCTGTTAATAACCACAATTCATCCTAAAACTACTACCACCACATACTTGTTCTTTCCAATGTAAAATTTAAGTTAAAATATCCATAATAATAATACTCACTGGAAATAGTTATACAATCCAGTACGGACAATTTGCTAGCATTTATTGCATATCACTATCTTCCAATTAAACTTTATAATAAAATATATAAAAATAATATGACCATGCACATATAACCAATATCAAAGTAAAATTTTGATTACCTGATCAGATAATTGCTTCTTGACTACTGCAGGTAAGGTTTCATCGCTAAGCCCTTATTTCTCCTTTTCAGAATATTTCCTCCTAATTATTTCATGACTTATTATAAGGGTGGTGAAAGTGACCCACTATTTATTTTACTATTAACCCCTTTAACCACCAACTAAACAAATAATTAAAATTACTCTACTAATTTCATAATTATAATTATGAATAGTCCAAAACACCCATTTAAATCTATCGGAAAGTATTTTCTAACATAAAAAGTTCTAGAGCTCAAAATAACCGAACATGGTTGTTACAATTTGTCCACTTCAACATCAGATATAGAGAACTAGTTTCAGAATAAAATGTATTAAAAAAAGTCAACTATCTTCTTTTCCCCCTTTTGTCACTGCAATTCACAAACCCAATCAAATATCAAAACTTTGAAAATCATCCACATCTCTATATATAAATCTTAATCAAAAGTTTTATACACCAAAAAGGGTAAAATAAAAAATTGAATGCAAATCGAAACAATTAACCAACATATATATGCCCAAAAATTGCAGAAACAATTGGAGAAAAAGCATCAAAAGATAGAGTGATAATTAATGTAACACACCACATCTAAAAAATTGGTCCTTTCCGAATACTTCCTCATTCCCTCTAATTTTCAGTGTGTTAGAACGAGAACGATTTTTATAATTGACAAATAGAGGAATAGATGAAATGAATCGGTTGCGAAAACATGTGATTTTTAGATCAAATCTGACTGGGATTAGGAGAAAAGTCAACCACGCAAATTAGAAGTTATAAAGCTATGGAAGTATTTCTTTTTCGACAAGAAATAATTACATAAAGTTTCCATTTATAAAGGATTACGCAAACAAAATAGTTTTCGAAATCAAATAGGGAAACTAGAAAAACTAGGAAGCAAAAGTATAGACGGAGACAAAAGCCTAAAAGAAGTAGAAAAGTAGAAACTTGCCACGTGAACTTCCAAATTTGAAGTAGAAGAGGAAGTTGAAAACAAGTAGAAGAAGGAGTTAGTGATAAATAAAGTTTCTTATTCAATTAAGGTAAACTGCGTGTAAGTATTTCTTATCAAAGATTGATGCAATGAGGAATCCTAACATGAGAAGCAGTTCGAGTCAAGTTTGGTTTAAAGAAGTTTCTTTGAAGTGGCGAAGACTAAGTTGTGTTGAACAAGACTTAGGAGAGTTTCTTAGCTTATAAATATCTAAATAGTTCATGGAATAATTTTGTGCACTTACATAGAGCGAACACGATCAAGAGTTTGAGAGAGTTTTGAGATTTATCGGGGAGTGTTGCTAGATTGTGAGGAAAAAGTTGTAAGATTGTAATTGACAGTTTTTATTACAATCAAGTGTGTGTAGGATTTGTCTAACCAGTTTGAGAAACTTCACTACTAGAAATTTGACTTACTGCAACGCTTATTTAGCAACGCTTATTTTTATTACAGCTCTATTGCTACGCGATCTGTTGTAGCGGTTGGTGTAACCGTAGCCTTAGACCTATGGCTACGGTAGTAACGTCAATTGCAACGATAGGTGAACCGTGGCAGTAGACCAAATTTCTAGTAGTGTATATATATGTATGTTAGAAGACATAAACCTGGGGTTTTTGTCTCTGGTAGATAGGGATTACAGTTTATAATTTCTTAGCTAGGAATTACAGTTTATAATTCATTAGGTTACATAGGTTTGTAATCTTTTGTTGAGACTTGGAGTTTATGAAGTGGAGTTAAATCCTACAGAGGTGTAGGTCGTAGTTTTCACACTTTATGAGTTGGGGTTTTTCCCAATAGTATATTCTGTCATTATTTTATTTGCTTTTCAAAATGTAATTGCTATAATATGCAGAGGAACATAAAGAATATACATGTTCTTTAGGCAAATTTGGGGGTAAGAATTCCAACAAAGTGAAGATTAGTGGGACATGGAAGAATGAGAATGGAGAAATGGAACGACCTAGAAGAGAGTAGGAAGAAAAAAAAGTATTCAACGACAGGTGATTTAGTTGAGGACATGTGATTATTGAAAACAAGAAATAGTTTATAGGAAAGACCTACAAAAGTTATTATTACTTGCAGCAAAACTTTTAAATAACAGTTTTATTTCTTTTATATGATCTATACCTAAGTAGGAAAAAATCTAATAATATATTTACATATTTAAAACAATATAAGAAAAATATAAAATAAAAATAAAAATATGTCACTAGCTGAGATTAATTGAGGTGGAGTATTTTTTTTTATTAAACCCTTATGATTGAATTCATTTGATTGATAATTAGATTACACCATTAAATTCTAGAATCACTCTTCTTCTTTATCAACAATTAATAGATAATTATATAATAATATTACTTGTGCCGTTTCAATTTATGACTCGTGTTATTTGTTAATCAACTATATAAACTACTAATATATCATCACATTTGAAGAATAACACAAAGATTATAATATTATAAAATAATGACTGGTTGAAATTGCCATACCCTTCCTTTGATTTCTAACATTTATATGCAAAGGTAATAAAACAATAATCGCATATCTAATATAATCTAGTAAGCTAGATTTGAGAAGAAAAGTCGATAGGTTTGGATTTGTGTTATATGTATTGAGAAAGGTTGATGGTGAATTCTAAAGACTCGAAGATGTCCATTGTAGAGAGTTTTTTCATGGATAGGAGAAACAATGTACGGTTTTCCATGTCCATTGAATATAATCCTAAGGAGAAAACGACGTTGTTGTGGTTTTTATTCTTTTTATCGAACTTACCTCTCCATATTTATTTGTAAAGAAGTTTTTTTTGTCTATAGCATCGGCAGATGGAAAGCCAATAGCTATAGATACAGATACTCAAATCGAGCAGAGACCCTACACAACTAGGGTCAAGGTTATACTTGATCTAATGGAAAAAATTCCAAATCATATAAGCATGCAGTTTGAGGATGGAAAATCTGGTAAGTTGAATGAGGTCTTTCAGGAGATTGAATATGATAATCACTTTTGTATTTTAATTATTTTGAGCACCAAGATCATGAAGAAGATAATTGTCGTTTGATCTGGAAAAGAAATTAAAATAACAAACAAGTTGATGATACAATTGAAGGTTCTTCAAAAGGTACTATCAATAATGAAAAGTATCAAAGTCATGCGAGAGAAACATAAAATGAAAAAAAATAGTTGATCAACAATTGGTTGTTACCACTTCTGAACAAAGTCATACACACTCAAATAGATGTTGTTACGAGTAATAATGGTGTCGAAACAACTAATGAATATAGAGGGAAAACATCAACAATTGCGGTTGATGTGCTGCGAGTAGGTTTAGGGCAAAAACTATTGGAGTCAGGTCACAAACTAATGGTGACATTTGATGTTGAAGATGCTGAAAATTCTGGGCAGCATGTTTTGCAAATTGAAACCAAGAATGTAACTAAAAATTGGACGCTAGATGCACATAAAAATGCAACTAGTATACTGAGATATTTGAAAATAGTGTGCTTAATACAAAGTAAATATTAACTCAATACTAAGATGAATCAAACTATGTCTGAAATAAGCATCTAAAATGGACTAGTAATACTGGGACAAGCTCCTGCTAAATCTAGCAAAAGCTAAAACTAAATGACTAAAAGAATGAAATTAAACTCATGATTGTTTTCCTCGGAGAATAAAGACTCACCATTGAATATGCTGAACAGGAGATCGGAAAATCGATATATGCCTGATCTAGATGGTGAGAACCTGAACTTATATCACAAGAAGATGTAGCGCACGTACGGGTCAGTACTTGAAGGTACTAGGCATGTAGGATATAGTAAAGTTGAGATAAAACATAACTGAACAAACACAAAAGAAAGTGTAATAATTTGAACATGATATCCTAAATTCCTAAGCTAACTGAATGCAATAACCTATTTATAATATGCTGAAACTGAATACTGAGTATACTGATAAATGGTCAACGCAAGAGAGTCTAACTTCAATTGTGGGAGCTACTAATAACCAATAATAAAACCACATATAGCTAAATATGGAGTCCTATGTATACTCTCAATCTAGAACACCCAATATACCCTGCCAGAGGTATAAAGGCATGCTGGCGTGATCACAAAACTTATGCCACAGTAGTTCTGGGACAATTTGGGTACGTTGAACCCTAGATTAAATCAATATTACGCTACTCCCATGGATTTGTATAGTTCACTAATTATGTCTGAATTTTCTCTAAATACTGGATAGCTCAAAACTGAACATGCAAATTGAGAATGAAACATTTAATCATATAATGATGCATTAGTAAATGAGGCATGTATAACTAAATAGCTAAAATATCTGACCTAGCATGTGTAATTCAAGAACTAAAGAAATAAAAAGCTAGACTCTGAAATTCATGTGCTAATTTGAGTAATAACATGATGACCTTATCTGGAACATATAGTTTAACTAAATCATGAAGTTATGCTGTAATTATAGGTACCCTAGGTTTAATCATGATAAGAGAACTAAAAACTCACTGAAAACAAGGGACTCAATGGGTGAAAGGAACCCAGTAGTGAAATCCCACATACCTGGTGATGAAATTCAGGGAGAAACACTTAGATTTCTGGGATGAAGTTGTTGGAAACTTGGTTCATTCTTGACCTAGGTTTCTTGAGCTTTTTCTCTTTTCTGGCTTCCAATTTTCTAACTTTTAATTTATGATTTTGACTTAGGTAAGTTCTTGTTATGTTTCTAGGCTTAAAGTAACAAAAATATGATGATTTAGGGTTAAAATGATGTATCTTAGGGTTTAAACGAAGTGGCAAAAGACCAAAAGACCTCTTAGTTTATTTCTGTCGGACCAAATGACGGCCTAGACAGATAGCCCGTCGTTTGATCAACAGTCCGTCGTTGGATCCTTAGGTTGGGCCAGTTCGATAGGCCTTTACTAAAACGGACATAACCTTTTACTCAGAGGTCTGATTTTATCATGGTCGGTGGCTATGGAAAGCTAATTCAATTATGTATCTGCGGGTAGGTCACTAGACACCTAATTCGTTCTGTTATAAGATTTATGATCATTTTAGTATGACCAAACTGCATTTCAACCTTATTTGTCTGCTAGTTCCCAATATCGGTCAGACCTACGGACCGTGTTGGTCATCCTTATCTCTTGTCAGAGAGTGGATGAATGTGGTGTCAATCAACGTTCATGGACTACGGACCGTAGTCTTACCTACAGACCATAGGCCCGACCATTGATCATTACTTACCCAAATTTTCCTGAGCTGAGATTTTGGGGGTTTCTGAAACAGTTGAAGGATGTGAACTACGGACCATGGGTCATTCTACGGTCCGTCGCTGGCTCCGTTGGTTCCACCTGCAGATATTTCTGAAAAGCTTTTTGTTGGTCTATTTTAGATACAGGGTGTTACAAACTAGCTGGAGTAGAGGGAGACAACTGCAAAACCTACTACTAAACAATGAGAACTGAGTTTCTGACTAAATTGTGTTTTGAGAACATGCAAATACACGTAAAATGCAAGTACAAACTGAGGGAACATGATTTTAAGACTAAATTCACGCACGAATTACTGGAAAACTTAAGAGGAACTATTACCTCAAGATGGAGTGGAATCCGAAGGAAAGAGGTGAGGATACTTGGCTTTCATGGCTGCTTCTGCTTCCCAAGTAGCTCCCTCTATGTACTGACTCCTCCACAAAAACTTGACTGAAGAGACTTCTATGTTTTTCCGCCTTCTAACCTGATGGTCAATAATCTCAAATGGTACATCCTCATAATAAAGATTATCTTTCACCGCCATACTCTCTAATGACACTATAGAGGCTGGATCACCCACACTATTCTTCAAGAGTGAGACTTGGAAGAACGGATTCACTGCTGCTAATTCTACAGGCAACTCTAACTCATATGCCACATTGCCGACCCTTTTCAATATCTTGTAAGGGCCTACATATCTAGTACTGATATTCCCTTTCTTTCCAAATCTCGTCACCCCTTTCATAGGTGAGACTTGTTTGGTATGTAGCAAGAATTTATGGGAAATAGAGGGAAGGAGAGCAATTTGAAAAGTTTAGAACTTGAAAGGTTGGGAACTTGAAAAGTCCTCTAATGATTTAATGAAAAAAAGGCAATAGTCCCTCATCGGTAATGGATATGAAAATAGGAGAGTTTAAATAAATAAACACTCCTATTAATTGTTAAAAGGGTTGGAAAGAGGCCCCCCCCTCGCGCCGTCGTCGCTCGCTCGCTCGCTCGCTTTGGCTTCGGCTCCGATCCGCGCGCGTGACCCATTTTAAATAATTCCGTTATATTTAAAAAAATTCCCGCCACTGTTTGCAACTTTCAGGAACAGTCAATACCATTTGAAAGTTTTCAACCTTTCATTAATGGTGGTGTCAATTCTGAAAGGGTAGCAACCTTTCAGAATATATTCTTCTTGCCTATAAATACCATTCAGTCTTCAGAATATTTTCTAACGAATTTTCTGATCTCCCTTCTTCTTAAAAACACATATTTCTTCGTGTACTTTCCTGCTGTGGATTGATTCACTGATAATAGAGTTTTTTATATCTATACTCTACTAATTAAGATTATTTTACCCTGGGAGGTTATATTCCAAATCAAACCTCGGATACTAGAGGGGAATAATTTCCTTAAGGGGACACTGTGAATTCAGTGGACTTGATTTTCTTCCTAAATTATTTAAAAGAGTATTCCAGATTCTGTTATGTTTTACTGATTCAATAATTTTTTACAAATAAATTTATGTTCATCTTATTTACTGGTTTCCAAAATCTCAGTTACTACGTGTTTCTGAATGATTTATTACAACCAGTAATTTCTGATTTTCATAACACAGATTGGCAGCAATCTTAAGGAAATTATTTAAATCTGTGTTTCTGGTGGAGACAAAAATCTTTGTGATTTTATACTCCTTTAAGTGTGCAATTATAATTTATTGCTTACTTATATTGTATCAATTTTGTTTATCAAAAATGGAAAACACAAGCGTTACAGTGGCTGTTGCTGCACCAACCCGAACTCTTGTATCACAAGCAGAGAAACCGGGTAAATTCACAGGTGTGAATTTCAAAGGATGGCAGCAACGAGTATTTTTCTGGCTTACCACTCTTGGTCTGTAGATATTGACAACTGAAGATACTCCAATACCTGCTGATAATATGCCAGACATGGAAAAATTTATGATTGTTGAAGCATGGAAACAGTCAGACTTCCTATGTAAAGGTAACATTTTGAGTGCTTTAGAGGATGACTTAGATAATGTCTATAGTGCAATAACAACTTCAAAAGACTTGTGGAATTTACTTGAGAAGAAATATAAGACAGAAGATGTATGCTTGAAAAAGTTTGTGGTCGCAAAGTTTTTAGACTATAAAATGGTAGCTAGTAAAACTGTTGGATCACAAGTGAAAATACTTGAACTTATTCTCCGTGATCTGATTGCTGAAGATATGGTAGTAAATGAAGCTTCTCAAGTGGTTGCAATGATCAAAAAGTTGCCTCCTTCGTGGAATGATTTCAAGAATTATCTAAAGCACAAGCGTAAAAAATGAATCTTGAAGATGTTGTGATTCATCTCAAGATTGAGAAAGATAACAGAAATGCCGAAAAGAAGTCGCGTAAGAGTTCAACAATCATTGGAGTCAATATTTTTGAAGAAGCTCCTACCAAAGACAAAAAGAGAAAGAGGTCCAACGGGCAGAAGTTAGAACAGGCCAAGAAGAAATTCAAAGGCAACTGTTATAATTGTGGCATGGCTGGTCATAGATCTTCTGATTGTCATGCTCCAAGAAAGGACAAAAACAAAGGCAAAGGCAAAAGTCAAGCAAACATCGTGGAAAAGATGGAAGATGCAGATGACTTGTGTGAAATGATATTAGAGTGTAACTTAGTTGGAAATCTCAAGGAGTGGTTTCTCGCCTTTGCAACGTACACTCCTGCTGAGTACGATGAAGATTTATTCATGGGAAACACAGCAACAGCAAGGATTGCAGGAACTGGGAAAGTAATGTTGAAAATGACATCCGACAAAGTGTTGACTTTAAACAATGTTCTGCATGTCCCTACTATTAGGAAGAATTTAGTTTCTGCTGCACTAATCGTTAATAATGGGTTTAAGTGTGTCCTAGGTAGTGATAAAGTTGTAATAAGTAAGAATAAAATGTTTATAGGAAAGGGCTACCTCAATGAGGGTCTTTTCAAACTAAATGTAATGGTTATTGACAGTATTAATAAAAATTCTGCTTCTGTTTACTTATTAGAGTTAAGTGATTTATTGCATGCCCGGTTGGGACATGTAAATTACAAAGCCTTGCGAAAATTGGTTAATCTAGAAGTATTGCCTGATTTTAAATGCAATAAGTCGAAATGTGAAATTTGTGTGGAAAGTAAGTCTGTTAAACATCCTTACAAGTCTGTTGAAACAAATTCTAAAACTTTAGACTTAATTCACACAGATATATGCGATATGAAGTCAACACCATCTCGTGGTGGGAAAAAGTATTTTATAACTTTTATTGATCACTGCACTCGATTTTGTTATGTATATTTTCTTAATTGTAAGGATGAAGCAATTGATGCATTTAATCAATACAAAAATGAAGTGGAAAACCAATTAAATCTAAAGGTAAAAATGATTCGGAGTGATAGGGGTGGATAATATGAATCTCCTTTTGCAGAGATATGTTTGGAATATGGTATTATTCAGCAAACTACAGCACCGTATACACCACAGTCAAATGGTTTGGCAGAACGGAAGAACAGAACATTAAAGGAAATGATAAATGCCTTAATGATCAATTCTGGTTCACCGCGAAATCTTTGGGCGGAAGCCATCCTTACAGCTAATAAAATACTCAATAGAGTACCAAACCGAAAAACACAATCAATTCCATATGAGTTGTGGAAAGGATGAAAACCCAACTTGAAATATTTCAAAGTGTGGGGGTGTTTAGCCATGGTAGAGGTTCCTTTACCTAAGAGGGTTAAAATTGGACCCAAAACAATAGATTGTGTCTTTATTGGGTATGCTGTGAATAGTAAAGGCTGTCGATTTTTGGTTCACAAATCTGATAATCCTGAGATTCATGTTAATACGATAATTGAATCAGATAATGCAAAGTTTTTTGAAAACATTTATCCGTATAAAAGTGAAAGTGAGTCAACAAGTGAAAGACCTAAACGACCACGAGAAGAATCAATGGAAAATATTCTAACTAGTGAGGAACCTAGGCGAAGTACTCGACAAAGAAAATCTATTTCTTTCGGACCAGATTTTGTAGCACTATTGCTTGAAAATGAGCCTCAAACATTTAAAGCAGCTATGTCTTCGTCAGAGTCAACTTATTGGAAAGAAGCAGTCAATAGTGAAATTGATTCAAGTTTAAGCAATCACACTTGGGAATTTACTGATTTTCCTCCAGGAAATAAACCTTTAGGATCAAAATGGATCTTTAAAAAGAAAATGAAACCTGATGGGACTATTGACAAATATAAGGCTAGACTGGTAGTCAAAGGGTACAGAAAAAAAGGAAGGTCTGGACTACTTTGACACATACTCTCCAATAACATGGATAACATCAATTAGGATGTTAATAGCACTAGCAGCAATGCATGATCTTAAAATCCACCAAATGGATGTAAAGACAGCCTTCTTAAATGGAGAGTTAGAGGAACAAATTTACATGGAACAACCTGAATGCTTTATAGTTCCTGGTAAAGAAAAGAAAGTGTGCAGACTTGTGAAGTAACTTTATGGACTCAAGCAAGCACCCAAACAGTGGCATGCTAAATTTGATCAAATAATGTTGGCAAATGGATTCAAGATTAACGAACGTGATAAATGTGTTTACATTAAAAACGTTATGAATCATGAAGTCATTGTTTGTTTTTATGTTGATGACATGTTAATAATGAGTAAAGAAATTGACAATATAAATGCTACTAAGAGCATGTTGTCCAGCAAGTTCGATATTAAAGACTTAGGAGTTGCTGATTTGATCTTAGGGGTCAAGATTATCTAAACTCCCCAGGGACTAGCATTATCTCCATCTCATTATATTGAAAAAGTATTGGATAAGTTCAATTACTTGAATTTCAATGTAGTCAAAACTCCAATTGATTTAAGTTGTACGTTTAAAAAGAGTGAAGGTCAAAGTGACTCTCAATTGGAATATGCCAGATTGTTAGGAAGTTTGATGTATATTATAAATTGCACGCGACCAGATATAGCATGTTCTATTAGTAAACTGAGTCGGTACACTAGTAATCCGAATCAAACTCACTGGATGGCTATGAAATGTGTGTTGGGTTATCTAAAATGGACACAACATTATGCTTTGCATTATAATAAATATCGTGCTATGATTGAAGGATATAGTGATGCAAATTGGATCACCGAGTCAAATGATGTAAAATCCACGAGTGGTTATGTATTCATACTTGGTGGAGGAGCTATCTCATAGAAATCTTCCAAACAGGCATGTCATGCTCGCTCCACAATCGAATTTGAATTCATTGCTTTGGATAAGGCTGGTGAAGAAGCGGAATGGCTCCGGAATTTCCTAGAGGATATTCCATTGTTACCTAAACATATTGGACCAATTTGCATACATTGCTATAGTCAAGAAGCAATAGGTAGGGCAGGGAGCGTTATGTACAATGGGGAGTCTCGTCATATAGACATAGACATAACACCATAAGACAACTGCTCTCTAGTGGAATTATCAACCTTGACTATGTAAATCAAGCAATAATGTGTCAGATCCACTAACGAAAGGCCTAGTGAGAGAGGAAGTTGAAAGATCATCTAAGGCAATGGGTTTACGGCTTAGGACAAGTCAGCATGACGGTAACTATATCTAGCACACTAGAGATCCCAAGAGCTAGATTCAAGGAGAAAAACAAAGTTGTGGCTGACGGTTCGACATTGTTAATTAAATCAATCCATTCTTATGATGAAGACAATGTTCAGGAAAAGGTTAAGACTTTAAGGCTTGTTAATGAGGTAATAAAGCTTAAAGTTTTTAATGATTTGCTAAGTTTGGTAGATTTGACCAAATAGTGTATCTACGAGATGACAAGGTTAGAAATCACCTATGTGATTGTGAAGTGGAAGCCGCTTCAAAGAGAATTTTATGTCAAAATCCTATTCTCTATACACACATGAAACCAGGAGGTGTTCATGGATGAAACGAGCACAACCGTAAGAATCCTAAACAGTAAAGGATTAATTGTGCGACATATGGTTGTCTAGGTATACACCAAAGTTCGACGGTTCAAAGATATCACATCTACCGATTGACCGAGTATATCCGACATATGTTCCCTACGGAAATTCCAAGGGGAAACCTACTTATCAAGATGCAATTAATCCTTGCTTGTAAAGTACACATTTGTCCGTGCATTCCTATGATATCACTATTCCCCATCAATGTGGGGGATTTTTGGGTATGTAGCAAGAATTGATGGGAAATATAGGGAAGGAGAGGAATTTGAAAGGTTTAGAACTTGAAAGGTTTGGAACTTGAAAAGTCCTCTAATGCTTTAATGAAAAAAAGGCAATAGTCCCTCATCAATAATGGAAATTAAAATAGGAGAGTTTAAATAAATAAACACTCCTATTAATTGTTAAAAGGGTTGGAAAGAGGGACCCCCCTAGCGCCGTCGTCATCGTTGCTCGCTCGCTTCGGCTTCGGCTTCGGCTACGGCTATGGCTACGGCTTCGGCTTCGGCTTTGGCAAATGATCGATCGAGAGATAATTTTTTGGACAAATTTATTTTAATTATTTATTTAATTAATTAAATGGCCAAAAATTATTTTCAATTAATTAGTTGATAACAGAAGTTAACCGAAATTTTTTCATCTTTTTAGTTAACCCGACCCGACTCGGATTCGCGCGCGTGACCCGTTTTAAATAATTCCGTTATATTAAAAAAAATTCCCGCCACTGTTCTGAAAGGTTGCAACTTTCAGGAACAGTCAATACCATTTGAAAGTTTTCAACCTTTCATTAATGGTCATGTCAATTCTGAAAGTCATGTCAACCTTTCAGAATATATTCTTCTTGCCTATAAATACCATTAAGTCTTCAGAATATTTTCTAACGAATTTACTGATCTTCCATCTTCTTAAAAACACATATTTCTTCGTGTACTTTCCTGCTGTGGATTGATTCGCTGACAGTATAGTTTTTGGTATCTATACTCCACTGATTAAGATCATTTTACCCTGGGAGGTTATATTCCAAATCAAACCTCGGATACTAGAGGGGAATAATTTTCTTAAGGGGACACTGTGAATTCAGTGGACTTGATTTTCTTCCTAAATTATTTAAAATATTATTCCATATTCTGGTAAGTTTTACAAATTCAATTATTTTTTACAAATAAATTTCTATTCATCTTATTTACTGGTTCTAAAAATCTCAGTTACTTTGTGTTTCTGAATATTTTATTACAACCAGTAATTTCTGATTTTCAGAACACAGATTGGCACCACTTTCAAAAAAACCTAATTATCAACTTGGAACTCTAGTTCCCTTCTCCTTACATCTGCATAAGATATCTGACGATATTTGGCTTTCCTAAGTCTATCTCTAATGAGTTGCACTTTCTCCATAGCATCAAGGACTGAATATGGACCTATCAAGGTTTCTTCACCTACTTCAAACCAACTAACAGGAGATCTACATATACGCTCATATAATGCCTCATAAGGAACCATCTGAATGGTGGAATGATGACTATTGTTTTAGGCGAACTCAATACGAGGAAGGTGATCATCCTAACTACCTTTGATACAATCAAACAAGCCCTCAAAATATCCTCTAGGTTTTGAATTGTACGTTGTGCCTGTCTATCCATCTGCGGATGAAATGTTGTTCTATGGTTAACATGAGTACCAAGACCTTTATGAAATGACTTCCAAAATAAGAGGAAACTGAGGACCTATGTATGACATGATAAACAAAGGAAACCCATGTAACCTCACAATCTCATTTATGTAAAGCTATGCATATTCATCTGCCAAATGTATAGTCTTGATCGCCTAAAAGCAAGAAGACTTAGTCATCCTATCATCTATCACCCAAATGGAGTCATGTTGTCCGCGAGTACGTGGTAACCTTGTAATGAATTCCATATGGATCACTTCCCACTTTCTAGTAGGTCTATTGATCTTTTGAGTCATACCTCCTGATTTTTTATATTCTACCCTGACTTGCAGGCAATTGGAGCACTTACTCATAAAATCCACTATATCTCTCTTCATGCCATTCCACCAGTAGACTTCCCGCAGATCGCAATACATCTTAGTGGCACCTCGATGAACAGAATACCTGGAGTTATGGGCTTCTGAAATAATATAATGTCTCAACTCGCCCACATCAGCAACATACAATCTACCATAATAGCGAAGTACACCAGCTCCCCCTCTAGCGAAAACCTCCACTCTCTGATTGTGGAGAGCACCCTTAAGTTCCACAAAGATTGGATCAGTGTCTTGCTTTTACATAAACTCCACCACCGAAGAAGATTCTTTCCTATTCTGAACTGTTACACCACTGTCTAATATGCTCTTGAGGCGAACTCCAATGCAAGCAAGCCAGTGAACATCCTTTAGTATCTCCTACCTTTATTCCTTAATATGGGCTACAGTACCGATAGATAATCTTCTAAGAGCATCGGCTACTACAGTCGCCTTACCAGGAAGATAATGCACAGTCATATAATAATCTTTAAAGAACCCTAGATATCTCCTCTGGCGAACATTTAACTCTTTTTTGGGTGAACACATGCTGAAGGCTCTTATGATTGGTGAACATATCTACATGAACACCATACAAGTAGTTTCTCCATATCTTGAGTGAAAACACCATTTCTGCAGGCTTGAGCTCAAGATTTGTATAGTTCTTCTCATACACCTTGAGTTGTTTAGTGGCATACGCTATAACCTTATCTCGTTCCGTCAACACATAACCTAGGCCAACTCTGGATGCATCACAATAGATCATATAACCATATGAACCCTCTTGTAGAGTCAAGTCAGGAGTTGTAGTAAATCTAGTTTTCAATTATGCAAAGCTTTTCTAACAATCATCTGACCATTGGAACTTGGCCATCTTTTGATTTAACCTTGTCAATGGTGAGGCTTTAGATGAAAATCTTTCCACGGACCTTTTGTAATAACCCGCTAGATCTAAGAAACATCTGATATCTGCAGCAGAGGTAGGTCTGGGCTATTGTTTCACTACTTCTATCTTCTATGAATCCACTCGGATCCCTTCGCTATATACAATGCGACTAAGGAAAGCAACAGATTGCAACCAGAAGTCACATTTACTGAACTTAGCGAATAATTGGCGATCCTTGAGAGCATGTAAAAAAATTCTCAAAGACTTGCATGTTCTTTCTCATTCCTAGAGTAAATGTGGATATTATCAACAAAAACAATAACGAACAAGTACAAGTACTGTTTAAATACTCAGTTCATCAAATACATGAAAGTTGTAAGAGCATTGGTTACTCCAAATGACATCACTATAAATTTGTAATGACCACATTGAGTTTTGAAGGCTGTTTTTGGAATGTCACTATCTCTGACTCTAAACAGATGATTACTCGATCGGAGGTCTATTTTTGAGAATTGACTAGCACCCTGAAGTTGGACAAACAAGTCATCAATCCCGGGGATGGTATACTTATTCTCTATTGTGACCTTGTTCAACTGTCTATAGTAAATGCACATTATCACCGAACCATCTTTCTTCCTTATGAAAAATATCGGTGCGCCCATGGTGAAATAGTAGGTCTTTTGAAGCCCTTATCTAGAAGTTCTTTCAACTGCTCTTTCAATTCCTTAAGCTCTGTTCGAGACATTTTATATGGAGGAATAGAAATAGGCTGGTATCTGGAAGAAGATGAATTCAAAAGTCAATTTCCCTTTCAGGAGGACTCCGAGAAGATCTTTTGGAAACTCACAAACTATTCTAACTGACTCAAGAGTTGGGGTTTCAAGGCTAGAATACTTAACCCGAAGAAATAAATCGACTTGAAGGTGCTAATATACTACACTTCCATTCTAAGATTGGTTCGTCATGAAATTGAAGACGAACAATCCTAGTTCTACAATCTATGGAGGAATAGCCTTAGTGTAACCAATCCATGCCTAGAATGACATCCAAGTCTACCATTTATAACTCTACCAGATCTGCTGAGGTGACATTTTAAGAGACTATGACAGAGCAATTTCTGTAAACCCATCTAGATATAACTGGGTTACCGACTGCAGTAGAGAATAAGAAAGGTTCTAAGACAATTACTTTACTGACATTGAATTTGAATGCTATTTAAGGAGTTACAAAAGAAAGAGTAGCCCCTAGATTTAATAATGCATAAACAACAAGGTCAAAGACTCATAATGTACCAGTGACTAAATCAATAGATCCTTCTTGATCCTAGAGAGCCTGAAGAGCATAAAACCTGTTCTGGCATGACAGCCACCTGTACTAGATGATTTACCCTCATGAGTTGGGGAACTTGCTGGTGCTGCTGAAGTTGTAGACTGAGCTTTTCCATTACGACCTCCTTTACCCTGTCTAGAAGGACAATCCCTCAACCTGTGACTACACTGACCACACCCAAAACAACCTTTCTTTCCTTCAAGGCACTCTCCTTGAAGGTTTTTACCACACTTAGAGTAAGTGGGGTAAGTCTTGGTGCCTAAAACACTTCCCTGAGACTTACAGTCTAGTGCTCAACCTTTCATGTCATACCTGTTTTTGGAGGATGGAACACTTGTTGTTGAAGAGGTTGGAGCTGAAAACTTTTGCTTACTCTACAAGACATTTCCACCACCAAATTTTTTCTGAGAATAGTCATAGTTCCCAGTCCTAGCTTTTTTATTCTTCTTAGTTTGTTCCCTAAGCTTATCACCCTCAACCTGCTGAGCATGAATCATAAGGCTATAGATGTTCATATCTCCAAGTAACATTGTAACACCCCGTAACCAAAATAGAGCAAAAATCATTTTTTTCAGAAAAAACTACAGGTGTAACAAATGGTGGCATCGATGGTTCTTAGGAATATTAACGGTCCGTAGTTCGTGATCATCGTTCGAAACCCCCATTCACCAGATCTCTGACAAGAGCGATGGACGACCAGCACGGTCCATAGGTGGAAAATTTGCAGACAGTTAAGGGGAAAAGTAGTTGGGTGAAATTCAATTGGTCATAAATCTTAGAATAAAATGAATCAATTGTCCTATCGGCTACCCACAAATATATAATTAACTTAGATTTCCATAGCCACCGACCTTGCTAAAATCAGACCTCCGAGTAAAAATTGATGCCCAGTTTAGTAAAAGCCTATCGAACAGGTCCAGTCGATGGACCCAACGACGGGGCATCGGTAAGACGACAGACCATCTCTCTTGGCCGTCGTTTGGTCCGACGACAAATTTCCCACGGGTCTTTTTGAACTTTCCCACTTTTTTTAAACCCTAAGTTACGTTGTTTTCACCATAAATTATCATAAGTTAGTCATTGTAAGCCTAGAAACAAAATTAAAACATATCTAAGTCAAATCATTAAATCAAAACTTAGAATATTAGAAGCAAGAAAGGAGAAAAAGCTCAAGAACCTAGTTCAAGAACGCAAAAAGTTCCAACAGTTCTAGCCCCTAAACCTAAGTATTTTTCCGTGGATTTTGTAAGCAGGTATGAGGAATTTCACTAGCGGATTTCTTTCACCCATTGGGTCCCTAGTTTTAAGTCATATTCTTGATTCTCTTATCATGAATAAACCTAGGGTTTCTATAACTTTGTTAGAACTTCATGAATTTATTAATATATGTTCCAAATTGGATTATCATGTTATTATTTAGTTTATTACATGAATTTCAGAACCCTAGCTTTGTATTTCTTTAGTTCGCGAATTACACATGCTAGGTCCGATATTTTAGACATTTCAGATATACATGCCTCAATTATAAATGTATAATTACCAGATTAATTGATGTATTCTTTGTTTGCATGTTAAGTCTCGAGCTATCCAGTATTTACAGAAACTCAGATGTAATCTGAAAATTTATAGAATTAATAAGAGTAGCATAATACCGAGTTGGACTTGGGTTTAGCGTACCCAATAGTCCCAGAACTAATAGTCTTTGTACCGAGTTTAGTGATCACACTACCATGTCTTTGTACCTTTTGCAGGATATATTGGGTCCTCTTGATGGGTGTATAGATCGAACTCCACATTTAACTAATGTTGTTTTATTACCGGTTTTTTGTAGCTCCCACATATCAGTCAGACTCTCTGCATTGACTATTTATCAGTATATCCAATATTAAGTTATAGTATGTTATAAATTTGCCAGTGCATCCATTTAGCTCAAAACTCAGTTGATCATGTCAGATTATTATATTTTCTTTTATGATTGTTCTGTTATGTTTTATTTAAGCTTTACTCTATCCTACATGCTCAGTACCTTTCAAGTAGTGATGCATAGGTGCGCTAAATATTCTCATGATGTAGGTTCAGATTCTCAGAATCCAAATCACGCAAAGATTGATTTCCGATCTCATGTTTAGAAGATTCAGTGGCGAGTCCTCATTCTCTGACCACAACAGTCATGAGTGTCATTACATTATTTAGTCACTTAGTTTCAGTTTTTCCTAGATTTAGCTTGGGCTTGTCCCAATTATTTTAGTCTAGTTTAGAGGCTTATTTCTGCTTAGTTAGATTCAACTAAGTATTGAGTTAATATTTTCTCTATATTAAACTCATTGTTTTTCAAATATCTCAGTTATAGATTGTGGGTATTCCCCATCTTTTAAGATTTAATCATGATTTAGCTTCTGCATCAGTTTATTATCTTTAGTATGCTCATAATCATGCCATCTCCTCTAGCGAAGATTCAACCCATTCTCGGTGAATAGAAACTGAAGGCTCTTATGATTGGTGAACCTAAGACCACAACTGATCCCCAGCTAACCCTACTGATATGATAATGAGCATAATAAAGATAATAAACTGAATTCAGAATCTAACTCATAATTTAAACTTAAATAATGGTGAATACCCATATTCTATAACTGATATATTTGAAAATAATTTTCTAATACAAAGTAAATATTAACTCAATACTAAGCTAAATCTAACTACGTCTCAAATAAGTCTCTAAACTGGACAAGAAATACTGGGACATGCCCAAGCTAAATCTAGCAAAAATTGAAACTAAATGACAAAAAGACTGAAATGAAACTCATGACTATTGTCGTCAGAGAATGAGGTCTTACCACTCAATCTGCTGAACTGGAGATCGGAAAATCGATCTATGCATGATTTGGATGGTGAGAACCTGAACCTACATAGAAAAAAGATGTAGAGCACGTATGCGTCAGTACTTGAAGGTATTGAGCTTGTAGGATAGAGTAAAGCTGAAATAAACATAACTTAACAAGCACAAATGCAAGTATAATAATCTGAACATGTTATACTGAATTACTGAGCTAAATGAATGCAATGACCAATTTATAACATGCTGAAACTAAATACAAAGTATACTAATAAATGGTTAATGCAAGAGAGTCTGAGTGAACTGTGGGAGCTACTAATAACCGATAATAAAACAACATGAGCTAAATGTGTAGTCCGATGTATATGCCCATCGAGAGGACCCAATATACCCTTCCAGAAGTACAGAGGCATGCTGGCGTGATCACTAAACTGATACCCACATAGGGGACTTAGAACTTACTTGTCTAGTAGTTCTGGGACTATTTTGGTACGTTGAACCCTAGTCAAACTTGGTATTATTCTACTTCCATGGATTTATATAGTTAACTCATTATGTCTAAACTATTTGTAAATACTGGATAGCTCAAAACCGAACATGCAAATTGAGAATGCAACATTTAATATGATAATGATGCATTAATAACTGAGGCATGTATAACTAAATAGCTAAACTATCTGACTTAGCATGTGTAATTCAAGAACTATAGAAGTACAAAGCTAGGGTTCTAAAATTCATGGGATAATCTGAGTAATACCATGATAACGTGATTTGGAACATATAGTTTAACTAAATCATGAAGTTCTTCTGTAATTCTAGGAGCCCTAAGTTTTATCATGATAAGAGAATCAAGAACATGCTGAAAACTAGGGACCCAATGGGTGAAAGGAACCCACTAGTAAAATCCCTTATACCTGGTAATGAAATTTATGGAGAAACAATTAGATTTCTTGTCTGGAACTGCTGGAAGCTTCTTGAGCTTTTTCTCCTTTCTTGATTCTAATTTTCTAACTTCTAATTTATGATTTTGACTTAGTTAAGTTCTTCTTATGTTTGTAGGATTAAAGTTACCAAAATCTGATGATTTATGGTCAAAACGATGTGTCATAGGGTTTAAATGAAGTGGGAAAAGACCAAAAGACCCCTGAGATGATTTCTGTCAGACCAAACGACGGCCTAGACAGACGGTCCATCATTTGATCGACAGTCCGTCGTTGGGACCATAGGTTGGGCCTGTTCGCAAGGACTTTACCAAAATGGGTAGAACGTTTTACTCGGATATCTGATTTTAACAAGGTAGGTGGATATAGAAAGATAATTCAATTATCAATTTGTTGGTAGGTCATGGGAAACCTAATTAATTTTTTCTAAGAGTTATGACCATTTGAATTTGACCCAACTGCATTTCCCCTTGTACTATCTGCTAGTTCCCACCTATGGTCAGACCTACGAACAGTGGTTCCACCTACGGACCATGATGGTTATCTTTGGCTGTTGTCATAGAGTGGGTGAATCGGGTGTCAATCGACGGTCACGGGCTACGGACCATAGGTCAGTCTGTCGATCATGAGTTAACCAAATTTTCATGGTCTAAGGTATAATGGATTTCTGACTCCATTGAAGAATGTGCAAGACAGACCGCGGGTCAGTCTACAGTCCGTCGTCGCCCCGTTGGTTGCACCTGCAGATTTTTCCTAAAGCTGGTTTTTTGTCTTTTTTGAATAAGTGGTGTTACAGTCGGCATATATAACTTATTTATAATTGTTTAAGTATTTTTCCGAGTAATGTAGTCAGAATATATAAATAATTTAATAAATAACTAATTAGGTACACTCTTGTTGATGTACTAGACAGTATTAATTTTTTGAAGAAGTTAGGTCATTTAGCTGCTTACTGTGGTAAAAAAAATTGCATTTTTATATGTAAAAAACTATTTATTTAATACACCACCTGTTGAATTATACTACAGTCCATTCGTGAAAATTGAAAATTAAAATCAAACATCAAATGTATTTCTAATCATTCAAATTTCCATTCAATATAACTAAGTTTAAAAGTTCAAGCATCACCTGAAGTAAGCGAAATAAGTATTCAATTGTTATTCAAAAGGGAAGCAAATAGTTAAATTATGCTAATGATTCTACATGCACGACCTGTCTTATGACAACGTATATAAGAGCTATGAAGTGTTATAATTGCCTAAATGTGTTGTTAGAGGTTCTACATTTTAAATATATCTCTTGTTGGGTGTTTACGTGATCATTTCCTTCTATGGGTTAGATAAGTTTGACTCTCCCTTAATGAGTACTCAATATCTAAAGTCAAACTTTTATAACTTAAACTAGTGAAAAGATTTTATTGTGAAAGGGAATCTTAATAAAATCTATCATGATTTGTGCGTTATGAGTATGTGGTGATTAGTTCAATTTAACTTCTGGTGTAGGTGGCATTGTTCATAATTTTAGTGTGGTTATGTGAAAAAAATAAGAAGAATCATCATGGTGATTATGTTATAGTCCAAAGTGTTTATGTTTAGATTGAGTTCAGTGGTTATTCTATGGGTTGATAAAAGTTTTATTCGAAAGTTCAGTTCTTAGTAGATAATCTTGATGAAATGTTCTTAAGGAAGAGCTCACTTGAAAAGACGAACACCGACTGGTAAGTCATCACTGAGCTTTGATAACGTAGTCTATTCTTTCTTTTTCTTCCATATGTTTGAGGACGAAAATGGTTTTAGTGGTGGATAATGTAATGACCCGAAAGATCATTTTTGGAACTTTTACTAAATTAACATTTTACCCTTCTCGGTAGTTGCACAGAGTCACTTTTGATAATACTAAATCAACATCTCTTTCTCCCGTTTGAGTTTAAACTTCTAATTAAAAGATTGAGATCATCTTAAATTTATATAGACAATTTTTGCTTTAGTTGATGCACACGAAAAAATTTGAGATTTTAATGAAAAATTATAATCTTGTGTCACGTAATTGTTGATGAAGAAACTATTGATCTATTATTACTCTCTCAAACACCAGGGAATTGGATATTACAAGCTTGATAAATTGCATCTTAGACATTCTTCATATAAAATTTTCTTGCTTAACCTTCCTCGAGGTGATCAAATGTCGTGTCTGATAAACATTTGAGTTCAATTGATTCTTCAGTATTACTATATACTATCTTCATCGAAAAAATCAAAAAACATAACACGAAGTCAACTCTCAGATCATTGAGAAACCAAAAAAGTACGAAAAATGACCCCTATAAGGAAAAATACAAAATAGTTAAAGCACTACATACATTCATATAAAAATATTTCATGTTTGGGAATCTTCTTATGAATAAAAGAACACACGAACGGTTATATGATTTCACCAACAAAATGTTCGGTAGGTAAAATCATTTGATACTATCAGGATTAAATAGAAGCATTGATGGTGCTTCATATTCTTGTTCAACTTTGAATAAGAATATGAAGCCCCAACAAAGTTTCCCATTAATCCTAACAATGTCAAATGATTTTATCTACCCGATATTTTGTTGGTATAATCATTGAACTTTCATATGCTCTTTGCTTGATAAGAAGATTCCTATATTTGGAATATCTCGAAAAGTAATTTTTGTAGTGTTTTGACTCTTTTTTTCTTTAAATATTGGTTATTTATCGCTCTTATGGGATCCTCAAAATATGAGAGTCAACTTTTTGTTATGTTTCTTAGATTTTTTATGAAGATGATAGTGATACTAAAGAATCATTTGAATTCGAAAGTTTGAAGAACATGACATTTTATTCCTACCTTTTGTTTCAGACTAAAAAATAAAAGAAAAAATGATTTTAGAAATTTAAGTCAATCCACTTTAACATCGGAAACGAGAATCGAGTTTTACAAAGATATGGGAAAAAACAACTATCTTCTTTAACCCCTTTGGTCATTGTATTCGCAAACTCATTCAAAGATCAAAATTTTGAAAATCAACCACAAAATCTAAACCTTAATCAAAAGCTTTAAATACCTCAATTAATAATGCAAAATATATATCATTTCAAACCCAAAAGGGTAAAAGAAAAATTGAATGCAAATCATAACAAGTAACCAACATATATCTGAAAATTACAGTAACAATTCGAGAAGAAGCATTGAAAGTTATTGTGAATAGAAATCATTGAGAGAGATCCTTTAGACTAATGGCGTTGAAGCATTTTTGTCGCTTGTAATACCATGTACAAATGGGTGGGGACTTTCAAGAAAAAAATTGCACCTGCACATTAGTGTACATTAAACATGTCCATTAAATTTGTCCGAAATTCGTAGAATGAGAATAAACAGTGAGAGTAATTGAATACCTTATCATAGCCCTCTCATAGTTAGATTCTAAAAACTTCTTTGTCCACTTCCCGATTGATTTGCATTTGAGAGAGGAATAAAATCTACAATCGTAATGGAATACTTTTCAAAATACCTGTAGACATGAAGTGTATATAATATAAAATGAGTGCCACAATAAGGGGTAAAATCATGGAAAAGATCCCTCTTCAGGAAAAGCAAAACAAATGCTATGAATTATTTGACTTTGTTATCCTTTTTTCCAGAAGAGGGAACTTTTCGAGGAATTAGCTCCTTTATTATGGCACTCTTTTGGTACTATCACTGCATTCATACATATATTCTGAGAAGTGTTTCAATATTATTCTAGAGTTTATTCGTATCTCTGATGCATATGATACTTAAGGTATCACTCAAAGCTGCAATTCCAATATTTCTTATATATGTTCAAACACACATTTCTTCAATGATTATTAATTATCCTTTTTTCACACTTCACCATTAAAAGCTATGAATATAAGGAAATATTTTTATATTTTGTGGTAGACTATTAAGGAAACATCTTAATGACGTATAAATTAGGGTTACTAAGGAATACAAATGATTAAAATTGAAAAATGTCCTGTAGGGTCCTATTTTTTTGTTCTTTTCATCTTGTGGAGTCTTAGGATGATATATGTGAGAAATTCAACAAATGTTGATGACTTATTTAAATAAGAAAAAACAACACAGTAGTAGAAAGTCCTATTAAACAAAGCGGAAATTGAGACGTCATATCTAAGAAAAGCCATAAAAGAGAAGAATGACGATGTAACAACTCATACACCAAATCTCATAAATAGGTGTGCACAAAATTGTGTTAACCTTATAATCGAATGTTTTAAGAATTAGAAATGCATATACAAACTAGTCACTTGACATAGGAAAAGAACGAGATACATCACCAAAGCACAGACTATCAATCTAGAAGATTGCAGGAATCAAGTGAATCATGAGCAAATATAATCAAGAAAGGAAAGTGAATATTTTATCAATTAGATCAAATTTCACAGTTTGCAAGAATTAAAGGAAGATACACAACGAAAATATTTCACAACTTGCACATATTAAAGGAAGACACCAAAGGAAAATCTCTCTAGTACAAGAAGGACAAAATTATTAAATCAAGGTACAATCAAGGAAGAAATATAGATATTTAAATCTTGATACCGTCAAGCATTTTGAACATATTTAAACACTGATTAGCGACAACGATCTTTCAAAAGAAAAATGTGAGTGAAAGAATAAACAACAAAACTTGATGTAATTAGTTAAACACCAGATAATTCAGAAAATGTTAAGATAAGATAAACCTCCATTCTTGAGCATTGAGATTAAAACAACAGAGAAGATCTAAAATTAACAAAATGTGCTAAACAATTAAGTTAAATCTAAACACCTTTATTTAATTAACTAAAATATGTATTCATAATCTCTAAAACAAAAACTAAACCCAACACTTCACATCAAATGAGGAAGGAATACGAGTGTTACCTGGTTCTGTGCAGCAACTGGAACTCGAGCCTGGACTTGACGAATTCCAACAACACTCTGACTCAAGATAGTTGCGAATCGACCAAATTTTAGCGACGAAAATAAGAACTCCCAAAAACCTAGTGGGGTGTTCTTTTTCTCGCCTCCAAAAACTCCTCCCCTAAACAGTAAGAGCGAAGGGGTTTTTATAGGAAAAACTCTGGGTCGAAATAAAGGAAAAAACGATGTGGGACTCGGGAAATTTTCAAATCCCGAATTGGGTCTTGGGTCTCTTAATGTGAAATGGGTTTAATAAATTTGGGCCAAAATTTTGGGTTAAAGTGTATCTGATGGTCCAAATATGGAGTAAATGAAAGTTCCTTGAGAGAGTTTCAAAGGGAAATGAGATGGATTATAAAGTCAACTAATTACTCAAGCTTCTTAACTTTGCCAACATAAAAATAATTATTCAAAATGGAAAGATTCTAATAAAATTTCTAGTTGTAAAGAAAATAAGTTGTGTATTTACCCATTAAGAGATCAAGCTCTTCAATAATTTTAGGAAATCAAAATGACAAAATGAACTCATATATCCACCTAACAAATAGAATACTGGTTCAATATTTATAATTATCTTAACAGTATACGACAATAAAGTGATAAAATTAATGTTTTAGGTATATCATCTTCTTAGTATTACCCCATTATTTGATTTTAGTTGTAGCAGATTGATTTACATATATTCACTCATAAAACGAAAAAAAATAAAATATTGATTTTATAAATTTTAATGAGTCTACTTCAACATCAGAAATCGAGAAGGAGTTTCACAAAAAAAAAAGTAAAAAAAATTAACTATCTTCTTTTTACCCCTTTTGTCAGTGCAATTCACAAACTCAATCAAAGATAAAAACTTTGAAAATCATCCACAACTGTATATATAAATCCTAATCAAAAGTTTTATATACTGAAAAGGGTAAATGAAAAAATTGAATGCAAATCAAAACAATTAACCAACATATATATGCCCGGAAATTGCAGCAACAATTGGAGATAAAGCGTCAAAAGTTAGAGTAATAATTAAAGTTACACACCACATCTAAAGAATTGGTCCTTTCCGAATACTTTCTCGCCCCCTATAAATTTGAGTGTGTTAGAACAAGAATGATTTTTATAATTGATAAATAGAGGATTAGATGAAAGGAGCCGGTTGCGCCAACATGTGCTCTTCAAACCAAATCTGACTGGGATTAGGAGAAACGTCAACCACACAAATTAAAAGTTATAAAGGTATGGAATTAATGCTTTTTCCACAATAAACCATTACATAAAGTTTCCATTAATAAAGGAGCACGCAGGCAGAATAGTTCTCATAATCAAATAGGAAAAATAGGAAGCAAAAGTAAAGAAGGAGACAAAAGCCTGAAAGAAGTAGAAAAGTAGAAACTTGCCACATGAACTTTCAAATATGAAGTAGAAGAGGAAGTCGAAACCAAGTAGAAGAAGGAGTTAGTTATTAATAAATATTCTTCTTCAATTAAGGTAAACTGAGTGGAAGTTTTTCCTTTCAAAGCAGAATGCAAGGAGGTGTCCTAACGTGAGAAGGAGTTCGAGTTTAGTTCGGTTTAAAGACGCTATTTTAAGGTGGCAAAGATTAATTTGTGTTGAACAAGACTTAGGAGAGTTTAAAAGTCTATAAATGCGGCAATAGTGTTGGGTATGTACCATGTAGCAAGACTTGATGAGAAATAGAGGGAAAGAGAGGAATTTGAAAAGTTGAGAACTTGAAAAGTGCTCTTATGCTTTAATGAAAAGGCATTTGTCACTCATCGGTTATGTAAATAAAAACAATAGAGTTTAAATAAAGAAATACTCCTATTAATTGTTAAAAGGGTTGGAAAGAGGGACCCCCCTCGCGCCGTCGCTGTCGCTTGCTCGTCTCGGCTTCGGCTTCGACTTTGCCAAATGATCGAGAGATTATTTTTTGGACAAAGTTTATTTTAATTATTAAATTAAATGGACAAAAACTATTTCGAATTGATTAGTTTATAACAGAAGTTTAAAATTAACCGAAATGTTTCAACTTTTAGTTGACTAACCCGACAAGGCTCTGATCCGCGCGACCCATTTTATTTGAACTTTTCCATTTTATTTAAATTTTCAGCCATGACTGTTCTGAAAGTTTGTAACTTTCAGGAACAGTCAGTACCATATGAAAGGTTGAAAACTTTCATTAATGGTTGTGTGAATTCTGAAAGGGTTGCAACCTTTCAGAACCCATTCTTCTAGCATATAAATACCACTCATTCTTCAAAATATTTCCTTACGAGTTTTCTAATCTTCTTCTTCTTCTTCTGCACACAGTTTTCTTTGTGTACTTTCCTGTTGTGGATTGGTTCACTCACAGTAGTCTTTTTGAAATCTACACTCTGCTGATTAAGATCATTTTACCCTAGGAGGTTATATTCCAAATCAAACTTCGGATACTAGAGGGGAATAATTTCTTAAGGGGACACTGTGAGTTCAGTGCACTTGATCTTTTTCCAATTTAAACGTTTTTTTAAAGATTATGTACATTTTTTTTTACAGATTTTAGTTTTTGTGAATTAAATTTCTGTTCATCTCTCATACTAGTTCTATAAAATTCAGTTACTTAGTGTTTCTTAACAATTTATTAGAATTGGTAATTTCTTTTTTATAACATAGATTGGCAACAATCTGAAGGAAATTATATTTTTGTACAATCTCTATTTCTGGTGGAGACAAAAATCATTGTGATTTTATAATTCTTTAAGTCTGCAATTATAATTTATTCTTTACTAAGACTGTATCATTTTTTGTTTATTAGAAATGACAAACAATAGTGTTACAGTGGTTGTTGCTGCACCAACCCGAACTTTTGTACCACAAGCAGAAAAATCGGGTAAATTCACAGGTGTGAATTTCGAAGGATGGCAACAACAAGTGTTTTTTTAGCTTATCACTCTTGGTCTTCAGAAATTTGCAAGTGAAGATACTACAGTGCCTGCTGATGATATGCCAGACAGAAATATTAATGATTATTGAAACATGGAAACATGTAGACTTCCTATGTAAATGCTACATTTTGAGTGCTTTAATGACTTATATAATGTTGATAGTGCAATAACAACATCAAAAGAGTTGTGGGATGCACTTGAGAAGAAATATAAGATAGAAAATGCATGCTTGAAAAATTTTGTGATCGCAAAGTGTTTAGACTATAAAATCATATATAAAACTGTTGGATCATAAGTGCAAAAACTTCAACTTATTCTCCATGATCTGATTGCTAAAGATATGGTAGTAAATGAAGCTTTTCAAGTGGATGCAATGATCTAGAATTTTCCTCCTTCGTGGAACGATTTCAAGAATTATCTAAAGCACAAGCGTAAAGAAATGAAGCTTGAAGATCTTGTGTTTCACCTCAAGATTGAGGAAGATAACAAAAATGTCGAAAATAAGTCGCGTACGAGTTCAAAAATCATTGGAGTTAATATTGTTGAAGAATCTCTTACCAAAGACAAAAAGAGAAACAAGTCCAACGGTCAGAAGTCAGAATAGGCCAAGAAGAAATTCAAAGACAACTATTACAATTGTAGCAGGGCTGGTCATAGGTCTTCTGATTGTCGTGCACCAAGAAAGGACAATGACCAAGGCAAAGGAAAAAGTCAAGCAAACATCGTGGAGAAGATGGAAGATGTAGTTGACTTAAGTACAATGATCTCGGAGTGTAACTTAGTTGGGAATCCCGTGGAGTGATTTTTTGACTAAGGTTCCACTAGACATATTTGCTCTGTGAAATAAGACTTTGCAACATACACTCCTGCTGAGTACGATGAAGATTTGTTCATGGAAAACAGAGCAACAACAAGGATTGCAGGAACTGGGAAAGTAATGTTGAAAATGACATCCGATAAGGTGTTGAATTTGAACAATGTTCTACATGTCCCTATTATTAGGAAGAATTTAGTTTCTTCTGCACTACTCATTAAGAACAAATTTAAGTGTGTCCTAGTTAGTGATAAAGTTGTTATAAGTAAGAATGAAATGTTTATGGGAAAGGGCTAGCTCAATGAGGGTCTTTTCAAACTTAATGTAATGGTTGTTGAAAGTATTAATAAAAATTTTATTTCTGTTTACTTATTGGGGTTAAATGATTTATGGCATTCCCGTTTGGACATGTTAATTACAAAGTCTTGCAAAAATTGGTTAATCTACAAGAATTTCCTGATTTTAAATAAGATAAATCAAAATGCAAAATCTCTATGGAAAGTCAGTTTGTTAAACATCCTATAATTCTGTTGAAAGAAATTCTAAAACTTAAGACTTAATTCACATTGATATATCGGATATGAAGTCAACACCATCTCGTGGTGCGAAAAAATATTTTATAACTTTTATTGATGACTGCACTCGATTTCGTTATGTATATTTGCTTAATAGTAAGGATGGAATAATGGATGGATGCATTTAGGCAATACAAAAATGAAGTGGAAAACCAATTAAATCTAAAGATAAAAATTATTCAGAGTCATAGCGCTGGAGAATATGAATCTTCTTTGCAGAGATATGTTTTGGAATATGGTATTATTCATCAAACTACGGCACCTTATACACCACAGTCAAATGGTTTGGCAGAATGGAAGAAAAGAACATTAAAGGAAATAATGAATGCCTTAATGATAAATTCTTGTTCACCACGAAACCTTTGGGGGGAAGCCATCCCTACAGCTAATAAAAAACTTAATAGAGTACCCCATTGAAAAATACAATCAATTCCATACGAGTTGTGGAAAGGAAGGAAACCCAACTTTAAATATTTTAAAGTGTGGGGGTATTCAGCCAAGATAGAGGTTCCTTTACCGAAGAGGGTTAAAATTAGACCAAAAATAGTAGATTCTGTCTTTATTGGGTAATCTGTGAACTGTAAAGCCTGTCAAATTTTTGTTCAAAAATCTGATAATTATGAGATTCATGTTAATACGATAATTGAATCAGATAATGCAGTGTTTATTTGAAAACATTTATCCGTATAAAACTGAAAGTGAGTCAACAAGTGAAAGACCTAAACAACCACTAGAAGAATCAATGGGAAACATTCTAACTAGTGAGGAACCTAGGCATAGTAATCGCCAACTGCTTCTTTCAGACCAGATTTTGTAGCACTATTGCTTGAAAATGAGTCTCAAACATTTTAAGAAGCTATGTCTTCATCTGAATCAACTTATTGGAAAGAAGCAGTCAATAGTGAGATCGAATCAATTTTAAGCAACCACTCTTGGGAATTGGTTGATCTTCCTCAAGGAAATAAACCTTAAGGATCAAAGTTGATCTTTAAAAGGAAAATGAAACCTGATGGGACTATTGACAAATATAAGGCTAGATTAGTAGTCAAAGGGTACAGACATAAGGAAGGTTTGGACTACTTTGACACATACTGTCCAGTAACAAGGATAACATCAATTAGGATGTTAATGAAACTTTTTAACTCGAGTATCTCCAGTCCCTGGGAAATCATAACTATAATTTTTTTATATTGAGCAATTCTTCAATATGATGTCTTTTTTCACAGTAACAATACAACTTACCTAGTTTAGCTACATTTAGCAAAATGAATAGGAATGTAACATTCTCAAGTGTATGGGAGAAAAACCAAACTTAAGCTATATTTATATATTATATGCCTTTGAACAATATTGATCATGTTTCAAACTTGAATCAAGGTAGAATCAAATATTAATTCATACTGAACTAACAATCTATAGATAGTGTATGTGCATATCATAGATTTTTGTTATAATAAGTGCATAAGACCATCCCAAGAATCAAACATATAATATCTAAACAACTTATCATTGATTGTACTTTATATTTTGCAACTCTGGCATAGACCCACATTTTTAACGACATAAATATAAGCAGATACCCATGTCCCAACATAAATGTCATGTAGATTATGTCTTGCTATTTGATTCTCATTGTCTGGTCGTATAAGATCAACAAAATTTATATACAAATAACAAAAAAGAGGAAAGTATGTGAGTATCAACTTAATTAACTTTTGATTAGTCTTTGTAATGACTCTTTACTTTGATAAATGAAAATCCTTTATTTACCAAAAAAAATTAATATCATTTTTGTCAAACACATTTAATGAGGTAGTCACATAATCATAGAGATGTCTTGATGTCATAAATTGACGTTGAAGTTGATGAAGACCACCGAATTGTAAGATCGTGATGTACTAGAGATATTGTTCCACTGAGTTTGACACAATGTGTGTTAGAAAGAAGACAAGTAGTAATTGTCTGCCAATCTTTTAGGCGCCTCTCCAACAACATTAATTCTTTTGGATTGATTTATAAACAACACAGTGAAAAGTGTAAAAAACAAAAAATCCAAACCAATACAATGCGATACTAATAAGATCAAAACTGAAAAGATGAATTGAGAAGCTTTTTTGTAGGCAAAGCAAACAACAACAACATTCATTCCAATGGATTCCCTGTCAAATCCTGTTGACGGGAAATTCCTCACATTTCCTGTTATTAATAGTAGTGTTGAGTCATGAATTGCATGTTTCATCATTATCTAATTCGAGAGATAAAAGCTACCTAGTATGAAACATTCAGTTGGTTTAATGAATATTGAATAGTATTAAATTTTATATGCATTTATCTATCTGATTATTTCTTTTTTAGAAATAACTCACAGTTTTTGGTGTAAATTAACAACATATTAAAACATATAAGAATACATGAAAGAATTACAAGAGACAAAGATTACGTTCCCAATCTCATTTAATAGGAATTTTGATTTAAGTTTTCTTATAACGACTAGAAGGTCCCTTTTTAGTGAGTCAATTTTCTAGGTTTCTTTCTTATGTGCCACATGTTGGTATCATCACTGTGACATATATTGACACTTATTCAACAGAAGTCCTAAATATAATTGAATTCCCTTCTGCGTATTCTTTTATTGTAATACTAGTATACTGAATTAACCTATTAAGAAATCAAGCTCTTTAATAAATATAAGTCAAAAAGAACACAAATAAAAAATATAAACAAGAAAAATATAATGAAATAAAAATGATAAAACTAACTCATATATCAACCCAACTAAAAGACTCTCTCCGTAAAATATTTACAATTTCCTTAACTGGATACGCCAACAAAGTAATAAAATTATATTTTAGGCATATCATCTCTTCAGTACTACACCCTTATTTGATTTTAATAATGTATTAGCAGATTGAGTTGCATATTCACATAGAAGATTACAATATAAAAGAAAATATTTATATTATAAATTATAAGTCAGTCCACTTTAAAATGGAAACAAGAATCAAGTTTCACAAAGAGATGAAAACAACAACTATCTTCTTTGACCCCTTTGATCACTTCATTCACAAACTCAATGAAAGATTAAAATTTTGACAATATCATCAGTATATAAACCTCAATCAAACGCTTTAAATACGCTGGCAAAATAGATATTTGTGCAAACCCAAAAGGGTAAAAGAAAATTAAATGCAAATCAAAACAATTAACCAACATATACCTGATAATTGCAAAAACAATTGGACAAGAAACTTGGAAAGTTAATGTAAAAATAAACCATTGAGAGAGTTCCTTTAGACGAATGGTGTTATGTTAAAGAGTCTTTGCTACCTGTACATTAGTGTACAATAAATGTGTTTATCAAGTGTTTTTGAACTTCATAGCACGATAAAAAAGAATGAAAGGAATGGAATACCTTCTCATAGCCCCCTTGTAGATAGATTCTAAAAACGTTATTGTCAACTTCCGATTGATGTGTAATTTAGAGGAATAAAATCTACATTTGTAATGGAAAACTTTTCTAAATACCTGTAGGCACGAAGTGATAGTATCAAATGAGGTACCAACATAAGGGGGTAAAATCCTCGAAAATTTTCCTCTTCTGGAAAAGGAAAATAAATGTAATAAAATATTTGACTTTGTTTTCCTTTTTTTTCAGAAGAGGGAAATTTTTGAGGAATTATCTCCCTTATTATTCTAGAGTTTATTCATTTCTTAAGATGCACATGATTGCTAAGGTATCACTCCATGTTGCAATTCCAATATTTCTTATATCTGTTCAAACATGCATTTCTCCAGTGATTATTGATTACCCTTGATTCACACTGCACCATTAAAATATAGGAATATAAGGAAACATTTCTACCTTTAACGACAAGCTATTAAGGAAACATCTTAATGACATATCAATTAGGGTTAGTAAGGAATTCAAATTGTTAAAATTAAAAATGTCCTGTAGAATTCTAGTTTTTTTTTTCATTTCATCTTGTAGTCTTAGGAAGGTATTTATGAGAAATTCATCAAATACTGATGAAAGTATAACTGATTTTAATAAGCAAAAATAAAACAATGCAAAGTGAAAAAATCAAAAATAATCAGTCAGCAGAAACACCACAGTAGTACAAAGACCCAAATAACAAAGTGGAAATTGAGACGTTATAACTAAGAAAAGCCATAAAACAGAGGAAAAGACAATGTTCAGCACATATACAAAATCTCATAAAGAGGTGCACACAACATTGTGTTAACCTCATAATCGAAGATGTTAATAAGGACAAATGCATATACTAACTAGTCACTTCATGTAGGAAAGGAACGAGATACATCACCAAATTGCAGACTCTCAATCAACCGGATTGAAGAAATCAAGTGAATCAAGAGCAAATCTAGTAAAGAAAGGAAAGTGAATATTTGATCAATCAGATCAAATTTCACAGTTTGCAAGAATTAAAGGAACACACACAAGGAATATATTTCACAGCTTGCACAAATTAAAGGAAGACACACAATGAAATCTCTCAAGTAAAACAAGAAGGACAAGATAATTAAATCAAGGTAAAATCAAGGAAGAAATATCGGGCCAATAGTAAAGATCACAATTTGAATAAGGTACTTAATAAAGATGCTATCAAGGATATCAAACAAATTTAAACACTGGTTATCCACAACTATCTTTAAAATGAAAAAGCGAGTGAAAAGACTAAACACAACTTGATGTAATTAGTTAAACACCACCTAATTCACATAATGTTAAGCTAAAATAAACCTCCATTCTTGAGAATTGAGATAAAAACAAGAGACAAGATCTAAAACTAACAAAGAGTGCTAAACAACGACGTTAACTCTAAACACCTTTATTTAGTGAACTACAATTGGTATATATAATCGCTAAAAAACTAAACCCAACACTTCACATCAAAAGAAAAAAGAATACGAGTGTTACCAGATTTTGGGCAGCGACTTGAACTCAATCCTGGACGTGACGAATTCCAACCCCACTCCGACTCAAAATAGTCGTAAATAAAAAAAATCAATGAAGAAAATAAGAACTCCCAAAAACTTAGCGGCGCGTTCTTTTTCTTGGCTCGAAAAACACCTGCCCTGAACAGTAAGTGTAAGGGGGTTTATATAGGACAAACTTTAGGTCAAAATAAAGATGGAAATTGATGTGGGACTCTTGAAAATTTCAAATTCTTAATTGGGTCTTGGGTCTCTTGATGTGAAATGGGTTTAAAGAAATTGGGCCAAAATTTTGGGTTAAAGGTTATTTGATGGTCCAAATATGGACTAAATAAAATCCCTGGAGAGACTTTCAAAGGGAAATGAGATGGATTATAAAGTCAACTAATTACTCAAGCTTCTTAACTTTAACAACATCTAAATAATTATTTCAAAAGGAAAGATCTTATTAAATGGTCAGTTTACATAAAATAAGTTGCATACTTAATTAAACCTCTATTTTTGGTAAATCAATTTACTAACTATTCCTTCAAACTGAAAAATTATTTCAATCTATATATTTTAAGTAAAAGACATATAATCCATATGAAAAATTGGCAAAAAGTGTTTGTAAGATAATCTTGATAGTATTCTTTTATTTTAAAAAACAATTATTTCCCATTGTTCAATATTTAAGAAGACTAATAATTAATCAAATCATGGAGGGTAAAAATTGGGTGTCAACAGGCATCATCACTATAACATATATTGAGGCTACTTCAACAAAAAGCCTAAATAAATCGAACTTTCTAATAGTCTCCTTCTACTATTCTTAATTTATCCATTAAGGAATCGAGATCGTCAAAAAATTTATGACAAAAAGAACAAAGATGATGAAATGAAAATGACAATTGAACTCATATATCCACCTAACAAAAAGACTACAGGTACAAGATTCTGAATTGTCTTAACATGATATGACAATAGAGTAATAAAATTATTGTTTTACGCATATCGTCTACTTAGTGTTACCCCGTTATTTAATTTCAGTTGTAGAAAATTGATATACATATATTCACACATAACACAAAAAAAATTAGATATTTAAATTAGTCCACTTCGACATCAAAAAAATCAACTATCTTCCTTTTACCCCTTTGGTCACTGCATTTCACAAACCCAATCAAAGATCAAAACTTTAAAAATCATCCCCATCTCTATATATAACACTTAATCAAATGTTTTAAATACCGAAAAGGCTAAAAGAAAAAATTGAATGCAAATCAAAACAAATAACCAATATGTATATGCCTGAAAATTGCATCAACAATTGGAGAAAAATCTCAGAAAATTATAATGATAATTAAACACACACACCTCATCTAAAGAATTGCTCCTTTCTGAATACTTCCTCAACCCCTCTGATTTTGAGTATATTTGAACGAGAAAGATTTTGATAATTGACAAATAGGGGAATAGATGAAAGGAATCGGTTGCTCCAACATGTACCTTTCAGACCGAATTAGATGTTATAAAGCTGTGGAAGTATTATTTTTTTGACAAGAAACTACAACATAAAGTTTGCTTTTATAAAGGAGTACGGAGACTACATAGTTTTCCTAATCAAATAGGAAAACTAGACAAACAAGGAAGCTGAAGTAAACAAGGAGACAAGAGCCTGAAAGAAGTAGAAAAGTAGAAACTTGCCACGTGAACTTAACAAATCAAAGTAGAAAAGGAAGTCGAAACCAAGTAGAAGAAGGAGATAGTGATTTATATAGTTTTCTTACTCTGTTAAGGCAAACTGCGTCAAAGTTTTTCCTTTCAAAGCAGAATGCAAGAAGGAGTTCGAGTCAAGTTCGGTTTAAAGAAGTTTTTTAAAAGCGACAAAGACTAAGTTGTGTTGAACATACATAGGAGAGTTTTAAAGTCTATAAATATTTCAATTGTTCATGGAAGAATTTTACGCACTTACATAGAGAGAAGATCAAAACAAGATCAAGAGTTTGAGATTTATTGGGGAGTGTTGCGAGTTTGTGAGGAAAAAGTTGTAATATTGTAATTAAGTGTTTTGATTACAATCAAGTTTGCCTTTAGGATTCTTCCAAGAAGTTTGAGAAAATTGACGGACGGTAGAAGACTTAAACCTAGGTTGTTTTGTCTTGGATAGCTAAAAACTACAGTTTCTAATTCCTTAGATTACATAGGTTTGTGATCTTTTGTTGAGAATCATAATTTAATGAAGTTGAGTTAAATCCTATAGAGGTATAGGTCATGGTTTTTACCCATTATGAGTTGGGGTTTTCTATGATAAAATATTGTGTGATTATTTTATTTGCGTTACAAACCATAACTCATGTAATCTGGAAAGAAACATATAGAATATACTTGTTCCTTAGGAATACTTGGGGTCAGAATTCCAACAGAGTTAAGATTACTGGGCCACGGAAGAATGAGAATGGAGAAATGGAAAGACCTTGAGGAGAGTAGAAAGAAAAAAAGTAGTCAAGGATACGTAATTTAGTTGAGGACATGTGATTTATCGAAAATAATAAATAGTGTACACATGAAAGACCTAGAAGTTACTAGAAAGAAAAAAAGTAGTCGATGATAGGTTATTTAGTCGAGGACAAGTTATTTGTAGAAAAACAAGAAATAATGTACACATGTGGTGCGTTTTTAGAAAAAGTATTTTTAACTTGCAGCAAAACTTCATCAAATTAGAGTTTTATTTCTTTTATATGATCTATATGTAAGTAGGAAAATTGTAAAAATATTTATTTACATATTTTTTAAAAAAAGGAAAAATATTAAAAAAAAATAAAAATATATTATGACAAGATAGTTAGATGAGGTGAAATAGATTTTTATTTTATTTTATTAAACCTTCATGATTAAATTCATTTGATTGATCACTATATTACAACCTTAAATGCTAGTAAACTCTTCTTCTTTATCAACATTTAATGCATAATATATAATGTTATTACTTGAGCCATTTTACCCAAGTAAAACCATAAATAGTATTTAATATGAAATATATCTCATTCGTACATTGCTTATTTGATGGAAGTACCAAATTAAGTTATAACCTCTATAATAATTCAATCGTTGACGGTTGTGATAAAATAAAATTAGGGCAAAGAGGTAGAAATAAATTTTTGACTAACGCTTCTGCTTTTCTCTGTGATGATGTATTCCTCATCAGGTGTGTACTCATAACGATCTCTATGTAAGATTATCGTGTTCAAGATCCTTATATTATGTATCCAAATATTTAATCTCCTATCAACTATATAAATTACTTATATCATTACATTTGAAGAATAATGCAAAGATTTTAATATTATAAAATATATGACAGGTTGAAATTACCATAACTTTCCTTTCATTTCTCACATTTATATGTGAAGATGATTCAACAATAATTGCATATCAAATATAATTTCATAATCTAGATTTGAAAAGAATAATATATAGGTAAATTTGCTCTTATCTTATTAGCTAGAGAGATTATTCTTATTAAATCTTCAACTCAAATAAAAAACTTCAAAATAAAATGAAAAAGAAACATAGTAATTAAAGGAAGCATAATGTCAATAATAGTCCAATTGATGAATAACGGAATATTATTATGGAAAATGTGATATTTAATTTTTTTTAAAATCATATTAAGTCGTAACTAATATAAATGTCAATTTATGGACGGAAATTGCCATTTATCCAATTGAATTAAGCCTGTTCACAATGAGAAGAGTAAAAGGTTTTGTCGACTATGAGAGGAGTAAAAATACAAATTAATTAATTATGAAGATTCATAATGTCACGATCCAAAACGAGCCGCGAGTGGTACCCACATTTATCCTACTATGTGAGCGAACCAACCAATCTAAACCCCAACATTTCAAACATAATGAACAAAATACAATGCGAAAGACTTAAAACTCATTAACGAAATCAATTAAATAACTTCTAAAATTTATCAATCATTATCCCCAAAATCTAGAAGTCATCGCCACAAGAACATCTATCCTCATACTGCTAAATCTAAGAATGTCTAAGAAGCTAAAATAAGCAAAAAGCTAGTCCATGCCGGAATTTCAAGGCATCAAGACATGAAGAGGAAGATCCAGTCCAAGCTAGAAGCAATAACTCACCCTGAAATTTGGCGTAGTGAAGACTGGCTAGAGTTGAGGTTGAGTTGAAGACAATGGCACGTTTGCTGTGCTCCACATTTAACAAAGAAAAACAAATACAATTAGGGGTCAGTACAAGGAACAAGTACTGAGTAGGTATCATCGGCCAACTCAAAATAGAAAACAGTATATATCAGATAATAACATAAAATCAACAAATATTCTTAACAGGCGACCACAACAATTTCCATAACCCTTGGTCACAACACCAAGCACATCAATGAGGACTCAAGCCTCCCCATTATACTCATTTGGGAATTAGTTCTTTAAAATTTAGTATATTATCATAATTCAAGATTCATTATCTTTATTCCTCATGTGTCGGTACGTGACACTCCGCTCCACTACTACTATCCTGGTGTCGG
>CM064971.1:60038936-60216249 GCA_032847665.1 Solanum chilense | reverse complement strand
TGTGACGGTCCGTCCTGCACTTCCGTCATGACGTTCAGAAACTCGTTCCCCGTACCAAATTCTCAAGAGTTGAAGTGTTTTGCAACGGAATCTCACGACGGTTCGTCGTAGCTGTGACGGTCCGTCCTGCAGGTCCGTCACAATTTACAGAGAGTCGATTTTAGTACCCAAATTTCAGAATTCTAAGTGTTCTAGGACGAGACACCCTCGACGGTCCGTCGTGATCATGACGGTCCGTCGTGGTACCCGTCGTCTCCGCCAGTTTTTCCAGAAATAAAATCTGCTGCTCAAAACGACTAAACAGGTCGTTACATTAAAGCGCGAACAGTAAGTTATGTTGCATAATAGTTAGGAGAGTTTTAAAGTCTATAAATACTTCAATAGTTCATGGAAGAATTTTGCGCACTTACATAGAGAGAAGATCAAAACAAGATCAAGAGTTTAAGATTTTTCGGGGAGTGTTGCGAGTTTGGGAGGAAAAAGTTGTAAGATTGTAATTAAGAGATTTTATTTCAATAAAGTGTGTGTGGGGGATTCATCTAACAAGTTTGAGAAACTTGACCGATGGTAAAAGACTTAAACCTGGGGTTTTTTGTCTTGGGTAGCTAAGAATTACAGTTTGTAATTCCTTAGGTTACATAGGTTTGTGATCTTTTGTTGAGAATCACAGTTTAATGAAGTGGAGTTAAATCCAATAGAGTTGTAGATCGTGATTTTACCCATTACGAGTTGAATGTTTCTGCGATAAAAGATTATGTCATTATTTTATCTGCTTTACAAAACATAATTTCTGTAATCTGCAAAGGAACATATTGAATATACTTGTTCCTTAGGAAAACTTGGGGTCAGAATTCCAACAAAGTGAAGATTAGTGGGACATGGAAGAATGAGAATGGCGAAATGGAAATACATAGAGGAGAATAGAAAGAAAAAAAGTAGTCAAGGATACGTAATTTAGTCGAGGACATGTGATTTGTCGAAAACAAGAAATAGTGTACACATGAAAGACCTAGAAGAGATTAGAGAGAAAAAAAAAGTAGTCGAGGGCAGATGATTTAGTCCAGGACAGGTTATTTGCTTAAAAACAAGAAATAGTGTACACATGTTGTGCGTTTTTAGAAAAGTATTTTTTATTTGCAGCAAAACCTTTTTAAATAACCTTTTAATTTCTTTGATATGATCTATACGTAAGTAGCAATATTCTAAAAATATTTATTTACAGATTTAAAACAAAATAAGAAAAATATAAAAATAAAATAAAAATAAATTATGAGCAGGGAGTTAGATGAGATGGATTAGATTTTTATTTTATTTTATTAAGCCTTCATAATTCAATTCATTTGATTGATCACAAGATTATACCCTTAAATGATAGAAAACTCTTCTTCTTTATCAACATTTAATGGATAATTATATAATGTTATTACTTGTGCCATTTCACAAAAAAAATTATGACTCGTGTGATTTGTGAGTCAACTGTAAGAATTATTACTTAATTATTATTCATTATTTCTTACTTATAGACCAAATTTACTTGCAATCCAAATAATATCATATATAGTACTTAATAAGGATATCATCTGTACATTGGTTATTTGATGCACATACCAGATTAAGTTATAACCTCTATAAATTGGTCCTCCCTCAATGCACCCATTCGGGTTATCACATATTTTCTACAATAATTTAATCGTTAACGATTGTGATAACATAAAGTTAGGGCAAGGAGGTAGAAGCCAATTTACGACTAACGCTTCCGCTTTTCTCTTTTATGATGTTTTCCTTATCAGGTATATACTCCTAACGATCTCTATGTAAGATTATCGTGATCAAGATCCTTATATTATGTATCCAAGTATTTAATCTTATATCAACTATATAAACTACTAATATATCATTACATTTGAAGAATAATGATACGCTAATAATATTATAAAATAATGACAGGTCGAAATTATCATACCTTTCCTTTGATTTCTCACATTTATATATGAAGATGATTCAACAATAAATGCATGTCGAATATAATCTCATAAGCTAGATTTGAGTAAATCATGTTTAGTTAAATTTACTAATATCCTATAAGCTAGAGAGATTATTCATATTAAATCTTCAACTCAAATAAAACATTTCAAAATAAAATGAAAAAGAAACATAGTAATTAAAAAAAAGGAAACATAATGTCAATAATAGTCCAATTGATGAATACCGTAATATTAATTTGCAAAATGTGATATGATAATTTTAAAAAATCATATTTATCAGTAACTAATATAAATGGCAATTTATGGACGGAAATTGCCATTTATCCAATTGAATTAAGCCTTTAGCCATTTTGGGAAGTTGACAATGAGAAGAGTAAAGGTTTTGTTGACAATGAGAGGAGTAAAAATACAAATTAATTAATCATGAAGATTAATAAGAATAGAAAAAAATAATTATAAGAATTTAATATGAAGTAAATCATCAAAAACGAACTAACAAAAAATTAATTAAACATTTATTTATTTAATATCAACCAATGCATGTTGTGACACTTTCTCCAGCTAACATGTGGTCAAGGGAGAGATAATGATATGTTATGTGGTATCACATCCTAGACGTAGATATGACGATTTTTGGTATAGTAGATGGACTTAGGGCCGACCCAACAAAATTGGGGGCCTTGAGATCAAACCTTAAATAGGGGCCAAATTATTCTTTTATTTTATTTTCAAAAAAATACTAATAATGTGCTAGATATATATTTAAGGTCTAACACATAAACAGATTCCTAAACTTGTTGGATTTTTACCCTAAGGTACATCAACTATGCTATTTCCCTATTGAATCATTGAATAATCCATAATTTGTTCATTTTAAACACTGTTGGCTAATAGTGGAATCAAATTTTGTGAGGGCTATTGGTAGGAGATACACATGTTGTTCCAGAACTCATTTATGCCTTCTTATATTATTTCCACACGTATAGAATTGTATAAATTTGCGGAGATAAGATAAAAAGGCATAAATCGTGAAGATTTGCTTACTGGGAGGTCGTTTTCTTCTTGTCAGTGTCGCACAAATATTTTTTCTCACTACACTCCTCTCGCTTCTTAATTAGTTTTGCATATAATTGTGTAACCCTATTTCTTTATTTTAATATATTTATGACAAATACTATTGGATTTTTAAATAAAGTATGCACTTAGCCGTTAGCTACTAACTAAAATTAATTATTTTAAAACACCTATAATTAAAAAATTCTAATTAACAAATAGCTCAAACATTTCCGACCCAACTTCACTAATTGATCAAAAGTGACTCCGGCCAATACCGAGATAGGTAAAACGGTAATATTATAAAAATTTCCAAAAATGTCTTTCCGGGTCCGGGTGATAACATATATAAATAATGCTAAATCAACATCTCTTTCTCCCTTTTGAGGTTAAATTTCTAAGCAAAAGATTGAGATCAACTTAAATATATATAGACAATTTTTCCTTTAGGTGATGCACACAAAAAAAAATTGAGATCTCAATGAAAAGCTATAATATTGTGTCAAGAAGTTCTTGATCAAGAAACTGTCGATCTATTAGCATTGTCTCCAATACCGTGGAGTTGGCTCACAATGATATACTCCATCTAAGATATTCTTCATATAAAATTTTCTTGCTTATCTTACTCGAGGTGATCAAATGTCTTGTCCTATAAATATTCGAGTTCAAGTGATTCTTCAGTATCACTATATAACATCTTCATCAAAAACCTAAAAAAATATAACACAAAGTCAACTCTTAGATCATTGAGATACCAAAAAAGTACGAAAAGTAACACATAAGAAAAAAAAAAGAGAGTTAAAGCACTACAAATATTCATATAAAAAATATTTCAAGTTTGGGAAGCTTCCTATCAATGAAAGAATACACGAACGCTCATCTGATTTCAATAACAAAATGTTATGTAGGTAAAATTATTTGATGTTATCCGGATTGAAGGGAAGCTTTGTTGGTGCTTCATATTCTTCGTCAACTTTAAAGAAGAATATGAAGCACTAACAAGGTTTCCCTTTAATCCTAACAATGTCGAACGATTTTATCTTTTCGATATTTTGTTGGTGGAATTATATAAGCTTTCATATGCTCTTTTCTTGAAAAGAAGTTTCCTATATTTGGAATATATCGAAATGTAGGTTTGTAGTATTTTGAGTCTTTTTTTCCATAATTATTGATTACTTATCGCTCTTTTGGGATCTAATTTGAGAGTCGACTTCTTGTTATGTTTCTTAGATTTTGTATGAAGATGATAGTGATACTGAAGAATCATTTGAATTCCAAAGTTTCTCGGATATGACATTTTATTCCTACCTTTTGTTTCAGATTTCTCTCGGTTTTATAGATCTCAACCTACAAAGAAAAATAATGAATATTTCATCTAGTTCAAGTTTGCATTTACTAAAATCTTTTTATATTTAGTAATAAAATAAATAAACATAAGATGTTGTTTCAGTTTTTAGATTTAGAATACCAAATCAACAATTTTACTGTATAAAAATTCAAAAATCCTAAAAAAACTATGTAATATAATGCTAATCGAAAAAGAAAAAGATTTTTTTTAAAAAAAATAGAAAATTAAATTTTGAATAACTTTTATTAGAGTTTTAATCATAAGGCACATTTTGGACTCTTTCAAGTTATTAACCTTAATCAAGAATAAGCAATCTAGCCTTTAACTATTTAGAGGAATTTAGAATATGATTTTATACTTTTAAGAAAAGCAAATAAGTTCTATACAGGTATATCACAATTTGTAAAACATTCGTCAAGGATCACAAACTAGCCATATCATTTTCTCTTAGAATGTTCCTGAATAGACAAATAGATAAACTTAAAACTGATGTTAGAATTCACAAAAAACATGTTATAGAAAGAACAATAGTAAAATCAAATTGAGAAGAACAAAAGGGGCAAACTTGAGGACAAAATTGAGCAAATAATTTGTTGGTTATTTACCTATAATCATGGGTGAAATGGAGTGGAGTCCAGGAAGGCAGAAATGACGAATTGACACAAATTTTTTTTACTATACAAACAATGAAGCCTAGAAAATAAAATTTCGAGGAAGAATAGGGGAATTTTGTTCCTTTGTTTTCAAGACTACTATGTGTATTGAGTTTCTTACTTCACACATAGTACCTTTCTCTGTACATTCTATACTTCTGCCTATGCCGGGATATATATAGTCGAATCTTGTATATATTTTATGCTCTTATTTTTTTTTTTAGATAAATAGATATTTAATTCTTTTTTGATCTTTGACTACATGTATTGTTTTATTGTTATTGTAATACGACAAATGATTTTTGTACATTCTATACTTTTTATCTTTGACTAAATATATGCACATTAAACCCTTCTTTGACCTTAACTAGATATAATAATATAACTAATGGTAATTTTTCATTCAAGTATCAAGAGGCTAATATATAATGTTGTTGTAATAAAATTAATGGTTATTTTCCATTCAATACAAAAAAGCTCTTTTCATTTTTTTACTGATATTTGTTTCTCTCATTACCAAAAAGCTCTTTTCATTTCCATAAGTATTTGGTGTGAAAAACTCTTTTTCCAAGATAGTAAAAATTATGATCTTTCTCTGTACATGATTATTCTAAAACTCTTCACTATGATCGAGGTCAAACTCCAAATAAGTTTCTAATTGTCATTTGTAACACCTTAAGAATTGTTTCCCATAGTTTTGCCTCTATTCTCTTAATATTCAATAGCGCTACCTTATAAATGAATTCCTAAACATAAACAAGACAATACCTGTAAAAATCCGAATGTAGTATCAATCAAGATCTTATCTTCGAACTTCTCCAAAAAAAATTAGCCATCAAAAACTAAAATACCCCTACATAACCAAACCACTATAATCAGACTTCAGTGTAACAATCTTTTTTGTTTCAACACTTTTTTGAATTTTATAATGATTGGTTGTTGTACACCTATAACAATATTAGTCCAGTTAAATAATATAATTTGACTATTATAGCAAAAATTATTCAAAAAGATATTAAATTATATAATTCAAAATATCATAGATATGTTGCTCTACTAATTAAAATTTAATACAAATTCAATAAACTAACTAAATAAATAAACTTATGTAGATTTATTCCCTAAGAGTTGTGTTAAATCTCTTTTAAATTAAAATTCTTTCAAAATGGAGAACTTTCTATGTAGAAAACTTTAATTATAAGTGTTGATACATAAATTTTAAATCATAATGCTAACTTCATCACACTTTCTATACAAAGAAAAGTCTTGATTGATCTCAATTAAACTAAACTTTCAACTTCAAAATATACATTTAAACATCTTAATTTGGTTTAAGTTGACTTCATCAAACAATTTATCCTCGAAAATGCACATCGGGAATAGACCCTCTTAAATTAGTATGTAGATGTGCATTTTAGAAATTATTCGTAAACACACTTATATTAAATTAAAGTATCTTGATGATCAATGGCGCAACTATAGTCTGAAGAACACCTTTCTTTCGAAAATTACATTATATATAGGTCAAATCATACTTTATATTGATATATATAAAATATCTTAAACGCCAGCAAAACAAATGGAGACCTACAACACAATGATATATATATATATATATATATATATATATATATATATATATATATATATATATATATATATATATATATATATATATATATATATATATTGACTTAGTAGCTATGATATTCAATTCATTGCTGTAATTTATTTTAAATGCCTAAATTTGACGTGAACTAATTGAGCAGAAGCTTGGTGACAATTGAATGTAAAAGTATACACGGGATGTAAGATTGAATCTAGAGTTACTTTTTTTTTTAGTTTTATTATTCAATATTTGACATCCTTCATTACATTTCTTATTATGTTACTATAAATGTCTAGATTACACATGATTAATTCATAAATTATGGTTGGTGTACCTTAAGTGTAATTTTCTTTTTATGAAAAATGAAAAAATATTGAAATATACATGAGAAAAACTAAATACAAAACTATTTATGTTATGTTCGTCCTTTATTTGTTCCCTCATATAAAAAAGTAAATACATGTTATAAGATTAACTTTAAAAATATTGGGTTTATGATTCAAAATTCAAGGTGTTCAATATAGAATTGACACACTTAATTTATGATTTTTTTATTCACCTTGTACCATAAAAACAATATAGTAGATTTGCTTTTTTGAAGGAGAAAAGACATAAAGTGACATCTGAAGTTATTTCGAATTTTTAAAAAAGACATCTTAATTATGCAGATGTCCTATTACCCCCCTAAACTATTTCGAACATATATTATTACATCATTTTTGGCTCAATTCCAAATTTTAAATGGCAAGTGTAATCACACACCAATCATTCTGTGACACGTGTTAATTCAATTTGAAATATTTTTTTTTCATTTTAAGTTTTTCTTTATTTCCTTGTCTTACTTTTTGACTTATTTTAGTTTTGTTATATTTATTTTAATTTCATTTCAATTTTTAATTCATCTTCCATCCGAACTATCAAGCTCCCTCCATTTTCTTTCTTTATTTCTTCTTCTTCACCTCTTATCTTCACCTAACTCCACACACATATCAAGTTGAGCCCCTCCATTTTCTTTCTCTTTTCTTCTTCTTATTTGGTAGAATTTTTTACTTTCCAAAATTATACTATTTTTTAGACTTTGTTGAGTTGTTGATAAAAAAACTAATTATTTTTCTAAGAAAGATGAAAAATTTAAAGGTATCATCATTTAATTTATCTCATTTCCATATAAATTAAAAACTAGAAATGATAATTTTGAAAGCATAAGAATTCTCTGAAATTGAAAACATTTAATTAGAATTTGGCTTAAAAAACTAAATAATGTCTACTAATCATCTTTAAATCTAATGGGTTTATCACTTTTTTTGAAATATATTAAAATATCTAGATATAATTTTAAAATTAAAGAGAGTTAAACTAATAGTAGAATAAAAGAGAGATGGAGTTGTGGTAAAAATAGACATTGAAAGTGAAAAGTCAATGAATATGACAATGAATTATTGAAGAAGAAGGAAGAAAGAAAAAGAAATAAAAAATAATAATAAAAATAAAAAATATATTATATAGTAAAATTCTTGTAAAAATAAAAATTTTACGTTTTTTTGTTTGTTCACGCTCTTTAAGAGAGTGTTTTCACTCTCCATGCTAGGTGGACAAAAGATGATGGAATAATATCAGTTCAGGATTGTTTGAGGGGTAATAGGACACTTGCATAGTTTAGGTGTTTTTGAAACTTCGGGATAACTCCAAGTGTAACTTTATGTCTTTTCTCTTTTTAAATCTATAAAGTAGCTAAAGACATGTCCTTCAGAAAGAAATTTGTAGCAAAAAACATGTCATTCAGAAACAATATATATACTTTTTTTTAAAAAAATCAAGTGACACCTAAATTTAATCTAATTTTCAAAAAGATATCTTTACTATACGGGCGTTCTACTCAGGGGCGGAGCTACAACCTTTGAAGGGTGGTAAGCTGACCACCTTTCGTCGGAAAATGAAATCGTATTCATAGGCAATATACTCTGTGTTATTTCGTTATATAAATAAATGCACACACTAAATATCAGTGGAGGTAGATAGTCTAGTGGTTAGTGTGTTCAGTTCAGTGCCAAATGTCTGCGGTTTGATTCTTGCTGAGGCAAATGTACAACAACCATTTTTAAGTTTAAAGAAAAAAAATGGGAAATGAATATGTAATTTTATTTCAAACCCACTAAGTGGTAATAAATATATTGCACAACAAGTAGCTAAAAAAATTTACTCTTCCAATTTTGAACACCCTTGACAATCTTGAACTGATATTATAACGTCATCTTTTGTCCATTTCACATAAAGAGATTGTGCACTATCTTAAAGAGAGTGAGCAACCTAATATAACTAATATAAAATAATTTTGCGGGTTAAATAAATTGTTAATTCACCATAATTCCCTTATATAGTTTAAAAATTGTGAAATGTTGGGGCTATAATAACTTTTCGAAACATACAAATTCATAATTTTTGTTTCAAAATCTAAAGTAGGAATTCACATTCAAAGTTTGAAAATGACGATAAAAATTGAGATAGAAGGAATAATATTTATCGTTACAGATATGCATGATGCATAACTTATGCAGCAATGTAATATTTGCGTAGACCGAGGCCATGTGTAGATATAGGATAGTCACCGCTAAAATAAACTAATTTTTCCCTGAAAATAGGAAAAGGGTCAAAAATATTTCTGAACTATGCGAAATAGATTACTTCTATCTTCTGTTATATTTTAGGATTAAAAATATTCGGTCATTATTACAAGATATCACAAATACCTGTCAAGAGTTAACACCCAAAACTTTTAATGACGTGGTTAGCCATATGGACTTGTCCCTCCACTTAAGCTGCCAATTAGTGGAGGGACATTAAAAGACTAGTCATTGTTCTTTTTATATTACTATTTTCATTCATTTTTTAATTTTCATGGTTTTCTTTTACTACACTAGTTCACTTTTAGTTGTCATTATTTATTTTTTAGAGTCAAATTTTAGAAATTTTGACTATATTTTAAGTGTATTTTTTCATCATTTTGTTATGCAAAAAAATTGCAATTTGTAGTACTTTTGTTATAGTTTTTTAATATTTAAATTATGCTTAAAATATCAAATTAATGTAATCTAATTTAACTTTGAAATTAGTCGAATTGACTTCCTAGAAGCACAACATGACAAATATAAATAGGCGGAGGGAGTAATAACTTTGACTAAGATTTTACGATGTACTTTTTCATCATATTATGTACGAAATTAGAATATATAGTATTTTCGTATAGCTTTGATTTTTTTTTTTAAAATAACGAATTAATGTATTCTAGTTTAACTTTAAAAATTAGTAAAATTACCTTTTGATAAATATAACATAACAATTAAAAGTGGGACGCAGAAGTATAATTTTAGGAGAGAAATGAGTAAAAATATACTTTTTGTAGGTAAAATTATTAAATAATTTAAACAAATATCCTTTTTGTTTCTTACAACTATGATTTAAAAAAAAATTAATGTCAGAAAATTCAAATGAAAAATCAATTAAATAGGTTTGACAATGTGTAGGTAAAATATTTATGATTGGGTGACTTTGAGGTTATGAAAAAGAGTTGAGTGACATTCTAAGAAAAAACTCTTAGTTGAGGGATTATGTGAGATATTATCTTTTTAATGTTAATGAGTATATGTACATTTTTAATTTTCTCTTTACTAAATTTATGGATAATTTTGGAGACCTCCTCAAGATATGATTCAATTACAATGGACCTCCAAGGGCAAGGCTACCCGAGGGGCAACGGTGTCAAGCTACACCCCTTCACCAAAAAATTACATTGTATATATTTCTTTGGCATGACGTGTTACAAAGAACAAGAACACAATGACAAAAATAGAAAATGGAGAAGAAAAAGTATTCACACTCATATTACTGGTTGAAGCGACATAAGCAGAAAATATAGAATGCTCTAATTATACATCAGAACTTGCTTCCCGTTTGGTATGCGATATGATATCATTATATGGAATTATGAAATGCTATCATGATATGGAATCAAGAGATGAAATTGAAGTTTTATTTGCGTTGGTGTGACATTTTAATATTAATAAAAATATATATTGTATATCACATTATATATCATGTTATGTCTATTGATGAACATTACATTTGTGCCTCTTTACTCTCATCAACTGTGGAAGAATGTGATTGTTATTTTTTAGTAACTTATGTAACCACCAACTCTTCATTTCATCCATTATTCTATATTTATGTCTTGTAACTTACGTAACATTTGAGCCATTCATTTGGAAAATTTACGATCCACTATCTCCTATTCATTGCAAGAAAGAATTCATCACCCATAAATTTTGTAGTCTTCATTTTTGTTTGTATACAAGAAGAAACCAGAGAAGTACAAGAAAATATAGAGTGCGAAAGATGAGTAGTATAATATTGAGGTTTGTGTAGTGAAAGAGAGAGTTGAGACACAGAAAATGTTCTAAGTCTTCGACTATATTCACTATACAAACGAGAGTTTTATTTTTTGAAGGAATGTTTTCTTTTGTGGAGCTTTGGACTCTTCAACTAATCTAGAGTTATTTGAGTTATAAACTGTTGTTGAGCTGTTGTATCGGGGAAAAGTCAAGAGTTATACTACTGAACCAGTGTATATTATGCCACAGTGGGCTTGAATCTCCTTAAATAGAGCGAGATATTCGTATTTCGGCCTAAATATTTGTTTGTACATTTTTGTTAATTTTATGTCAACTGTAGTTTATTGTATTTGTTCTATATTACACCAACAATTTTAAGGAGATTCGTGTTTTGTTAAAGTTTGAAAATATATGGATATCAATATAGGAATCACAACATCTGTCAAGCTCTAAGCTACCCCTGATACGTGGACACGGAACCTAGGACCAGAAGTGATCCCAAGATAACCTTGCTGACATGATCATGAGCATACTAAAAGCTAAATCATAATTTAAACTGAAAAGATGGGGAATACCCATATACTATAACTGCGATAAATGAAATATTGATGAGTTTAATACAAAGAAGTTACTAACTCAACACTAAGCTCAAAGTATCTATGTCTGAACTAAGCCTCAAAGTGACAAAGAATAATGGGACAATCCCCAACTTAGCCTAGCGAAAATTGAAACTAAAGGACTAAATACTGAAAAGTAACTCAAGACTATTGTCCTCGGCGAATCAAGACTCACCATTGAATCTGCTGAATTGAAAATAGGGAATCGATCTAAGCGTGATATTAATGATGATAACCTGAACCTACATCACGAGAAGATGTAGCGCACGTATGTGTTAGTACTTGGAAGGTACTGAGAATGTAGGATAGAATAAATCTGAAATAAAACATAACTGAACAAGTACAAAAAAAACAAGTATAATAATATGAACATGGTATATAAACTGAATGCAATGACAAATTTATAACATGCTGAAACTGAATACTAAATATACTGATAAATGGTCAATGCAAGAGAGTCTGAGTGAACTGTGGGACCTACTAATAACCGATAATAAAGTAACATGATCTAAATGTGGAGTCCGATACATACACCCCATCGAGAGGACCCCATATACCCTGTCAGAGGTATAAAGACATGCTGACGTGATCACTAAACTGATTTCCCATAGAGGGGACTTACAACCTAATTGGCTAGTAGTTCTATGACTAATTAGGTACACTGAACCCTAGTCCAGCTCATTATTTTGCTACTCCCAATGAATTATGTTTAACTAATTATGACTAAGTTCCTAGAAATACTTGATAGCTTAAAATCTAACATGCAAGCTGAGAATGCAACGTTTATTATGATAATTATGCATTAATAACTAAGGCATGTATAATTAAATAACTGAAATATCTGACCTAGCATGTGTTATTCAAGGACTGAAGAAATACATAGGTAGGTTCTAAAATTCATGCAATAAATTGAACAATAACTTTACAATCTGATTAGGAACATATATTTAATAAATTCATCAAGTTCTATCGAAGTTCTAGAAACCCTTGGTTTAATCATGATAATAGAATCAAGAACTGACTGAAAACTAGAAACCCAATGGTGAAAGGAACCCATTAGTGAAATCCCACATACCTGGTGATGAAATTCACGGAGAAATATTCATATTTTGGGGGCAGGAACTGTGGGACTTCTTCACTAGGGTTCTTGACCTTTTTCTCCTTTAATGCTTCTAATTTTCTATGTTTTTGATTAATGATTTGACTAAGTTAACTTTTAGTTATGTTTCTAGTCTTAAACTGACTAAAATCTTATGATTTAGGATTAAAATGACATATCTTGGGGTTTAAATGAAGTGAGAGAAGACCAAAAGACCCCTGAGTTAATTGTTGTCGGACTAAACGATGACCTGGACAGATGGTCCATCGTTCCATCGATGGTCCGTCATTTGGGTCTATTCGACAGTCCTTTACTAAAACGGGCATAACTTTTTACTCGGAGGTTTGATCTTAGACAGGTTGGTGTCTATGGAAAGCTAATTCAATTATCTATCAGTGGGTATGACATAGGGCACCTTATTAGTTTTGTGCTAAGTGTTATGATCAATTGAAGTTGTCCCAACTATATTTCCCCCTAAACTGTCTTCTAATTTCCATCTATGGTCAAACCTACGGACCATAGATTGAATGACAGTCCTCGATGTTCAACCGTGGTTCATATCAGAGAGTGGGTGAATGGGATGTCGACGACGGTCACAGACTACAGATCAAAGTCTGACCTATGGACCGTAGGTCCGTCCATCAATCAGGACTTAACCAAATTTTCCTGGGCTGAGATTTTGGGGTTTTCTGACCATATTAACAGATGCGCAGGCTGGACCGTTTGTAAGGCTACGGTCTGTCGATGTCCACCATTTGTTACACCTGCAGATTTTTCTTAAAGATGGTTTTTGGTGTGTTTTGGATACGGGGTGTTACATTATATCCCCCTTGGGACCATTCGTCATCGAATGAAGACTAAACTAGCTGGATAAGAGGGAGAGAGCTGCAATCCCTACTACTAAACACAGAGTATGGAGTTTCTAAATGAATTGAGTTCCGAGAACATGCAAATACGCTAAAAATGCAAGCATGACTGAGGGAAGATGATTGTAAGACTGAATTCACGCATGAATGACTGGAAAATTGAAGAGGAAATATTACCTCAAGCTGGAGTGGAATCGGAAGGAAAAATTTAAGGATACTTGGCTTAATGGCTGCTTTTGCTTCCCAAGTATATCCCTCTACGGACTGACTCTTCAACAAAACCTTGACTGAAAAACTTCTTTATTTCTCACCCTTCTAACCTGATGGTCAAGAATCTCAACTGGTACATCCTCATAAGAAAGACTATTTCTCACCACCACACTCTCTAATGGAACTACAGAGGTTGGATGACCCAAACACTTCTTCAAGAGTTAGATATGGAAGACCGGATGCACTGCTGCTAATTCTGCTGGCAACTGTAACTCATATGACAGCTTGTTAATCCTTTTCATGATCTTGTAAGGGGCCTACATACCTAGGACTGAGCTTCCCTTTCTTTCCAAACCTCATCACCCCTTTCATAGGTGAGACATTCCAAAAAAACCAACGATCAACTTGGAACTCTAGTTCCCTCCTACTTACATCTGTGTAATATTCTGAAGACTCTGGGTTGTCTTAATCCTATATCTAATGAGCTGGACTTTCTCCATATCATCAACGACTGAATATGGTCCTATCAAAACTGCTTGACCTACTTCAAACAAGCACACAGGAGATCTACATCTACGCCCATACAAAGCCTCACAAGGGGCCACCTGAGTGCTGGAATGGTAGCTATTGTTGTAGGCAAACTCAATAAGAGGAAGGTGATCATCCCAACTACCTTTTAAATGTATCACACATGCTCTCAACCTATCCTATAGGGTGTGAATGGTACTCTCTGTCTGTCCATTTGTCTGTGGATGGAATGTTATACTAAGGTTAACCTGAGTAACAAGACTTTTCTTAAATAACTTTTAGAAATGAGAGGTAAACTAAGTACCTCTATATGAGACGATAAATAAAGGAATACCATGCAACCTCAAAATTTTGTTAATGTAAAGCTTGGCATAGTCCTCTGTTGAATCTGTAGTCTTGACCGCTATGAAGCGAGAAGACATAGTCATTTTGTCAACTATCACACAAATGGAGTCATGTTGTCTGCGAGTACGAGGTAACCCTGTGATGAAATCCATATTGATAACTTCCCACTTCCAAGTAGGAATATCAATCTGTTGAGTCATACCTCATGGTTTCTGATGTTCTACCTTGACTTGCTGGCAATTGGGGCAATTATTTTGAAAGTCTTTTATATCCATCTTCATGCCATTCCACCAATAGACTTCCCGCAGATCACGGTACATCTTAGTGGTACATGGAAGAATAGAATACCTGGAGTTATGGGCTTCTGCAAGAATGTGCTATCTCAACTCGCCCATATAAGGAACACACAATCTACCTTGGTAGCGAAGTACACCATCTCCCATTGGGAGAAAACCTTCACTTTCTGATTGTGGACTGCACCCTTAAGTTCAAGCCTCCACTGCCAAAAAAGATTCTGCCTTATTCTAAACTATTACACCATTGTATTATATTCCCTTAAGGCGAACTTCGAAGCAAGCAAGACTATGAACATCCTTCGCTGGCTCCTTCCTTTCTTCCTCAACATGGGCTACACTACCCATAGATAATATGCTAAGAGCATTTGCTACTACATTCATCATACCAGGATGATAATACACACTCATAACATAATACTAAAGGAACTCAAGCCATCTCCTCTAGCGAAGATTCAACTCTTTCTGGGTGAACACATAATAAAGGCTCTTATGGTCAGTGAACACATCTACATGAAGTTCTATTGAAGTTCTAGAAACCCTTGGTTTAATCATGATAAGAGAACCAAGAACTGATTGAAAATTAGGGACCCAATGGGTGAAAGAAATCCACTAGTTAGATCCCACATACCAGGTGATGAAATTCACGAAGAAATATTCAGATTTCGGAGCTACATTTGCTAGAACCTTGTTGAGTTCTTGACTAGGGTTCTTCGCCATTTGTGCTTTCTTGCTTCTAATTTTCTAAGCTTTTGATTAATGAATTGACTTAGGTGAGTTTTAGTTATGTTTCTAGGCTTAAAGTGACTAAAATCTTATGATTTAGGATGAAAACGACGTATCTTGCGGTTTAAACAAAGTGGAAAAGACCAAAAGACCCCTGAGTTAATTCTTGTCGGACCAAACAATGACCTAGACAGACGGTCCATCGTTTGGGTCTGTTCGACAGGCCTATAGTAAAATGGGAATAAATTTTTACGTGGAGGTCTAATTTTAGCAAGGTCGGTGGCTATGGAAAGGTAATTTAATTTTCTATCTGTGGGTATATCATGGGACACCTAATTAATTTATTTCTAAGAATTATGATCGATTAAAGTTGACCCAACTGCATTTTCCTCTAAATTGTCCTCTAATTTCCATCTACGGTCAGACCTACGGACCGTAGATAGAATGACGGTTCCTGCTGGTCAACCGTGGTTTGTATCAGAGAGTGGGTGAATGTGTTGTCGATCGTCGGTCACATACTATGGACCTAGTCTGACCTACGGACCGTAGGTCCGTCCTTCGATCAGGACTTAACATAATTTTCCTGGGCTGAGATTTTTGGGCTTTCTGACCCCACTGAAGGATGTGCAGGATGGACCGTGGGTCATGCTACGGTCCATTAATGTCCACCATTGGCTGCACTTGCAGATATTTCTGAAAAGCTTGTTTTTTGTGTGTTTTGTATATGGGGTGTTCCATCATCATTCTGCTCAAACATCGCTCTCTTCAAGAGATGGAAGAGAAGACGTGTAGGGTAAGTATTTTTCTACTTGATGAAAAGTGGAGAAAAGGTAAAGAAAAAAATTTACCTTGTACTTTCAGGAATAAAGTGAATCTACTTTTCATGAAAAAAATGATGTTTGAATTCTTGAAATAGTGGGGGTTCATGAAATAAAAAAAAATCACTGTGAAATTTTGATTTTTGCATCTTCGAAAAAATGCTCTAAAAGAGTGTTAGAAGTACATATATATTAATTGTGGAACAAAAGACATGTTATTATTTGGCTATAATGTGATTATTTTTAGATCTAACATGAGAGTTTTAAATAAATTATGAAAACCATTTTAAGTAGTTATTTAACATGAAATGTTATGTTGAGATAAATTTCATTCTTCAAATGAAAAAAGAACCATAAAACATGTGATGGAATTTTCCTTGTCAAGCCACATAATATGGAAATAATAATGAAATGCAATTTTGTTGGTTGAGTGAGTCTTGCAACTCCTTTTGATTCAATTGTGTATGAAAGTTGTGACAAATAAAAACAAATGGAGTTTGCTAGTCTAATAAAAATATGAGTTGTGACTAACAACTTGTCTTGATATTGTGTTATCTGTACAAGTACTTTGAAGTTAGTAGCAAGCTAGATGAGAAAATTTTTTTGGTGTTATTTAGTGGGATGAGAAAATAAAATTATTTTTTGCCATCTCTATTATGAAGGTTGAAGAAAAAAAATAAATAAATTAAACTTCAACTAGTGAAAAAAAGAATTGAAACACTTTATTTTGAGAAAATAGTTTTTCTAATTTTGATCAAATGTGAAAGCAACAATATAGTTGTTGAATACAAAATTGTTATTATAACGATAAATTTAGAGTCATGAGGAGAAAAACATAATATTGTTAGATCATATTGATCGGTTGTATACCATCAATGTTGATTCTGTTAAAACTTGTGATAATCTTGCAGATTCATGAACCAAGGCCTTAGAAAGATAAAGAGTCTGAAGCACATGGAGCTAGATGAAAGTTGAAGCTCATAATTCTTAGTCATATATGAGGAAATTCAACTTGGGAACTACAAATCTTATAACCAGGTTCCATGAGAAGAACAAATCATATGATTACTTTTTGTGAGATGCACTACTGTTAATCTACACTCTTAATGAAAGTTTGTATCTCATATGAGTGAGGTGTAAAATTATAGGAGCACCCTTGAAAGATTTCCCCTATGTGAATATGAAAGTAGGTCACTTTCTATGAGCATGGGCTTATTCTCAAAAACACTCATGAAACCGCGATAAGTCAGGGTCATAACGTGTTAGCTATTAAAGGTGATGTCAACACATTCATTATTGTGTATAAGCTGTAATTTTTTATTTCCGTTAAGCATTCATAGTTCAAATCTGACTAAAGGTTCAAAGCTGAGCATACCTTCATTATGCAAAATAGTCTACCTTCAACTAAGTTGTGAAAAACTCTCTTATCTTAATATTAAAATTAGTGTCGTATTGTTGGTGTGACATTTTAATATTAATTAAAATATATATTATATGTCACATTATACATCATGTTATTCCTATTGATAGACATTACATTTGTGCCTCTTTACTCTCATCAAATGTGGAAGGAATTGATATTTTTAGTAACTTATGTAACAACCAACTCTTCATTTCATCCATTATTCTATATTTATGTCTTGTAACTTATGTAACATTTGAGTCATCATTTGGCAAATTTATTATCCATTATCTCCTATTCATTGCAAGGAAGAATTATCACCTATAAATAGTGCAGTCTTCATTTGTATTGACATACAAGAAGACACAAGAGAAATACAAGAAAATATAGAGTGAAAAAAGTTGAGTAGTATTAAATTGAGGTTTGTGTAGCAAAAAAGAGAGTTGAGACATAGAAAATGTTCTAATTATTCAATTATATTCACTTTACAAAAGAGAGTATTATATGTTGAAGGAAGATGTTCTTTTGTGGAGCGTTGGACTCTTCAACTAATCTAGAGTTGTTTGAGTTATACATTGTTGTTGGGTTGTTGTATCCTGGAGGGAGGAAATCAAGAGTTATACTGCTGGGCCTGTGTATATTAAGCCGCAGTGGGATTGAATCTCCTTAAATAGAGCGATATATCGGTTCCTCAGCCTAATGATTTGTTTATACATTTTGGTTCGTTTTATTTCAACTTCAATTTATTGTATTTGAGGTATATTACACTATAAGTTTGGATATGCGATATATAATTTTGGTGTTGTATATTTTCTTATAAACATAAAAAAGTTCTAAAACTATTAAAATAACCCCAATTGTTTATTTATTATTATCAAATAAACAAAAAATTATAAAATCTCATAATAAATTTGTAATGACCCTCAAAGTGAAATAGGTCAAACTAGAGCTTCGCATGTGTTTCATGAGTTCATAATGTATTAAAATAATAACTTTTAGCATTAGAGGTAATGAGGTCAGTTTGATAAGTTTAGAAGTCAAACATCAAGGGACGACCAAGATGTTCGACGACTAGACGTCTATGTTATTGTTTGTGTATATGTGTGTCTTTGCATGTTTTATGTATTTTTTGGGGTTCTATTTGATAGGAGACAATCCTAAGACCTAGATGAGAATTCTTAGGGTTTGACGTCCAGGTACAAATCCCAAAGGGACACCCTATGGGTCCTTGAGGAGGACACAAGACTTTGCAAGAAAGCTGTCAAGCACTGCCCAAATGGCGACCGTAGTCAACGGGCAAGATTGAATGACGCCCCATTCTTTGGGGGAATAGATCCACACTTAGTTATGGGATCTAAGCCCCAAATAAATGACTCTATGAACTAAGTGTCGCCCATCGGGATGGGTCTTTGTTATAAACAGAGTGATGACTTGGAGGAAAGCCAGATTAATGACTCGGAGGACAACAAGGCTAAATCGGAAGATAATTTTTTTCAGCCTAGAAGGAGTAATCGTGTGAAAATACCATCTAAAAGATTTATTTACTTGGTCTAAAAAAATGTGGGGTTAAAGTATGCGCTAAATATGCGGCAAGTGGAATAGCAAGTGTTGGATATGAATCTATTATCTCTAGGCGTAGTTAGTTTAGACTATCATTGTTGCATCGTATCCCTTATTCTCGTCTCTATTTTCTTCTGTAATTCTCTTCTCATCTCTTCTCTGTTTCTTCTTCTTTCCTTGCAGTTCTCTGTAACCTTAGTCGTTGTAATTTCTTCAGTAATTAATAGAACGATTAGTTGGTTGTTATTGTGTTTGTTTCAATCTTCATTCAAACGACGCCCAGTAGATGGGTCCGTCTTTTGGAAGCCTGCAAAAGTTGTCTGTGATTCAGCCATGCTTGGGGTCTTCTGGTTAATTCATCCCAAGTCTTTTAAAAGATATTGACGGTTATTTTAGGGGTATTTAGGTATTTTAAGTTAGTTTGTACTCTTAGAACCTAAGTTAGTCTTCACTTTTGAAAATCAAAACCTCCCACCCAAGAAAAACTCTCTCAAAACCCCATTGAAGCTTGAACTCAAGGTAGAACTTGGATTGAAGGTTTTGGGTGATTTCTTCACCAAATCTCGTGGGTTACTTCATAGAAGGTATGATAGTTCATCCTTGATTCTTCTCTCATGCAAGGAGCCAATCCAAAGAATTTTCAAAAAGGGTTTCAAATTCCTAAATTCTTCTATTTTGAATTTAAGTATGGGTTCTTGCATAAAAATGTTTTAATGAAAGAAATACGAAAATTTTCAATGTTAGTTAATGATTTTACGGTCAAAAACTCAATAAACCCATGAATATGCGAATCCCCAAATTTTTAATTATGAAGTGGGTTTAATGTATATGACTAGATAATGCTAGAGAAGTGTTTCTTATGTCGTATTGTGAATTACCTACTACATTTGTGCTATATTATGATGATTTTTTTTTAGAATTGAGAAAAGTTGGCAAAGGTAGCACGAAGGATAAGTTGACCTATCTTGCTTAGTTCTTATTGAATTGATCTTGTGTGTGTATTGTCAATATGTCATTGAAGACATTGAGATGTTATTATGTATAAGCATGAGTTGTGTTTTAATTCATTTTCAGAAAAATAATTGTTTTTATAGGTTTTTGACTTTTTCAGAGTCGCCACTTAATTTTTAAAGGAAAATCAAGAAAACTTTTGTTTTCAAATGACTTAAATAGAAAATTGTTTTGAAAACTTAAAAGGGGGTTCGGGGATTCTTATTTATATTTTAGGAAGGTTTTTACGACACCTAAAATATTCGCTAAATCGCGATTATCCAACAACTAACTTATTTGGCTAGAAATATTCTAACTTAATTTTTTAGATAAAAATTATTCGATGTTGCTTGAAAAAGGAAGTATTGATTTTATTATCTAAGTGAATCTTAATTTGTAAAATATATTTTAAGCATATTTACTTATTTGATTTAATTGAGTCGTTAAAACAAAGTGACGTCTTATGGGGGATTTAAGTTTTTCTAACCTCAAAACTAATAATAAGTATAAATCAGCAAGTAGAAGATAAAGTAAAGAGAGAGAGAGAGATAGAGAGAAAGCGAGAGAGAGAGAGACAAGGAGAGAGAGTTGGGTCCAAATCCGATTTCTGTCCGCCTGGACCGGTATTTGGACCCATTTCGCTTTGGGTTTTTGACCTATTTCAATTTTGTACCTGTCCTAAGTTTTAGAAAAATAATACAAAGATGACAAGGGATTAAGCCCAATTTTTACAAAATACAACACTAAACAAAAGAAAAAGTTGCTTTTGGCCACACGACTTCAACTCTTCAATTGACTTCATATCCTCTAATTTTGGGGGATCTGTTCGTCAATTTTAAGGTTGGGAGATTCGATGGAGAATTGGAGAATTTACGGCTCTCTCAAAATGAAAGAGGGGGGGGGGGGTCAAGAGTTCATGGCGAACTCGGACGGTTTTTACATGCATAAAAAGGGAAAGGAACATTAGCATACGACCTAACCAAAACGGACAGTAAAAAAGAACATACTAAATTTTGTAAAGGGAAGAAATGAGACATATATACTTATAACTTAATTAAAGGAAATCATATACGGCCAAACAGAAAGCTAAAAAAATGACTAAAGAACATGCTGATGGTTCCAACTAAATTAATTAACATGGTAGTTAGCTATATGCACGAAAGTGATCAAAATCAAACTTCACATAACTACATAAAATATTATAATGAACAATTTTTTTATGACAATTAAGTAAAAGGTGAGACCACAAGAAACCTACGGACATTACTAGCATATTCATAAGCTGGGAGAAATGTAAGAAGCTAAAAAATAAACATGATAGCCAAGTCTCACATATTACTCCTTTTTAAAAAATAAACATGATAGTAAAGTCTCACATACTACTCCTTTTTTTAAAAAAAATAAAATAAAATTGTACAATTCAACACTAACAAATTTAGGACTTAGAGAGCACTTGAACAAAGGGCCATTTTTCAGCAATAAACTCGTACTTAAGTCGCTAACGCGCACACTTGAATGACCTTAGAGTTTGAAAGAGAATCTACAAAAAACTGCACATTTAAGACAAGCTCGAGAAAAGAGAGCGCTCATGCACAAGAAAAAAAAAAGAAGGATTAACAACAGCACTAGGATGATAGTTAACTTAAACACGAGACAATCGATTAACACACTAGAGATCTTACTAAGCAAAAAAAGTAACTCAAAACTCCAAGTGACATGCTACAAGCTGCTGAAATTATACCAAATATTTAACTATAATTATCGATCAATTAGACAAAATAAAGAAAGAGACTTCCCATATATTAGTTAGACCTCATATTCCACACATATAAAGTAAGGGAAAGAACTTATTCAAATAGAAATGAATTCACTGTTAAAGAGATTTGACTGACATTAACATGAACTCAAATCACAACAACTACAAATTCTCGTATTTAAATACAATACTCAAGAATCCTACCAGACGGTAACTCAGGAATAGAATATAAACATAGCTAATTTCTAGAGCTTTTTGGACTAAAACTTCAGTAAGAATAATCATCCCATAGGACTTGCACCAACTATAAAATTAGTCAAAATGTATCCCAACACATTAACACCTCCATTGAATGCAAGAACAAGAAGAGGACTTAATGTAAACTAACAGTCAAAAAATTAAATTTCAAAGAGAAATAATGTCAACTAACACTATGCTATTTATTCAAAATCAATTTTAAAAAATAAATTGGCTAGGATAAGGAAAATGGGTCTCTACCTAAAAAAAAAACCCCCAAGACAGGTTGACATATGTTGAAACTTAGTATTTCCTATTGTTTTTGTATGAAAGATGTTATGAGATATTATTCATGTGAAAAATTGTAATTCCTCACCACTTTTCATACATGTATGCAATAAATAATGTCAAAGTACTTGTACAAGACCTTTGAGAGGTCAAGTACGCCATGTTGAAATCCAAGAATACCATATCTTCTAGGGTGTACTTTCGGGGTTTGACACAAGTTGAGGAGAATGTAACACCCTTAAAAATGAACTAGTTTAACCAAGATCCTAATATATGTGTAATTTGTTGACAAGGTGTAAAAAATGACGAATTATAGTGTTAGAAGTAAGTTTGAACAGTTTAAAAGTGAAACGGCAAAGAACGACCAAGTCGTTCGAAAGTTAGCCTTAGTGTGTGCCAGTGTGGCTTCTCATGTTTGACGTGTTTTTGGAGTTCAAATCAATAGGAGAGGTTCCTAACATCTATATAAAAGTTTTTAGGGTTGAAACATCTGTGCACGACTCCCCAAAGACAACCCCAAGGGTCATTGAGGAGGACCCAAACTTTGGCAAGAAACTGCCTAAGGCAGTCCCAAACAACGAGCTCAATCGAAGCTTAGTAGCTCCATCGACGCCCGTAGATTAGGGGCATGGATGAATAGTTAGTGGTGGGATTTTATCCACCATATGAAAGACTCTTCCCAAAAGCATGGACCTGCAGGATGGTCTGTTGGTTAGTTCACGGCCCATAGGTTTGAACGTCGATAGACACCTGCAATTTTCAACAGGTGTATCGACCAAGCATTGTGAATATTTAAAATTAAACTAGGATCCTAATTAATTCATGGAAATTTAATTTAAGTATTTCTAAGTTACTTTATAAGCCTAAAACTTAGATTAGAATTCCTTATTCAAAAAATAAATTGCAAGATCACATAGAATCCTTTCTAGATTCCATTAAAGCTAGGAGCAAGGTTGAGGGTAGGATCTTGATATATCCATTGATTCTTCATCAATTTTGTTAATTATCATCAGTAGAGATATGACGTTTCATCCTTGATTATTCTCCCAATCAAGGAGCCCATTTCAGAGGCTTTTCAAAGATGTTTAAAACATATAATTTCCTATTTTGAAATCTCACCATGCGTTCTCTCATGAAAGGTTTAAATAGATGTTTTATGATATAATTGATGTTACTTTAATATTTTAAGATAAAAAAACTCTATGAATCAATGCATTACATAAATTCCTATTTTTGGCTCTAATTTGGGTGAATTGATCATGGCTTCATTTTGTTGAATTTTTGTGTAGACTGTATTGGGATTTTTAATTATGTATAGATCATGATAAAATTGTTTTTATGCTTCCTTATAATAATGATATTAATATTGTATGTTGCTGATCATTTGTATGGATTGATCATTGGCTTAGTTTTGTGTATCAAACTCTTGGTAAGATCCTTTGTAAAGTGCATTTAATACCTCTAAAACGACTTTGTTTTAACTAGAGCCTAACACTTGTATTAAGACTTTTTAAGTCCAAAAATGACTTATAACGGTTTTCGGAGGCAGTGTCTAAATTTTTGTGAAGTTCGGAGGTCAAACGTCCAAGAAAATCCATGACGTTCGAAAGGTTTGCCTTGAATCTTGCTTGTGTGCCTTAGTGTGTTTTGTCAAGTTTTACGTGTTTGTTTGGGATGAAATTGATGTGAAAATTATTTAACATGTTTACGAGTATATTCAGGTAGGAAAAGTCGGGGAAAAACTCCACAAGGACCAACCAAGGGGTCCTTGAGGAGGACCCAACTCCTAGCCAAGAGCTGTCAAAACCAGCCTCACCTACGGATGGAAATAGACACCCAGTACAATGGCCGACGCACCGTAGGTTGTGGGAATAGGTTGAAACTTAGGCTTGGGAGCTTGTTCTCAAATTTGTCCAGTATCTGACCAAAACTACGGAAAAATAGGACGGTCCGTTTGTTGGGCTACGGGGCGTCGATGAGCGGCCGTCGATGGCACCTGTATTTTTCTTCAGGTGTCTCGGCCAGCCCAAGGGCATTTTGGGATTTTCATCTAGCCTTCATAAAATATTTTGAGGGTTTATTAAGGTCATTTATTTTATTTTATGTATATTTATAAGTCTAGAATCACTATTCAAGTCATTATGTAAATTCATAACCCTTAGACCTCTAAAGAACTCTTTAGAACACCATTGAAGCTTGAAGGAAGATGGGAGCTTGAAGGCTGATTTCTCCATCAATTGATCTCAATTTTTGTTGTCTAGAATAAATTAAGGAATAATTTTCATACTTGATTCTCTTTTATTCAAGGTTTCAATCTTCAAAATGGTTTTCCAAAGTTGTCTCAAAAGATTAACTTCTAACTTGTGACCTAGGCATGGGTTCTTGCATAAAACGTTTTGAATAATTGTATTATTATTGAATTGATGTTAGTTTTATTATTTTAACCTAAAATATTCATGAACCCATGCAAACCATGAATGTCATATTTTGACTATAATATGGGTGAATTGATCATGTTTGTATAGTATTGATTTCTTGTGTGGTTTGTTTTGGGCTATTGTATTATGAAATAATTATATTATAATCATATTTAGGATGTCCTAAATTTATTAATTTATTTGAATTCATTGTATATTATGATTATTGGATTGAATCTGTGATCATGGCTATTGGTAAGAGACTTTGAGTATTGGGTTGGGTGATGTAACTATAGATTGAAGTTGTGAGATTGAATAGATGGTATTCTTCCATAAATATATATATAATGTGTAGTATAGTATTAAACTATGATGATCATTGGTATGGTATATTTATGGTGGTTGTGCTTATGTGCTATACTTTTAAACTATATGGCCTCGTCGACATTACTTAATGAATTTTGAAACAATGTGGCCTCGTTGAACTTAATTTATGTATTATGATTTTATCATGTTATAACTTGATTATGTGAGTATTATGAAGGTCATGATGATTTAAAGTGTATATGTGAAGTCTAAGCACGAGTTCTCCTAGTTGATGTATGTGTGTCTAGGGAACCTCTTTGGTAAGGTGTTATGATTTTGTGGTGAACTAGATAAAGAACCTCTTCATATACTTATTTATGTGAACTACACTATTATTACAAATGCTATCACCGAGTGAGTATGTCTAGGACAATCACTCTAAATAAGATGACATTACAGGACAAAGAAACACTTCATATTCCTTGACCATGTTCCTTAAAGGGTTGTGTTCTAGTTCTACCCTTGGGAAGTAGAACACCCTTTATCAAAGTAGGATTGACTCCGGATTCCATGCTTAGATACCAGTGTCTGTGTAAGTTATTGCCCTTTTCTCATTATGTGGGATACATGCTAGTATTGGATAAGTTCTATGAAGTTTAGGTAGTAGAATTGGAGATTATCTAGACATTGCATGATTAGGCTTCGAAGATGTCATTACGTGACTCCTTAGGTATTCTCCAAGACCATCATGTGACTGTGCTATGTATTTTGATTTATTATTGATGTTATCTCGTGATACCTGAGTTTTATGTGAAGTTACTCTGAAGTTAATGTAAGTTGCTATAAATTGAGTATGTTTTAGAATGTGTATTAAATGTGATGTTTGGTGTTTAAATGTAGTCGTTATGCTTATATATGAAGTTTTAATATAAAAGTGCATATTGTGATACAAATGTCCGTTTATCACGATTTTATGCATTATGCCATATTAGTGCATGCATTGTAATTTTGGAATTGGTCCAGATTTCCCTCCATTTCCCCAAAAAATCTCCTCTATATAGACCCTTGTCTGACTTTTGTTTTTCTTTTTGGAAAAAATTTTAAGGGAAAAAGGGGCCAAAATATTTTTGGGAGAACAGAGAAAAAAGGTTGGAAGAAAATTTTTGAGAAGAGGCGATAAAAATCAACGATTAAGTTTTCTTTCAACTAATACTAAGGAAAAAGCTTGAAAATAGATAAAAGATATGTTTAAAGAATATAAAAATAGCGAGAAAAAAAAAAGAATGAAATGCAAAATATTATATAACTAAACTAGCTAGTAAAATATTTAAACAAAGTAAAATCTTTCGAGACGATTTTCGAGTAATCATAAAATATATTAATCATATATATAATTATGTAAATCATATATATTATCTTAAAATTATAAAAGTGATGGGATTAATCTAAAATAACTTACAAACATTTTAAACTTTATAAAATATAATTATTTTAAATTGTTTAGAATTAAGAAACTCGATGATTAATTCATGTTATGGAGGTGCAAAATTGGGTGTCAACAAGTTGTATTGTGAAGTTATCAATGTGTGTCTTGAATATGCGCTGTCTAACTGAGGTATAATATGAATGTCAAGCATGATAGTGTGTGAATTATGATTATTGTAGCATGATTTTGTGTAGAAGTCAAAGTTCTGAATATGGTGGTTATGTGAATAGTGTTCTCACATATACTCTCACACACACTTCGAATGAATGAATGAAGTTAATTAATGAAAATGGGGTATTCTAGGGTAGACATCATTCAAGAGTAGAGATGAAGTGTCTAACACCAACCATACTATTCCTAAGAACTCTCGTGAATGAAGAAGGAGGATTTTGGGGTGTACACTCTTCGTGAGTTGAGATATAGTGTTCAGTAGCAACCTCCCTATTCCCAAGAGTTTTCCAAAGAAATGTTGGAGGTTGGATACTCTTCATGACTTGAGATGTAGTATTACTAACCTCTAGAGATTAGTACATTTCGTGAGTTGCAATGTAGTACTTTGTAATGCCTTAACCTATAGCTAATGAATGTAATGAATTTCTAGAACTCTATGGGACCTTATGCTTAGCACCGAGAGGATTTGAAGAAGGGGTAGATCCTCTTCGTGAGTAGAGATGTTGTATCCAATGTACCTTCTGAAAGAGTACTCTTCGTGAGTTGAGATGAATTGTTTATTAGCAATCTCCTTATCCCCTTACTATGCGCCCACATAGGTTTAGCTATTGGAGATCCATGTAAAGGTTAAGAGAATGACCCTACCTAAGGCAAGAGGGGATCTTTCACCGGTAGGGGTTAATACCGAGATTCAATGCCTAGCTCTCATGGTCTATGTTGGTTAAATCTAGCCCCCACAAATGAATGTAAATGAACTAAGTCTTCTTAAGGGTGTACAACTTAGGGTAGGTGGTGGAATGGGACGCTATCTATTCATTGCACAAGTAGACATTTGGAAGAAGTCTTGGTGTGTCCTTATATGAAAATGTATGATGGGTTACTACATGATGTTAATGAAGTAAGTTGACTTTATGTCTAATGTTATTGAAGCATATTGATATTATGTCTAATTTTGATGAAGTTATGCAAATGATGAATGTGATGTTTCTAGTCTAGGGTGATTCCTAAGGGGTATTAAGTGGAATTAGTAGTATGGGATGCTACTTTCACATTGCACAAAGTGTAACTTGGGGGTTGTCTTGGAGGATCGTCTTCATGTGAAGCTTTTGAACATTTGTGTGTTTCCCATAGTACCTTTAGTAATAGATGTTGACTTGTTAAATGAAATGAAGTATGCTTATATTTAGTAGTCTTAAAGATCACTAAGGTGGGTATTGCAGAGGTTGTATGAGCGGTCTCTTTATGTCTTACCTAGGTGAGTCTGAACTAGGAATTAGAGTTTATAATTTCTTAGGTTACATAGGTTTTGAATCTTTTGTTGAGGCTCAGAGTTAATGAAGTGGAGTTGAATCCTACCGAGGTGTAGGTCGGATTTTTTACCCTTTATGAGTTGGGGTTTTCGCGATAATGTATTATGTCATTATATTGTTTGCGTTACAAAATGTAACTGCTCTAATATGCAAAGGAACATTTAGAATATACATGTTCTTTAGGCAAATTTGGGAGTAAGAATTCCAACAGAGTGAAGATAACAGGGACATGGAAGAATGAGAATGGAGAACCGAAAAGACCTAGAAAAGAGTAGAAAGAAAAAAAATCAACGACAGGAGATTTAGTCGAGGACATGTGATTTGTTGAAAATAAGAAGTAGTTTATATGAAATACCTAGAAGAGAGTTGATAGAAAAGTAGTAGTCAAGTACAGGTTACTTATTTAACTACAGATTATTTGCTGAAAAATAAGAAATAATGTACCATGTTGTGTGTTCTTAGAAAAGTTAACTTTACTTGCAGCAAAACTTTTAAGTAACATTTTTATCTCTTTTATATGATCTATACTTCAGTAGGAAAAAAATTCTAATAATATATTTACATATTTAAAACAAAATAAGAAAAATATAACAATAAAATAAAAATATGTTAAGAGCAGAGAGTTAGATGAGGTGGAGTATATTTTTATTTTATTTTATTAAACCGTTATGATATAATTCATTTAATTGATCACTAGATTACACCCTTAAATGGTAGAATCATCTTCTTCTTTATCAACATTTTATAGATGATTATATAATTATATTACTTGTGCCATTTCAAAATAAAAATTTATGACTCGCGTGATTTGTGAATCAACTATATAAACTACTAATATATCATCACATTTGAAGAACAACGCAAGGATTATAATATTATAAAATAATGACTGGTTGAAATTGCCATACCTTTCCTTTGATTTGTCATATTTATATGCGAAGTTAATTCAACACTGATTGCATATGTAAGGTAATCTCGTAAGCTAGATTTGAGAAGAAAAGTTGATATGTTTGGGTTTGTACTATATATAGAGAGAGGTGGATGGTGAATACTAAAAACTCGACGGTGTCCATTGTAGACGGCTTTTTCCATGGACAGGATAACAAATGTAGGGTTTTTCCGTGGTCCATTTGATATAATCCATAGGAGAAAACGATGTTGGTTGTTGTTTGATTCTTTTTATCGAACTTATCTCTCCTGATTTGTTTGCAAAGAAGTCTTTGTTGTGTAGAGAATCAGCATATGGAAAGCCAATAGCTATAGATGAAGCTACTCAAATCAAGCCAAGATCCGACAAAACTAGGGTCAAGGTTATTCTTTATCTAGTGGAAAAGCTTCCAAATCAAATAAGATTGCAGTTTGAGGATGGAAAATCTGGTAAGTTGAATGAGGGATCACTAGATTACACCCTCAAATGCTTGGATCACTCTTCTTCTTTATCAACATTTAATAGCTAATTATATAATAATATTACTTGTGCCATTTCAAAATAACAATTTATAACTCGTGTGATTTGTGTATAAACTATATAAACTATTAATATATCATCACATTTGAAGAATAACACAAAGATTATAATATTATAAAATAATGATTGGTTTAAATTGCTATACCTTTCCTTTGGTTTCTCACATTTATATGCGAAGTTAATCCAACAACAATTGCATATCTAAGATAATCTCGTAAGCTAGATTTGAGAAGAAAAGTTGATATGTTTGGGTTTGTGTTATATGTATCGAGAGAGGTGGATGGTGAACACTAGAAACTCAAAGGTGTCCATTGTAGAGAGTTTTTCCATGGACAGGAGAACCAATGTAGGGTTTTTCCATGGTCCATTGGATATAATCCTAAGGAGAAAACGACGTTAGTTGTGGTTTTGATTCTTTTTATCGAACTTATCTCTCTAGATTTGTTTGCAAAGAAGTCTTTGTTGTCTATAGCATCGTCAAGTGGAAATCCAATAGTTATAGATAAAGCTACTCAAGTAAGACAAGACCAAGCACAACTAGAGTCAAGGTTATACTTGATCTAATGGAAAAGCTTCCAAATCATATAAGATTGCAGTTTGAGGATGGAAAATATGGTAAGTTGAATGAGATTTTTCAGGAGATTGTATTTGATAACCCACCTTTGTATTATAATTATTTTAAGCACCGATATCATGAAAAATATAATTGTCGTTTGATGTGGAATTGAAATAAAACAACAAACAAATTGATGATACAACTGAATTTTCTTCAAAAGGTACTATCAATAGTGAAAAGTATCAATGTGATGCGAGAGATATATTAAATTAAAAAAAAGGTTAATCAACAATTGGTTCTTGCCACTTCTGAGCAAAACCATACACACTCAATAGATGTGTTACGAGTAATATTGGAGTCCAAACAACTACTGAATATAGAGGGAAAACATCAAAAGTTGTGGTTGATGTGCCGCGAGTTGGTTCAGGCCAAAAATTAATGGAGTAAGGAAGAAAACTAATGGAGACATCTGATGTTGAAGATGCTGAAAATTCTGGGCAGCATGTTTTGCAAGTTTAATTTAAACCAATAATGTACCTAAAAATTGGACGCTGGTTGCACACAAAAATTCAACTAGTCGCCGAAGTCGTTCCCCGACTAGTCAAAATAATTCTCCATGTAGTGAAAAGGGTGTGACTGAAAATTTTCATGCAGTGAGAAGAGACAAGATATTAGTAATGTCTCAAGAGACCTATTATGTTCAAATAACATTTATGCTTTATCGAACTACTAGAAATTCATCGTTTGACGACCACAAAAATAGTTAAAATGTAGTAGAAAATGGAGTTTTTCGACGACTTTCTGACTATTTTTGGGTAGTCAGCATATTGAATGTCATAAAATATTTACCAACTACAGTATTAAGACTTAGCCGATTACGGTAGTCGGAAAATATATTAAACTAGTCCTGACCATTAAACTATCTAAATGACTGACTACAGTAGTCGCAAAAATAATAAAATTATAGTTTATTAATTTTAAAAAATCCCAACTACAGTTGTCGTAGTATTTAAGTACTTAAATATTTGAATTAATATATCTTGCGACAACAGTAAGTCGGCATATATAACTTATTTATAATCATTTAAGTATTTTTCCGAGTATTGAGGTCAGAATATATCAATAATTTATGAAATAATTATTTAGGTACTCTCCGGTTGCTGTAGCAGAGAATATTAATTTTTTGAAGAAGTTAGGTCATTTTGCTGATTACTATGGTAAAAAAATTACATTTTTATAAAGAAAAAATTGTTTATTTCATACACCACTAGTTAAATTATACTACAATTCATTCGTGAAAATTGAACAGTAAAATCAAACATCAAATACATTCCTAATTATTCAAATTTCCATTAACTATAATAAAGTTTAAAAGTTCAAGCATCACCTGAAGTAAGTCTAATAAGTATTCAATTTTTATTCAAAACGAAAGTAGATAGTTAAAATATACTTATGATTATACATGCATGACCTTGCTTATGACAACTTATATAAGAGATATGAAGAGTTATAATTGTCTAAGAGTGTTGTTAGAGGTTCTACATTTTAAGTGTATCGCTTGTTGGGTGTTTACTTTATCATTTCCTCATACGGGTTAGATAAGTTTGATTCTGTCTTAATAAGTACTCAATATCTAAAGTCAAATATAACATAACTCGTGAAAAGATTGTATTGTGAAAGGGAATTTTAATAAAATCTATCATGATTTATTCATTATGAGTATGTGGTGGTTAGTTCAATTTCACTTCGGTGGTAGGTGGTATTGATCAGAATTTGATTGTGGTTTCTGGTAAAAAAATCATCATGGTAATTATGTTATAGTTCAGAGTGTTTCACTTTAGATTGAGTTCAATGATTATTCTGTGAATTGATAAAAGTTTTATTTGGAAGTTCAGTTCTTTGTAGTATATCTTGATTAATGGTCTTAAGGGAGAGCTCACTTGGAAAGAGGAACACCGACTGGTAGGTCATAACTGAGCTTTGATAACGTTTTCTATTCTTCCTTATTCTTCCATATGTTCGAGAACAAACATGGTTTTAGTGGTGGATAATGTAATGACCCGAAAGGTCACTTTTGGAAACATTTACTAAATTACCGTTTTACCCATCTCGGTAGTTGCATAGAGTAATTTTTTATAATACTAAATAAACATCTCTTTCTCCGTTTTGAGTTTAAACTTCTAAGCAAAAGATTGAGATCATCTTAAATCTATTTAGACATTTTTTACTTTCGGTGATGCACACGAAAAAATTGAGATTTCAATTTAAAATTAATCTTGTATCATGAAGTTCTTGATCAAGAAACTATCGATCGATTAACATTCTCTCCAACACCGGGGAGTTGGCTATAAAATCTTGATAAACTGCACCTCAGACATTCTTCATATAAAATTTTCTTGCTTAACCTTCCTCGAGGTGATCAAATGTCGTGTCCGATAAACATTTGAGTTCAAATGATTATTCAGTATCACTATATACGATGTTCATCGAAAACGTAAAAAAAATAACACGAAGTCATCTCTCAGATCATTGAGAAACCAAAAAAGTATGAAAAATGACCCCTGTAAGAAAAAAAAGGGTTAAACCACTACATGCATTCATATCAAAACATTTCAAGTTTGGGAAGCTTTTTATCAAGGAAAGAACACACAAACACTTATCTGATTTCACCAACAAAATGTTAGGTAGGTAAAATCATTTGATACTATCAGGATTAAAGAGAAGCTTTGATGGTGCTTTATATGCTTCTTCAACTTTGAAGAAGAATATGAAGCATCAACAAGGATTCCCATTAATCCTTACAATGTAAAAGGATTTTATCTACCCAATATTTTGTTGGTATATTCATATAAACTTTCATACGCTCTTTGCTTGATAAGAAGTTTCCTTTATTTTGAATATCTCGAAATGTAGGTTTGTAGTGTTTTGACTCTTTTTTCCGTATTTATTGGTTATGTATCGCTCTTATGGGATCCTCAAAATCTGAGAGTCAACTTCTTGTTATGTTTCTTCGATTTTTTATGAAGATGATTGTGATACTAAAAATCATTTGAATTCTAAAGTTTGTTGGACATAACATTTTGTTGCTAACTTTTGTTTCAGACTAAAAAATAAAAGAAAATAATGATTTTAGAAATTTATGACAATCCACTTTAACATCGGAAACCAGAATCGAGTTTCACAAAGATATGGAAAAAAACAAGTACCTTCTTTGACCCTTTGGTCACTGTATTCGAAAACCCAATCAAAGATCAAAATTTTGAAAATCATCCACAAAATATAAACCTTAATCAAAAGCATTAAATACCTCAAACAATAATGCAAAATAGATATCGTTTCAAACCCAAAAAGGTAAAAGAAAATTGAATGCAAATCATAACAATTAACCAACGTATACCTGAAAATAACATGAACAATTCGAGAATAAGATTGGAAAGCTAATGTGAATAGAAAGCATTGGGAGAGATCATTTATACTAATGGCGTTGAAGCATTTTTGCTGCCTGTAATACCACGTACAAATGGGTGGGGGCTTTCAGAAAAAAAATCACCTACACATTGGTGTACATTAAACGTGTTTATAAATTTTTTTTGAAATTCATAGCATGAGAATAAAGACTCAGAGGAATGGAATACCTTCTCATAGCCCTCTCATAGTTAGATTCTAAAAACATCTTTGTCCACTTACCGATAGATATTGATTTGAGAGAGGAATAAAATCTACAATTTTAATGGAATAGTTTTCAAAATACCTGTAGACATGAAGTGTATATAATATCAAATGAGTGCCACAATAAGGGGTCAAGTCCTGGAAAAGTTCCCTTTTCAAGAAAAGGAAAACAAAGGCAATGAGTTATTTGACTTTGTTCTCCTTTTTTCAAGAAGAGGGAACTTCTCCCTTATTATTGCACTTTTTTGGGTACTATAACTTCATTCATACATATATTTTGAGAAGTGTTTCAATATTATTCTAGAGTTTATTTGTCTCTATGATGCACATGATTGCTAAGGTATCACTCCAATCTGCAATTCAAATATTTCTTATATATATTCAAACAAACATTTCTTCAGTGATTATTGATCACCCTTGCTTCACAGTGCATCATTTAAAGTTATGAGTATAAGGAAATATTTTTACATATTCCGGCAAGCTACTAAGTAAACAGTTTAATAACATATTAATTAGGGTTACTAAGGAATTCAAATGATTAAATTTTGAAATGTCCTGTAGAATCCAACTTTTTTTTCCATCTTGTTGAGTCTTAGGATGATATGAGAAACTCAACAAATGCTGATAACTTATTTTAATAAGCAAAAACAACACAGTAGTAGAAAGACCCAAAAAAAAAAGCGAAAATTGAGACTTCATAACTAAGAAAAACCATAAAAGAGAGGAAAAGACAATGTAACAGCTCACATACCAAATCTCATAAATAGGTGCGCACAACATTGTGTTAACCTCATAATCAAATGTTTTAATAATTAGAAATGCATATACTCACTAGTCACTTGATGTAGGAAAGGAATGAGATACGTCACCAAAGCACATACTCTCAATCCAGATGATTGCAGGAATCAAGTGAATCATGAGCAAATCTAATCAAGAAAGGAAACTGAATATTTGATCAATCAGATCAAATTTCACAGTTTGCAAGAATTAAAGGAGACACACAAGGAAAATATTACACAACTTGCACATATTAAAGGAAGACACACAAGGAAAATCTCTCTAGTTAAACAAGATGGTCAAGATAATTAAATTAACGTACAACGAAGGAAAAAATATAGGTATTTAAATCTGGATACTATCAAGGATTTCAAACAAAATTTAAACAATGATTATCGAGAATGATATTTAAAACCAAAAAGGTGAGTTAAAAGACTAAACAACACAACTTGATGTAGTTAGTTAAACATCACCTAATTTAAAAATGTTAATCTAAATTAAACCTCCATTCTTCATCATTGAGATCAAAACAAGAGACATGATCTAAAACTAACGAAGTCATATCTAAACACCTTTATTTAGTGAACTAAAATATGTATTCATAATTGCTAAAAAAAACTAAACCCAACACTTCACATCAAATGAGGAATTAATACGAGTGTTACTTGGTTTTGTGAAGCGATTGGATCTCGAGCCTGGACTTGACGAATTCCACCATCACTCTGACTCAAAATAGTCGCGAATCAACAAAATTTCAGCGACGAAAATAAGATCTCCAAAAAACTTAGTGGGGTGTTCTTTTTCTCGCCTCCAAAAACTCCTCCCCTAAGAGTGAGAGTGATGGAGTTTATATAGCACAAACTCTAGGTCGAAATAAAGGGGAAAACAATGTGGGACTCTGGAAATTTTCAAATCCCGAAATGGGTCTTGGGTCTCTTAATGTGAAATGGGTTTAACGAATTTGGGCCAAAATTTCGGGTTAAAGGTTATATGATGCTCCAAATATGGACTATATAAAAGTCCCTTAAGAGAGTTTCAAAGGGAAATGAGATGGATTATAAAGTCAAATAATTACTCGAGCTTCTTAACTTTACCAACATTAAAATAATTATTTTAAAAAGGAAGATCTTAGTAAAATTTCTAGTTTTAAAGAAAATAAGTTGTGTACTGAATTGAAACTCTGTTTTTGGTAAAATGATTTTCCAACTATTTATTCAAATTGAAAAATTATATAAATCTATATATTTTAAGTATACAGATATATAATCCATATGAAAAAATGTCAAAAAAGTGTTTGGCAGATAATCTTGAAAGTATTTTTGACTTTCAAAAACAATTATTTCCAATTGTTTAATATTTGTGAAGCTTAAAAATCAATCGAATCGTTGACCGTTAAAATTGGGTGTGAACAAGTATCACCACTATATCATATATTGACGCTACTTCAATAGAAAGCCTAAATAAATCGAACTCTCTAATAGTTTTTTTCTACTATTCTTAATTTACCCATTAAGAAATCAAGCTCTTCAATAATTTTAGGAAATGAAAATGACAAAATGAACTCATATATCCACCTAACAAATAGACTACTGGTAGAAGATTTAGAATTGTCTTAACATGATATGACAATAAAGTAATAAAATTAATGTTTAAGGTATATCATCTTCTTAGTGTTTCCCCCTTATTTGATTTTAGTTGTAGAAGATTGATTTGCATATATTCACACATAAAACGAAAAAAAAAATTATTTTTGAAATTTTAATCGGTCTACTTCAACATCAGAAATCGAGAACGAGCTTCAGAAAAAAAAAACAAAGGAAAAAAAGTCAACTATCTTCTTTTTACCCCTTTTGTCATTGCAATTCACAAACCCAATCAAATATAGAAAACTTTGAAAATCATCCACATCTCTATATATAAATCTTAACAAAAACTTTTATATAACGAAAAGGATAAAAGAAAAAATTGAATGCAAATCAAAACAATTAACCAACATATATATACACGAAAAATGCAGCAACAATTGGAGAAAAAGGTTCGAAAGTTACAATGACAATAAAAATTACACACCACATCTAAAGAATTGGTCCTTTCCCAATACTTCCTCGCCCCCTCTAATTTTGAGTGTGTTAGAACGAGAAAGATTTTTATAATTGACAAATAGAGGAATAGATGAAAGGAAACGGTTGTGCAAAGATGTGCTTTTGAGACCGAATCTGACTAGGATTAGGAGAAACGTCAACCACGCGAATTAAAAGTTATAAAGCTATGTAAGTGTTGCTTTTTCGACAAGCAACCATAACATAAAGTTTCCATTTATAAAGGAGTACGCAGGCAAAATAGTTTTTGTAATAAATTAGAAAAACTAGAAAAACAAGGAAGTAAAAGTAAAGAAGGAGACTAAAGTCTAAAAGAAGTAGAAAGTAGAAACTTGCCATGTGAAATTACAAATTCGAAGTAGAAGAGGAAGTTGAAACCAAGTGAAGAAGGAGTTAGTGATTAATAAAGTTTCTTATTCAGTTAAGGTGAACTGCGTGTAAGTATTTCCTTCCAAAGACGAATGCAAGGAGGAGTCCTAACGTGAGAACGAGTTCGAGTCAAGTTCATTTAAAGAAGTTCATTAAAGCGGCGAAGACTAAGTTAAGTTGAAAAGACTTAGGAGTGTTTCAAAGTCTATAAATACCTCAATTGTTTTGGGTTTTAAATGTGTGAATGGAAAATGAAGCGTTGCGACTTTTATGAATAGTTTTGACTTGTATGAAAGGTTGTGACTTTAATGCAAAGTTATGACTTTTATGAAAATTTGCGCCTTTGATGAAAAGTTGTGACTTTTATGGAAAGTTGTGGCTATTATTAAAGATGACGACTTTTCCAAAAGATTGTGACTTTTCCGAAGGTTTATGACCTTTCCGGTAAGGCACAATAAGAACCTTTTCGTACTACCCTTTATTTCGATAAATTGAGAGATTTCCTCTCATTTTAATAATAGAATTTCGGACTTCTTCTACTACTTCTAAATCTAGTATTCTAAGTGAACTTTGCTCTAGTTGAGTGGCTCGCTGACACCAGCGTTTTGGATATACACTGGTGATTGAGATCATTCTATCCTGAACGGACATATTCTAAATCAAACCTCGGATACTAAAGGGGAATAATTTCCTTCAGGAGACATTGTGCATTCAGTGGTCTTGATCTACTTTTTGTTTTTTGAAATTCTTGTATGTGTTACAGATTTTAGATTTGTGAATTAATTTATGTTCCTCTGTTCCTTAGTGGTTCAACAAACATTGGTAACTTCGTGTTTATGAAAAGTTTGTTGGAATCAATAAGATTCTCTAAACACAGATTGACAACAATTCTTATTTAAGAAATATATTTTGTATACTTTTCTAATCTGTTTATTATCTAGTTTCTCTACTACTTTTAATTTTCTAGTCATGAAAATATTATTAAACTTTGTTATGGATTATTAAGTTCTTAAAAGTTTTGTTTTAAGTATTTTAGGAATATAAAATGAACAACAATCTTAAGGAAATTATTCTACTATTATTATTTTTTGTATTCTACTGATTGAGAGAATCTGATCATGGAAGTAGAAGATAAATGCATTTCTTCTCCATAATTCATTGCTTTGTTTAGAAACTTCGAAGTGAGAATGTAACAGAATTTTTTTTTTTGTATTCCAATTAAAAATGTAACCTTCTTATTATTCATTTAAGGAGGAAAAAAGTTTCTAAAGGTTAACAATATTTATATTTATCATGTATGCCTTTGGAAAAAGTTCTGCAAATCGTATGATTTTCGAATGAATTTTCGTTAGCAAATAGTGGTTCCTTTAAAATTCTATAGTTTGAAGAGTGAGACATGGATATTTTTGTTTGATAAAATAGTATTTCAAAATGTTATAGTTGGAAGATTATTTGAAATGAAAAAAAAAACATTTCTCTGTGATATCTAAGAATATGTTTTATTCTGTTTGGAATTATACAAAAACCTTTGTAGTTTTGTACTCACTATCAATTTGATTGTATCTGATTGTTGTAGACTAAAAAACTTTTGTTGTTTTCTACTCTAAATAAATTGGACTTTGCAATTTCTTTGAAGAATATGAAAACTTTACATGATAAGTCAGTGTTGTACTGTTTATGTTCTATAAACTTCATTGTTAAATAGAAAAAAATGTACAAAATTTTGTCTTTATTGTTAGTATTCTAAATACTAAGTAGTATGTCTATTTGTGATAGACGAGAAAGAACAGCGACTTAGAGTTAGTGTGTTTGTGCCCCTATTGAATGAACTTTGACACTATGTAACGATTGTCAAAGAGAATAGAAACACTATAATTCTTTCGAAGAATAATATTTTCAAAAGCGGTTTTGATACTACCAATGACATTTTTGAGAGTATGGAAAAATATGTGAAAAAATTTATTTTCAAATACTTGAAAAATAAGTTTGATATCACATTTAAAATGTGGGGGTTCTTTGCTTATGATTAGACTTGGTGTCTAATTAAACTTTGCAACAAAAGATATGAAATTCAAGGATACTTTTGTATCATGTTATGGTTTCTCTATTACTAGTATATAGTGTGACTAGTATGAAACAGTCAAATTATATATATACTTGTTCAAAATAATCGTGTTCTTTTATGAAGAAAGTGTCGCTTAAAATGTTGTGATTTTTCATGAAAAGATATGTCTATTATATTAAATGTATTTCCGTAGTCATTAATATTGGTGAATAGTCATTTGTTATGTTTTTGTAAAAGTAACATCTGGACTATATTGCCTGTATTTAACCCGATGAAACATTGTTCATGTTTAGTTCTATAACAATCAAATTTAAAGTTATGGAAAGGTCCTTCTGAAAAGGACATTTGACAAGGTGATCACTCTAAACAATATTTGTATCATACAAAATTGTAAAAAATAGGAACAAATAATTATTGAAGAAAAAGCTACCTCGCAAAGAGCTTTTTAAACTGAATGATTTTATTTGTTCTTACTTTCTTGAGTCAATGTTGGTGACACGAACACTTGGGGCATGTCAATAACAAAACCATGTAAAGAAAATTGATTAACATATAAGTTTTGTCTAACTTTGAGTGCAACAAATAAAAATGTCATGTTTATGTGGTATCTAAGTATGCTGAGCATTCTTATAAATATGTTGAAAGGAATTTTAATCCCTTAAAATTGATTAAAAGTGACATTTGTGATAAGAAGTCAATACCATCTTGTAGTGGAAAAAAGTATCTCGTTACTTTAATTGACAAGTGCATTTAAAAAAAGAAGATTGTCTATTTGCTTAATGATAAGGATGAAGCAATAGAAATGTCTAGATAATATAATATTGAAGTTGAAAATAGTTGGGAAAAAGACAAGGAAGTGATAAGAATGGAGAGTATGAATCTCCTTGTGGAGAAATATGTTTGGAAAGTGGATTTATCCATCAAACTACAACCCTATTCGCATCAATCTAAAGAAAAAAAATTGAACGTTGAAAGAAATGATGGATGCATTTGTAGAAGTTCGGGTTTACCACAAAACTTGTGTGGAGGAACTATCCTTATTGCAAAAGGAAACAACAAAAAAAATGTTATTTCATAAAAAAAACAATTTTTTTGTTCATGACAGAATCTAATCCGTATGAGAAATGGAAATGAAGGAAATCCAACTTGAAATATTTCAAAGTGTGGGGGTGTCTAGAAAAAGTCCAAGTTCGTATTCCTAAAAGGATTGAAATAGAATCTAAGATTGTGGACTGTAAAATTAGACTTGAGTAGTCTAGTGAAAGGTCTAAACAACCTTGGAAAGAACAAAACGAGAATGTACTTAATAAAGAGATTCAGAGGTGTAGTAAATGTCAAGGGACATATACTTCCTTCGAATATGATTTTGTAACATTTCTTGTGACTTATGTAGAAAAATTCTTTTGGTCAAATGGTATCAATAGTGAGATTGATGTAACCTTGAGCAATCCTATTGGAAGTTCGTTGATCTTCCTCCAGGAAATAAAATTTTGGGTTCAAAGGGAATCCTCAAAAGGAAAATTAAAGTCGATAGAACTATTGACAAATATACAACAATAATTTGTGTCAAAGACTTTAGGAAAAAACAAACAAGGTTTTGATCTTGTTGATATATATACTCATCAGTAACTAGAATTGTATCCATTCGGATGCTAATATTATTATTGTGATATATGACCTCCAAATTCATCAAATGAACGTGAAACATATCTCTTAAACAAAAAATTGGAGGAAGAAATTTACATGAAACAACCCGGGGGTTTTATGGTTCTTGGTGAATAAAAGAAAATGTGTGAACATGTTAAGTCACATTATGGAGTAAAACAAGCACCCAAAACAATGACATAAGAAATTTGACCAAACCATGTTGGCAAATGGATTTAAGAATGATAGAACTGATAAATGTGTTCACATTCAAATTACAAGGTCATTGTTTTTTGTATATTTGTAATATGTTGATCACGAATATATACACTAATGACATAAATGCTACTAAACATATGCTTGAAAGAAAGCTTGGAATGAAAAATTTGGGAGTTGCTGATGCGATCTTATGTATAAGAATCCTTTGAACTTCATAATGTTTAACATTTTCACAGTCTCATTTCCTTGAAAATGTACTTGAGTAGTTCAAATATTTGGATGTAAATATTGTCAATTCTACAATAAATGTGAGTTTTACATTTCAAAATAGTGAAAGCGAAAGTGATTCACAATTGGATTGTGCTAGAGTATTGGAAAGTGTGATGTAAATCATAAAGTGTGCGCGATCAGGTATAACATTTTCTATTAGTAAACTGAGTCGGTCACAAGTAATTCCAATCAAACTTATTGGATGAATATAAGTAGAGTTTTGGAGTATTTTAACAAAACATTAAACGATGCCTTGAATTATAACGGTATCAAAAAGTATTAAAAGGATATAGTGATGCAAATTTGATCACTGAACAAATGAAGTAAAATCCACAAGTGGATATATGCTTATTATTGGTAGAGGGGTAGTCTCTTGGAAATATTTCAAAACAAACATGTGTCGTTACCTCTATAATGATCTTTGAGCTGGGTGCTCATGATAAGGTCGGTGAATAAGTTTAAAGACTCTGGAATTTCTTGATAGATAGTCTCTTTGGGCCCAAACCATTAGCATTAGTGTGCATACACTTTTATAATGAAGATGTAATAGGTATGGGATGGAGCATGATTTAAAACAGAAAATCTCGTCAAATAGGACATAAACATGATACCGTGAAAAAACTACTCTCTGGTGGAATTATCAGAATTGACTATGTAAAGTCAAAGGATAATGTGTCGGATCCACTTATAAAAAGGCCTAACTAGAGATAAAGTTCAAAGATCATCTAAGGGAATGGATTTACGGCTTAGGACAAGTTAGCATGGCGGTAACTCTATCTAGCAGACTCGAGATCCCAAGAGCTAGATTCAAGGAGAAAAATAAAGTTGTGTCTGATGATTCGTCATTGTCAGCAAACTCAATCCATTCTCATAATGAATACAATGCTCAGGGACAAGGATACAACATTAAGTCTTGTTAATGAGTTAATAAAGCTTAATGGTTTTAATGATTTGCTAAGTTTGGCAGAGTTGACCAAATAGTGTATTTACGCAATAACACGGTTAGAAATCACCTATGTGAGTGTGAATAGTAAGACACTTCAAAGAGGATGATAGTCAAAAGCCCATCTCTCTATACACTCATGAAACCAGGATATGTTCATGGCTGACACGAACACAATCGTAAGAACCATATACGTTAAAGGGTTAATTGTGTGACATATGGTTGTCTAGGTATACGCCGAAGCTCAACGGTTCAATGATATCGCATCTACCGATTGATCGAGTATATCCGACATATGTTCACTACGGAAATTCCAAGGGGAAACCTACTTTTCCAGATGCAATTAATTCTTGCTTGTAAAGTACACATACGTGTGCATTTCTTTGTCTTGGAGTCATTCCCCATTAATGTGGGGATTTTTGGGTTTTAAATGTGTGAATGGAAAATCCAGGGTTGTGACTTTTATGAATAGTTGTGATTTTTTTGAAAGGTTGCGACATCAATGAAAATTTGTGACTTTTATGAAAAGTTGCGACTTTTATGAAAAAAGTTGCAACTTTTATGGAAAGTTGTGACTTTTATGGAAGGTGATGACCTTTCCAAAAGACTATGATTTGTGACCTTTCCGGTAAGGCATAATAAGAGCCTTCTGTCACAGACATTTTGATTCGGACAATGCTCTGTGCGGCGCTTGACGGTTTACTCACGATTCTTGCACGTTCTTGCAAACTCAAGTAAGCCTCTCACCCGGATCGCTAAGAAAATAAGAAGGAAGACAGAATATTGGAAGAAGGAACTTCTATTACTTGAAAATTATGGGATGCTTTACAAGTAAAATAAACAACTATTTATACTACTCTAATGCCTAAGAGTAAGTAAATGCTACCATGTACAAGTTCCTAAGTCTATGTCTACAAGACAAGCTTCTAAGTCTTCCAAAAAGGACTCCTAGATGCTCCTAGTCTTCCCCATGTTCTGCACAAGCCTCTCAAAGGCTTGAAACTCCTGAAACTGCCGCCCCACTATCACTTGTAACAGCTGTAACGGCTGTAACTGCCGTAACAGCTCAAACTGTTGTAACTGCTGCCTCTTCAGCTGCTGCCTGCCCCTCTGCCTGCTGGGCCTGCTGGCTGGCTTGGGCGGTCTGCCCCCTTGCGCCTGCTGCTGGCAGCCTGGTTGGGTGGCATTCTGCCTGGATGGATGGCGGAGCGTCACAATCTCCCCCACCCCATGATGCGACGACCACGACGCATTGCTGCAAGAACTCCTGAATTCTATCTTTGAACTACCACAAGTCTTCGTACTTCTCCCAAGTGGCTTATTCAGGAGTCTGTCCTTTCCAATGTACGAGAAACATGGCGCTGGCCTGCTGTCCTCGTTTCCGCTTGGCTTGGTAATCTATGATAGCTTCAATCTCTTGATCATGCGAGGCAGTAACGGTGATAGGGGCCCGTTGTGATTTGTTCCGGCTGGGATCGTCCTTGTCCTCATGATAAGGCTTAAGAACGCTTGCATGAAAGACCGGGTGGATCTTGAAGTGTGGAGGCAACTCCAACTTGTATGAAATCTTACCCACCTTGGCAACAATTTTGAACGGACCCTCATATTTCCGCACCAAGTTGTGATGCATACCTCTAAGTGCCTTAAACTGCCTCGGATTAAACTTTACCAAAACCATATCACCTTTTTTGTAGTTGGTGGGACGACGCTTGCGGTCGGCGAACTTCTTCATCCTTCTTGCCGCCTTATCCAAATAAGAGTTGGGAAGGTCGAGTTTCTCTTCCCAACCCTTGGCAAGATTGTATGCGCCCAAACTCTTGCCCTCAAATACGGTTGGCAGTGAGTGCGGAGTTTGGGGTTGCTGGCCTGTTGCTAACTCGAACGGTGTGCGCCCTGTAGATTCACTCCTCTGCAAATTGTAAGAAAATTGCGCCATGTCTAGGAGCTTAGCCCAATCTTTCTGATGTGCACTAACATAGTGCCTAAGATAGCATTCCAACAAGGCGTTGACGCGTTCAGTTTGGCCATCAGTTTGGGGGTGGAAACTGGTGGAAAAGTAAAGTTTTGAACCTTGAATTTCAAAGAGTTCACTCCAAAAGTTCCCAGTGAAACGAGGATCCCGATCGCTGATGGTGAACCTCGGCAGCCCCCAATACTTCACAACATTTCTAAAGAACAATTGTGAAGCTTCCTTAGCAGTACGACCGGCTGTGGCAGGCATAAATGTAGCATATTTGGAAAATCTATCCACTACGACCATAATAGTACCAAACCCGTTTGACTTCGGCAAAGAAGTGATGAAGTCCATAGATATGCTCTCCCACGGACGATCAGCTACGGGTAGTGGCTCCAACAGCCCTCCTTGTTGCCTTTGCTCTACCTTGTCTTGCTGACACACTAGACAAGTCTGCACGTACTTCTCAATTTATTCCCGCATTCGCGGCCAGGAATAGTAGGCCACGACTAATGCCCTCGTTCTCTTCTATCCCGGATGCCCAGCCCACGGAGTGTTGTGGCTTTCTTTGATAATACGCCACCTGATGAATCCGAACTTTGGTACATAAAGTCTCCGGCCAGTGGTAAGCAAGAATCCGTCTTCTACCCAAAACCGTTTGGTTTGGCCTTGAGCAGCCAGCTGCATAATCTTCTTGGCTTCCGGATCGCGTTGCATACCATCTTTAATTGCACCTTGGAATTCACGTCGGACTGAGGAGATGGCCGCTAATTCAGTCTTTCTGCTCAATGCATCGGCTACCACATTGCCCTTTCCTGGTTTGTACTCCAAGTTGTAGTCAAATTCCGCTAAGAAATCCTGCCAACGAGCCTGCTTTGGTGTGATCTTCTTCTGCGACTGAAAATAGCTAGTGGCAACATTGTCAGTTTTAACTACAAATTTGGAGCCTAGTAAATAGTGTTTCCATGTGCATAGACAATGCACAATGGCCGTCATCTCCTTCTCCTGCACAGTGTACCGTCGTTCAGCTTCATTTAACTTCCGGCTTTCAAATGCTATGGGGTGTTTCTCCTACATCAAGACTCCCCCAATGGCAAAATCAGAAGCTTCCGTATAGATTTCGAAGGTCTTGACGAAATCGGGCAGCATTAAGACTGGTTCTTCAGTAACCGCAGCCTTAAGATCTTCAAATGCTCCCCGGCACTCCTCGCTCCACAGCCAAGGTCTGTTCTTCTTCAGCAGCTCGGTCAGTGGGGCAGCAATAGCGGAGTACCCGCTAATGAACCTGCGATAATAATTAGCAAGTCCAAGAAAAGAACGTATCTCGGTCACCTTGGTAGGCGCTTCCCAATCTTGGATCGCCTTTACCTTTGACTCGTCCATTCGAAGTTCACCTTGGCTGATCACATGGCCCAAGAAGTGTATCTTGGATTGTGCAAACTCGCACTTCTCCCGTTTGACATAAAGTTGATTATGCCGCAAGACTTTGAAGACTTTCTTCAAGTGTTCCACATGTTCCTGCAAAGTGCTACTATAGACGATTATGTCATCTAAGTACACTACTACGAACTGGTCCAAGTAGGGATGTAAAATCTCGTTCATCAGCGTGCAGAATGTGGCAGGTGCGTTGGTTAACCCGAAGGGCATCACCAACCATTCGAATGCTCCATACCTGGTCACGCATGTTGTCTTTGGCTCATCCCCCTCTGCAATGCGCACTTGATAGTAGCCTTTCCGGAGATCCATCTTGGTGAAGTATTTGGCCTCTCCAAGACGATCAAACAAATCTGCCATCAGCGGGATTGGATACTTGTTCCGAATTGTGATCTTGTTGAGCGCCCTATATTCAATGCATAGGCGCATCGACCCGTACTTCTTCTTTTGAAACAGCACCGGCGCTCCATAAGGTGCCTTGGATGGACGAATGTGACCTGCTTCGAGGAGTTCTTTCAACTGCTTCCTCAGTTCTTCTAACTCAGGCGGAGCCATGCGTTAAGGTGCAAGCGCAGGTGGCTTGGCTCCCGCCTCCAACTCGATCATGTGATCTACGTCGCGCCTTGGAGGTAGAGTTTTCGGCAGCTCCTCCGGCATCACGTCACTGTTTTCCTGCAAAACAGTTTCTATGATAGGTGGCAATGGCTCCATAGTACCATGGTCTTCACCCGAACTTGCAATGGTGGCTAAGAAGATTGGTGCTCCTTTCTTCAGGCCCTTCACAATCTGCATGGCTGACAAGTGGGCATATCCGTATTTCTTTGGTACTTTAACAAGAGGTACCATACAAGATCCTTCCCCCTCCATAATCATGAGTTGTTGAAGGTAGGGATCAATCATTGTGTGGCAACGCTGAAAGAATTCCTGCCCAAGAATAACATCGGATATGTCCAATGGAGCTACGGTAAAATTTGTCTTACCTTTCCATCGTCCTAAAGTGATGCTGACCCCATGAGAAATTCCACATACGGGAGTTGGTGGGGCATTGACCGTCTTGAGGCGATTGTTGCTTGGAACAATTTTCAGTCCCAATTTTTCTGCTGCCGCCTTGGTCATGATGTTGGCTTCAGCCCCGGAGTCCACCATGGCCCGAACTTGTTGCCCATTGATGGAGATGTCCACGTACTGCGTACTGAAATCCCCTGGCTTGTCGGCCTGTTTGGCTATGGCTCCACACAATCCAACCATGCCCAATTGAGTGGTGTCTGCCGGTTTTGCCTTGTCTTGTGCCTCCTTTTCCTTCCGCTCACGGACGATGGCACCAAGTTTCTTCATCTACGGGCACCTGGCATAACCGTGTGGTCCGCCACATATATAGCACCCGTCGTCTTTGCTGGACTACGTCCGCTTCTCCGAGTATTTCTAGCGTTCAAACCGTCTACCATCTGGCTTGGGCGTGTCTCGCTGCTTGGGTTGTGCCGACTGATCTCTGCCTCGGCCATGGTCTCCCCCGCCTTTATCTTGACTGCCCCTTGCCTCCTTGCCCTTCGCCTTGTCCAAATGATCATGTTTGAAATCTGTCAAGGTTTCGGCTTGAGTGATGGCCTCATCAATGGTTTTTACTTCACGCCGCTCTAACTCGGTCCTCGCCCAATTCTGCAGCCCGTCCATGAAGGTGAAAAGCATGTCATCTTCCGTGAGTTGGGGAATCTGGAGGGTCAAAATTGTGAACTCCTTCACATATGCCCGAATGCTTCCCGTCTGCTTCAACTCCCGGAGTTTGCGCTTCATCTCATAAACAGCATTGTTGGGGAAGAAAGCTTTCTTGAATTCCTCAAGGAATTGTTCCCATGTGTTGATGGTGCATGTGCCCCTTCTAATCTCGGCATCCTTGCGTTTCCACCATAACATGGCTACGTCGGAAAGATACAACACGGCAGTGTTGATCTTGCTTGCATCGGTCCTGACCCTATTACACCTAAAATAATTTTCCAAGTGCCATAGGAAATTACTCACCTCTAAGGCGTCTCAGACACCTTTGAATATTAGTGGCTTGGGAACCTCGACTCTAGACTCCCTTTCTTGGCCAAGAGACGTTGATGCACCAACCTCCCTCTCTTCTTCGAGAGCTTGTACATTGTTTTTCAGCGTCTGGATCGTCGTAGTGGCGTCCAACAACCTGAACTCCAAGGAAGTAATGGATTCCTTCATCCCTAATTCAGTCCGCTTGCGCACCTCCAACTCCTTCCGGATGGCTTCAACTTCCTCAAGGGCTTGCTCTTCAAGGTCTTTGACATCACTGTACAACCCATTCAAGCGCTGGCCCAAAATCTCAACAGCTAGTCTTGCCCTCTCGACGTTGGCAATCCATTCATGCCCAACAGTGACGTCTATGACGTCTTCGCTGTCGTCGTCGTCACTTCCATCGACAATATTATGCTGGAAAGATGTTTGTCCATCACCTGGTGGAGGATCATTTGGTGGCAGATCGCTTGATGGAAGACTGCCTGATGGCAGACCGCCTGGTGGAAGACTGCCTGATGGCAGGCCGCCTGGTGGAAGACTGCCTGTTGGCAGGTCGCCTGGTGGAAGACTGCCTGGTGGCAGGTCGCCTGGTGGAGGATTGGGCAGACTGGGTTCGTTGCCCTTCTTGTTCTTTCCCTTTTTGTTCTTCCTCTGAACGTTGGGGGTGGTGCTAACGCCGCTACCGTCTCCTTCGTTCATCATTCTCTTACGATGAACCTGCTCTGATACCAACTGGCACGGACTTTTTGATTCGGACAATGCTCCGTGCGGCGCTTGGCGGTTTACTCACGATTCTTGCACGTTCTTGCAAACTCAAGTAAGCCTCTCACTCGGATCGCTAAGAAAATAAGAAGGAAGACAGAATATTGGAAGAAGGAACTTCTATTACTTGAAAATTATGGGATGCTTTACAAGTAAAATAAACAACTATTTATACTACTCTAATGCCTAAGAGTAAGTAAATGCTACCATGTACAAGTTCCTAAGTCTATGTCTACAAGACAAGCTTCTAAGTCTTCCAAAAAGGACTCCTAGATGCTCCTAGTCTGCCCCATGTTCTGCACAAGCCTCTCAAAGGCTTGAAACTCCTGAAACTGCCGCCCCACTATCACTTGTAACGGCTGTAATTGCCGTAACAGCTGAAACTGTTGTAACTGCTGCCTCTTCAGCTGTTGCCTGCCCCTCTGCCTGCTGGGCCTGCTGGCTGGCTTGGGCGGTCTGCCCCCTTGCGCCTGCTGCTGGCAGCCTGGTTGGGTGGCGTTCTGCCTGGATGGATGGCGGAGCGTCACACTTCTCTCACTACCCTTTGTTTCTATAAATTAAGAGATTTGTTCTCATTTTAATAATAGAATTTCTGTACTTCTTTTACTAATTCTAAATCTAGTCTTCTAAGTGTACTTTACTGCCGTTGAAAGGCTCGCTGACACTAGCGTTTTGTGTATCAATACACTGGTGATTGAGATCATTTTATCCTAGGAGGAAATATATCAAATCAAACCTCGGATACTAGAAGGGAATAATTTCCTTATGGATAAACAGTGCATTTAGTGGTCTTGATCTTCTTTCTGTTTTTCAAATTCTGGTATGTGTTACAGATTTTATATTTGTGAATTAAATTCCGTTCTTATGTTCTTCCCTGGTTAATGAAACTTTGGTAACTTCATGTTTCTGCAAAATTTGTTGGAATTAGTAAGATTCTTTAAACACAGATTGACAACAATTCTTCTCTAAGAAAAATATTTCGTATATTTTTTCTAATTTGTTTCTGATCTAGTTTCTCTACTACTTTTAATTTCTAGTCATGAAAATATTCTAAAACTTCTGTGTATTATTAAGTTCTTCAAATTTTTGTTTTAAGTATCTTAGGAATATAAAATGAACAACAAATAGTTCATTTAAGAATTTTGTACACTTACATAGTGAGAAGATTAAAACACGATCAAGAGTTTGAGAGAGTTTTTAGATTTATTGGGGAGTGTTGCGAGTTTTTGAGTGAAACGTTGTAAGATTGTAATTAAGAGTTTTGATTACTATCAAGTGTGTGTGTAGGATTCGTCCAACAAGTTTGAGAAACTTGATGGATGTTAGAAGACATGAACCTGGGTTTTTTTGGCTTTTATAGCAAGGAATTACATATTATAATTTCTTATCTAGGAATTAAAGTTTATAATTTCTTAGGTTACACAGGTTTGTAATCTTTTGTTGAGGCTCAGAAATTATGAAGTGGAGTTAAATCCTACAGAGGTGTAAGTCATGGTTTTTACCCATTATGAGTTGGGGGTTCTAGAGATAATATATTCTATCATTATTTTATTTTCTTTACAAAACGTAACAGCTCTAATATCAAAAAGAACATAGAGAATATACATGTTCTTTTGGCAAATTTGGGAGACAGAATTCCAACAAAGTAAAGATTACTGGGACATGGAAGAATAAGAATTTAGAAATGGAAAGACCTAGAAGAGAGTAGAAAGAAAAAAAAAGTCAACAACAGTTGATTTGTTGAAAACAAGAAAGAGTGTATGTGAAACACCTAGAAGAGAGTAGAAATAAGAAAAAGTAGTCAAGGACGGGTGATTTAGTCGAGGACGGATTATTTGCTGAAAAACAAGAAATAATATACACATGTTATGCGTTTTTAGAAAAGTTAACTTTAGTTGCAACTGAACTTTTAATAATATTTTTATTTCTTTTATATGATTTATAAAAAAACTAAGAAAAAAAATTATAAAAATATATTTACATATTTAAAAAAATAAGAAAAATATAAAATAAAAATAAAAATAAGTTATGAGCACAGAGTTAGAATTATTCTTGAAAAGTACAGGAACAATTCGAGAATAAGCTTGGAAAGTTAATGTGAATAGAAAGCATTGGGAGAGATCCTTTAGACTAATGGCGTTGAAGCATTTTTGCTGCCGCTAATACCACGTACAAATGGGAGATGGCTTTCAGAAAAACAAATTTCACCTATATATTAGTGTACATTAAACGTGTTTATAAAATTTGTCTGAAATTCATAGCATGAGAATAATGAGTGAGAGGAATGGAATACCTTCTCATAGCCCTCTCATAGTTCAATTCTAAAAACCTTTTTGTCCACTTCCGGATTGATTTACATTTGAGAGAGGAATAAAATCTACAATATTAATGGAATACTTTTCAAAATACATGTAGGCATGAAGTGTATATAATATCAAATGAGTGCCACAATAAGGAGTCAAATCCTAGAAAAGTTCCCTCTTCAGGAAAAGGAAAACAAAGCCAATGAGTTATTTGACTTTGTTTTCCTTTTTTCCAGAAGAGGGAACTTTTTGAGGAATTAGCTCCCTTTTTATGGAACTCTTTTGGTACTATCACTGCATTCATACAGATATTCTGAGAAGTGTTTCAATATTATTCTAGAGTTTATTCGTCTCTCTGATGCACATGATAGCTAAGGTATCACTCCAAGCTGCAATTCCAATATTTCTTATATCTGTTCAAACACACATTCCTTCAATGGTTATTGATTATCCTTTTTTCACACTTCACCATTAAAGGCTATGAATATAAGGAAATATTTTTATATTTTACGGCAGACTATTAAGGGAACATCTTAATGACGTATAAATTAAGGTTATAAGTAATTCAAATAATTAAAATTGAAAAATGTCCTGTGGAGTCCTAGTTTTGTTTTCTTTTCATCTTGTGGTGTCTTAGGATGTTATTTATGAGAAATTCAACAAATGTTGATAACTGATTTTAATAAACAAAAACGACACAGTAGTAGAAAGACTCAAAAAAGAAAACGGAAATTGAGACGTCATAACTAAGAAAAGCCATAAAAGAGAGGAAAAGACAATTTAATAACTCATATACCAAATCTCATAAAGAGGTGAACACAACATTTTGCTAACCTCATAATTGAATGTTTTAATAATGGCAAATGCATATGCAAACTAGTCAGTTATTGCAGGAAAGGAACGAGATACATCACCAAAGCACATGCTCTCATTCCAGATGATTGCAGGAGTCAAGTGAATCATGAGCAAATCCAATCAAGAAAGCAAAGTGAATATTTGATTAATCAAATACAATTTACGAGCTTGCAATAATTAAAGGAAGACACACAAGAAAAATATTTTACAACTTGCAAAATTAAAGGAGGACACACAAGGAAAATCTCTCAAGTAAAACAAGAAGGACAAGTTAATTAAAACAATGTACGATCAAGGAACAAATATCGGTACTTAAATCTGGATAATATCATAGATTTCCAAAATAATTAAACACTGATTATCGACAAAGATCATTAAAAGAAAAAAGCGAGGGAAAAGACTAAACAACACAACTTTATGTAATTAGTTAAATACCACCTAATTCACAAAATATTAAGCTGAAATAAACCTCCATTTTTTATCATTGAGATCAAAACAAGAGAAAAGATCTAAAACTAACAAAGAGTGCTAAACAACAAAGTTAATTCTAAACACCTTTATTTAGTTAACAAAAATATGTATTCATAATAGCTAAAACAAAAACTAAACCCAACACCTCACTTCAAATGAGGAAGGAATACGAATGTTAGCTGGTTCTATGCAGCGACTAGAACTCGAGCCAGGACGTGACGAATTCCAACACCACTCTGACTCAAAATAGTTGCGAATTAACAAAATTTCAGCGACGAATATAAGAACTCCCAAAAACATAGTTGGGTGTTTTTTTCACGACTCCAAAATCTCCTCCCCTGAACATTAAGAGTGAGGGGGGTTATTTAGGACAAACTCTAGGTCAAAATATAAGGGAAGACGATGTGGGAATCTGGAAATTTTAAAATCCAAATTGGGTCTTGGGTCTCTTAATGTGAAATGGATTTAGTGAATTTGGGCCCAAATTTTGGGTTAAAGGTTATCTGATGGTCCAAATATGGACTAAATAAAAGTCCCTTATGAGAGTTTCAAAGGTAAATGACATGGATTATAAAGTCAACTAATTATTCAGGCTTCTTAACTTTACCAACATAAAAATAATTATTTCAAAACGAATGATCCTAATTAAATTGCTAGTTATAAAGAAAATAAGTTGCGTACTTAATTGAAACTCTGTTTTTCGTAAAATGATTTTCTAACTATTTATTCAAATTGATAATGTCACGCCCCGTGCTACCCCTGAGACGCAGACACCGAACCTAGGACCACAAGTGATCCCAAGATAACCATGCTGGCATGATTATGAGCATACTAATGATAATAAACTGAATGCGGAAGCTAAATCATAATTTAAACTAAAAAGATGGGGAATACCCATATTCTTTAAGTGTGTAAATTATATCAATGAGTTTAATACAAAGAAGTTATTAACTTGATACTAAGCTGAAACAAACTATGTCTTAAAATAGCCTCCAAACTGGACTAGAAATACTACGACAAGCACCAACTAAATCTAGGAAAAATTGAAACTAAATGACTAAAAGACTGAAAAAGAAGCTTGTGACTATTGTCCTCGGAGAATGACTCACCACTCAATCTACTTAACTGGAGATTGAAAAATCGATCTATGCGTGATCTGAATGCTGAGAACCTGAATATCCATCACGAGAAGATGTAGCACACGTATGCATCAGTACTTGAAGGTACTGAGCATGTAGAATAGAGTAAAGCTGAAAAAAACATAACTGAACAAGCTCAAAAGCAAGTATGATAATTTGAACATAATATACTGAATTATGAGCTAACTAAATATAATGACCAATTTATAACATGCTGAAACTGAATAATAAATATACTGATAAATGGTCAATGCAAGAGAGCCTGATTGAAATGTGGGAGCTACTAATCACCGTAATAAAACAACATGATCTAAATGTGGATTCTGATGTATACGCACCATCGAGAGGACCCAATATACCCTGCCATAGGTATAAAAGCATGTTGGTGTGATCACGAAACTGATTGCCCATAGAAATGACTTACAACCTACTTGGCTAGTAGTTCTGGGACTATTAGGTATGCCGAACACTAGTCCAACTCGGTATTATGCTACTCCCATTGATTTATGTTGTTAACTGATTATGTCTAAATTTCTGTAGTTGCTACATAGCTCAAAACTAAACATGTAAATTGGGAATGCAACATTTAATCTGATAATGATGCATTAAATATGAAGAATATATAACTGCATAACTGAAATATCTGACCTAGCATGTGTTATTCAAGAACTAAAGAAATACAAATCTAGAGTGCTGAATTTCATACGATAATCTGAGTAACAACATGATAATCTGATTTGGAACATATATTTTAACTAAATCATGAAAATCTGTTGTGATACTAGGGAACCTAGGTTTGATCATGATAAGAGAATCAAGAATTGACTTAAAACTAGGGACCAATGGGTGAAAGGATCCCACCTGTGAAATCCCACATATTTGGTGATGAAATTCATGGAGAAACACTTAGATTTTCTGGCTAGATTTGCTGGAAACTTGTTGCGTTCTTAAACTAGGGTTCTTGACCTTTTTCACCTCTCTTGCTTCTAATTTTTAACTTCTGATTTATTATTTTGACTTAGGTAAGTTCTTGTTATGTTTCTAGGCATAAAATGACTAAAATATGATGATTTAGAGTCAAAACGATGTATCTTAGGTTTAAATGAAGTGGTAAAAGACAAAAAGAACCCTTGGGTAAGTTGTTGCCGGACCAAATGACGATTAGGACAGACGGTACGTCGTTTGGTCCGTAGATTGGGTCTGTTCGATATGTCTTCACTAAAACAGAGATAATGTTCTACTTGGAGATATAATTTAAGCAACGTCGGTGGCTATAGAAAGATAATTCAATTATATATATGTGGATAGGTCATAGGACACCTAATTCATTTTGTTCTAAAAGTTATCACCATTTGAAGTTAATCCAACTGCATTTCCCCCTTAACTGTCTGCTAATTCCCACCTATGGTCATACCTACGGACCGTGCTGGTCATCCGTGACTCTTGTCAGAGAGCGGGTGAATAGGGTGTTAATCGACGGTCATTGACTACGGAGTGTAGTCTGACTTACAGACCGTAGGGCCGTCCGTTGATCATGAATAAATTAAATTCTCCTGTGCTGATATTTTGGGGGTTTCTGACTCCATTGATGGATGTGCAGGACGGATCATGGGTCAGTCTACGATCCGTCATGGCGCCGTTGGTTGCACTTGTAGATTTTTCTGAAAATCTAGTTTATGGTCTGTTTTGGATATCGAGTGTTACAGATAAATTATACAAATCTATATAATTTATGTATAAAGATATATAATCCATATGAAAATATGGCAAAAGGTGTTTCGAATATAATCTTGCGAGTATTTTTTATTTTCAAAAACTATTATTTTCAATAGTTCAATATTTAAGAAGCTTAAAAATTAATCGAATCGTGGAGGGTCAAAATTTGGAATCAACAGGTATCATCACTATAACATATATTGACGCCACTTCAACAGAAAGCTTAAATACATCGAACTCTCTAATAGTCTCCTTCTACTATTCACAATTTGAACATTAAGAAATAAAGCTCTTCAATATTTTTATGAGATGAAAATAACAAAATGAACTCATATATCCACCTAACAAAAAGACTACCAGTACAAGATTTACAATTTTCTTAACAAGATATAACAATAAAGTAATAAAATTAATGTTTTAGGTATATCATCTTTTTAGTGCTACCCCCTTATTTGATTTTAGTTGTAGCGGATTTATTTGCATATATTCACACATAAAACTAAAGAATAAAAACAAAAAAATGATTGATTTTACAAATTTAATATATTCAACTTCAACATCATAAATCGAGAACGAGTTTTAAAAAAAGGAAAATAATCAACTATCTTATTTTTACCCCTTTGATCACTACTATTCACAAACCCGATCAAAGATCAAAACTTTGAAAATAATCCACATCTCTCTATATATATGTTAATAAAAATTTTTAAACGCCGGAAAGGGTAAAAGAAAAAAATTAATAAAAAATCAAAACAATTAACCAACATATATATGCCCGAAAATTGCAGCAACAATTGGGGAAAAAGCTCCGTAAGATAGTGTGATAATTAAAGTTACACACCTCGTACAAAGAATTGCTCCTTTCCGAATACTTCCTTGCCCCCTCTGATTTTTAGTGTGTTCGAACGAGAAAATTTTTGATAATTGAAAAATAGAGGAACAGATGAAAGGAACTGGTTGTGCCAACATCTACTTTTCAGACCAAATCCGACCGTGATAAGGAGAATGTCAACGTCACGAATTAGAAAATATAAAGTTGTGGATGTATTTCTTTTTCGACAACCAATCAGTACATAAAGTTTTCTTTTGTAAAGGATTAAGCAGACAAGATAATTTTCTTAATCAAATCGGTAAACAAGACAATCTAGGAAGCAGAAGTAAAGGAGACAAAAGCCTGAAAGAAGTAGAAAAGCAAAAACTTGTCACGTGAACTTCAAATTTGATTGTAGAAGAGAAAGTCGAAACCAAGTAGAAGCGGGAGTTAGTCATTAATTAAAATTTCTTATTCAGTTAAGGTAAACTGTGTGGAAGTTTTTCCTTTCAAAGCAGAATGCAAGGAGGAGCCCTAACGTGAGAAGGAGTTCGAGTCAAGTTCGGGTTAAAGAAGTTTTTTAAAGGCGGCTAAGGCTAATGTTTGTTTAACGATACATAGGATAGTTTCAAAGTCTATAAATATTGCAGTAGTTCATTGAAGAATTTTGTGCACTTACATAGAGAGAAGATTAAAATATGATCAAGACTTTGAGAGAGTTTTGAGATTTATTAGGGAGTGTCGCGAGTTTGTGAGGAAAAATTTGTAAGATTGTAATTAAGATTTTTATTACAAACAAGTACATGTGTAGGATTCTTCTAACAAGTTTGAGAAACTCTACGGATGGTAGATGACTTAAACATGGGGGGGTTGTGTCATTGGTAACTAGGAATTACAGATTATAATTTCTTAGCTAGGAATTAGAGCTCATAATTCCTTAGGTTAAATATGTATGTAATCTTTCGTTGAGGCTCTGAGTTTAACAAAATGAAGTAAAATCCTACATAGGTGGGTCCTGGTTTTTACCCTCTATGATTTGGGGTTTTTGCGATAATATATTGTGTTACTATTTTATTTGTTTTACAAAATTTAACTATTGTAATATGCAAAAGTAACATATAGAATATACTTGTTCCTTAGACAAATTTGGGGGTCAGAGTTCCAACATAGTGAAGATCACTGGGAACTAGAAGAATGAGAATGGAGAAATGGAAAGACCTAGAAGAGAGTAGAAAGAAAAAAAGTAGTCAAAGACAAGTGATTTAGTCGAGAGCATGTGATTTGTTAAAAACAAGAAATAATTTACACATAAAGACCTAGAAGAGAGTACAAAGAAAAAAAAGTAGTCAAGGACATGTTATTTACTAAAAAACAAGAAATAACACATGTTTTGCGTTTTTTGAAAATTATTTTTTACTTGCGGAAAAACTTTTTTAGATAACATATTTATTTCTTTTCTGTGATCTATATGAAAGTAGGAAAAAGAATATAAAAACATATTTAAATATTTAAAATAAAATAAGAAAAATATAAAAATAAAAGTAAGTTATGAGCAGATAGTTAGATGAGGTTGAGTTTATTTTTATGTTATTTTATTAAACCGTTATGATTTACTTCATTTGATTGATTACTCTTCATCTTTATTAATATTTAATAGATAATTGTATAATGATATTAATTGTGCCATTAAAAAAAAAAAATTACGAATCGTGTGATTTGTGAATTAACTATATAAACTACTAATATATCATCACATTTGAAGAATAATGCGAAGATTATAATATTATAATATAATGACTGGTTGAAATTACCATATCTTTCCTTTGATTTTTCATATTTATATGCTAAGTTAATCAAACAATAATTGCATATCTAATATAATCTCGTAAGCTAGATTTGAAAAGAAAAGTCGATATGTTTGGGTTTATGTTATATGTATCGATAGAGGTGGATGGTGAATAATAAAAACTAGAAGGTGTCCATTGTAGAGAGTTTTTCCATGGACAGGAGAACAAATTAGGGTTTTTCCAGAGTACATTGGATATAATCCTAAGGAGAAAACGATGTTAGTTGTGGCTTTGATGCTTTTTATTGAACTTATCTCTCCAGATTTGTTTACAAAGAAGTCTTTGTTGTCTCAAGCAATGACAGTTGGAAAGCCAATAGCTATAGATAACGCTACTAAAATAAGCCAACACCAAGCACCACTAAGGTCAAGGTTATACTTGATCTAATGGAAAAAATTCCAAATCTTATAAGATTGTAAGCACCGAGATCATGATGAAGATAATTGTCGGTTGTTCTCGAAAAGAAATTAAAATAAAAAACAAAATTGATGATACTATTAATGTTGCTTCGAAAGGTACTATCAATAGTGAAAAGTATCAAGGTGATGCGAGAGAAATATTAAATGAAAAAAGGAAGGTTGATCAACAATTGGTTGTTGCCAATTCTGAGCAAAATCGTACACACACTCAATTGATGATGTTACAAGTAATATTGCTGTCCAACCAAAAACTGAATATAAAGGGAAAGCGTCAACAGTTGGGGTTGATGCGCCACAAGTTAGATAAGGCAAGAAATTAATGGAGTCAGGACACAAACTAATGGATACATCTGACGATGTTGAAGATGCTTAAAATTCTTTGAAGCATGTTTTGCAATTTAAACCAAGAATGTAACTAACAATTTGACGCAGACTACACACAAAAATTAAACTAGTAATTGAAGCATATCCCCGACTATTCAAACTAATTCTCCATATATTGAATAGGGTGTGAATGAAAATTTTCATGACAGTGAAAAAACACAAGATATGAGTAATGTCTCAAGAAACCTATTATGTTCTAATAACTTTGATGCTTTATCGAACTACTAGAAATTCGTCCTTTGCCGACCGCAAAAATAAACTGAACGTAGTCGGAAAATGGAATTATTCGATGACTTTCTAACTATTTTTGGGTAGTCGGCATATTGAACGTCGTAAAATATTTACCATCTACAGTAGTCAGACTTTGCCGATAACCGTAGTTGGAAAATATAAAACTAGTCCTGACCATTAAACTATCTAAATGGACGACTACAATAGTTGAAAAATTATTAGAATAATAGTTTATGAATTAAAAACATCCCAACTACAGTTGTCGTAGTATTTAAGTAATTAATTATTTAATTAATATATCTTTCTACAACAGTATAATCATTTAAGTATTTTTCAGAGTAGTGTAGTCAGAATAACTAATTTATTAAATAAAAAATGAGGTACTCTTCGATTGCTGTAGTAGGCAATATTAATTTTATTTTTGTTGTGGCAGATTAGTTGCCGCTAAAAAAAACTTTTAGCAGCAACTGTTCTTTTTAATGTGGCAGATTTGGTTGCCTCTATACAACAAACTTTCAGCCTCGACTGTTAGTTTCTTTAGTTGACGCTAAACTTTTAACGACAAATTTAAGAGGAACTAGAAGCGGTTTTTGTTGCCACTGATACTTTCGTTTTGTGGAGAATTTATATGATTTAGTATAAGAGGAGGGTTCGGTCTTACCTCAAAATTCTTTTATCCTTTGCAAAACTAGGGTTAGGAGATTACTCATCATACATACCTTTATCATATTCGTAAGTATCCAATTAAATCTTTTTATGATATCTTAGCTAAATTTGATTCGAAACATACAAAAACAGTTAGCATTTCTTTTAAATCAAATTTTATGCTTAAGACAATCTTTCTAATAATATTCTTTTCTTCACATAATAAAAACATATCTGCCTTAAATTCATTCATAATATCTGGTAAAACATATCTTTAATTTCATCTTTGTACTTTCTAATTAAGCTTTTGAGTATATACCAACTAATTGACTTATAAGATTAGTGCTGGTGCGGCTGTTGGAAGGTGTTGGTGCGGTGGGTCGAAGCTTGGTGGGGTTTGTGGGATGGGTAGATTTTGTGGGCTGGGTGGTCCAACTTGGATAGGGGATTCGGGGTTATTCGTTGGTTGCGGAATGGATGAGTTGATGGGTGCCAGTACAAGGCCATGTGAGCTCGGTGGAAAGATCGAAATAATACCAAGTGGGTTGGACGTGGCAGAGACGGAACTCAATCGGGGATAGGGAAATTCATCATCGATAAGACGAACATGACGAGAGACATATGTTTTTTGAGAGATGTGGTCAAAACATTTGTATCCTTTTATTGTTGGGTGGTAGCCCAGAAAGACGCACGGTGTAGACCGGTGTTGAAGTTCGTGTTGAGTGTGAGGTCGTAGCCAAGGGTAGGCAAGACAACCAAAAGGTTCAACGTGAGTGTAATCAGGACGATGTTTGTAGAGACATTCATAAGAAGATGTGTGAGAAATAGAGAGAGGGTGTGGGCATGCGGTTGGTGAGATAGTTGGTAGTGGCCAACGCCTCGACCCAAAAGGATGCAGGGAGATGAGACTCATGAAGGAGGGTGACGACAGTCTCAATCAGGTGACGGTGCTTGCGTTCGGCGACACCATTTTGTTCAGGAGTATAGGGGCAAGATGTGTGATGAATAATACCAAGAGATTGTAAAAAAAGACCAAATGCATTGTTTAAATATTCTTTGCCATTGTCACTATGAAAGATTTTAATGTTGGAACTAAATTGGGTTTTGACCATGCATTCAAAATTTACAAAAATCAAATATGCTATAGAATTGTGTTATATGGGATAAAGCCATGTAAATTTAATGTAATCATCAACAAAACATATATAGTAACGAAAACCATTAAAGGAGGAGATGGAGGTTCGGCCCCACACATTAGAATGTATTAATTGAAATGGCGTTGTGGACTTAGTGTAAGATAAGATAAACAGTAAACGACTCGATTTGGATACATAGCATGACTTAGAATGATCGTTTGTGGAAAACGAAAAACCTAAGACAGACATAATGGACTTAGTAACTTTAGCACATAGATGACCAAGTCTGCGGTGCCAAGTAGAGGAACGAATGGCTTGATGAGGAACTGAAGAGGACGATATTGACACAAATATCTTGGAAGGAAGTGTGTATAGACCTTGCTCACAGCGGCCCTTGTACCGGATCTGTTTGGTTAAATTTTCCACTATCTTAAAATTATTGGGATTAAAAATAAGAGGGCAGTTATTTTCTTTGGTAAACATATAGACAGACAAAAGGTTGGATGTTAGGGATGGGACGTGATGTAATGTGGACAAGGAGAAAGTACCTATGGGGGTGTAAACGTAGCCAGAACTTGTATTGGATATGGGTAAAAATTGGCCGTTACCTACAGTGATCGTGTTAGTGCAAGAATAGGAAGTCGGAATATGGAGATGAGAGTAATCATGCGTCACGTGAGAATTTGCACCAGTATCCAAATACCAATAACTGGACGAGTTTCTTGTAGATGCATGCATCGCACGAGTTCCTCCATATGATGTAGAATCAGACTGCTCATCGTAGCGGTACCAACACACACAAGCCGCGTGGTCGCGCTTGTCACATATTTGACACACAGGCATGTCACGACTTTATGAAAACCTGCCTTGCCCGCGTCTACTGTCTTGGTCCGGTCTGCCGTGGCCAGAAGTGCTGCCTTGACCGAGTGACTAATGTCATCCTCTGACTCCGCCACGGTTCCCACTGTGGCTGCCTTGTCGTCCACCACTACGCTGCTCGGCCGCGTAGAGTGCGGTGTGGGTTGCCTGAGCTCTCGAGTCAGCGAGGGCCAATTTGGATTCCATGGAAAGATTTAATTCTTCTGCATTCAACCAGCCCGATATTTGATTGATTGTGAGTGAGTCATTGTGATAGCGGATGTGTTGTTTAAGAGAAGAAAATTCGGCAGGCAAGCCCCGAACAAGTTCATTGAGGGCATCAAGATCAGAATTAATTAAGGCTGCTTCGTCTAGATATTGGACCATGGTGCGAGTGCCCTTTGTGGAGTGTGTGAAGACGGTCACGTAACAGGAAAACATGGGCCGTTGATAAGCAGTTGAAGCGGGTAGCAAGAGCATTCCAAAGAGCCCTAGAGGTAGTAAAACCACGAGCATACATCTGGATTTGCGGGTTAATAACGGCAAGAAGACAGGCAAGAACTTGAAAATCAATAAGAGCCCACGACATATGAGTAGGATTCGGTTCCATCGAGGCCTTACTATCTTTGTCCGTGATGGTGACATTGATGGGCGGCACAACACTGGTACCGTCGACCAAACCGAGAAGAAGATTGGCGAAAAGCATCGTCTTGACTCTAATTGACCAAGCCGGATAAGTATGATTAGTTCATTTTTCTGGTATGAAATTATGAAGATTGCGAAGAAGCCATTTCACGCAGGAGGGGAGAGTTGCAAGAGGACCGGCTACCATATTGAAAAAAAATCAGAATGTATTGATTTTTTTTTAACGGCAAGAGGAAGGGTTTAAGGTTTTTAGGTTTCGGAAGATTTTAACCCTTGGTCTTGTACCGTGATAGAATAATGAGTCTTATCGATAAAGAGGTGTACACCCAATATATATAGAGGAAACATGAATAAGTCATTGCACATGAGTCACATAATTATTATTAATTATAGTTACTCCTATTACCATAGAGGCAGAGTGTTTGATGTCTCCAACCCAAATAGAACAAATGTTGAGCACTCTTATAGCATTTGAGTCATACAGTTTACCAAATAAATTAACGAATTATGGAAGAGTAATCTGATCAACCTCATAACTCAAGTAGTTGATAAATGATCTAAAGCTAGTTAAATCAGAAAGTATAAGAGGAAGAAAGCATCTTACTCATGTTTTGGAGAATATTATGAAAGAATTTAAGGTAAATATGTTTTATAACGTTATTTGAAAATAAATGTATATTAACTATTTTTATATATTGCAAATCTAATTTAGCTAAGATATTGCAAAGACGGTTATTCAAACATTTATTTATCGTTGTAAAAAGTTTCCTTGTGATTTAAGGGATGAGTTTCACTACGGGTGAGTAGACGTGGTAGGTGAAAAAGTCAATTGTTCTCTATCTACAACCTCCTATTTTGCATCTAAACATTGATTTTGGGTCGTCTGGCCTCCAAACAATGATTCCATTCCAACTAGATTATTTCTTCCCACCAATATAAGTTTTGTCGAGCAGAGTTGCTAGAGAGAGATAGTAGGTATGTTGGTATAGTCGTGACGTATGTACAATTTTGCATGAGCACCATCATAAGTCTCCTAAGATAGTTTCAAATTTTAGTTGAATCTTTTGCTAGTTGCTACTTTGGGTTTATTTCATTCTTTCAGCATTGTGGTATTTGCATTTGTTTTGAATGTTTGACATGTTCTAGAGGTCCTTTTGGATCTCTCAAGTCAAAATTTTGACACTTTTTCGTTCAACGCTCTCACTAACTTTACCAGTCTGAAAAAATATTGCATTATCGATTCACTAATTCTCGAACTATGATTTGAATAGTAAAACCTATGTTCTTTAGATTTCTTTTGATAATGAATTATTCTCTTACTATTAAAATTTTAAGTTTAATATTGTCTTTCTTATAATATCCTTTCCTTAATTAAATAAAATAAACCTATCTTAAATTCATTCATAAACACATCATTTGATTCTTTCATCCTCTTATACTTGTTGATTTAGCTTTAAATATTTAATCACCAACTACTTCAACTTATCAGGTTGATCAAATTAACTAGGGAAAAATGACAGATATACCCGAACTATTGTGAACGGTATACAAATACCCTTCGTCCTATTTTTGGGACATTGGTGCCCCTGTCGGCATACTTTTGGGAAATTGGTGCCCTTGTCATCATACTTTTGGGACATTGGTGCCCTGTATGTCATACTTTGGGTAGAATGGTGCCCCTGCCCCTTCGTTAGAGTGAATGACATATATGCTCTAATTTATGGACGACAGAGACACCAATGTCCCAAAAGAATGACAAAGGATATTTGTATACCATTTACGGTAGTTCGGGGTTATATTTGTCCTTTTTCTCAAATAACTATGCAGAATTTCCAACAAAAAATGTGGATATAAGATATAACCTAATTTTAACCTGACTGACTTTTTGACTCTTATCATTTAAACCGTTTAAATTTTAGAACTATAAGGTCCGATTATTGATACACTTCTAGACATCTATTTTTAAGTATCTTTTTAAAGAATATATAAGTTTAATATATAATATTCATGAAGAAATTTAGGTTTAAGTGAACTCAGTGACTCCATTTAGATACACCCCTGATCAAATAACTCTTTTAAGGGTAGAAAAACAAGTGCGAGATTAAATACATAAAGAACAAACAATGCATAATCATTCTTAATGAATAAAGATAACTAATCATTGCACTATACTATAGTTTTTCTTTGAGTAGATTATATATTATTGTTATTCCTTTTAGTCTTCAATACACAATTAAAAGCTCTTAATCAAATATATTTTTAACATACAAATATATACGTTTGACTACATAAATAAAATAACTTGTTTAATGTGTTTACTATTTTTGAAGTAATTGATTCACTTTAGACAATAAGCTCTAAAAATTATGACGGACAATTTTTTATATCAAATACAAATAACAAAATTTAATAATGTATACCATTAATAAATATATTAATTCGACCACGTTGATGACAAATTACATCACTTTATGCATTTGTATTCTTTTTCAACAAACTAGTTTAATCACTTTAACAATAAATAAATGTTTTTCATTACGATAAGGTCATCATTAAATTTAATTACCCCAAAAATAACTTGCAAAAATAAAAAATAAGACCGTTAAATTTAGTTGGTAAAATGTCAATCACGTTTGATCTACAGGCATGGAAAATCACAAATGAGATAATTTTAAAATCTCCGAGATTTTGAAAAGTGATTATGTCTGCAGTGATTCTGATTTTGGAGGATTGGGAATGCTAGTGAGACAATTAACTGATAAAGCATGTAATCATATACATTTATTTATTTCCTCTATGGCTCTTGTGGACTTGGTGAAGATGTACAAGTCTCCAGACAATGCTAAGAAAGATATTGCTGATGAATCCATTCGTAGATTTATCAATTCATTGATGAGTACTGATATTCATATGAGGAGATAAAGTGAATGTTCTCAGTTGATATCAGTGTTCTGTAAGTTACTGAGAAGCGTTTTTGGGCTTGAGGATCTCTTGTATAGCTTTTATCGGTGTAGTATAAGGTAAATAGTAGAGGCCGTTGGAATTGCAAGATGTTGAAGAATGTTGCTAGTGAATTGTTAGCATTGAATGATGTTTTTTGTATGTTCGTGAGGTTGTAGTTGCTGATTTATCCCGTGAGTTAGAATTAAGTATCGAACCAATTGAGTTTGTGGGGTTATCACTGATGAGCAGTGTGTGTAATTTTACTGGGTATATGTGCTTGGTGAGGGTATTGATGCAACAACCTTTCGACTGTCCAAGTGATGAAGCAGTGTATGAAAGGGAGTACATTGAGAGCTTGCATCATATTTTATCTGAATTACTTATCATTTTATATGATTTGATGGATAAAATAGAGCGGTGCTTAAGGAAATCGAAAGATCAGCTGAGATTGATCGATGAAGATGGTCTGATTATCCTACCGTGGTTGTTCCAGTATATTGTTATACATAAAGAGTAAAACAACATTTTTAAGTTGTTTAACAACTCCGAGGTCTTTTGGCTGAAGTTGAGTAAGCAAAAATTTTCATTGTGCTATCTGATCGAGATGTTTGCAAAGAGTTTTAAAGATTATCGATGGATCATTGAGCACAAGAAGGTAACCAATTTCAAATTACAGAGACATTTTATAATGATGATGCTTGAAGAAGCTAATGATGGATACAAGGAGGAGATATATGAGATGATTATCGATAGGTCCATGTTGTTGGATGAATCTTTTGAGTATATTGTAGATGAAGATCCTGCATTGCTGCGAGGCAATCTTCTAATGCAACTCAAACATGAAAAAGATGTTTGGACCAGAGTGTTGAGAGAGTGATTGTTGTTGGTATGTCGATAGATGTTCAGTCCTCATAAATCTCTCTTTGTTGCTTGTCCCAATGATTGGAGAAGGTTTTTCCCAAATTCAGGGTAAAAAGTTGTCGCCTTTATGCACAAATTTGTGTTTAAAAAGCAGTAACTTTTGTCATTAATATATATATTTCTTGCAGTATCTAAAGTGGACCCAGTGCACCTCGAGTATTTCACCTTCTGTGGTAGGATGATTGCATTGGCATTAATGATTCAAATACAAATCGGAGTTGTATTTGACCGTGTATTTTCTTCTAGTAATTGGCTGGAAAGGATATTTCATTGGACGATATTTGGGATGTAGATCCCACCTTGTACAGTAGCTGCAAGCAGATACTCAAGATGGACCCTGAAACGGTGGATCAAGATATAGTTACCTTGACCTTCATTAATGATGTTGAAGAAATGGGGTCCATAACAACAATCGAGCTTTGTCCCAATGGGAAAGATATTTTGGTGATAAGTAAATATAGGAAGCAGTATGCTAATCTCCTTATTCAACATTGTTTCTTCATGTCAATTGCTTCTCAATTAGCTCGCTTTTCTCAAGGTTTTTCTGATGTAACAACCTAAAGTATCAAAACATCCTTGTTTCGGAGTTTATATCTTGAAGATCTTGACAAAATGCTTCATGGGAGTGGAACTGATATTTCTGTTGAAGATTGGAAAGTACATACATATTACAATGGATACAAAGAAAATGATCATCAAATATCCTGGTTTTGTAAGGTAGTCATATATCGTCACGGTATTTATAACTTCACACTTTAACCGCTCTGTCTAACACATTTATTTTCTTTTTTTCTTTACATGCAGATAGTTGATGGTATGTCTGCCGAGAAGAAAATAACTCTTCTTTTCTTATGGACTTCAATAAGGGATCTACCTTTAGAGGGTCTTCGCGGTTTAGATTCTAGACTTTGAATCTCTAGAACCCTGGAGTCTTGTGAACACTTGCCTTTTTCACAAACATGCTTGTACCTGTTGCGCGTTTCTCCTTATTTTAACAGGGTCATGATGCAAAATCTACTGCACATGATCACCCAAGAACATATTGGTTGGTTGGAGCTTTGGTAACCTGTTACTGAACCTGCACACATAGTCAGTTTATATTGTTGTACTCAAGTGTAGAATATGCTTACCTATATGAAGCTCTGACTTTTTATGTAAACACTATGAATGTCGTATAATTTTAATTTCACCAAACTCCAATTCATTTTATTGTTTTTTTTTGTGGCACAAATTCCTTTGTAATAAAATATTGATAGCTGCATTTTCTTGTCATCATTCAAAAGGCAAATCGAACATGATAAATCATGGGGGGAAATTTAATTTCTAGATTTCACTTTTAATGATCGAAAAATTTAATGACATAAGAGTTGAATATAACCTCAATTAGAATATGTTCAATGTTTTCATAAATTTACATAATTGAATAGTAAAAAAATAGTCTAAAATCACATTTGTTAGCAATTTGCAACATTTACGTTACATTGTTTGATTAAAATAGATCTTATCTCCTCTCAAGTAAACAAAAGGTTCCAAATAACATCAATGTCTATTGAAGCAGCAGCAATGACGGCGGTATTCAATGAATACAGAAGTTATCATCAATAATATATGGATCATCAAAACATCAAACTATCCAATGTAGTTTTAATCCTAGTTATCAAGTTACAATAGTGACCCCATAGTCTTTTGCTTTCGCCTCTCTCTCTCTCTCTGAAATTGCAGGTAAAATCGTTGTCTATTTAATCATTAGGACTCCCAAACACACGAGTTCTCAACAAATGTTATTCAACAATATAACGTGACGTATATTATTCGCATTAACCAAGGCGTATCTGGATATTTTTCATTTCTGAATGAAGTTAATTGGAAAAATACGGACTTTGTAAAAAATAAAGATGATTTTTGGAGGTACAAAAAATAGCATAGATACTTTGTAGAACTTTATAGAATTTTGTAGTCTTTGATATTTATACTTAGGAAAAATATCGTAGAGAAGTAGATACTTATAGTGAATTATAGAAAAATCCAGATTCTTATTAGATAGAAAAATCTAGATTTTCTTGTAGATCTATATAAAATAGTTTCTAGAAGCATCCCTACTCTAGTATAAACGGGGGTTGTCATAGTCATTTGTAAACAGCCCAATTCAACTAGTCTTCTTCTATAACAAAGTTTTTTTTAATCCAAAATACTATTTCTCTCTTCTAACATCCACTTTTTTAGTTGAATCTTCCGATCATAGTAACGATTTTGGGCTAGCAGAAGGATTCTCCAATTATACTTTTCTTCTTCTATTCTCTATAGGCTTTTCTAGATATAATTAGAATTTAGATATGATAATGGGTTCCTACGGATTTTAACCCCCTTCTCAAAGACAAGGTTAACATTAGGACATGCAACCTCGACAACCCCGACCTTTTCATCTCCCTACAAGGCAAGTACAAGTTGTATCAAACTGTTTCAAATTCCAATAAAATTTAATACAACGCCCACTTGCCCTGCAGGGAGATGAAAAGGTCGGGGTTCTAAAGGTTGCAAGTTTTAATGTCAACCATGTCTTTGATAAGGAGGGATGCTTCCGGCTCCCGAGGCAAATCAGCCCTGGACGAAACAAAGGAGGAACTTATTATTTCAAATATAAAACTATCTCGGGGAGTCAAAATTAGCTCTAATATACTTATTTGTTGTGATTCAGGTGAGGGTGTATTCTAGAGGTCATATTCTTTATGATTTAATATTTAAGATTCAGGGATATGAATCCATATATGATTATGGTCCGGCTATTTGCCTAAAAATAATTAAAATCTCTAAAAATAGAAGTAAAACTTATTATGAGATATTTTGCGGAGAATTTGACCAAAACCGTGGAAGGAGATTAAAACTAAAGGTGTGGTCACGGTGAAGCATGCATATGCTATATAGACTATTGAAGTTGCTAAATTCTCAACAAAAATTAGAACATTTAATTTAAAATGTCGGGCTCGGGCGTTGTCCGGGCGTCTTTATCTTGTTGAATAGTAAAAGATAGACTATAAGCACATTTGTTACCAATCAACAACCTTTATGTCAAGTTGTTTAAGTTAAATTCAGATGTTTTATTATTTACCATATATATACTAGATTTTATCCCTGAATTCAAGTACAACGTTTTGTCTATTTTACAATTAACAAAGTAATTGAGATTTGTTGCGTATTTTTTTCTAACTTATGTATCTTTCAGGATCTCTTTAGTGGGAATTCTTAAGAAAACTTAAGGTTTATATATGCTACAGGCAACTCTCAATCTCCAACAATTTTACTAGTTCTATCAATTTTACTTCTTCGGTTTCCACTACCTTTCACTCTTATTATGTAACTAGTATTTGGCAAATGAGATTTAGATATGATCCTCTTAAGACACTAAGTAAGATAGAATCTCTATCTATTTTACAAGATATGACCCATAAATGTATGTTTGACTCCTTGCAAAACAAATAAGATTCGCATTGCAGAACTTAAAAGTCTTTTTATGTTTTTGAGTTAAAATTTAATTGTTGTTGAAATTTTTTCATTTCTTACATAAAAATTTATACTCCAAATAATAAAATATTGAGTTTGGTGCTACCACGCAAATAAAATTTTACTAAATTTTGCATGGTGCATGGAGCCAAAAAAGGAAAAAAGTTTATACCATTAAATACAATGTCATAATCAATTATAACTTCTGAATTCGTAATCCATTTGGTTTAGTGGTAAAATTAATTAGAATGTCTTTACCTATGTTGGTTTATTAAAATTCTCATAAAATATTATAGCAGATTCAACAAAACAAAATAGGATAAACATGATAACAATTAAAATTTGAAAATATGTATAGAAATATTCTATATATAATATTAAGCAATTCATAAGTAATGTTGCTCTTTCAAAATAGAATAAGAGACTATAACTATTTTATTTTTAATTTAACACTAAGATGATAACATTGGAATGTCACTAAAAGCTTTTAGAGCAACTCTACTCTTCATCAATCCCTATTTCTGTATATTCAATAGTATTTAGCAACTCCTCGTTCTGCAAAAGAAAACGTTTTTATCATATATAGGGTATACGTTATACATATTGTTTGAGATTAAAACTAACCTCTTCAATCAATTGATCAACCTCCTTAGATAGATTTTCTTAATCAAACGTTAAACAAGTAGATATACTCCTCCTTTCAATCAACAATGTGAATTTCATACGGAGCAATGCATGTTGTTGCATAAGTGCCTTCTTTTTTACTTCCGTCGATTCTCTAAAAAAATATAGTAAATAACATAAAAATTTCATGAAGAATGTAAAATAAATAAAAATTGATATTAATAAGAGTAACTTATATAGACTAATAATGTAAAAAAAAAAAGAACTCTTTGGATGAAAAGTTCCTGTTGTAAACTAAAACCCTTTCTTGAAGAAGCCATTAAAACAAAAGAGGAAATTAAGAATCAAGATGGTTTTATTGTTCATATTTTTCATATGTCTTAGTTTTCATAAGAGGAGAAAGCCCTTTAAATAGATGAATTTAATAATTTTATTACCAAAAGTAATAGTCAAAGTTCAAGAAAATTGAAAAATATTAGTCAATAGTCAATTGTTAAATTAATAAATTATTGAATTTTGAAAATTTTACATATCTAAAAAATATGGTAAAATAATGATTTTGTTGCTCAATTGACATTATGAAACTAATTTAATCTAACCTAAAGAGCCGTTAATCAAGAATTTAGGTATATAAATATATATTTAGAAATAAATTTAAAATGTAACAACTTCTTTAGAAATGGGGTGACCAAATATTGTGAGTGCCAAATTTGAATTGTTTGTAAAGAGATTAGTAGCATTTAGAGATTTCCTTAAAAGAGTAATTTATTTAACTTTATAAATTATCCATAATCTCCTTTCTATTTCATATTAATTAATATTTTGAGGCTTTTTTCATTGTTCAAAATAATTTAATTGTTCCAAACTCAAGAGGGTCCATACATGTTAAGTTTTATATTTTTTAGGAGATGATCACACTATTTACAAAGTTATATTTATTATTTTACAAAAGACAATAATGAAAATCTAGTATATATAAAAAAGAGAATCTTAGGCTCGCCTACGTGGCGCCACCACAAAAAAAGGATTTCCTTTTAAATTTATCTATTAACAAAAATGTTCTTCCCCTTTCATGAAAATTTGAGACTTTTATGAAAAGTTGCGACCTTTAGGAAGAGTTACAATTTTTATGAAGCGCTGTAACTTTTATGTAAGGTTGTGATCTTTCCGAAGGGTTGTAACTTTTCCAAAGAGTTGTGACTACACTTAATTTAATATAAATAAAGGGATTTTCTGCCACTATTATCTGTAGGGTTTTTTTTCACTATAGAATAGTCAAATTCAAATACATTAATTATGCTTCTTATGAAAATTGTTTCATTCCTTAAAGCTTTCTTCTTCCTACTTCAAACACATTAATCTTTACTATAACTCATAGTTATTCATGTAACTATTACCATTTGTTTTACAGTTTTTGTAACCTTTCTTAAATTTTGTTAATAATTTCAGCAAGGATGATTGAAAATCGATCTTCTCTTTCTTCCCTTCCTACATATTTCTTCATATAAACAAAGAAAAATGGTTTTAATCGCAATGTGACATTACTACTCTTGCAACTCTTAATCCATAGCTCATAAAACTAAATTGTTCAATTCATAATATTTGGTTCTTGAATATCAAAATATTTATTTGTTCCACTGTTATTTGTAGGTTTTTTTCTCTATAGGGGAGTTGAATTTAAATACGTTAATTAAGTTTTTTATGAAGTGTATTCATTCTCTAAAGTTTTCTTCATCCTATCTAATGAAGCTTAATCTTTTACTGTAAGTCATTGTAATTCATGTATCTATTGCAATTCCTTTTTTCTATTTTGATGTATTTTTTCTAAAACTTTGTTAAAAATTTCAATGAGGATGATTGAAAATTTTTCTTCTATTTTGTCTCTTTCTATACTTTTATTCATATACTTTTTGGGAAAATTTCTGGTGGATTGTGCTATATTTTTGATAGCACAGAACAATGAATATGTGATAACGAATACGTAACTGAAGTTTGTTAAAAGAATCAAAAAGATTGCTCTCCTCTTTGCCAAAGTTAGTATATTATTTTGATTGCTAATTCTTAGGTACAAACATTTTATATTCCATTGCACCCTTCTTAGAATATTAGTATATAGACAATCAGTTCACATCTTTCATCGCAAGTTAACTAATTTGTCATATTTCTTCGTCTCTTCTTCATAGGCATAATAAGAGATCAAGTTTTCTTGAAACTAACAAATGTCCAAAATATACTAAAATAAAAATATTTTTATCGGCAATGAATATGCACAGTAACGAAGAGTTCTAGAGACTTTACCTACACTAATTACTTGTCATTAGATTCAACGTTGATATGGATACGTACCGACAAACAATCATTTTTAAAAGTATGTTAAGCAACATGCATAATTTCTTATTGATTGTTAAGAAAGAAAAGTTGTGTTTATTATTATTTGTGGATATTTGTGCGTACAAGCACTCAAAAAAAGTATGCTTTGAGATTTTAATATGTTATGTGTAAAAATTTAATTTAAAATATAACTGATGAATGATGTGGCATACTGCTTGATTGATAATGACATTAATTCTTTGTAACTTCATAATATAACCATTAAAATAATTATGGTTCAATTCCAAATAAGTTGGGCTGGTGACATGAAATCTAAGGAATATTAATGACTATTCTGAGTTGATGAGGACAAATATATATGATAGTAATAACTATTTTAGGGTCATAAGAAAGGGGCCGAAGGTCCTCCATTTGAATTAGTTAATTATATTCTTGTATAAATGTGATGTTCAACTTTACTTGGGAGTGTTGTTGTTCGAAGATTTTTGGTCTCTTCTTTAATGTTTGATGTTGTTCTTTATAAGTTCTTGGAATTTAGAAAAATGTCATTACTTTTGACCAACTATTTCCATGGAGATTTCTTAGAATTCTTTCTTATACTTAAAATATCTCTATGACTCATAATTTTTGTATAAAAATATTAAAAAAACAAAATATAACACTTTTAATATTTTGCATTACTTAAGATATAATGTTTTTGACAATATAGTGTATATATGAAAAAGCTGAATATTACTAATTGATCAATATGAGCTGAATAACATACATTTCAATCTCATGAGAAGCACGGGTAATTTACCTAGTTATGATATGAAGTATGTCCTTGAATGATTTTTTTTAATAGGTATGCATTAATTGACTCACAAATTTTGTTAATATGGAATAGAGGGAGTATCGTTTATTTGTCATTGTTATTTTTACTTGTACTACTTTCTCTATTTCAATTTATGTGACACACTTTTCATTAGTTAGTTAAAAAAGGATTGACATATTTTTCATATTTAACAAATTTTTATTAACCCTGTCAATATTATTTGGCAAATCTTCCATAAATGTGTACTCTTCTATTTAAAAACATATTTACTTTAAGGGTAATTTTGTAACATTAAAAAATCTTTTTATATTTTATAAATCTCGTGCAAAATACATCTCATAAATTAAGCGAAAGTAATTAATTTGCACGCGCGATTATTAATACATTATCTTATAAATTTTTTTATTTAAAGATAGATTTCTATCAATAAATAATGTCTAATCTATGAATTCAGCAGTACTACTTTTTACACGATAATTTGAAATTTTGAATCTTATATAAGAATTTATACTCTAGTAAAAGATATAGAGTTTGTTGCTATTGCACACACACTTGTATTTTACTGAGTATTGCGAGGTGTGTAAGACTGAACAAAATTATACCAGTAAATGTGAAAATTGATGATAAATTTTTAACTTAAAATCCATTTGGTTTAGCGGTAAAATTAGTTAGAATATTTTTCCCTATGATGGTTTATTTAATTTCTCATGAAATACTATAGTGGATTCAACCAAAAAAAATAGGATAAACATGATAACAGTTAAATTTTGAAACAAGAATTGAATTAGCAATAGAATATCAAATAATTTCAGGCAATTCATAAGTAATGATGTTCCTCCGAAAGAGAGTTCTAAAAGGCTATAACTATTTTTTTTTAATTTAACACTTAGATGGTGACATACTGACATTGCAATTTCATTTAAAGCGTCTACAGTAAGTTTATTTTTCTTCAATCATTATTTTGTATATTCAATAACATTTAGCAACTCTTCATTCTGCAAAACAAACAAACATAAAAAATGTGTTTATCGTATATCTACAGGATATCTATTGCACATATTTTTAAATTTAAAAATATATGATGAGATGAAAACTAACCTTTTAAATTTGTTGATCAACCTCCTTAGATAACTTTTCTACTTCAAAAGTTAAACAAGTAAATGTACTTCTCCTCTCAATCAACATTGTATTGGAAGAATGCTGAAATATTCTAAGTGTTGGAAGCAGGCTGAAAAAATTCTAAGTGTTGGAATAAGCTGAAATATGCCAAATGTTGGAACAAACTGAAATATTCTAAGTGTTAGAATGGTTAATTTCAGTTATGCTTTAAAATGTATTTTGAATTTTAAAATATTCTATATGTTAGAATATTTAGTGCTGGAACTTGTTTGAATTCTACGAGGACATGTTTTAGACACTTGTCAGATGTAACCGCCTATGTAACTTTTGTAACTGTCTTGTGCAAAACTTTTATATAGGGTGGAAATTCGTCAAAGGCAAAGGAGAATGATTCTGGCCTTATATTAATTTTTGAAACCTTATCCTTTGTTGACTTGTTATTAGTAAAAGGTTGGGAAGAGTTCCCATATATTGAATATGTTGTTACTTTGATTGTTGCCTAAGAAAAACTAAATTAAGTCTTTCTATACTTAGTCAAATTTGTGTGAGTGTAAGACTAAAGTTTGCAAAAGTTGTAGACTGCCTGAAAATGGTGTTAGATAAAAAAAAATATCGACCCTCTTTCAGTTTGCATGGATTCACAAATTATGTTAATATGAAATAAATGGAGTATTCTTTATTTATCATCATAATTATTACTGGTACTTCTTCTCTATTCAAAATTTATGTGACACACTTTTCATTAATCAGTTTATAAAAGAATAACTAAAGTATCAGCATATAACATCTGTTTTACTTCATTCAATCACGTAATAATAAAAATTGTATTAGTTTGAAGTATACACCTAGTGCGGAAAATTTTTTTTCTTCATATTTTTGTGTTTTACTAATGTTTAATGACCCTATCAATATTATTTGGAAAAATCATCCTAGGTATATATTTAAGATTCTATATTACATCATACAAATATACTAATAAGAAATTATTAATATAACAACTTAATTACGTGTGATAACAAATTTGAATTGATTTAAATTAAAATTTTATATTTTTATTTATTATTTTCTTATTTAATGTTGGATAGAAAAAAAATATGTGTTCTTTTTATGGCAGTTACCAAGATATTATCTAACCATAATTTAAAAATGTCACGACCCAAATTCAAAAGTCGTGATGTTATCTATGTCCCCAACCAATAGGTAAGCCAACCCAACATATTTTACCAACTTTAACTAAATAGTGAGAAAAAAATAAACACTAAGTGAAAATCTCCAACATAAAGCTCTCTATAAGTATGAATTGCGGAAAGCTAAAAATACCATACCAAGAATTGGTGTAATAAGTATAAGAGCTTCTAAAATACGATGCAAGTTTGAAACTAAAATGACACATCTAACATAAGGGATATCCTTTTTGAATACTAAAAAAAATAGAATAAGTAAAAGATAGAGGGAGGTGTGGGTCACGGAATAGCCAAGCAGCTCACCACAACTCCAAGACACTCCAAGCACGGACTCAATTTGTTCCAAGAGATTTGCTCGTACTCATAATCGAATCTTCACCACAAAGAGTGCAACAAGTGTAGTATGAGTACGAAACCACGTGTACTAAGTATATCTCATTGATCGACAATGAAGAATTCTGACGGGAGTTTTTATAAGAAAAAATAATTCTTTAATCGTACAAGTTTATATTACACTTATTAGTCAAGTTTCATCAAATAGAGGTAATCAAATATCAAGTACTTTTCAACCACCAAATAAAACACATAATCAGAAAAAATGAATGATGTGATGAAATGCAATGCAATATAATGCCATGAAATGATATGTCTCAGAATTCTTTGCCCTCTCTCAACCATATATACATGATACTCCTCATAATTACATCAAGAGTTCATGACCCATCGGGAACTTGCGAGGTCCATATATAGACACGAACAATCTTCACGTGTCTTGTGCGAACGATTTGACGCACTATCATAAATCAAATAATTTTCCATGGACGATCTCCATGTGCCCAAAGTAGAATCTTTACATTTCACCATCCCCAGCACAGACGATCTCCCCGTGCCCAACTTATACTTAATCTCATGTCAATGCATGTACACAATATTATTTCAATAAAGGGGATTATGATGCACCTGAATTAGTCAAATATCAACATAGTACATAACCAACTCAATTATCACAATTATACGGATGTAATAAAGAAAAAAAAACCACACAAGGATTTCAAGTCAATAATATATCAGCTAATGCCCTTATGCTTTGGCATTCTCAAATTACAATCCACATTCTATACTAGTAACTTTCCCTTTTATAATACTGGTACTTGTACTAATGTCCGTCACACCATTGATACGAGATACCAATCTTTTGTCCTTACCCTTTGTCTATTTTATTTTTAATCTTTAATTAGGAAAACATCATTTAACAAGTCTAAAAGGTCTTAGCATACCTTAAATGCCGAACCTCGTGCCACGAATCTTCAAGATTTTTTCTTTACTTTTCGCAACGTTTTGAAACGTTCCCAATCTATCAATTATGCGATATTCATATGTAAGTGGCTTTGTAGACCCTAAAACTCACTCATATCTCTAACCAAGCTTCAAATCTTGATATAACTTATATGTAAAAATTATCATATATGCTAAATTTCAAGTAAAAAATTGAACTTTAATCTCTCCAAATATCCTAAAATTTGATATTAAATCATATAATATACATGTAATAATTAATTATCTATATCTTAATTTGATAAAATAAATATAATAAGGATCAATTCCACAAATTAACATCACCAGACAAAGCACATAAAATCGACAACGTTACCCATTTTCAAATCCATTTTGTACCAAAAATGCCTTTAACTTTCAAAAAAAGAATCTAATTAATAACCATTGGAACTATACATTACATTTAGGCAGAATATAATTGTTGGCATTAACTATCAATTTCCAATGATTACCTAATCATTGTCTAATGATTTAATTTAATAAAATAACATTTTCGCTTCCCTAGTTCAGCAAACATTGCCACATACGTATTCCACTTTCAACTTTCCTTTCTTGCAATTCAGACAAATCAACCAACACCATTGGAAATTCACCACCATAATTTAATAAATCCTAAAAAAAGTTTAATCACTCATATTAGGTCATTATTCGATCCAACCATTTTATTATCCATCAATTCTTACCAGCCTTGCCACTATCACTACCGAAAAGAAATTGAATCACATACTAAAAATGAATATTATTATACTACTATAGCTGCATTGCATAATTTACATATACAAATTGATGGAATTTAAAGTACATACCAGGATAACCGACGAAACCTTGTAGCCAACCGCTATTCTTAGAATCTTGAGTTATGAATAAATTATTAAGGGAAACTTTCACATATAGCAAATAAAAAATTTCATATTTGTATGCTATAGAAAATTTTGCATAATTGCTCTCCATAGCAAACATAAAACTTTATTATTCGCTATACATATACAATTGTATAATTCACTGGCCTAAATTGTATAATTCGCTGGCCTATTTCGCTGAAATTATATAATTCACTATCCTATTTCACTACAATTGTATAATTCGCTGCCTATTTCACTGCAATATTTTTATAAAATTTGCTTTGCATACAATTGAATCGAATGAAAATGTATGTATATTGCATAATTATAAGTGTATACCAAGAAGATTTATGTTTTTTATCTCGCTTTATACAAAAACAGAAACACAATATATACACTTCTGTTCTATAAAGCGAGAGAAAATTGTATTTCACTGTAATTGTATAATTCGTTGGCGTTTTTCGCTGCAATATTTGTATAAAATTTGCATTTGTCTACAATTGAATTGAAGTAAAATGTTTGTAAATTGTATAACTAAGTGTATAACACGAAGATATATATTTTTACATGTATATATACAATTTTCTGACGCTTTATACAAAACAGAATCAGAATTTATATACTTATGTTTATAAAGCGAGAGAGGCGAGCAGAGGGAGAGTGGCGAGCGAGAATGGGAGAGTGGCGAGCGAGATTATTGGGAGAGAGACGACTAGAGAACTTTGGCTAACGTTTGCTATGGAGAACAATTAAATAAAACCGTAGCTACACCATTTATTTTAGGTTATTAGTTTGCTATTATATATAATTATCCCAATTATTAACTCCTCTTTACTTAACCTAATTTCATGGGACAAATATAAGTGGGTATTGCATGAATTATGGACTTGGACCACTAACAATTAACTACACTAATTATTTAATAAATTTCATCAACTAGATACTCGTAGTTACCGAATAGTTAAATATACCCTTCTAAATTTTTCTGGAGAGAGTCAAAATAGTCATAGTTCTCAAAACGACCTAGCGGGTCGTTACATTATTTACCACTTAACCAAACGTTCGTCGTCGAACGGAAAAAGAAATAAGAGCTAACCTGAACGCTCAAAAAGCTTTGGATATTTACTTCTCATGTCTGACTCGGTCTCCCATTTAGCCTCCTCTACCATACGAACCCTCAAATGGTGCCATTTCAATACTCGAATGGTAACTATTATTGTAAGCAAAAACTCCACAAGTGGCAAGAACTGATCCCAATGACTACCAAAGTCGATCACACAGGCTCATAACATGTCCTCAAGAACTTGAATAGTATATTTAGACTGACTGTCGTCTGAGGGTGAAAGGTTGTACTAAGATCCACCCGAGTGCCCAACTCTTTCTGCATAGACCGCCAAAAATGAGACGTAAATTGGGTGCTAGGATCTGAAATAATAGAAATAGAAACCCCATGCAAACAAACTATCTCTTGAATATAGATCTTGGCTAACTTTTCCGAATTATAGGTAGTCTGAACGGGCACGAAGTGTGCAGACTTATTCAATCGATTCACGATGACCCATATAGCATCAAACTTATCCAAGGTACGTGGTAACTCTACCACAAAGTCCACAGCAATGCACTCCTACTTCCGCTTAGGTATGGTATCCTATGAGTCACACCTCAAGGCTTTTGGTGTTCATACTTCACTTGCTGACAATTCAAACACCGAGATACAAAATCTACTATGTCCCTTTTCATACGGCACCACCAATATTACTGCTTCACGTCAAGATAAATCGTCAGTAGCCCTTGGATGAATAGAGTAACTCAAACTATGGACCTCTTCCATGTTTAATCTAGTCAAATCACATGTCCGAGGAACACATATATGACCCTTAATCCTCAAGACTCCCTCGCTATCCAGAATTGCAGCCTTGATTTCTCCTTTTAACACCTTGTCTGTAATCTTACATAAATCACCATCATCAAACTTTTGAGCCCAAATCTGCTCCAACAAGGATGACCTAGCCTCCATTTGAGCCAACACATTACCATATTCTGAAATATCAAGTCACAGAAAGTTATTGGACAATGAATGGACAGCCTTAGCTAAAGGACGCTCGCTAACCTATAACATGGCTAGACTACCCATACTTACCGCCTCCAACTCAAGGCATCTACTACAACATTTGTCTTGCCTGGATGATAAAGAATAGTCATGTCGTAGTCCTTGAGCAACTCCAACCATCTCCGCTTCCTCAAATTGAGATCTCTTTGATTGAATATATATTGGAGACTAGGATGATCTATGAACACCTCACAATGCGCACCATAAAGATAATTCCTCCAAATCTTAAATGCAATCACAAAAGACGCCAACACTAAATCATGAATAGGATAGTTCTTCTCATGAACCTTCAACTGTCTCAAAGCATAAGCTATAACCTTTCCCTTCTGCATCAATACACAACCAAGACCAATCTGCGAAGAATCAATATACAACAAAACATTCTCCCTCCATGGGTAGGGTAAAAATTCTAGCAGTAGTCAATTAAGTCTTGTGCTTTTGAAAACTAACCTCACACTCGTCAGACCACTGAAAGTCACCTCCTTCTGTGTCAATCTAGTTAAGGTAGATGCAATGGATGAGAAATCCTCTACAGATCGTCTATAATAACCTGCAAGGCCTAAGAAACTTCAAATCTCAGTAACTGAAGCAGTTCTGACACAATCTTTAACTGTCTCAATCTTTTTTGGATCCACCATGATATATTCCTTGGACACTAAGACAAATCTCACATTTTGAAAACTTCGTGTAGAGCTTTTTCTCCTTTAGAATCCCAAGATGATCCACAAATGATGCTTATGTTCCTCCTTACTGCGTGAGTATATCAATATATCATCAATGAATACAATGACAAAGGAATTCAAATATGGTCTAAACGATCAATTCATCAAGTCCATAAAAGTTGCATGGGCGTTAGTTAATTCAAAAGACATCCCCAAAAACTCGTAATGGCCATAACGTGTTCGAAAAGCTGTCTTAGAGATATCCTCCGCCCAAAGGTTTAGCTGATGATAGCCAGATCTCAAGTCAATCTTGGAGAAAACTGAAGCACCCTGCAACTAATCAAATAAATCATCACTACGAGGTATCGGATACTTATTTCTTATGGTTACCTTGTTCAGCTACCGATTGTCAATACACATATGCATGTATCCATCCTTCCTCTTTTCAAATAACAGTGAAGCACCCAAATAGATACATTGGCCTAATAAAGCCTTCGTTTAACAAATCCTGCAACTCGTCCTTCAACTCTTTCAATTCAGTCGGTGTTATACGATAAGGAGGAACAAAAATAGGTTGAGTTCGTGGATCCACATCAATACAAAAATCAATATCACTATCTGGTGGAAGATCTGGCAAATCCGTCGGAAATACATCCGAAAATTCACACACCACTAGAATATACTCAAGCATATGAGTCTTAACACTAGTATCTCCAATGTGTGCCATGTAAGCCAAACATTCTCTCTTTACCAATTGACGAGCCTTAAAGAAATGATATCGCACCCTTAGGAGGGTGACTAATATTTACTCTTTTATCTACGATTGGAATTCCAGGCATAATTGAAGTAATTGCCTTGGCATGGCAATTCAAAATTGTGGTAAGAAAATAACCGATCACATTAAAATCTATCATATCTAAGACTTTTGTATTTGCATGAGGGTTATACCCCATCAAGGTAACAATACATAATCGATACAGCCGATCTAGAACTATAGAATCCCCGACATGAGTAGAAACATGTATCGCAAATAAAGAGACTCACATAATATATCAAGACTCGAAGAAAAATATATGGACACATAATAATAAGTAGAGCCTGGATAAAATAATACCATAGCTGGTCGATGAAAAATCAAAATAATACATGTGATAATAGCATCTGAAGCCTCAACCTCTAGCCTACCCGAAAAAGCATAACAATGAGAACCACCTCTCTCAGATTGTTGACATCCACGACCACCACCTTGACTAGAAGGAGAACCACCACTACCTGAATAAGAACCACCTTTACCACTCTGTGCACCACCCTTAGCTGGAGGTTTTGCAGCCTTGAAAGTCGAAGCCTGAGAACCCTGATGTAAGCTACCACGTCTGGTCCTAGGGTAGTCTCTCACAAAGTATCCCATATCACGACACTCAAAACAGACCCTACGAGATGCAGGATGATGAGAGGAACCTGAATGACTAGAATTCCCCCCACGAACTATAGGTCTAGAAGATTAACCCTGTGAAGTATGCACTAAGCTCGAAGAAGTATACCCAGCGTAGCCAGCCTCAGATGCAGGTATAGCAGCATGAATGGGTCTGCTGTAGTGAGAGTGATAACCTCTCCCTACGTAACCTCGACTCGTAGGCGGAGCACGGCCAAAATCACCTGAATGATGGGTCTTCTTGCCCTCACACTGCTCAAATTCCTCACTTCGAATCATCTCCAACTCCATAGAAGCATCTACCACTTTCTGGGATGGAAAACAAGAAGCAAAAACATGAGAAACTCCTAAACGAATCAGAATAATCAGCCGCTTAACAAACCTTCTCACTCTCTCAGCCTCTGTGGGAAGTATCATCAAAGCATGCATAGCTAAGGTATGAAATTTACCCTCAAACTCTGCGACTGACATACCACCTTGCTGCAAACCCTCAAACTCGGCCCTCTTATGATCCCTCTCATTGCGAGAAAAAATTTTGACTAGAAAAACTTGAGTAATGTCCAGGATAGTGGAGGGGATCCAACTTGCCTACTACTAATATAATCCCTCCACCACTACTTTGAACAACCAGTCATCTGAAACGCTGTGTATGTTGACATCCTAATTTTGACCCTTCCCAACAATAATAAATTTTTGAGTTTCTTAATTTCCAAACGAGTTGAAACAGTTGAATTTATAAAATTAAAAAAGCTTTTCAAATCATTTTGAAATAGCGTTAGTCGATTTCAATAGTCTTTTTCTTAGTAATATAACTTTATTTGTTAGTCTTATATATATATCTGTGTGTGTATTTGTGTGTGTGTGTGTGATTTTATACAGTTAGTTCATTTTGTAAAATACTCGAAAATCGTCTCAAAAGATTTTAGTTTTACTTAACGCTTTATTAAATTATTTTTTGTCAAAATTAGTATCTCATATTTCGAGTCTTAGTTTATAATTGAGCTATCTATTTTATATCTTTAAAATTAAGAAGCTCGTAGATTAATTAAATATTCAATTCATCTTATGTAGAAATTTTAACAAAGTCGTCATTTAAGCTCAAATACGGTTTAAAACCCAACTATAATTGGCCTTAATATTTTGGTTACATTTTGACATCTCCTTCTTTCTTGTTTACACCATTTCAACGTAACCATGTTGGGTTTCTTTTACCCATTTCAACAACTCGTCACCAATTTCCCAATCAGCTAAAAATGTCCTGCCAACCCCCTCGATTAAATCCAGCCCTTTTTGAATCCATTTAAAAGGGATCATAGTTTGGCCTATTTCTATTGACCCAGGCCTTCTCCAGATCTCAGCCCACTCTAAATTCATGATCCAGTCAAACCTCTTTCCCATTCGCCTGACCCAACCCATCTCTGTCTTTTTCTTTTTTTTTTTGCTTTTTTTTACGCGAGTTGATCTAGAAAACGTGTTAAAATACGCTCGTTCTCTTCCCCCTAATACTCAAACCCAGAAAACATGACATCGATGCATGAAGGAACAGACACAACATTCTTTACGCCTGACGGCGTCTTCACGCCTTGTATGAGATGCAGCAGTAGTCTGTGGCCTTGCTTCTCTTCTTCCTGCCGCATCTCCATCAAGTCGTACAAATCCATCAGTAGATGAAGCACGCAGATTCGTCCTTGATATGGAGAGATGATGCCACATCGGGATTCAAGGACGAGAGACTCATCCCGATCATCCCTTTCCCTTTCCCTTTTATTTTAATCCGAAGGGGAGAATTTCTTCTTTTTTTTTTGGAATTTGAAAGCACTCAAAGAGAGATTTTGTGAAAAGGAAATCTTGAAGAAGAAATATTTTTGTGAGGAGAGATTGAAAGTGTTACCAATCTTTGTTAAGAAAATCAGAAATTACTGGTTGTAATAAATCATTCAGAAACACGAAGTAACTGAGATTTTTAGAACCAGTAAATAAGATGAACAGAAATTTATTTGTAAAAAAATAATTTAATCTGTAAAACTTACCAGAATCTGGAATACTCTTTTTTTTTAAAAAAATTCAGGAAGAAAATCAAGTCCACTGAATTCACAGTGTCCCCTTAAGGAAATTATTCCCCTCTAGTATCCGAGGTTTGATTTTGAATATAACCTCCCAGGGTAAAATGATCTTAATCAGTAGAGTATAGATACCAAAAACTCTACTGTCAGCGAATCAATCCACAACAGGAAAGTACACGAAGAAATATGTATTTTTAAGAAGAAGGAAGATCAGAAAATTCGTTGGAAAATATTCTAAAGACTGATTGGTATTTATAGGCAAGAATAATATATTCTGAAAGGTTGCTACCCTTTCAGAATTGACACGACCATTAATGAAAGGTTGCAAACTTTAAAATGGTATTGACTGTTCCTGAAAGTTGCAACCTTTCAGAACAGTCATGGCGGGAATATAACGGAATTTAAAACGGGTCACTCGCGCGGATCCTAGTCGGGTCGGGTTAACTAAAAAGTTGAAAACATTTTGGTTAAATTCTGTTATAAACTAATTTATTGAAAATAATTTTTGGCCATTTAAATTAATTAATAAATAATTAAAATAAATTTTGTCCAAAAAATTATCTGTAAATCATTTGCCAAAGCCAAAGCCAAAGCCAAAGCCGAAGCCGAAGCCGAAGCGAGCGAGCGACGACGACGACGGTGCAAGGGGGGTCCCTCTTTCCAACCCTTTTAACAATTAATAGGAGTGTTTATTTATTTAAACTCTCCTATTTTCATTTCCATTACCGATGAGGGACTATTGCCTTTTTCAATAAAGCATTAGAGGACTTTTCAAGTTCCCAACCTTTCAAGTTCTAAACTTTTCAAATTCCTCTCCTTCCCTCTATTTCCCATCAATTCTTGCTACATACCCAACAATCCCCCACATTGATGGGGAATAGTTATAACATAGGAATGCACAGACAATTGTGTACTTTACAAGCAAGGATTAATTGCATCTAGATAAGTAGGTTTCCCCTTGGACTTTCCGTAGTGAACATATGTCGGATATACTCGGTCAATCAGTAGATGTGATATCTTCGAACCGTCGAACTTTGGTGTATACCTAGACAACCATATGTCACACAATTAACCCTTTACTGTTTATGATTCTTAAGGTTGTGTTCATTTCAGCCATGAACACCTCCTGGTTTCATGAGTGTATAGAGAATAAGCTTTTGACATAAAATTCTCTTTGAAACGGCTTCCACTTCACACTTACATAGGTGATTTCTAACCGTGTCATCTCGTAGATACACTATTTGGTCAAATCTACCAAACTTAGCAAATCATTACAAACTTTAAGCTTTATTACCTCATTAACAAGCCTTAAAGTCTTAACCTTTTCCTGAACATTGTCTTCATCATGAGAATGGATTGAGTTAAATGACAATGTCGAACCGTCAGCCACAACTTTGTTTTTCTCCTTGAATCTAGCTCTTGGGATCTCCAGTCTGCTAGATAGAGTTACCGTCATGCTGACTTGTCCTAAGACGTAAACCCATTTCCTTAGATGATCTTTCAACTGCCTCTCTCACTAGGCCTTTCGTTAGTCGATCTGACACATTATCGCTTGACTTTACATAGTCAATTCTGATAATTCCACTAGAGAGTAGTTGTCTTATGGTGTTATGTCTACGTCGTATATGACGAGACTTCCCGTTGTACATAATGCTCCGTGCCCTACCTATTGCTGCTTGACTATCGCACTGTATGCAAATTGGTCCAACAGGTTTGGGCCAGAATGGAATATCCTCTAGGAAATTCCGGAGCCATTCCGCTTCTTTACCAGCCTTATCCAAACAATGAATTCAGATTCCATTGTGGAGCGAGCAATACATGTCAGTTTGGAAGATTTCCAAGAGACAGATCCTACACCAAGTATGAATACATTGTTGGGCTTTGTGGAGGCTTGTGAGCCGGCCCGACCCATTACTAAAACCCTAGGTTAACCATTTGGTTTTCCTATAAATATGATCCTTGTATTTGTAATTCTTGAGCAGCACAAGTGAAATAAAATCCTCCTGTTACAGTCGTGGAGTAGGGAAACCTAACCACGTTAAATTCTTGTGTGTCCCGTTTGTGTTCCGTTTCTCTTTTCTCTAGATTATTTGTGTGTGTTGTGTGTTTAATTCCCAACAATTGGTATCAGAGCGAGGTTTCAACAACACTGTAACACAAACTGTGAGAAATTGTCACCTAGGGTTCTTGTGTGAAGAACTGTGTGCAGGCTAGGAGAACCGCTCAGGGTGCGAACAGCCGTCGTCCGTGTGCTGTCCGTCGCGCCGTTCCGTTGGCCACCGCGTCGCGAAGGAGATCTGCCGCAGATCGTAGCCCAGCGAGGGAGAAAGCCGCGCAGCAGTAGCGAGGCAGAGAACGCCGCTGCCGTCCAGTGGCCGCCGCGTCGAGGAGCCTCAGATCCAGCCGCGAGCGTCCAGATCGTGAGCATCGTCCAAATCGCCGCCCGCTGTCAGAAAACGCCGTTAAGGGAATTGCCGAAGATCTGAAATTAGTTGTACCGAGTATCTCATTTAGTCCTTTGAGATGGCAGAAGATGGGAAGTTCCGAATTGAGAAGTTCGATGGTACAGATTTCAGTTGGTGGAAGATGCAGATTGAAGATTTGCTGGTTCAGAAAGATTTGGACGTAGTGTTGGGTGACAAGCCAGGAAAATTGTCTGATGCAGAGTGGGCAGGTTTGGATCGGAAAGCTATGTCAGTTATCCGACTCTCGTTGACCAAGAATGTTGCTTTCAACATTCTTAAGGAGAAGACAGCGAAAGGCATCTTGGAAGCCTTGTCTAATATGTACGAGAAGCCATCTGCAGCAAACAAAATTTTTCTGATTAGAGAGTTGGTGAACACAAAGATGAAGGAAGGCAGTTCAGTTACCGAGCACATCAACTCATTGAATTCGATCTTAGCCAGACTTTTGTCAGTTGGCATTAAGTTCGATGATGAAGTTCAAGCTTTACTACTATTATCATCATTGCCTGACAGTTGGTCCGGAACGGTTACAGCAGTTGCCAGTTCAGTGGGACCTAATGGATTCACCTTTGAGAAGATTCGTGATCTCGTTCTTGGCGAGGATGTCAGAAGAAGGAGTTCTGGAGAATCATCAGGTGATATGCTAAACGTCGTCAGAGGCAGAGGAAATAACAGAGGTAGTGGGAGCAGGAACCGAAGAAGGAGTCAGTCGAAGGCTCGGGATGGCTCAGGTGTAACATGTTGGAACTGCAAGGAGGTGGGGCATTTCAGGAATCAATGCCAGAAAGACAAACAAGTCAACATTGCAAAAGACAGCGCCGACGAGGATTTGTTTATCTGTTGCGCGGAGAGCAATGTGGATTCCTGGGTCATGGATTCTGGTGCTTCTTTTCACGCTACCCACAGCAGTGAAGCACTGCAGAATCTGGTTATTGGAGACTTTGGAAAGGTAAGGCTTGCAGACGATAGAGCTCTTGATGTTACGGGCATGGGTGACATGGTGCTGAAGACGCCAGTCGGTTTCTGGACCTTGAAGGATGTCAGAGTTGTTCCAAGCTTGACGAAAAGTTTGATTTCTGTTAGGCAGTTGGATGAACAGGGACATCATGTGAAGTTCGGAAATGGGCAGTGGAAGGTCGTGAGGGGCAATCTTGTCATGGCTCGTGGAACAAAAAGAGGATCGTTGTATATTGTCGGATTACCGTCTGAGGGAGTGACCGTCCCAGTTCAGAAGAAAAACAAAGTCCGGTTCACAGAATCTCGTGGGCAGAAGAAGGTTGTCTTTGCAAGAAAGAAACCCAGAGCCACAGGTCAGATTCAGGATGAACGAGCAAGGAAAGGTTCAGGAAGACCAGTCAGAGGCGTTTGTGGCAGTGGGAGCACCGGCCGTGCTTCAGCCAAGGCTCCTAGAAGACAGTGGGTCAAAAGAACCAGTATTCCAGCTATTGATACGTCTCCAGAAAATATCTTGCTGAGTATGGAGAGTGTTTGTTCTCAGGGAGTTCTAGGATCCGGCAGTTCATGTCTCAAGTGGGAGCCGGTAGGGACCGAGGACGAGTCAAGGGCAGTTTCAGCCGTGACTGATGTGTTGAAGCTTCGGGGAGCTTCAACGGGCCTTTCAGTTGACTGATGAGAAGGCCGCTGTAGCAGGAGAGAGTTGAAAAAGATTACTAGACATACAAGTGTTCTAAGTGGATGACAGTTGAAATTCTTCAAGCCTCCAAGTGGGAGATTGTTGGGCTTTGTGGAGGCTTGTGAGCCGGCCCGACCCATTACTAAAACCCTAGGTTAACCATTTGGTTTTCCTATAAATATGATCCTTGTATTTGTAATTCTTGAGCAGCACAAGTGAAATAAAATCCTCCTGTTACAGTCGTGGAGTAGGGAAACCTAACCACGTTAAATTCTTGTGTGTCCCATTTGTGTTCCGTTTCTCTTTTCTCTAGATTATTTGTGTGTGTTGTGTGTTTAATTCCCAACATACATAACCACTCGTGGATTTTACATCATTTGACCCGGTGATCATATTTGCATCACTATATCCTTCAATCACAGCAGGATATTTATTATAATGCAAAGCATAATGTTGTGTCCATTTTAGATAACCCAACACACGTTTCATAGCCATCCAGTGAGTTTGATTCGGATTACTAGTGTACCGACTCAGTTTACTAATAGCACATGCTATATCTGGTCACGTGCAATTCATAATATACATCAAACTTCCCAACACTCTGGCATATTCCAATTGAGAGTCACTTTGACCTTCATTCTTTTTAAATGTACAACTTAAATAAATTGGAGTTTTGACTACATTGAAATTCAAGTAATTGAACTTATCCAATACTTTTTCAATAAAATGAGATTGAGATAATGCTAGTCCCTGGGGAGTTTTGATAATCCTGACCCCTAAGATCAAATCAGCAACTGCTAAGTCTTTCATGTCGAACTTGCTGGACAACATGCGCTTAGTAGCATTTATATTGTCAATTTCTTTACTCATTATTAACATGTAATCAACATACAAACAAACAATGACTTCATTATTCATAACGTTTTTAATGTAAACACATTTATCACATTCGTTAATCTTGAATCCATTTGCCAACATTATTTGATCAAATTTAGCATGCCATTGTTTGGGTGCTTGCTTGAGTCCATAAAGTGACTTCACAAGTCTGCACACTTTCTTTTCTTTACCAGGAACTATAAACCCTTCAGGTTTTTCCATGTAAATTTCTTCCTCTAACTCTCTATTTAAGAAGGTTGTTTTTACATCCATTTGGTGGATTTTAAGATCATGCACTGCTGCTAGTGCTATTAACATCCTAATTGATGTTATCCTTGTTACTGGAGAATATGTGTCAAAGTAGTCCAGACCTTCCTTTTGTCTGTACCCTTTAACTACCAGTCTAGCCTTATATTTGTCAATAGTCCCATCAGGTTTCATTTTCCTTTTAAAGATCCATTTTGATCCTAAAGGTTTATTTCCTGGAGGAAGATCAATCAATTCCCAAGTGTGATTGCTTAAAATTGATTCAATCTCACTATTGACTGCTTCTTTCCAATAAGTTGACTCTGACGAAGACATAGCTGCTTTAAATGTTTGAGGCTCATTTTCAAGCAATAGTGCTACAAAATCTGGTCCCAAAGAAACCGATTTTCGTTGTCGAGTACTTCGCCTAGGTTCCTCACTGGTTAGAATATTTTCCATTGATTCTTCTCGTGGTCGTTTAGGTCTTTCACTTGTTGACTCACTTTCAGTTTTATACGGATAAATGTTTTCAAAAAACTCTGCATTATCTGATTCAATTATTGTATTAACAAAAATATCAGGATTATCAGATTTGTGAACCAAAAATCGACAGGCTTTACTATTCACAGCATACCCAATAAAGACACAATCTATTATTTTGGGTCCAATTTTAACCCTCTTAGGTAAAGGAACCTCTACCTTGGCTAAACACCCCCACACTTTGAAATATTTCAAGTTGGGTTTTGTTCCTTTCCACAACTCATATGGAATTGATTGTGTTTTTCGATGGGGTACTCTATTGAGTATTTTATTAGCTGTAAGGATGGCTTCCCCCGAAAGATTTCGCGGTGAACCAGAATTGATCATTAAGGCATTCATGATTTCCTTTAATGTTCTGTTCTTCCGTTCTGCCAAACCATTTGACTATGGTGTATAAGGTGCAGTAGTTTGATGAATAATACGATATTCCAAACATATCTCTGCAAAAGGAGATTCATATTCTCCACCCCTATCACTCCGAATCATTTTTATCTTTAGATTCAATTGGTTTTCCACTTCATTTTTGTATTGCTTAAATGCATCAATTGCTTCATCCTTACTATTAAGCAAATATACATAACAAAATCGAGTGCAGTCATCAATAAAAGTTATAAAATACTTTTTCCCACCACGAGATGGTGTTGACTTCATATCACATATATCAATGTGAATTAAGTCTAAAGTTTTAGAATTTCTTTGAACAAACTTACTTTCCACACAAAATTCACATTTTGACTTATCGCATTTAAAATCACGCAATACTTCTAGATAAACCAATTTTTGCAAGGCTTTGTAATTTACATGTCCCAAACGGGCATGCCATAAATCACTTAACTCCAATAAGTAAACATAAGCAGAATTTTTATCAATACAGTCAATAACCATTACATTAGTTTGAAAAGACCCTTATTGAGGTAGCCCTTTCCTATAAATATTTCATTCTTACTTATTACAGCTTTATCACTAACTAGGACACACTTAAAACCGTTCTTAACGAGTAGTGCAGCAGAAACTAAATTCTTCCTAATAGTAGGGACATGCTAAACATTGTTTAAAGTCAATACTTTGTCGTATGTCATTTTCAACATTACTTTCCCAGTTCCTGCAATCCTTGCTGTTGCTGTGTTTCCCATGAATAAATCTTCATCGTACGGACCAGGAGTGTACGTTGCAAAGGATTCTTTAGCAGAGCAAATATGTCTAGTAGCACCTGAGTCGAGAAACCACTCCCTGGGATTTCCAACTAAGTTACATTCTGATATCATTGCACACAAATCATCTGCATCTTCCATCTTTTCCACGATGTTTGCTTGACTTTTGCCTTTGCCTTTGTTTTTGTCCTTTCTTGGAACATGACAATCAGAAGATCTATGACCAGCCTTGCCACAATTATAACAGTTGCCTTTGAATTTCTTCTTGGTCTGTTCTGACTTCTGCCCGTTGGACTTTTGTCTCTTTTTGTCTTTGGTAGGAGTTTCTTCAACAATATTAACTCCAATGATTGTTGAACTCTTACGCGACTTCTTTTCATCATTTCTGTTATCTTCCTCAATCTTGAGACGAATCACAAGATCTTCAAGCTTCATTTCTTTACGCTTGTGCTTTAGATAATTCTTGAAATCATTCCACGAAGGAGGCAACTTCTCGATCATTGCAGCCACTTGAAAAGCTTCATTTACTACCATATCTTCAGCAATCAGATCATGGAGAATAAGTTGAAGTTCCTGCACTTGTGATCCAACAATTTTACTATCTACCATTTTATAGTCTAAAAACTTTGCGACCACAAATTTTTTCAAGCATGCATCTTCTGTCTTATATTTCTTCTCAAGTGCATTCCACAACTCTTTTGAAGTTTTTATTGCACTATAGACATTATATAAGTCATCCTCTAAAGCTCTCAAAATGTAACCTTTACATAGAAAGTCTGACTGTTTCCATGCTGCAACAATCATAAATTTTTCCCTTTCTGCCATATCATCAGCAGGTACTGGAGTATCTTCACTTGTAAATTTCTGCAGACCAAGAGTGGTAAGCCAGAAAAATACTGGTTGCTGCCATCCTTTGAAATTCAGAACTGTGAATTTACCCGGTTTCTCTGCTTGTGATACAAGAGTTCGGGTTGGTACAACAACAGCCACTGTAACACCAGTGTTTTCCATTTCAGATAAACAAAATTGATACAATATAAGTAAGCAATAAATTATAAATGCAGACTTAAAGGAGTATAAAATCACAAAGACTTTTGTCTACACCAGAAACATAGATTTAATTAATTTCCTTAAGATTGTTACCAATTTTTGTTAAGAAAATCAGAAATTACTGGTTGTAATAAATCATTGAGAAAAACGAAGTAACTGAGATTTTTAGAACCAGTAAATAAGATGAACAGAAATTTATTTGTAAAAAAATAATTTAACCTGTAAAACATACCAGAATCTGGAATACTCTTTTTTTAAAAAAATTCAGGAAGAAAATCAAGTCCACTGAATTCACAGTGTCCCCTTAAGGAAATTATTCCCCTCTAGTATCCGAGGTTTGATTTGGAATATAACCTCCCAGGGTAAAATGATCTTAATCAGTAGAGCATAGATACCAAAAACTCTACTGTCAGCGAATCAATCCACAACAGGAAAGTACACGAAGAAATATGTGTCTTTAAGAAGAAGGAAGATCAGAAAATTCGTTGGAAAATATTCTGAAGACTGAATGGTATTTATAGGTAAGAATAATATATTCTGAAAGGTTGCTACCCTTTCAGAATTGACACGATCATTAATGAAAGGTTGCAAACTTTCAAATGGTATTGACTGTTCCTGAAAGTTGCAACCTTTCAGAAAAGTCATGGCGGGAATATAACGGAATTTAAAACGGGTCACTCGCGCGGATCCGAGTCGGGTCGGGTTAACTAAAAAGTTGAAAACATTTTGGTTAAATTCTGTTATCAACTAATTTATTGAAAATAATTTTTGGCCATTTAAATTAATTAATAAATAATTAAAATAAATTTTGTCCAAAAAATTATCTCTCGATCATTTGCCAAAGCCAAAGCCAAAGCCAAAGCCGAAGCCGAAGCAAGCGAGCGACGACGACGACGATGCGAGGGGGGTCCCTCTTTCAAACCCTTTTAACAATTAATAGGAGTGTTTATTTATTTATACTCTCCTATTTTCATTTCCATTACCGATGAGGGACTATTGCCTTTTTCAATAAAGCATTAGAGGACTTTTCAAGTTCCCAACCTTTCAAGTTCTAAACTATTCAAATTCCTCTCCTTCCCTCTATTTCCCATCAATTCTTGCTACATACCCAACAGAAAGAAAACATGGAAGGAAAACATTAAAAATAAGATTCTTGAGAGAATCTGGTTAGTCTTTTGATCCCGATTCTGATTGATCTGTTCGAATCCTAGGAGTCATATTTGGAAGTTAAATAGCTGCTCCTCTGCTCATTCTGTCCAGTTAGCTGCACCTCGAAAGGTTATAGTCCATGTTCTCTCCGCTTTTCAGTGTGTCCTCTTTGCTTTTTGCTTGCTTTAGAATAACATTCTGATGATGGTAGGTGTTCAATTGTTTTATGTTGTTGTCTTCTTGTAAGAATAGAGTATAAAGTATATGGTTTTATTTGGCTTGCTGCTTAGAGGTAGCCGTAAAATCATTTTTAAGGACTGGCGAATGTCTTTCCTCGTGTGCCCATCCTCTTTCTTTTGTCTAAATCTACTTCAAAATTCTTATCTCTTGAAATGTTGCGTGAATATTTTCAAATCAAGTTTATTTCATGGAGTTCGCATTTTATACTCTTGTAGGACTAAATCCATCAATCAAATAAAATGTTTAAGTTTATGCGATGCAGTTGTATGCTCTCCCTAATCATTTTGTTTCTTTTGTTTACTTCTAGATTCTCTTGGTGACCTTACTGCGTTTGTCATCTTTCTCGATATTTTCTCTCACCTTTTTCTTATATGCTCAATGAAATAGTAGAGCCAATGTTGGAGAAAGTTGTGTTGTAGGCTTGTTTGACGATTACTGATTGCGTTGTTTGTTCATATTTTTTAACTCTTAAAATTTTCTCTTTTAGGTTTCTATTATTTGATTGAGTCGAATCTATAGGCATGAATCTGATGTTAATGTCTCCAATTTACTTGCGAGTTTTATTTTTCTTCTCTTTCTATCTAATATTGCTTTATGTCCCGAGGATCTGTACTATCCCACTTATAGGATATTTCAAGTGTTTGATACTGTATTTAACAGGGTTTTTTTGTGTGCTCAAATCTTGTTGTTTATGTAAGTAAATCCGCAAGCTGTTAATTTGGTCAGCATATGTCGCATGTTTGTTCGTATAGTTTGATGTTTTCTTACCCCTTGAACGTGTTTATTATATTGTTGCCTCACACGACATGATCAAATCATGTTTTGCCTTCATATCACTTGACATTTGGAGGAAAGCGTTTCGTTTTAGCTTGAGTTGTTTCTTTTAGTTTTTATGATTTTCAATATTATTATTCGCTCTGTTTTTTTGTTTTCTGTCCACTCTTTCAATTAATTTGTTCATTTGACATCAGTTTGGTCATTCTGGCAAAGGGTGATTTAAAATAGCATAGCATTAATAAGTAACTTACTGTAGGTTAGAACTTCTGTTGGTCGACAGGGAAGTTTTATTCGGTTTACTTTTTATATTCTAAGGTGTTATTTATGCCCTCCTCTCTTTTTCTTTTATAAAATTTGTTGCTGTTCATGTGCCTCTTTGATTCCCTTTAATTTAATTGCTTGTCAATTTTCAAATTTCCGGGTTTAAATGCATATTCCAGTAAGATAGGATACATTCTCAGTGTTTGTGTTGGATAGACTACTTATTACCTCATTGCCCTTTCTCTTGAATATAAAATCTATTTGAGTTCGTTATGAACTCTCATCCTCTCTTGTGTTTCGAAAGAGAGCCATAACGGCTTAACTTATCCATCGAGTCAAGAAAATCTACGGACAATTCCCGAAGTTTAAGGAATTGATAAAGTCGAAGAAGTTGGATTAGAAGACACCTTTATTTTCATATGTTGTACTTTTATTATGTAATAGTCCTAAGCCCTTATCGCTTAGTACTATTATCTAAATAGTTTAGGACTCGTACAAGTCGAGTGGGCCTAAGACCCATAAATAAAGGGTCCAAATACCGATCCAGGAGGACAAAAAACTCAAATTTGGACCCAACTCTCTCTCTCCCTCTTTCTCTCTCTCTCTCTCTCTCTCTCTTATTTTTTGTTTATCCGCATTACTTGTCGTTAGTTTTAAAGTTAAAGAGTCAAAATCCCCGCAAACGGTGTAAATGTTTTATCGACTTAAAAATTAATTCTAAATGAATTTTAAAAGATGAATAACTTTGCAAATAATAAATCTCACTCATGTAATTAATACCTCTTCTTTCAAACGAATTTTAGGTTATTTTTACAAGTCAGATTATTTTTAGCCAAATAGATTAGTTGTTTGGATTACCTCAAGTAACCGGACATCTAAGTTCTTTCAAAACCTTCCTAAGACGTTAATAAGAATAGTCGAACCCCCCTAAAAATCATTCATTTAATTTTCTATTTTTGATTGAATAGAAGAACAATTTTTTCTTAATTTTCTCAAAATTAAGTGGCGACTCAAAATGTCAAAATTCTATAAATATAATATTTTGTAAAAATATAATAAAATAGAAATGAAGACTCTTCTTGGGATATTTGAGAATTCTAATCTTAAAACTAACGTGTTTTGGCTATGTGAAGTTAACTGTTTATCTGTTTATTTTTCACCTTATTCAACTGTTGCGTTCATGGCATATCATAGCTCTATCATACGACGATTATTTTTGTTTAACACTTGAAGAATAATTATACGGGTTCACAGTCATTCGTTAACCAAATCTTTTTCGGGGTACCCTGACGAATGTATTTGGTTATTTGATAGTCAACAGTCGTTAACTGTCCCACCATAAGTAGTCCACTTGGGTTACCCTTTCCACTATAAATACAAATTACTTCTAGTCTAACTAAGATAGAGCGAAACCAAATCCCTAAAAGTAGCGCATTGGCCTAAGATGACCCAACACCCAATGAGCGTTGGGCCTATTAGAAAGACCGCTATGAGTCCAAATAGCCCACGGCTCGATAGGACGATCATATTTATATATTGATCTGAAGGATGTTTACGTGTTTGACTGTTTGTTGTGTCCTGAACGGTGGAAACTAACTAGTTGTACATTTTTGTAGATGTCGATTCAGTTTCTTAGTTTCAATATGGTCACCAAGACTCCAGACATTCTCCGCGTATGGTGGGACAATCTCAAAGGTTGTCAAAAGCTAGAAATCTTGATTCACTTGTGCCACATACCTTTGATAATGGACTTCAAGGTTTGGCCCACGTTTATCGAGGTAATAACGAGGTTTTGGGACGACAAAATGATGGTCTTTTGATTTGGAGACGTCGAGATAACACCAACCCTAGAAGAAATAAAGGACCGTTTGAACTCTATCAAAATATGTGGCAAGAGAAAAAGAATATCCCGATCATCACATCCTTCTACTGGATAGGCCGACTAGTAAAGAATTGAAAAACATGTTATTGCTAGTGAATGAAAATTTGTTGATTGCCCAAAATATACCACTAATGATATTTTTTGGAAGATGAGGGTACGACAGCTATTTTAAAGTTTTCCCAAACGAATCACATGATCATAGTACTTGTAGACTAACCCAGGCCATTGCATTCTCCACATTCCTTTAAGAAACGATAGTGTTCACTCCGGATGAAGGAAAGGAGATCGACACCCGGGTTGTGATGGTAGTAGACGCCATCTTTAGAGGAGTTGGTAAGAAACAAGAAGAAATGTAACAGTGCAGTTTAGCCCTAGTCATTTTGGCCGACATCTATCAATCTCGACATCTATCATCTTCTAAGCTTGTGTAAGAATGGGTTCCCATTTTTCCAAGGTTGCAATATTTTACTTCAGTGGTGGATGAGTGAACATATGTGCAAAAGAAATGGCATCCAGAAGAATTGGCTAAACCGAGCCAGACGAGTCCCCTTGATAATTACGAATTCTATTTAAGCATTCATAGGTTCTCAATTCATACCACCAAGGATGTGTGGCGAAGGTATATTATGATCTACAAAAAGGATACATATAGTGGATGTTGCCGAAATTCATGTCAGAGAATATAGCAACAAACTTCCCTTTTTGGTCCTGCCTTGCATTAAAGGGTTGCAACCCTACAACCCAGCTAGGGTGATGTGGCAATTCGGTAGAACACAAACCACACCCATCCAAGGGGATACTATCTTCTTCCTTGTGGATCACAACGGGTGCAATAAAATACCTTTCGCCAAGATCATCGTCAAAGAATTGACTGGACGTATTAACATGAAATGTGATATGACTAAAAATAGATATGAAGCTGGGTATGCAATGAATACAAAACGTGGTTGTAGAATGATTTGTGTGGTGTAGTGAACCCAACACCACACGTGGGTCGAGAAATTAAAGACATACAGATAAGAATCCAGATCCACACATATCATTTTCAGCAAGAATGGTACTGAAGGGACCATGAATTTCAACGAAGGGAGCAAGATTACTAGTCTAGAGAGTTAGAAAGTCAGAGGCCTTTAGCTGTGATGTCACAAGAGCTAAACGATGCAAGGGCATTTTTGATGCATCTAGATGCAACCCTGGATGAGAAGATTAATATCCTATGGGTCGTGCCTCCATCTTCCAAGATGTGTTCACTGAGCCATATGTGGTAACAAGCAAAAGCATCATCCGCGAAGAGGTAGAAAAATCCAGAGGCGGAGCAGGACCGTCAACCTTCTAATTCCCCTGCGTGGATTATTTTCTATTTGTATTCACATTTTATTCCCCTTCCCTGAAAATGTACCCCCGTTTCAATTAAAACTATGTAACGAATGATATGATTATTTGTGAAGCTTATTTTGGGGGATGCAACAATCTATTTTAAACGATGCAATACATCCTTTCGATTGTTAGGCCTACCCTTGTGACAAAAGGTTCACATGCATGATTATGACACGATATATTTGTTTTAACTATTTATGTGATATGTTACTTTGAATGAGAGTATCATGAACCACTCCTTTCTAGAAATTTCCAGAAAATATACACACAAGTCAATATTACAAAATGTCCGACCAAAATTTTCCGAGTCGTAAGTTTCTCACTCAAAAAGATATATCTCATAGCCCAAAGCCTAAAACGCTACTCTATCGTCTAGGAAATATAGAATCACAACTATGGGAAAGGGTAAGAGTATCCCGTTGGAACTTACAGGAGAGGAGTAACATATAAATATAGAACAAATCACGCGAGAAATTCAAGAGGTAAGGAAAGAAGGAATGAGGGTCGAAGTGGCCGCATCAATCTACAAAGCCGTGACTGTGGCGCTGGATGAGGATTTGGTGTCAAAAATGAAGAAGAAGAAAGACATTAAGATGTAGAGAGAGGATTTCAGCAATAAGTTTGATTGACTTAAACTGAGGATTCAAGAAAGGGAAGCAAGAGAAGCATAAATAGATTCAGAAACCGCAAGTCTTTTAGCCATAAACGCGTCACTTGATGAAGAACTGATGGCGGAGATTGTGGAATTAATCACCATGAAGGAAAGAATGTCTGCATTAAGAAAGAAGAACAAGGCGTTCAACCATAATATGATCTCCAAACTTCAGAAATTGCGCGGGAAATACTCTATCCGCGAGTAAGAGGCTAGTGGTGGACCAGATGACACTCACCCTGGAGCAACTAAGGAAGATATTGACGAGGAAATCGTCTAAAAGACTCCATTTCTAGGCCGTGAGAGAGGAGGAGACAAGTTGATCACTCTTCGGGCCTACAAGCCGACACATCGTGTAGGAGCGAAAGTTAGGTCTTGAGCTTTTTTGTATGAACATCTTCGGTGTAAACCTCATGAGGGAGTGGATACAGTCTTTGGGCATGAAAAAATCTTCAGAGGTGTGTGTTTTCCACCCAACTGGCGAGGAAACACTATAGAGGAATATGTGCAACTTAAGATGAGAATCTGCCGCCAGATCGACATTGGAACATCCTGTACTTGGTGGGTTGGAAAACTGTCATCACCTATGATCAGTCAGATCCCAGTGAGCACAACAAATTCATTTGTCATTATTTCACGCCATTCCAGAAAAGGGTGTTGGAATATACTGTGACTTGGTTAAGAATGGGGATTTAGCCTCTATCCACGATGATGACAGAGGTCTCGATACCATTAGGAAAGAGATCAGGAAACCTTGTTCTTAACACAATGCTACAAATAATAGTCTCTCAATGTGCCTCAATTTTTTCTACTACTTCAAAGCCCTCATCAACATTGGAAAAATTCGAGTCAAGTTTGTTCCCCGTGGCTGAGAAGACATTGAGAAGACGAATAACTGAAATGCAATTATTATTTGTCTTTAATTCTTTGTTTATATCTTTCAATTTCCATGTAACCATCTATAATGAATGAATGAAAATAAAATTTTATTTTCTACTCGAATTACATTGGGCCTGAATTCTCCTTGTGAGATACGTATGCAGCCTTTTAAGGCCCGACCCCTATCTTTGAATATTTTCATTCTTCCCCCTTCATATTACAAGAAGATACAAAGATCTGATCAACGGACGTCAAAGAGAAGTTGCAAGAAGAGTTTAGCTCAACGTGATTTAGCCTTTCTAAGATGGTGTCAAACTAAAAAGCAAGCAAACTCCCGCTAGTTAAAAAATTTGTTTTCGTCCTTATTCGTGGATTGAAGATATCCTTAAACAAAGCAACTTGTTTATTTATCCACTCTCTGTGTGATATTACGTATTTTATATTCTGAATCTAAACTGATAAATCTGCCTTTAAGTTGTTTTCCTCCTCTGGTACTTTGAAACTGATCTATGTCGATTAAGCTGGCAGATCATCCCTATTTTACAAGATCTAAAGATCCCGCAGATTCCTTTCCCAGAAAAGATTCCGACAAAGGAATAGCAGTTATGGGAGACAACAATGAATAAGTCAATCTCACCAACAATGTGGTGGCTTAATCTACAATCTCACCTGACATCGCTGGTCTAAACTATGAAGATTTATGCATCCATCCGAATCTGGACCTCCAAGAAAGGTTCAAAATTCAAAAATTTGATACTTTTGGCAGAGTAGGGAATCCTATGGCCCATCTGAGATCCTATTGCGATCAATTTTTTGGAGTTAGTAGGGATGAAGCATCTCTAATGCAGCTCTTTAGCCAAAGTCTATGCGGGGAGGCTCTAAAATGGTTCACCTTCCTTTAAATCAGACAGTGGCCCAGATTGAATGCCCTAGGCAAGGATTTTATCGATCGATTTGCTTACAACTTGGAAATAGTTCCCAATCGATACTTCTTGAATAAGATGAAGCAAAAATCTACTGAAAGATATAGAGAGTTCGCCTATAGGTGGAGACAGGAAACATGTAGGGTAAGGCTTATGGGTGCAAGAGCCCGAATATTGTAATAGAATCATGATGCTCGCTGGAGCAAAATTTGTTGATATAGTCAAGATTGGTAAGACTATCGAAGATGGTTTGAAAGCAGGAAAAATAGCCCACATTGCCGCATCGCCCGGATCATCGGGCTTGCTGAAGAAGAAGAGAGAAGACGTTTCAACTATCTCTTCTAAGGGGAGGAAGACCCATAAAAGACCGTCATTCTACAAAAGTCGCCCTCGACCTTCATAAAACTCCCATCAAGCTGGTTATACGCAAACTAGTTAACCAAATACTACCTTCTCGTACCCAAATTTCCCACTTCCAAATTACGAAAATCCATCTCCAATTTACCAAAATCTTCCTCCTACCAAATTCATCCCCCATTTACCAAAATGATGCTCCTAACAGCGCTAATGTGTAGTCGAGATACAGAGAACACCCACAAGTATATCAATTCCAATCTCCACTATACAAAAATACCCTCATGAACTACCAAGCATCATCACTAAAATCCAAACATATCCTTATTTGAGAAGCCAAGATCTCCGTCAAAATGCTAGAAGTTATCAATAGGTGACTCCTCCCCAACAAGGTAGTTATGATCCACCTCGACCTAGATTCGAGAAGAAGCCCAGAAAAAAAAATTACCGCTCTCGTCGAAAGCCGAACAAAGTCGTACGAGCAACTGGTTGTGGCTTAAACATTCACCTGGTGGGGCTTAAGCCGGTGGATACTAGTTCCAAATCCTACATACCCGATCAAAAGTGTGCGTATCACTCCAACAACGTTGGACATGATACAGAGGACTTCATTAACCTCAAGCACAAGATTCAATATCTGATCGACCGAGAGGTGGTTTCTCTTCAAGCAGCCGCGCCAAATATCAACATCAACCCTTTACCAAATCATGGAGGCATTAATATCAACATGATAGAGACGAATGATGATTGGTCCGTGACTAAGGTGATAACTCATATTATTCATGACGAGTTATAAAGTGATGTGGCCTCAGTGAGCGTCAAAGAGAAAAAAGATTTTGTGATCCTGACACCCGCAAAGGCTATTGCCTTGGTTCCATCAGAAACTCTTTTCAGTCCGAAATTTGTGATTGAAACTGCTGCCGCTCAGAGTATGACCCGATCTGGAAGGTGTTATACTCCTGAAGAGTTGGCTTTTGGAGGACAAAATAAGGATTAGGGTAAAAGGATGAAAAGTGAAGGCGTGACAAAGGATTATGGAGAAAGATGCATCCAAAAGATTATTCGATCGTTAAGCATTTGGAGAAAACTCTTGCCCAGATTTTTGTGTGGGCCCTGCTAATGAGCTCCTAAGTGAATATACAAGCCTTGATGAAGGCTCTTGATTATATATATATGCCCGTTGGCACAAGCAGCGATAATGTGGCGTCTATGATAAACCAAGTTATCTGAGGGCATCGTATTAGCTTCTATGATGAAGAATTGCCCTTTGAAGGGAGGTCCCACAACAAGGCGTTGCATGTCACTGTCATATGCCGTGAAAGAGTCATAAATTGTGTCCTGGTGGATGATGGGTCCGGTCTTAACATTTGCCCACTGTCGACTCTAAGACAGTTAAGGTTTGACTTGGGGAAGCTGGAACAAAACAAAGTCAATGTAAGAGCATTTGATGGAGTATAGAGAAATACGTTGGGAGTAGTGAATCTGTTCATCCAAATGGATCCGGCTGAGTTCAGCGCAAAGTTTCAAGTGTTGGACATTGACACCATTTATAACCTTCTTTTGGGAAGGCCTTTAATCTATAAGGTTGGAGTAGTGTCTTGTACTCTTCATTAGATGAAGAAACTCGTTTGGAAAAACCTACAACTGGTTATTCACGGTGAAGGGATTCACTCTGGCAGGCAAACGCCCAATATCAATGAAGTTTCACGAGGAACCGATTTCTACACGGTGGAGCTGGTAAATGCAACCGATGAGGATTTGGCCCCACAGCCTCCTATGTCTATCGTGTACAAGATTCAGCCACAGTGATGCTGCAGAATGGGTTTTAACCAGGTTTTAAAGTGGAAAGGAATTCCCAATGGATTATCTATCCTATCCCAGTCCCCATCAAAAGGAGCGAGATATGGTTTGGGGTAAATCCCCACAGATGATAAGATGAAGATGAAGAAAAGCAATGATGAAGCATTGGTTAAGCTGATCCCACATTTGTATCAATCATTTCCTATTTGGGAGTACACCGATCTAGATGGCCTCGAGGAAGGAATTTGTGACCTTTTTGAATAGAATGATGCTATCATAGAAAAAAAATCGAGTTGGCTGGTATCCGTGATGCTGAGCCTTGAGAACAACTGCAGAAATTGATTTTCACGCCAATCTTGATTCCCCGATCATATTGGTAGAAGGACATTGTTTATTCATATTTGAAAATTGGTGGCGGTACGGAAGAGACCTACCATCTTGATTTTTTCTTAATCGCTTGAATTTTTAAATTCCCCGTGATGTTTAAAAAGGCATCATGGTCCTTTGCCATGGAAAAACTTCATTGTTTTCCAATTTTAATGAAAGCATCTTTTATCGAAAATTTGTTATTTACTTATTTTCTATATTTTTCTTTTCTAACTTTGTCTATTTATGGTTTCAGTAGCATTAATTTTAAACCTGCCATTGTCATGTCATGTCACAAGATGAACAGACAAAATGAGGAAAGTGATGACGAGGGTAAAGGGTACGAAGAGGAAAATGAGGCACAAAATATGTTGCGGAGGAGTTTCTGCAGTTTTAAAATCAGCATAAGCCAAATTTAAAAGAAACTGAAGTTGTGAATCTGGGAGATCAACAGTGTGCCCAAGAGATAAAAATCAGTGTTCATTTGAATGAATCTCAGATAATGGATATAATACATTTTCTCACTGAATACATTGATGTGTTCATATGGTTAAGTCAATGACATGCTAGGGATGAGTACTATTGTTGTGTCTCACAAATTGCCGATTAATCCAAGGTTAAGTCCCGTGAAGCAAAAGTCTCAGAAGTTCAAGCCTCAATTGAGTTTAAAGATCACATAAGAGATTACCAAGCAAATCAAGTCTCGACTGGTGGAAGTTACTCAATAGCCGACGTTGTTGTCTAATGTTGTTCCGGTCGTCAAAAAAGATGGAAAGATTAGAATTTGTGTCGACTATAGGGATCTCAACAAAGCTAGCCCCATAAGGATAATTTTCCGTTGCCAAAAATTCACATTCTAATCAATAACTTAACTAAACATGAAATGTAGTCATTTATAGATTGTTATGCAGGTTATCATCAAATCTTTATGGACGAAGAAGATGCAGAAAAGACAGCTTTTATTAAACCTTGGGGTGTATATCATTAAAGGGTGATGCCATTTGGCCTCAAGAATACCGGTGCTACCTATATGAGGGCTATTACAACCATATTTCATGATATGATTCACAAAGAGATTGAGGTATACGTAGATGACATCATAATCATGTACCACGAGAGTTTGGACAACTTGAGGCATTTAAATAAGTTCTTTGATCGTTTGTGTCATTATAACTTGAAGTTAAATCCCGCCAAATGCGCTTTTCGAGTTCCAGTCTGCAAGTTTTTGGGATTTATAGTCAAAAGAAGGGGTATTGAGCTCAACCCTTCCAAGATTAATTAAATTCAAGAGTTACCTCCGCCGAAAATGAGAAGTAGGTGAAGAGTTTCTTAGGGAGATTAAACTACATTAGTCGATTCATATCTCAATCAACTGTGGTGTGTGAGCCTATCTTCAAGATGTTGAATAAAGACGCTTTAACAAAGTAGATTGAAAAGTGCAAACTACTTTTGATTTTATCAAGAACTATTTGTCCAATCCACCAGTGTTGGTTCCTCCTTGAGAAGGGAGTCCATTGTTGCTGTATTTGTCCGTCTCAAATAACGTATTTGCATGTGTGCTTGGGCAGCATGAAAAAATAGGGAATAAGGAGCGATCCATTTAATATACAAGCAAGAAGTTCATGCCGTATGAGTATACTCTTTTGAAGAGAATGTATTGTGCTTTGACTTGGATCTCTCAGAAGTTGAGACATTATTTTTCTTCTTATACAACATACCTTATTCCCAGGATGGACCCATTGAAGTACATTTTGCAGAAACGATGCCGACTGGAAAGTTGGCCAAATGGCATATGCTGTTGAGTGAATTTGATATTGTGTATGTGACACAGATGATGATAAGAACAGGCCCTGGCTGATCATCTCGTAGAAAATCCAGTCGATGATAAGTATGATCCGCTTAAGACTTATTTTCACGATGAAGAAACATCATTTGTGGGTGATGATATTTCTGAAATATATCCATGATGGAGATTATTCTTTGATGGAGCGGAAAATCACCTTTATTGTATGATCTGGTCAGAACTATCCCATGGAAGCTAAAAAATCCAATTTAATTGCACGAACAACATGGCCAAATATGAAGCTTGTGTCCTCGATTTGAAAATGCCTACTGACATGAATTTTCACAAGCTCATGGTTATTGGAGATTCAAATTTGCTGATTCATCATTTTCAAGAAGAATGGGCTCTGAAGAACCCGAAGGTTTAGCCATACATGCAGGATATACGGAAACTAAGCAGAAGATTCCATAAGATCGAGTCCAAACTTACTCCCAGAACACACCTTAATGATCAAGCATCCAGATACTGAGTATATTAATCCTCTGCATATAGAGTAGAAGGAACATCCGGTATATTGTTCACATGTTGTAGTAGAAGCAGATATTTTGCCATGGTATTTTGATATAAAGAAGTATTTGGAGTCAGAGAATTATGTAGAAGATGCGACATCCAACCAGAAAAAGTCGATACGCCGTATGGGCCTCAACTTCTTTCTGAGTGGAGAATTCCTTTATAGGAGGATTCCAAATTTAGGTCTTCTCATATATGTCGATGTTGTCGAAGCTGCGAAGCTTATCGAACCGATACATGCTGGTGTTTGCAGCACGCATATGAATTGACTCACTTTCGCAATAAAGATCCTTCTATTTTGTTATTTCTGGATGACTATGGATCATGATTTTTGCAAATTTATGCAGAAATGTCATAAGTGTCAAGTGGATGGGGATTCGATATGAGTGCCGCCTCATGAACTTAATGCTATGAATTCACCTTGGAAGTTTGTAGCTTGGGGCATGGACGTCATTGGTCCACGTAGAATCATTCGCCTCTAATGGACATATATTTATTTTGGTTGCCATCGACTATTTCAAAAAATGGGTGGAAGAAGCTTCTTACAAGTCGGTGACCAAGAAAGTTGTAGCTGATTTTGTTTACAACAATATGATATGAAGGTTTGGGGTACCAAAATTAATCATTATTGATAATGGTGCACATCTCACCAGTGACTTGATGAGGGATATACGTGAGCAATTTAAGATTACTCACGAAAACTCAATCGCTTATCGCCCTCAAATGAATGGAGTTGTAGAAGCCGCCAATAAGAATATCAAGAAGATCTTGAGGAAAATGATTGACAATTAATGAGGTTGGCATGAGATATTGTCGTATTCCTTGTTGGGTTATTGAACGACCGTCAGAACATCAATTGGAGCTACTCGATACTTGCTAGTATATGGAACCAAAACAGTCATACCTGTTGAAGTTGAGATACCGTCATTGAGAATCATACAAGAAGTTAGTAATGCTGAGTGGGTCTGCAAGCGGATTGATCAGTTAACCTTAATTGATGAGAGGAAATGGTTGCCATCTGTCATGGTTTACTCTATCGATGGAAAATATTCGTGCTTTCCATAAGAGAGTTAGAGCAAGGATTTTTAAAATCAGTTAGTTGGTCCTTAAGCGCATTTTTCCTCATCAAGACGAGTACAAAGGAAAATTCGCAACAATTGTCAAGGACCCTAAATGGTTTTAAAGGTACTATCTTGAGGTGCTTTGGTCCTGTCGTAGATGGATGGCATCGCATGGCCAAAACCGATCAACTCAGTTGTTGTCAAGAGATACTACGTGTGAAGCTTTAGTTTGTTTTTATGTTATTTCCTTGTAATCGTCCTATTTGCATGTAATTGCTTTGTTTAAAATTTTATCCCATTTGTAAATGACTATCCGTAAGGCACCCAGAAGATAAAAGTGTTGCTCGATTGAGCTCTATCTTCATTTGGTACAAAGGATGACTTCAAGTGAAAAATATTCACGCATCGTGGGAAGATATTCATTCCTCACAAGAAATCAAGCATCACCGGAAGATATTCATACCCCTCAGAAAATCAGGCAACGTCGAAAGATATTTATGCCCTGCAGAAAATCATGTATTGCGGAAAGTCATGCATCACTAGTCAATATTCATGTATCGTGGAAGATCATGCATAGTGAGTCGATATTCATGCATTGAGGAAGATCATGCATCTTGAGTCAATATTCACTCATCACAGAAAGATATTCATACCCCACAAGAAATCACTCATCACGGGAAGATATTTATGCACCGAAGAAAATCATGCATTACGGAAAGTCATGCATCGTGAGTTAATATTAATGCACCACGGAAGATCATGCATCGCGAAAGATCATGCATCGCGAGTTAATATTCATGCATCGTGGGAAGATATTCATACCCCGCAAAAAGACATGCATTGCGAGTTAGTACTCATGCATCAAGAAAATCATGCATCACTTTTCAATATTCACGCATCGCGAGTTAATATTCATGCATTGACAAAATCATGCATCACGAGTTAATATTCGTGCATCGAGAAATAACGCATCGTGGAAAGATATTCATGCCCCGCAGAAAATCATGCATGAGGAAGATCATGCATCACGAGTTAATATTCATGCTTCAAGGAAATTGTGCATTTCAAGAGAAATATTTACCCATCATCATAAAGGACATCTTTTATTTTGCATGATTAGACGCTGAAATAATCGTTAAAGACGACATCAAAAAAATATCAACAATGCATCAAATTTTACTTATTTTAACATCAAGTGAATAGTACATCGAATATTATATCGCAAACATTACACATAAGCTTTATTGCTTTACGTCGAACCGATTGAGTTGACGACAAATACTGATGATGAGAAACTAAGTGTTTAAGAGGTAAGAGACACTATCTCACATTTGAATTGCATTTTTGTGCTGACGAGTTTTATTTGAGTCTTTGTTGAGAACATCCGAAAGGATGAATTCTCCAAAAAAAAAAACCACATGTGCGGGCGGCATAAAAAGAGATGCAGCACAACGTGGAACTTTTCTTAGCAGTGAACTGGGACATAGCCCTAAGAGGATTGTTGTACTCTTAGGATGCGAGCAGAGGAGCGACTTCCACCACAATAAAACCACACCCCTATCATAAGGAATGTGGCTTTTTCTTTGGTTTTTGTAAGTTTTTGTTTTGCATGCGGAATTTTGGTCTATTGGAGACAAGTTTCTAATCTGAGCGACAATGCGCCAAAAGTTTTTGAAATTATGTCCGTGTAATTTCTTACCTATGGATGTGAAGGGATCCACCTTCATGGCTAAAAGTTTGGAAGCCTCCTTTTCACACTCAACTTAATTTGTCACTTGTCCAGAACCAAAGGTTATCTAGCATAATAGATTTTCTTTTTGACCGATCGAGTCAAACTACGAGCAGCCTAATTCCTAAGTTTAAGGATATGTAGGCGAGCTCAATGTTGAAAAGTCAGAAGTATTTCAACATTCACTCTTAAATTCTATTCTCGAACATTCCGGTACAACCATAATCTGGTATCGAGATGATTGTTAATTTCTTTCAAAATCATGCGTTAAATCAACCGTATCGAACTACAAGTGGCCTGAATTTTCATATAGACAAAGGTATAAAGGAAACCCACTTCTAGGGTTCGTCCATAGCTCTTAAAGTCCTTAACTAAACTCCTTGTCCAACAAGATGAATATGCAGTCGGTCAAAATCGATTTGGTCAATTTCATTTTGCTTGAGTTTCTTGAATCAATCTAAGTAAAATGAGGGACAGTTGTTGACACCCAAATTTTTACCTACCCCAACAATAATTAATTTTCGAGTTTCTTAATTTCCTAACGAGCAGAAATAGTTGGCTTTATAAAATTCAAAAATGTTTTCCAAATCATTTTGAAATAGCGTTAGTTGATTTCTAGTCTTTTTCTTAGTAATATAACTCTATTTGTTAGTCTTAAATATATATATATATATATATATATATATATATATATATATATATATATGTGTGTGTGTGTGTGTGTGTGTGTGTGTGTGTGTGTGTGTGTGTGTGTGTGTGATTTTCTATAGTTAGTTCATTTTGTAAACTACTCGTAAATCGTCTCAAAAGATTTTAACTTTACTTAACGCTTTACTAAATTAATTTTTGTCAAAATTAGTATCTCATATTTCGAGTCTTAGTTTATAATTGAGCTAGCTATTTTATCTCGATAAATTAAGAAGCTCGTAGATTAATGAAATATTAAATTCGTCTTATGTAGAAATTTTAACCAAGTCGTTATTTAAGCTAAAATACGATTTAAAACCCAACTCTATTGGTTTTAATATTTGGGTTACATTATGACATCTCCTTCTTTCTTGTTTACACCATTTCAATGTGACCATGTTGGGTTTCTTTAACCCATTTCAGCAACTCGTCACATATTTGCCAATCAGCTAAAAATGTCCTGCCCACCCCCTCAATTAAATCCAGCCCTTTTTGAAACCATTTAAAAGAAATCAAAGTTTCGCCTATTTTTATTGACCCAGGCCATTTCCAGATCTCAGCCCACTCTAAATTCATCATCCAGTCCAACCTCTTTCCCATTCCCCTGACTTTACCTATATCGGTCTTTTTATTTTTTTGCTTTTTTTTACACGAGTTGATCTAGAGAACGCGTAGTAGTACGCTCATTCTCTTCCTCCTAAAATGCAAACCCAGAAAAGTCAAAACCGACGTGTGAAGGAACGGGCACAACGTTCATCACACCTAATGGCGACTTCACGCCTTCCACGAGAAACAGCAGTAGTTGGTGGCCTTGCTTGTCTTCTTCCTCGCGCGTCTCCATCAAGTCTTACGAATCTAGCAGTAGATGAAGCACACAGATTCGTCCTTGATATTGAGAGATGATACAATGTCGGGCTTCAAGGAAGAGAAGACTCATCCCAATCGTCCCTTTCCCCTTCCAATTTTGGAATAAGTTCAAAGCTTCAGAGAAAGGGTTTTCATCCTAAAAAGGGTAAAAGGGTTTCGAACTTTGAATTCGTAATGGGCTTTTATCCAAAATTTGGTCGGTTCCCCCCAGTTTCTAACCTTAATCTCTGGGTATATATAATCCTTTTCTTTTAATCCGAAGGGGAGAATTTTTTTTTTGAATTTGAAAGCACTTAAAGAGAGTTTTTTTTGAAAGGGAAATCTGGAAGAAGAATTTTTTTTGTGAGGAAAAATTGAAAGAAAACAGGGAAGGAATACATTAAAGACAAGATTCTTGAGAGAATCTGGTTCAGTCTTTGGCTCCCATTTCTGATTGATCTGTTCCAATCCTAGGAGTCATATTTGGAAGTGGAATTGCTTCTCCTCTCCTCATTCTCTCCAGTTCGCTGCACCTCGAAAGGTAATATTCTTTCGCCATTTTCTCTCCCCTTTTCACCGTTTCCTCTCTGCTTTTCGCTTGCTTTAGAGTAACATTCTGATGATGAGGTGTTTAATTGTTTGATGGTTGTTGGATTCTTGTAGGATTATATTATGAAATATATGGTTTTCTTTGTCTTGCTACTCAGAGGTAGCCGTAACATCATTTTTAAGGACAGACGAATGTCTTTCCTCGTGTTCCCAACCTCTTTCTTTTGTCTAGATCCGCTTTGAAATTCTCATCTCTTGAAATGTTTCGTGAATATTTTAAAATTAAGTTTATTTCATGGAGGTCGAATTTGTCTACTCTTATAGGCCTAAATCCTTCAATCAACCAAAATGTTTAAGTATGTGTGATGCAGTTGTATGCTCTGCCTAATCATTTAGTTTCTTTTGTTTAATTCTCGATTCACTTGTTCATCTTACTGCGTTTGTCTCCTTCCTCGACATTTTCTCTCACCTTTTCTTCTATGCTCAATGAAATAGTAGGTCCAATGTTGGAGAAAGTTGTGTTATAGGCTTGTTTGATTATTACTGATTGAGTTGCTTGTTCATGTTTTTTAACTCTTAATGTTTGCTCCTTTAGGTTTCTATTATTTGATTGAGTCGAATCTATAGGCATGCATCTAACGTTAATGTCTCTGGTCTGCTTGCGAGTTTTATTCATCTTCTCTTTCTATCTAATACTGCTTTATGTCCCGAGGATCCGTACCGTCCCACTTATAGTATATTCAAGTCGTTGGGTATTGTATTTAGCAGGTTTTTTTTGTGTGCTCAAATCTTGTTGTTTATGTAAGTAAATCCGCAAGCCGTTAATTTGGTTAGCATATGTCGCATGTTTGTTCGTGTAGTTGGATGTTGGCCTACGCCTTGAACGTGTTTATTATTTTGTTTCCTCACAAAACATGCTCAAATCAAGTTTAGCCTTCATATTGCTCGACATTCGGTGGAAAGCGTAGTGTTTATGATTTTCATCTTTATTCTTTGCTCTGTTTTATGTTTTCTGTCCACTGTTTCAAATAGTTTGTACATTTGATATCAGTTTCTTCATTCTGGCAAAGGGTTATTTAAAATAGCATAGCATTATTAAGTAAATTATTATAGGTCATAACTTTTGTTGGTCGATAGGGATGTTTTATTCGGTTTACTGGTTATATTCTAAGGTGTCATTTATTCCCTCCTCCCTTTTTGTTTTATGAAATTGGTTGCTATTAATGTGCCTCTTTGATTCCCTTTTATAATATTTCTTGTCAATATGCAATATTCCGGGTTTAAATACGTATTCCAGTAAGCTAGGATACTTTCCCAGTGTTTGTGTTGGTTAGACCGCCTATTAACTCATTTCCCTTTCTCTTGCATGTAAAATCTGTTAGAGTTCATTATGAACTCTCATCCTCTTTTTCATTTTTGAGAGAGAGCCATAAAGGCTTAACTTTTCCATCAAGTCAAGCAAATCGACGGACAGGTCCCGAAGTTTAAGGAATTGAAGGAAGTCAAAGAGTTGGATAAGAAGACCCCTTTATTTTCATATGTTGTATTTTTATTATGTAATGGGTCTAAGCCCTTATCACTTTGTACTATTATCTGATTAGTTAAGGATAGGAACAAGTCAAGTGGGCCTAAGGCTTACCAACAAAGGGTCCAAATACTGGTCCAGGCGGACTATAAACCCAGATTTGAACCCAACTCTCTCTCCCTCTCCCCCTTCTCTCTCTCTCTCTCTCTCTCTTTTGTTTATCCGTTTTACTTGTCATTAGTTATAAAGTAAAAGAATTCAAATCCCCTCAAACGCCGTAAATATTTTATAGACTTAAAAATTAATTCCAAATTAATTCTAAAATATGAACAACTTTGCAAATAAAAAATCTCACTCAAGTAATTCATACCTCTTCTTTCAAACGAACTCTAAGTAATTTTTACAAGTTAGATTAATTTTAGCCAAATAGATTAGTTGTTTGGATAACTGCAATTAAGAGGACGTCTTAGATGCTTTCAAAACCTTCCTAAGACGTTAATAAGAATCCCCGAACCCCCTAAAAATCTTTCATTTGATTTTCTGTTTTTGATTAACTGGAAGAACAGATTTTTCCTAGTTTTCTAAAAATTAAGTGGTGACTCAAAAAGTCAAAAACTCTATAAAATATAATATTTTTCGAAAACATAATAAAACAATTGTAGTCAACTCAATGAGACTCCACTAATCAAAGATTATGCAACCTCTCATGACAACTAACTATAAATTCATATGCATCCTCAGTTAAGTCACGAGTTATAAGTTGGAGGATTCAGTAGTCTGAACCTCCAAAATATCTTTTTCTCATCAATTGTCTTAGAAGACCTGTTTTCCAATATCTGGAAACTTAATACTATCCAAACGAGGAGCTACAACAGCACCTGGATGAGTCGTGGGAGTCTGGAAATCTGGAGCAACTATCATATCTAGAGTCTAACTTCCAACACGGGTCTGTGAGCCGTCAAAAGTGACAGGCAAAGCTCTTGCCTGAACCATCCCCTCTAACATTCCTAACATACGAGCCAATATATCTTGAAGCACAAGGGTGGCAATAGTACTGGGTGGAGCCTGAGCTGGCCCATCCACCTGAATAATATTTGCATCAAGAGGTACGGTCCTATCACGACACTGGATAGCTATTAGAACTTGACCTTTCACAGGTGCTGCAATACGATCCCTACCCCAACCTCAACCTCGAGCTCGTCCCCTTCCTCTACCTCGGATAGTGTTCCTAGAAGCAGGTGCAGGAATAGGCTCTTCAACACCATTTGCCGATGTACGAAACCTCTCCATCTGAGAGAGAATAAGATATCAAGATTAGAATTTCAACAAGGTCAAGTGTGCACGATAATGAATGAAAGAACATATTTTTTTCCGAAATGTCCTATAGCCTCTCGAAGATAGGTATGAATTTCTTCATACCAATCCGCAAGACTCTATTAGACATTGCTCTTGTACTCGTGAGACCTATGAACCTAAGGCTCTGATACCAAATTTGTCACGACCCAAATTCACAAGTTGCGATGGAACCTATGTTCCTAATCAATAGGTAAGCCAACCCAACATATTTAACTAACTTTAACTAAATAGTGAGAAAAAAAACACTAAGTGAAAATCTCAAAAATAAAGTTCTTTATAAGTACAAACTGCGGAAAGCTAAAAATAACACCCAAAAATTGGTGTCATAAGTACAAGAACTTCTAAAATATGATGCAAGTTTGAAACTAAAATGACAAATCTAACATAAGGGATATCCTGTTTGAATAATAAAATACCTGGAGGTGTGGGCCACGGAATAGGCAAGCAGCTCACCACAACTCTAAGGCACTCCAAGCTCGCACTCAATTTGCTCCAAGAGATTTGGTCGTACTCGGAATCGAATCTGCACCACAAAGAGTGCAACAATTGTAGTATGAGTATGAAACCACGTGTACTCTGTATATCTCATTGACCGACCACAAAGAAGTAGTGACATGAGTTTTTATAAGAAAGAAACAATTCTTTAATTATACAAGTTTATATTACACTTACTAGTAAAGTTTAATCAAATAGATGTAATCAAATATCAAGTACTTTCCAACCACCAAATAGAACAAATAATAAAAAAAATGAATGACGTGATGTAATGAAATGAAATATAATTCCATGAAATGTTATGTCTAAGAATACCTAGTACTCTCTCAACCGTAGTATATACATGATATTCCTCAGAATTACATTACAAGTTCATGACCCATGGGGGACTCGCGAGGTCCATATACTGACATGAACGATCTCCACGTGTTTGTGCGGACTATATCAACACACTATCATGAATCAAACAATTTTCGCACGGACGATCTCCACGTGCCCAAAGTATAATCTTTACATCTCACTATCCCCAGCACAAACGATATCCACGTGCCCAACTTATACTCAATTATCAATTCATGTACATAATATTATTTCAATAAAAGGGGATGATGATGCACCTCAATCAGTCAAACATCAACATAATACATAACCACCTCAATTATCACAACTATACAGGTGTAATAAAGAAAACACAATCACACAAGGATTTCAAGTAAATAATATATCAGTTAATGCCCATATGCTTTGACATTTTGAAATTATAATCTACACTATGTAGTAGCAACTTTCCCCTTTATAACACTGGTACTCGTACCAATGCCCGTCACAATATTAATACGAGACCCCCATCTTTTGCCCTTACCCTTTGTCTATTTCATTTTTAATCTTTAATAAGGAAAACATCCTTAAACAAGTATAAAAAGTCTTAACATACCTTAAATTCCCAACCTCGTTCCACGAATCTTCAAGATTTTTCTTTCTTTTCGCAAAGTTTCGAAACGTTTCCAATCTATCAATTATGCAAGATTTTTATGTAAGCGAGTTTGTTGCCATTCAAATTATTATAAATCTATCATAGACCCTAAAACCGACTCATATCTCTAATCAAGCTTCAAATCATGATATAATTTATATTACAAAATTATCATATATGCTAAATTTCAAGTCAAGAATTGAACTTTAATCTCTCCAAATATCCTAAAAAATTCAATATTTAATTATATAATATACACCTAATAATTAATTACCTATCTCAAAATATCCAAACTGATATCTTAAATTAATAAAATAAATATATAAGGATCAATTCCACCAATTAACAACACCGGACAAAGCACATGAAATCGGCAACGTTACCCTTTTTTCAAATCCATTTTGTACCAAAAATGCCTAACTTTCGAAAAAAGAATCTACTAAATTAAATTAAATTAAATTAAATTAATAACCATTGGAACTATACATATTACATTCAGGCAGAATATAATTGTTGCCATTGACTATCAATTTCCAATGATTACCTAAACATTGTCTAATGATTTAACTTAATAAAAATAACATTTATGAATATTTATTGGAACTACACATATTACATTTAGGAAGAATATAATTGTTGCCAATTACTGTCAATTTCCAATGATTACCTAAACATTGTCTAATGATTAAACTTAATAAAAATAACATTTATGAATATTTATTGGAACTACACATATTACATTCAGGAAGAATATAATTGTTGCCAATGACTATCAATTTTCAATGATTACTTAATCATTGTCTAATGATTTAACTTAATAAAAATAACATTTATGAATATTTATTGGAACTACACATATTACATTCAGGAAGAATATAATTGTTGCCAATGACTATCAATTTCCAATGATTACCTAATCATGGTCTAATGATTTAACTTAATAAAAATAACATTTATGAATAACCATTGGAACTACACATATTACATTAAGGAAGAATATAATTATTGCCATTGACTATCAATTTCCAATGATTACCTAATCATTGTCTAATGACTTAACTTATTAAAAATAATATTTTCCCTACCTAGTTCAGCAAATATTGCCACATACGTATTCCACTTTAAACTTCCCTTTCTTACAATTCAGACAAATAAACCAGCACCCACTGTAAATTCACCACCATAATTTAATAAACGGAAAAGGGTTAAAATTACCTCTAAACTATGCGAAATAGATTATTTATACCTTCCATTACATTTTGGGATCAAAATACCCCGTTGTTATCCTAAGAGACCATAAATATCCTCAAGAGTTAACACTCCAATTTTTTAGTGACTTGGCATGCCACATGAGAGTAATCCCTCAACCTAAGTATTGCCAACTAGGATTCATTACAAAAGAACTAGACCTTAGCGGCGATAAAAGTCGCCACAAAAGCCCAAAAAATCATCACTAAAAGTTTTAAAATCAAATTAAAATTTTTTGTTTTTTTTTCATTATTTGTAAAAATACAAAATTGATATCGATTATGTAGGAGTTTGAAGACACTGTATATTTTATTTTTATGTTATATGTAAATGCATAAAATGTACAATAATGCATTATAAAGTAGAAGATGTGAATCATGAAGTAATTTTCATATTTTTTCGTAAAAATATTGGGTGCTTTTAATATTAATATTGTATGTTATTTATTTAGAAAATTAAGTTGAAATAAAAAATTAATTATCATATTTTTTCTGTTCAAAAAATAGGTTTTACTATTAATCATCACTAAAAGACAGTCCTAACCTTTAGTTGCAATATTTTGAGGTTTTGTGGCAACTTTATCGCTACTAAAGATCAACTTCTTTTTTAGTGAATCTTAGTTGGAAACGTTTAAATGGAGGGATTAGTCTCATGTGGCATGCCACATCACTAAAAAATTGAGGTGTTAACTCTTGAGGGTATCTGTGGTCTCCTAGAATAACAACTTTGAATTTTTTTATCCCAAAATATAATAAAAGGTATAATAATCTATTTTACATAATTCAGGACAAATTTGACCCTTTTTCATTCAATAAATCCTAAAAAAAGTTTACTCACTCATATCACGTCATTATTCGATCCAACCATTTTATTATCCATCAATTCTGACCAGCCTTCCCACTAGCACTACTAAAAAGAAATTGAATCACATACTAAAAATAAATATTATTATACTACTACGCTGCATTGCATAATTTACATATACAAATTGATGGAAATAAAGTACTTACCAGGATAACCGACGAAACGGTCTAGCCAACCGATATTCTTTTAATCTTGAGTTATGAATAAATTATTAACCCCTCTTTACTTAACTAAATTGTATGGGCCAATTATAAATGGGTACTTCATGAATTATGGACTTGTCCCACTAATAATTAACTATAATAATTATTTAATAAATTTTATCAACTAGATACTAGTAGTTACCGAAAAGTTAAAAATATCCTTTAAAATTTATCGAAGAGAGTCAAAATAGTCTTAGTTTTCAGAATGACCTAGCTGGTCGTTACAAGAAACTTAAATTTTACCGGTCTTATAATTTATTTAATTTAAATTTATTTCTTTTAAATTTCCGTAGTTAATGTTGTAAACATTAATGAAAACATATTTTGATGCAATTACCATGGTGATTTTCTAACCAAAATTGAGGAATTTCAATTTAACATGTCTTCATTTTCTTAATGTAACTTTTAATTTTTTTACACTTTCGTATTTAATGCTAGAAAGAGAAAAACAAAATACGTGCTTTTTTTTATGACGGTTACAAAGTAATCGCCGAACATTTAAGAATTTTAGTTTTACCAAACTTCTAATTTATTTGATTTAAATTTATTAATTTTTTTATTTTAGATAATAATCTCAACCATTACTCAACATTTAAAAAGAATTCTCCATGCTCTAACTTGGTATATTAGTATTAGAACAGGTTTTAAATTTTTTTAAATGACTTGTTTGTGTCTAAACTTTTTAAAAATTATATTATTTACAATTTGTATAATAAATATTATATAGCATATTTATATCGTATGATTTTTGAAATATGAATATATATCAATATAATATAGTTGACAGTTTTTATTTTTTAAAATCACATATGATACCAAATTTATACAATAGAAGAGTAGAAAATCATATCGTTGAATAATTTATTTTTTGAACATTACATATCATACCAAATTGATACATGTAGATCAGTTCAAAAGAGTTAAACCATAATTGTAATTTTATGAACCAATTATATACACAAGCAGTTGGAAGAAAAAAATTAGTCTCAAATAGTTTGTAAACATTTGTTCGAAATTACAAATTAAATCATAATCATTAAGCATATTCAAATCCCATAATTTTTGAAATCTGAATATATATCAATTTCATATAGTTGAAAATTTGTATTTTTTAAAATCACATATGATACCAAATTGATAAATAGAAGAGTTCATAATATTTGAACAATAATCTGTACGAAACTACAAATAAAATCATAATCATATAGCACACTCAAATTATATATTTTTTGAAACCTAAATATAATTTTTTTCAAAATCTCACATGATACGAAATTGATACGATATACTAGTTCAAAATATTTTGAACAATAAGAATCAGTTTATAATAAATCAATTATTATATACAAAATAATCTAAAAATTTGTATTTCTCGCTAGTAGACTGTGTATTTTGCACCTTAAATCATACTTCATAATTTTGGAATGTGGAAGCGACAACTTGTTGCTTTTTATTTCAATTATAAATATGGACCATTTTGAAATTGACAAATGTCATTAAATTAAGTATGAACTGGACCAACTGGAGGGATAATGCACTGGAGAGGACCTGTCGAATTAAGGAGAAATTGTGGAGAATTTCGGTTCTCCATTGAAGAAGCTTCGAGAAGAAAGAAAATGGAGGAGAAGAGCAGAGCTCTAAGATCGATCAGGAGTAATTGAGAAAATGGAAAAATTGAATTATCTCATCTGCAACCTTACAATTTATACAAGTGTGTAATTCTCTAATCACAAGAAATTGCTGTAAAATCAAGCTAACTAACACAATAAGAAATTACTAACTATTAACTAATTGAAACTAATCTTCCAGCTAAGCCAACTTGCTCATAATTTAGAAACTAAGTAATTTGTATCTCAACAGTTCCCCTTAAGTTGGAGGTGAGTAGCTCACAACTAACTTGTGCAGCAGAAAGGAATGTTTAGAGCTTGGCAGATGTTTGGTCAAAACATCAACCAATTGTTCATTAGTTTTGATATGATGAAGCACAATAAGTCCTTCCTTTAACTTTTCTCTTACGAAATGGCAATCAACCTCTATGTGTTTTGTTCTTTCATGAAACACAGGATTCTTTGCAGTATGAATAGCTGCTTGGCTATCACAAAATACGAAAACAGGTAAGTTACATGGTGACATGGTTGGTTTGCTTGATGTGCAGTCAAATTCTTTCAACAAATCTATAGTGAACTTTCTTTGTGAAATCAGAACCCCAGTGTCCTTGTAAAGTATTTCTAATCCTAAGAATAATGAAGTTTTCCCATGTCCTTTATTTTGAATTGATCATGAAGGAAATTCTTCAAAGATCTGATTTCATTAACATCAGTTCCTGTCAATATTGTGTCATCAACATAGACAACAACAAACACTAGAGAAACACCAGCCTTTCTATAAAATAAAGAATAATAATTGTCTGAGTGGGAATAACCTCTTGAAAATAGCACTTGAGCTAACTTGACATACCATAGTCTTCTTTCCTGTTTGAGTCCATACAATGACTTTTTGAGTTTACACCACAAACCTGTGTCTTCCACTAAGAGACCTTGAGGTATGTCCATGTAAACTTCTTCAAACAAATGTCCACGGAGAAATGCATTGTTAACATCAAGTTGGTACATGTTCCAATTCTTTTTCACAGCTATACTAATCAATGCCCTGATAGTAGTCATCTTTACTACTGGGGAAAAAGATTTATTGTAGTCGATTCAAGCCTGCTGAGTGTATCCCTTCACAACAAGTCTGACCTTGTATCTCTCCACTGTCCCATCAACTTTGTGTTTGATCTTGTACACCCACTTACAACCTATTGTTTTCTTCCCTGCAAGCTACTTCACAATCTCCCAAGTATTGTTAGAATATAATACTTCAAACTCAGATGTCATTGCTGCTTGCCAAGCAGGATCTATCAATGCCTCCTCATATGAACATGGTTTAATGTCATGCGAAATGTTGTTAACAAGTTGTTGACTATTCTGGTTAAAACTGGTAAGAGACACGTGATTGGTATAACAGACATAATGAGATGAAGGGCTTGAATTTTGGGATTGTAATGAGGGTAAAGAATAGTTATATTTCTATAGGTAGGTGGGAATCATATGTGAACTCTTCGACCTCCTAATGTTTTGATGTTAGTGTTGGTGAGTAGTTATTTCTGGTGGGGACTAATTCACTATATCTTGTTCATTTAAGGATGGTGGGTTATTATTTTTTAATGTTGAGGGCAGATATGTGGGACTAGGATGATCAGTATTAGTGACAGTAATAGTGGTGTCATCATCCATCATATGAACATAGTTAGGAGTACTATTAGTGGAGTGCAATGTATTCTGATTTATACTCAACTTTTCCAGTATTGTAGAAAAACTAAAATCAACTTCAAAAAGAGTACAAGGAAAAACATTTTCATAAAATGACACATCTCTTGAAACATATATTTTCTTAGTGCTATAGTCTAAAACCTTGTACCCCTTTGTGTTGTAAGGATATCCTACAAATATGTGAGGTATAGTTCTTGGTTCAAACATGTCTTTGTGACTGTTGAGAGTAGGAAAACAAAGGCACCCAAAAGCTTTAAGGTGAGAGTAAGCAGGTTGTTTATTATACAACACTTGAAAATGATTTTTGTTATGGAGAACTGAGTTAGTTAGTCTGTTTATCAAATAGGTTTCTGTAAGGATGCACTCTCCCCAGTATCTAGCCATTAGTTTTGATTGGTATAGTAATGCTATAGAAACTTCAAGAAGATGTTTGTGTTTTCTCCAAACCACACCATTTTGTTGTGGTGTGTATGGACATGATCTTTGGTGTATTTTTCCTCTTTTTTTAAGGTATATATTTGTCCCATGGTTGATGAATGCTGACCCATTATCAGTTCTAATGGACTTAATAGTAACTGTGAACTGGTTTTCTACAAGAGACACAAAAGACTTTATGGTTTAGAGGGTGTTACTTTTGCAACTAATAAGTTGAGTCCATGTAGACCTACTAAAGTAATCAACAATCGTCAAGAAGTATTTATAGACATTATGAGTAGGTACATGGTAGGGTCTCCACAAATCTAGACGAAGAAGGTCTAAACATCTATTGCTGGAAGTGGTGGTTTTTATTGGAAATATGATCTTTTTTATCATGACATGGGACAAAAAGTGCACACAAAATGTTGTTTTGGTGAGAAGGATATAGGAATAGAGGAGATTCCTTTCATTTTGACAAAGGGCACATGGCCTAGTAAGTTATACCATAAATTATCAATACTGTTTCAATGAGACATGCATGGCATGAGAGGATTATCAAAATTTGAATTCATACAAGTAGATGATCTTTCATTACAAGGCAAAATTGCAACATTAGACAAGGAATTACATGAAAAGGAATTTGGAATTGCAAAATTAGAAAATAAACTAGGATTACTAAAAACGGAATGTAAACTAGAATGAACAGATGAGATTTTGTTCTGTGATCCAACATTTAGGACATTTGAGTTAGGGCATGGAATGTGACATTTTGAACACAACAAAAATAGTCCATTATGTGATCTACCAATCTCTAGAGGGCTCTGTATTGAAGGGCCCTGCATTAAACAAGAAAAAGAGGTGAAACTGATCACTCTTTTATCATGAGAAACTAAGCAATGAACTGATATCAAATTGAACTTAAAACTAGGTACAAACAGAACTTTATGCAAAGTTAATGAAGAATTCAGACATGCATCACCAATTTCTTTCACTTTTACTCTATAGCCATTTGGTAGGGTAGCTAAAAAAGGGTATGGTAATTGTGTTAGGTTGATTAATAATGTTTTGTCGAAGGTCATGTGGTTTGAGGCCCCGGAATCTATGATCCATGAATTATTTGACAACTTGGAGAACGTACATGACAAACAACCAATATCAGTAATTGAAGAAAAATAGGTTAGAGTACCAACGAACCTAATGCTCTGATACCAAGTTTGTCACGACCCAAAACGAGCCGCGAGTGGCACCCACACTTATCCTACTATGTGAGCGAACCAACCAATCTAAACCCCAACATTTCAACCATAATAAACAGAATATAATGCGGAAGACTTAAAACTCATTAATAGAACCAATAAATAACTTCTAAAATTTAATACTTATTATTCCCAAAATCTGGAAGTCATCACCACAAGAACATCTATCCTCAAATTACTAAGTCTAAGAGTATCTAAGAAGCTAAAAATAAATAAAAAGCTAGTCGATCTCAGTACCCAAATTTTCAGAATATAAGTGTTTTGGAACGAGACCCCCTCGACGGTCCGTCGTGCCCATGACGGTCCGTCGTGGGATCCGTCGACCCAGACAGTTATTACCAGAAATAAACTCTACTACTCGACTAAACAAGTCGTTACAGTACATCAACTATGCTATTTCCTTATTGAATCATTGAATAATCCATAATTTGTTCCTTTGAAACACTGTTGGCTAATAGTGAAATCAAATTTTGTGAGGGGTATTGGTAGGAGTTGCACATGTTGTTCCAGAACTCATTAGTCCAACTTATTGTGAAACTCTTCGAGAATAATTTTATCTACTTCAAGGCATTTGAACACATTATAAAACAAATAAGACTAACCCACAATTTCTCTTCATTCCTTCAATCAAAATCATTACAATACGAACACAATCGAATACATTCACAATCAAAAAAGCCGAACAAAATAATCCAATAGAGTCTAAAATGAACAAATTATGGGTGGTTTAATGATTCAAAAGAAAAATGGCGTAGTTGAGGTATCTGAAGGGAAAAATTCAACAAGTAGGGATTTGTTTATGAGTTTGACCTTTATTAAAATCTATTTTCTTGTCTTTTTAGATGTGAAGTCATTAATTACTATTTTTTTATAATTTTTTCAGTAACTCCTTTTAAATTGATGATATAGTTAATACATTCAATCTCACATTGTTGATATTACATAAGATTTTATCAATTTTAGTTTCGAAACACTTCTTTCAGCCGAGGCAATAGTTAAAAGAATTGTTAACATTATTCCGTAAGCAATATAATCATTAGGAAAAAATCAAGTATTTTTATTTGATTGAGTATTTCATCAAATAATTATGTTTTTACTTGTATTATTTTTCTTGATAATAACTAAAAGGAGAATATGTATATATTTACTAATTAAGAATATCAATAATATCAAAAGTTCACGAAAAATTATAAAATTAAGTTAGAATAATGAAAAACCTGACACAAGAATATAATAATTTGATATTATAATATTGAAATAGTCTTGCGTTCCTTAAATATAATGATTTCTTGTTACACTTCTTAAGATTTTTAAGAAGACACTCAAAAGCAAAGTTTATTCTTTATTGACTTGTAAGCAACAATAAATCAATTTTTTAGGAGAGAGTTCAACATTGAAAATAAAAATAATGTAATAGAGGATAAAAAATTATGAGTATAAGGTAAATAATTATATAAGGTCAAATTTTTTGGAGATGAATAAGAAAACACAATTTCCCAGTTGAGAAAATTATTTTCATAAAATATTTCATTTCCTTAGAATGTGAAAACTAACGGCTTTTTTTTTTTTTTTGTTATACTTGTTACATGTTTTTTTTTTATAAAAAATTTTATGCATATAATTTTTAGTAATATGTGTAAATATTTTATTTTAAATTGAGGGGCCCCAAAAATATGAGGCCCGAAGCGACGACTCTAATGACCTAGTGGTTAAGTTGACCCTTGATGGACACTTTGTTAAGATTGGTGCCTTTTTTATAATAAGTTGTATCGACCTTCATATGGTAACTTATAAAAATAGTTGTTTCTCCAATTCTTTCCGCTTTAATCCATCAAATGATAAGATTGGTTAGTGAGTCAATGAAAGAAACAAGAGTTTAGTATATCGAAGGGTTCAAGGTATTTAAAATTATATTATGAAAAGAATTTTAAAAAGATGAAGGAATAAAACCTCTCGTATAATCCTTTGGTTTGTTGTTGAAGGATTTATTGAATATTTGCCTATGAGTTTAGACATGACTGTGGGATGTGAACTAGTTCGGTACAAACTTACTAGATATTTATCAATTTTTTTAAAGATTGAGTTTTTGTTTGGGTGACAAGGAAAGATGTGTGGAAGACTCTATGTCGTTATGTCAAGCTAGATTGTTCAAATTATGATAGGTAACTTATTGATTATTGACGGTGTTGACTTATAGTTTTACATGACTAATGAGGATTTCGAAAGAATTAAAACTACTTTCCAGACTGTTATGATGTGTTACAGAGGCTTTTGATAGTGAGTAGAGATTTTGAGCTTATAGTATAACCAAATTATTGGAGTGACCAAGAATTTCTTAAGTGTTTCTATGAAGTATATGATGGTTTTTAACATTACTTTAAATTTGGTATCTGAAAACATACATGGAGTTGATATTGAGTGTGATTAATTGTTTTATCTTGATGGTAAAGTACTTTAGATTTAGGAAGTAGTGCTATCAATATTAGGTATGACTCATATATGTTATGGAATGCTTAAAAGGAAAGAGATAGCCATATTTATTTTAAGGCTACAATGTGTTTTCTAAGGAGACTTTGATAGTAGTGACAGTTTGAGAGTAAGGTAAATGGTTGGTGTAGTTATGATGTTTGTTTTTATTAAGAGTGTTAGATTCACTGGAGTACTGGGAGGAGTATGTGGGGTTTGATGAATCCAGTGCTTGTAATTTTGTGATGGGATCAGACTGGTTGATTGTGGGTGGCTAAAAATTGAGAGATGGAGTCATATGAATGAAATTTTATTTATATGGGCCCTATGGAAGGAGTATCTTTTGTTATTCGACCTTAATTTTGTATATTCTTATGTGACCAACTATTTCATTCTTGACATGGTTTATAGTATGATTCACTTTCTACGTTCGTGTATATTTTCGCTTCTATGGGTGAATTCCTAATGGTGGACGGGTGTACCGATCTTGTGATTTTTCTCATAGGGTGGTATCCTTGGTTAGACTTGTTCGTTTAAGTTATGAAATATTTGGTGTTGTTTGGGATAGTTAAAGTATACTAGTGATTCTACATGCACGACCTTGCTTATGAGAACTTATATAAGAGCTATGAATAGTTATCATTGTCTAAGATTGTTGTTAGAGGTTCTATATTTTAAGTGTATCGTTTGTTGGGTGTTTACTTGATCATTTCCTTCTACGAGTTAGATTAGTCTGATTCTTCCTTAATGATTAGTCAATATCTAAATATCAATTTTTTATAACTTAAACTCGTGAAAGTTTGTATTGTAAAAGGGAATCTTAATAAAATCTATCATGATTTGTGCGATATGAGTGTGTGGTGAATCGTTCAATTTCACTTTTGGTGGTAGGTGGTATTGATTCACAATTTGATTGTGGTTATGTGAAAAAATATTTAAAAAAAAATCATCGTGGTGATTATGTGTGATTATGTTATAGTCTAGAGTGTTTCAGTTTAGATTGAATTCCGAGGTCATTTTGTGGGTTGATAAAAGTTTTATTCGAAATTTAGTTCTAAGTAGCTAATCTTGATAAAATGGTATTAAGGAGGAGCTCACTTGGAAATACGAACACCGATTGGTAGGTCATAACTGAGCTTTGAGATCGTTGTTTATCTTCCTTCTTCTTCCTTATGCTCGAGGACAAACGTGGATTTTAGTGGTGGATAATGTAATGACCCAGAAGGTTATTTTTGGAAATTTATATAAAATTACCGTTTTATACATTTCGGTAGTTTCCCAAATTCACTTTTGATCAATTTGTGAAGTTGGATTTGAAATTTTTGATCAATTTGTTAATTATGATTATTTACTTAACGGGTGTTTTAAAATAATTAATTTTAGTTAGTAGCTAATGGCTAAGTGCATACATTATTTAAAAATCCAATGCTATTTGACACAAATATATTAAAATAAATAAATACAGTTAAACAATTATGTATAAAATTACTTAAGAAGCGAGAGGATCATAGTGATAAAAATATTTGTGCAGCACTGACAAGAGGAAAACGACCTCTCACTAAGAAAATCTTCACTATTTATGCCTTCTTATCTTATTTCCGCACATATACAATGTTACTGATTTGCGTAGATAAGAAAGCTTGTATGATTCCACCAACAAAATATCAGAAAGATAAAATCGTTGGACATTGTTAGGATTAAAGGGAAACCTTGTTGGTGCTTCATATTCTTCTTCAAAGTTGAAGAAGAATATGAAGCACTAACAAAGCTTCCCTTCAATTATGATAATATCAAATGATTTTACTTACATAACATTTTGTTAGTGAAATCAGATGAGCGTTCGTGTGTTCTTTCCTTCATAAGAAGCTACCCAAACTTGAAATATTTTGATATGAATATTTGCAGTGCTTTAACTATGTTTTTTTTTTCTTATAGGGGTTATTTTTCGTACTTTTTTTCATTTCTCAATGATCTGAGAGTTGACGTTGTGTTATATTTTTTTAGATTTTCATGAATATGGTATATATTGACACTGAAGAAACACTTGAACTCGAATGTTTATAGGATATGACATTTGATCACCACGAGTAAGTTAATGAAGAAAATTTTTATTTGAAGAATGTCGAAGATGGAGTATATTGAGCTTTTGTTAGCCAACTCCCCGGTGTTGGAGAGATTGCTAATAGATCGATAGTTTCTTGATCAAGAAGTTCTTTACCCAAGATTATAATTTTTCATTGAGATCTCAAAAAAAAAAAATTGTGCATCACCTAAAGCAAAAATTGTCTATATAGACTTAAGCTTGTATCAATCTTTTGCTTAGAAGTTTAAAACTCAAAAGGGAGAAAGAGATGTTGATTTATTATTATTTATATATGTAATGACGTGAACTAATTGAGAAGTATGTTGGTGACAATTTAATGTAAAAGTATACAAGGGATGTAAGATTGAATCTAGAGTTACTTTTTTTTTGTTTTATTATTCAATATTTGACATCCTTCATGACATTTCTTATTATGTCACTATAAATGTCTAGACACATCTATTATTATTTAAGATTAAATCTACCACTTGCTTGTTGTTATGCATGTTAATAAAAAAAGGAAACTTATATTAGACATTGTTAGTTGGCTTATGAAAAAAACTTCATAAACAAGAAACAGATCAATCAGAAAATTAATTGATTTTTTTATATAAAAACAAACCATGCTTATAAAAATGGATTCAAGGATAAAATCATACATATTAGAAAATAACATAATAAACGTACTTTTATTTCAACATTACATATGACCAATTCATAAATTAAAGTCGGTGTACATTTAGTATATTTTTTTTATGAAAATTGACAGATTATTGAAATATACATGCGAAATACTAAATACAAAGCTATTGATGGTATGTTCGTCCTTTGTTTGTTCCCTAATATAAAAAAAGCAAATACATGTCACAAGATTAACTTTTAAAAATGTTGGGTTTATGATTCAAAATTAAAGGTGTTCAATATAGAATCGACACACTTAATTTATGATTTTGTTATTCACCTTGTACCATAAAAACAATCTAGTAGTTTTGCTTTTTTAAAGCTATAAAGTAGCTATAGACATGTCATGCAGAAAGAAATTTGTAGCTAAGGACATGTCATTCACAAACAATATATATACATTTATAAAAGACATCAAGTGACACTTAAATTTAATAAAATTTTCAATAATATATCTTAACTATGTGGGCGTTCTATTCAGGGGCGGAGCTACAACCTGTGAAAGGTGGTCAGCTGACCACCCTTCGCCAGAAAATGAAATCCTATGAATCGGCAATATACTCTGTGTTATTTTGTTATATAAGTAAATGCACACACTAAATATCAGTGGAGGTTGATAGTCCAGTAGTAACTGTGTTCAATTCAGTGCCAAATATCTGTTGTTGATGCTTGCGGAGGCAATTGTACTACAACCATTTTTAAGTTTGAAGAAAAAAAATGGGAAATGAATATATAATTTTATTTCAAACCCACTTAATTGTAATAAATATATTGCATACCCTGTAGCTAAAAAAAATTACTCTTCCAATTTTGAAGACCCTTGAAAAAAATTTATATCTCCGCCTGTGGTTCTACTACCCTGCAAAACTACAATCTTAAATTGATATTATAACATCATCTTTTGTCCATTTGACATAACGAGAGTGTTCACTCTCTTAAAGAGAGTGAGCAACATGATATAACTTACATAAAATAATTTTGCGGGTCAAAAAAATTGTTACTTCACCATAATTCATTTCTATTGTTTAGAAATTATGAAATGTTGTGGCTATAATAACTTTTCAGAACTTACAAATTCATACAATTTTATTCAAAATCTAAAGTTTGAATTCACATTCAAAATTTGAATATGACGATTAAAATTGAGATAGAACTAATAATATTTATTCTTACGGACATGCATGATACATAACTTATGTAGCAATGTAATATTTGCATACACCGAGGCCATCAGTAGATATAGGATAGTAACCGCTAAAAGTTAACTAATTTTTCCCTGAAAACTTGAAAAGGGTCAAAAATATTTCTAATCTATGCTAAATCGATTACTTCTGTCTTCCGTTATATTTTAGGATTAAAAATACCCCTTCATTATTCAAATAGATCACAAATACCTCTCAAGTGTTAACACCCAAAACGTTTAATGACGTGGCTAGCCATATGGAATTTTCCGTTGTAAGGGCCGGGGTCTAGACCCCAGACGAGACCAGCGTCATTGACCTCTCAGAGATCGCAGACAAGCCTATATATGTCGTTGTTACTTCATCTAGGTTAATTTTAGCGGAAAACTTGAACTTTTGTTTACTTAAAGTTTATATTGTAAAACATTGATCTCGCATAATACTATCTAGGTAAATTCATAAGCATTCACAACAACCATCTAACTCAATATAATCACATGAAACATATATTCATAAATATAGAGTTGCCAAAATGGCACCAATACACATCTGAAAGTAAATACAAAAGAAACACTAGTGGAACATACTCCACTAGCTCATGCCTAGTCTACTACGTCCGGGTAACTTCTGCGTCGACTTGTAAGCTCTAACGTCCAGTTGCACCTACATCTAAAAGTAGATAAATATATGGAATTAGTACACAGTTGTACTAAGTATGGGTATATGCAAGCACACACCACGGACATGAATGATTTAGAGTATCTCTCTCCTAACAATATGAGTTATAGAAAGTCAAGTAATTGGACTTGCCAACATCGGACTAGGAAAGTCATGCCATGAGAGTAACATGCATCATCATACGTATCATATTGCACACAACACATAATATATAGCATATAGCACATAACATATTGCATATAGCACATATCATATTTCATTTCATTCCTTCATATGTAATGAGACCTTGGAATCATGGACTTAACATTCGGACTTCCCAAAATGAGGGCTCAACATATGAGAACTCAACTAGGGAGCCTTCTTTAGCAAACACAGAGTCTCCTTCTTTCATTCATACGTTAGTAGGCCGGTGTGAACACCAGCTATACCTGGAATGGTTTTTAAAACTCTCATCGGGTTCCTGTGCAATGACCAAGAATGACCTAGTGTCATTACTTGAGTCTAGTTCACCTCTTGATTATCCTATCCAAACACCTTTGGTATCATTCATTTCATAATCTTTCATACTTTGAGTAACTTCAATTTTAACCGACATAGATCATGTGAGCATCATAAAATTTAATGTCTTCCCCAAACCCAAAGGAGGTCGAGTCAATGGCTAAGGTGAAACCAAGAACATACGTAGCTTGCTTAGGTGGAAACTACTGGCTAGTTCCTATGTTGTCAGCATAGTTCAAAGACTAGGAGATTTAGGGAGACCCATACATGTCTGAACGGACAGTCTCATCTCATAAGAATTACACGAACCTCTACCTTCCCGAAAGAAGGAATTGAAACTCATATCTAGCCTATCGGTGCTCAATATAAAATTCTATTACATTCAACTCATACATCGTAGAAGTTGGCTTCTAGAATGAGGGTATCATAGCTCATTAGATAATTTTTCATCTCACCATTTCGTAGAAAGTGTGAATTGTCCTTACACTTACATGTAGAGTGTGATTGACACTTGTATCTTAATATTCAACACTCCCTTAGGTGAGTACTTTTGGTGACCTTATATAGGCGTAGGCAGAGCTTGTCTCACATGCACTAGCCTCATATTATGGTGTCACCCTGTTCTTTATTAACAACTTTTTGTTTCATCTTCACTCACCTTTCATTATTTGTTCATCGTATAACATAGATATGTTTTCTTGGAGTTTACATTGAGGGAAATTGGTTCTAGGCGTAGATACAACTTGTCTCACTTATACTAGCCGATCCTCAATTAGACAGTCTTTCTTTGTTTATTCATCGTTTAGTATATATACTCTCTTAGAAATTTCATTTAGTGAACTGATTTTTAGGCGTAGATCCAGCTTGTCTTAAACATTTCGGCCTGGGTAACCCAAGATCGAATCCCCACGCCCACATCCATTTCTTTTTCTCTCGTTACTTGATTCCTTCGTTTAAACTAAGAGGATGTGGGATCGAACCCCCAAAGCCCCATTTTAGTTTTCTCCTTAATTCTCTTCATTCAGCCGAGAGGTTGTGGGTTCGATTCCCACATACCTCATTTTATTATTTCTTTATTTCATTTTTCTCCTCTCTCCTTCACCCATCCAAGAGGTTGTGGGTTCTAACTCCACACGCCTCACTTCATTTTCTTTTATTTTTCTCCTAACTTTTCACTTGAGATTTACCCCTTTTCGAATCCCCCTCACCTCTTTTTACTATTCAATTTTTTATTACTTGTATATGGTGAGGTTTTGGGTTCAATCACCACTGACCTCATGCTTTTTAAAAAAAAAATTAAAACTAAAATTTTTAACAGTTAGCTGCCAAAACAAATTTCCAGAATGCTTGAAATTTGTTCACCCTTTTTGCAGTCCATTTTCTCAACTTTTAAATGTTAGATTTAGGAAAATTTTCTTGTAGAATCTAATACATCTTTAGGTGAATTTTCATGGTTACTTTCAGTAATTTGATCACCATTTTGCAGTCCATTTTCTCACCCTCTTTCACGTTAAACATCAAGACATTTCGAGTAGTTTTTAGAGAGATCTTTAGGTGCATTTTCAAGGTTACTTTTAGTCAAGAATTATCATTCAATTCAGCAACTTTGAATTCATATGAACTTTACATTTTTAACATATTCATACACGTAAAATAATACAGTTTAACATGTCAAATTTCATGCTTCAAGTCGAGATGAAAATCTCAGTACACACGTGCAACCACAAGTCAACATATCACACATTTTCGGAAACACTTCTTTCATTTCTACATAATTCCGCATACACGTTAAAACACATAATCTTAACCAGCCCTAAAATAATCTACCAAAAGTCATACACACACATACTTTAATCTTTCAAAGGATCTAATGACAGGGGCATGCAACGGGGACAACCTTAGTTTTTGATTGTGAATAGTCTGAACCTTAGGGGTCTCTTGCGAAAGAGACCAAGAGGGAATAAAACCCATACCTGATGTCGTTCAAAGATGTTCTTATGTGCTGCCAAAATCCCCACTTAGCCAATGTCTCACCACCCAAATCACAAGCACAATCCGTCGAGGACTTAATTTCTACGTTTTTTTTATAAACTTATTTTACTTTTGATTTTGAGGGATCAAGTTCGTGAATGTGGATGAACTTTGTTATATTTTTGTTCTTTTTTTTCGTTTTACAGAAAGTTGAGCATGTAAATAAGGTAAGAGTAGAGAGAGACGTGAGAATGAGATAGCTTAGGATTAGGAGATTAGGTGGAGACTTAGTCAAATTAGGATTTCTCTTAATTGTTTAAAAATCTTATTTTTTCCAATGGTTAAGTGCAATGACCACTAAGACCCTACAAAATCAGATTATAATCATCAATTGAATGCACCTAAATGTTGCTTCCACCAAGGCTCGAACGTGGGTAAAGCCTAACTTGCGAAAAAAGACCAATTTCGGCCAACCCTACCTGAATTGCCCCTCCTCTTTAAATTAATTATTTAATAAATTAAATAATTAGGGTAATAACAATACTATCCCTATCTTGGAAAAGACTATTTTACACCTAGACCCTCTAAACCTAAGATTGCCCCTTTTAAGTCCGATAAAACTCATCCGGGTGAATCTCTTCAATTCGGGTGCCCTACATGATTGGTTCTCACCTTGCCTAGCTCAACTAACTCACCAAGTTGGTTGTCTGGGCTATTGCATAGGTTCTGAGTTCTGGTTCTACGCGCAACAACTCGTGTGAACCCGGTCTAATCCATGCGTTCTAGGTACGTTTAAGCATTACTTACCATAGTCATTTTCAGGTTGTTACATCCCTCCACTTGAGCTGCCAATTAGTGGAGGAACATTAAAAGACTAGTCATTATTCTTTTTAGGCATAATACATAAATGTGCCCTTTCACTTGGCGTCAAATCACATTTATGCTCTTCAACTTTGGATTTGAACAAATAGACACTTAAACTTATATAAAGTTGAACAAATAGACACATCTGTCCTAAACGTTTTTTTTGGTCCTACGTGGTGTCCTACATGTATTGTGTCATGTAGTACTCATGTGTTTATTTACTTAATTCTTAGATAGTTAATATGTTTGTTTGTGCATTAATAAAGTTGGAGGTCAAAGTTAAAATTTAAAGCCAAGTTTAGAGTCAAATATATGTATTATGCCTTCTTTTTATATTACTATTTTCATTAATTTTTTAATTTTCATAGTTTTCTGTTAGGCATAATACATAAATGTGCCCTTTAACATTTCTTCAAATTACATTTATGCCCTTCAACTTTTAATGTGCACAAAGAGACACTTAAACTTGTATAAAGTTGAACAAATAGACACACATGTCCTACATGTAATTTTTTATCCTACTTTGTGTCCTACGTATATTTTGTCATGTAGGACTCCTGTGTTTATTTATTTAAAAGTTGGATAGTTAAAGTGTCTGTTTGTGCATTCTGAAAGTTGAACGTCAAAGTTAAAATTTGAATCCAAGTTCAGGGTCCAATATATGTATGATACCTTTCTTCTACTATATCCGTTCACTTTTAATTGTCATGATTTATCTTTTTAGAGTCAAACTATAGAAATATTGACTATATTTTAAGTCTATTTTTTTCATCATATTGGTATGCAAAAAAATTGCAATTTATAGTACTTTTCTTATAGTCTTTTAATCTTTAAAATATCAAATTAATATCATCTAATTTATCTTTGAAATTAGTCGAATTGACTTTTGAAAAATATAACATGACAATTAAAAGTGGGCCGCAAAATTATATTTTTAGAAGAGAAATGAGTAAAAATAAAATGGCCAATATTATATTTTTTGCAGGGAAAATTATTAAATAATTTATACAGATATCCTTTTTATCTCTTACAATTTCGATTTTAAAAAATCTTCATATCAGAAAATTTAAATGAAAAATCAATTAATTAGGTTTGACAACTATGTAGGTAAATTTTTTATAATTGGGTGACTTTGGGGTTATGAAAAAGAGTTGAGTCACTTTCTAAGAAAAAACTCTTAGTTGAGGGATCATATGAGATATTATCTTCTTAATGTTCATGAGTATATGTATATTTTTTATTTTCTGTTTACTAAATTTAGAGATGATTTTGGAGACCTCCTCAAGATACGATTCAGTTACAGTGGACCTCCATGGGCGAAGCTACCCTAGGGGCAAGAGTGTTAAGCTACACCCCTTCGCTAAAAAATTACATTGTACATATTTCTTTGGCTTGACGTATTACAAATAAAGAGACAACAATGAAAAAAGGAGAAATGGAAAAGAAAACTTGTTCACACTCATATAACTGATTGAAGCGACATAAGTAGAAATATAAGAATGCTATAATTATACATCAGAACTTACTTCCCGTTTGTCCATTCGATATGGTATCATGATATGGAATTTTGAAATGGTATCATGATATGGAATCATGAGAATAGATTGAAGTTTTGTTTCTGTTGGTGTGTCATTTTAATATTAATAAAAATATATATTATATGTCACATTATATATCATGTTATGTCTATTGATGGACATTACATTTGTGCCTTTTTTCTCTCATCAATTGTGGAAGAAAATGATCTTTAGTTTCTAGTAACTTATGTAACCACCAACTCTTCATTTCATCGATTATTTTATATTTATGTATAGTAACTTATGTAAAATTCTAGCCATTCATTTGGCAAATATACTATCAATTATATCCTATTCATTGCAAGGAAGAATTCATCACCAATAAATTTTGTAGTCTTCATTTGTGTTGAGATACAAGAAGAAACTAGAGAAGTACAAGAAAATATATAGTGAAAAAGATGAGTAATATTATTTTTAGGTTTATGTAGAGAAAGAGTGAGTTGAGACATAGAAAATGTTCTAAGTCTTCAACTTTATTCAGTATACAAGAGAGAGTATTATATGTTGAAGGAAGGTGTTATTTTGTGGAGCTTTGGACTCTTCAACTAATCTAAAGTTGTTTGTGTTATACATTGTTGTTGGGTTGTTGAATCCTGGAGGGGAAAAGTCAAGAGTTATACTGTTGGACCAGTGTAAATTATGCCGCAGTAGGCTTGAATCTCCTCAAAGAGAGCTAGATATCCGTGTCTCATCCTAAAAAAAAATTTATACATTTTTGGTCATTTTTATTCAACTTTAATTTATTGCATTTACGCCCCGTCAATGCTCCTCTGTCATTCCACACTTAGAATCTTGAAGAAGTCAGGTACTAGATGTTTTATCGAAAATAGGAAAAACATTGGTTTTGAAGAGTTTTCGTTTTTTAGAGTCGAAAATTAATTTTTGAAGAAAAATCAAGAAAACTGTGGTTTTCAAAAGATTTAAACAGAAAAAATCATTTGATAACTTTAAAGGCGGTTCGGGGATTCATATTCACGTCTTAGGAAGGTTTTGAAAGCACCTAAGTTGTTCCGCTTAATTACGATTTTCCGACAACTAACTTAGTTGGCTAAGACTTTAAAATTGCGATAAAAAATATTTTTTGGAGTTGTTTGAAAATTAATATCTAACTTTTTACTAAGTGAAATACCTAACTTGAAGATATTATTTTGAAAACTACTCAAACTTGATTCACTTTTAAGTTGTTAAAATAAAACGGCATTTGCGGGGATTAGGAATATTCTTAACTTAAAACTAATTAACAAATAAATCAAACAAGAAAAAAGAAATAAGAGAGAGGGGGAAATAGATTTGAGCCCAAATCAGGGTTCTGTTCGCCTTGACCAGTTTTTGGACTCACCTGTTTTGGGTTTTCCACCCATTTCAATTTTTTCGGGTTTTTGACCCATTTTTTTCCTTTAGTACCTGTCCTAGCCTATGAAATACAATAATAATAAATATGGAAAGAAAATACAACAGGGGCTTGGGCCCAAAATACCAAAATAAAATAAGAGACAAATAAAGTGGGCCTCCTTCGGCCCAACATCTTCGAATCTTCTCCGCCTCGAATTCTTTCAACTCCAAAATCTGTACGTTGATTGATTTTTTCTATTTTTTTAAGGGGGCTCATTCTTCGACTTTTAAAGGACAAGCTAACTCGAGAAGGAGGATGAATTTAGGTCTTGGTGGCCCAATGATAAATGCAAGGAAAAGAGCCTATGTCCAAACAAACTCCTCGGTATATCACATGCATCAGAAAACAAAAGAAATGCATAACTAATTATGCGTTAACAATATAATACTAGAGAAATATCGAAAGAAACTGATCAACATACTATGATTTCAAACATCTCATACCCTAAAAAATAACAAAAGAAACTCATGGCTTAAACAAACGATACAAATGTATTTACATTGCATGATAATTGACGCATATAGAATAATCAACAAACTAACTGGATACTTGTGCAATTATCTAGTACGTTGAGAGTCGCTCTGCGAGACGTCTAGTAGTCTATGACTTGGTCTTCGAATCCTAAGTCTCGAGACTTCCGCCTCATACGGCTCCGTCCCGAGCTTCCGTCGAAACTTCAAGCTCAAACTAACAAAAAGCAAATTAGAGTTGCTAAATTTAAGTGAACGAAATTTGAATACCTGAATAGGTAGAAATTTTAAGACACTTCAATACATGTAAAGGGAGAAAACACTAGACTTATTCTATACCAAGAGATAAAAAATTTAAAACAAAAAGAAGAAGAAGAAAACCCACAGTAGTGCGAATGGGCAGTGAGCATATCATCCATATTTCTCCAACAACAAACGAGTTACTGTGATATCAATATCAATTGCTAAGTAGATAGATACTCCCTAATAGAGAAACACAAAACTAAGATGGAACTAGACAAACACACAGGTTATTTGGATCATGTTAATGAAGGGGGTAAAATTGCTTTACTTTATACGTCTCAAGACAAATTAACAACAATTAAACCCAAACTTGTAATCAACTCTAACTCACCATTTTAATGAAAATCGACCCAATCTATTCAAGGAAACTAGCAATACGAGACAAGCGTTCATTCTCAATATTCATAAGAAAGCTAACACTTTCATACTCTAACACAACACACAATATTAATCACCGACGGAGAAATCAAATTCATGTAAAGAGCAGGGAAGCAATGGATTAGTCCAAAAAGACTCGGTGAAGCATCGCATTTAAAGAGAGTATAAAGAAAATAATAATAATAATAATAATAATAATAATAATATAATACACTACCCCCAAATTCCTACCATAAATAATAAAGCAAAAAAAACTATAAAATATATAACCCAATGCATATGCTAGACATAATATAATATCTTTCAAAAAAAAAAAACTTCCAATCGGCTTCGAAAGACAAAACTATGTTCATTCCAAAACTGTAGAAATCACGAAAATATTAACAAATCACATACAGGAAACATGTACAGTTAAAAACTTTGATGCCTATGAAGGAACAATAGCTTTGATAAGGAAATGAGTTAAATTTTGAAATCTAAAGCAATAACACTAAACATGATTGAATGAATTCTCATATAACCAACTAATCTACCATGATTAAGCGGAAGGTTATCACCAACTAAAGCATATAGGTACATATTAAGGAGAACAATAAATATTTTAGACGAACATAAACCACGACATTTCAAGAAAGAGAGGGAAATAAACAAAATGGCAACAGAATAATTATCAGATACAAACTCTAAGGAAAGAGTAGGTCACACCCTATTTCGATCTTAGAAAAATCTTAGGAAGCGCCGTCAAAATGCAGTACAATAAAGCTATGAGCCTCAAGCTATGTACAACAATAAAAGTAAGTTCAAATCTGACCAAAAACTTAACATTTACTGGCCAGTTTTACATGGTTCATACCGACGAGAAACACACAAGAAATATACACTTGATTAACACCACTTTCCGATAGATTGCTTGAACATGTATACACCAAAAATATATGATAACAAATAGAGCTCTTTAAGGACTTAAATACTTAACATCAATCAGCCTGGGAACTCTAAAGTCATTAGAGATGAAGATAATGAGGGCATACGAGGGAGTTAATTCACAATTTCACTGCCTAAACTTAGTGTACTAACATAAACAACTCACATCATAGAGAAAGCCGAGAGATTTCATAATGAACAAATTAACAGTAAATAAAGTAAAAGAAATGATTTTTAACTAACATCCGTCAATCCACAACTCTCTTTTTAGGACACATAGATCGAAATTCATAAGGAAGATTGAAAGTAAACATAGAATAGCGATAAGAGGATTTTACCTCTTTCTGGGCAGCAAATCTGGGAGGAACGAGCTTCGAGGCGACTTCACCGTCAGAATATGATCCGAGAAACTTGAACGATCAGAGTAGAGGCAAGAGAGATCAAGGAACTAAGCAAAAAAATGCTATGGATTCCCCTTACTTCGAAGCCTATTTCCTAAGTATATATAGCTATATATAACTGATAAATTTGTGTATTTTTGTTTCTATTACTGGCCTATTTTCTTTGATTTTTCTTTCAACCTTTTCTGCCAGCCCCTCCAACCAACCCCCAAATGAAGGTAAAAGAAGGTTTATATAGAAGGAGATTAGGCTGATTTTTTAGGGGAAACGGAGGTTTATATTGAAGGAGATTGGTCTTTTGTCTTTTTCTTTTCTTTTTTTTTTTGGGGGGGATTAACTGGTTAATAATTAAATAAGATGAATTTTTATAAATTAATTAATGAATTTCTTAATTTTAACAAAATAAAATAATCGACCTAATTATAAAATAATTAATCCAAAAATATGAACTATTATATAACTAAACTAATTAGCAAAATATATAAACAAACGAAATCTTTTGAGATGATTTTCAATTATTCATAAAATGTACTAATTATATACAAACATATATATTATTTAAAATTTATTACAAGTGACAAAACTACGTAAAATAACTTGAAAAAAAATAAAAAAATTATAAATTCAATTATTTTAAATCGTTTGGAATTGAAGAGTCTCAATGATTTATTGTATTGTGGAAGTCCAAAATTGGGTGTCAACACTAGAACGTTCTCTGGACCAATTGAGGGTTCACCGGTATGGTCTGTCAAATAATCGGCGGACCGTCGTTTGCTATTGTGGTTCCATACTTAGTCATATTTCCCCGATCTTCTCCCTTAACTTAAACTATACATCAACCGTCACCACCTACGAACCGACGATTGAACGACGGGATGTCGATGTCCTTCATAGGTCATCTTCTGCACTTTTTCCAGCTTCCTTACGTATTTTCAACCTCGAAATATTTTTAGTAAAACCAAACATAAAACTTGTTAATACTACAACAAAAAGGCTTTATACACACACAACGCTTAAGAAAAATGCATTGGAAGCACCGTGAAACCACGCTACATCAATAACCTCAAATTTAATTAGTTGTTTGTCCTCAAGCGACACTCTATGACTCAAAACAACATTTATACAAAAATATACATTTTTAAGCTCTAGAAATCACATGGCTATCAATCCGGACTCTTTCTTTGATTTCGTGCAGGCCTACTCTCTAAGGTTCAACAAGCTAACTCGTGTGGATCACATGATGAGACAAACTAACCATGCAATAGACACCTATACTGCTTTGCCTTTCACCAAGGAACCCACTTTTCGATACCGCAATTAGTGTCCTCAATTCAATATAAATCCTCATTTTTCACACAGTGATTATGAATTTGGGTACAAGGATGTTTTTTCAACAACACTGACTATCTATAAAGCCTCTAACTAATAATGATGGAACTCGGGACAAAACCCACGACCTCATAACTAAAGTTAAAAATAAATGAAAACCTCTGGAAGCAATGAGGCTCACCATAGCTAACTAAAATCCCGGATGTATCAAAGAATCTCCAGTTGATCATATCATGAAAATATGCACGCCAATAGGCTCAGTACGTGGAATGTACAAGCATGTAAGGGGAAATGTAAAGCATAAACATAGACTTGAACTTTATGGAAAAAAAACACACTTACTTCTTTTCAAATCAACTCAAACAAATAATATGATACTCAACTCAAAGATAAGATATTCGACTCTAGATACTTAACTCAATATAAAGCAAGAATATGCACGCAAGATGTAGAAAGCTTTATAAAATAATACAAGCAACTTAGTTCATTAAAGAAAATGCAATAACAAACTCAACTATACTTATACAAGAAATTAATATAGTTTTTGTAGGAGATTCTCTAACTGAAAACCACCATTATGAGTCTAAGTGGTGATACAGCGTCTCTCCCATGCTATCAAAACTGTCCAATACTTTGTTGTCGCATAGAAAATCCTCAATGTAGTGGATCCACTAGTTTAACTTATGTGATCATCTAAAAAGTATGACTCGTTAATACCCATGAAGGATACATGGTTTACATGGAGACTTGACTTAATATGAACTCTCATCCCCACATCGATGCTCAATACTACTCCAAAAATATACTTTAGCCTATGCTTTTGAAATGACTTTTTTTCTCTCTGTTAAGATAAATTTCTCAATACTTTCTCTTTAAAAATCTCTCTTGGAATCAATGTTCCCTTTTCTTGTTCAAAACTCTTTTGGGAAATCTTCTTAACTTAAATGTGAAAATGTTTATAAACTCTTATAGAATATGTAGTTCCCTTATATCTTTTAAAGGAGGATCTTCAGCTCTTACTCTTCACTCTTCACTTGACTTGAACTTTAAGTCTTTCAAACAAAAAGAAAACATTTGTGAAAGACTTCCGAAAAACATGATAAACTTTACTTTGACTTGCTCCTAACTTCTGTACTTGACTCTTAATTTTCGTTGAATTGAAGTATGGATTAAAGGTTCACGATCACATGTTTATGGATGATTTCATAATTTTCAACTTGTAGAGTTCATGCCGAATTATAAGCATGAACTACTCAACTCGAGAACTCAAACGTACTTCTCAACTCAAGATTGTTCGACTTAGAGGGTTCATACAGAATTATGGGTATGAACAATTCAAGTCAAGGACTTCATGGGTAACATGTAATACTCCATGATTAGAAATATAATCTCAAAATGATTAAGGAACTCAATGCGCAAGACTTTGGAATTTGGATATACTACTCCTCTCAATGATACTCAATTTATGGACTTCATGCGGAAATTATGGGCATGAACAACTTGACTCGAAGGTTTAAGTACCTATATGGAACTCATGTATACAAATATTATCATTCTGTTACTTAATTCCTCAAAACTTAGTTCAAATCAATGATGGATCTCAAATAATTCACAATTTAACTTAAAAGCTTTCTTGAACTCTACTCTTAACTCTCTCTTGAATGTGAATTATGAATTCAAGAGTTATGGTTCATGTGATGAAGGATCTAGGTGATATTGTAGACTCATGAATACATTCTCCTTACTCTCATGTTCACTTACTTGAGTATTGAAACAAGTTGCTAGAAGTTTTAGAAGACTCCTCAAAAGGATTTGAAGGGACTTTTTCAAAAGGTTTGGAAGAACTCTCAAAACATAATCTTAACTTTACCTTTAATTTGAGTTAATATTTCAAGTTTATGATTCATTTTATCAATGATTTCTAAGTGTTTAGAAGTTTTTTAAAGTGATTAGAATCAAAAGGAGTGAAGATACACTTTAAATGATCTCAAACGAAGCTACCCGGGCAAACTAAATGGGGAAGGTGACCCTGGGTCTATGGCTGGTGTGGGACAGCAACCCCTGAATTACAAAGAAGGGTTTGGGACACTCAGGTAGGCGCGTCGCGCCAGGTCCTTACCTAGAATATCTTTCGAACGTCCTTGCTCATTTTCTCACCCTAACTCGCCTAAAATTGAACGGCTTCTTCCCCAGTCACTTAGATTCGATTAATTAACTTCATTACACTCTAATATACTTGAAAAAGAAACACTCAAATTAATCAATTTCATCGCAAGAATTCATCAAAAACCCAATACAACAAGATATAGAATGAACCTCAAGAACACCTATCAAGAACTCTAATTAAACTTTAAGAATGAAATTTTGCTGAAATTAACATAATTGGCATGTGGGTGAAATAAACCAACACTATGGAGCCTAAATACCTCTTAGAGATTACACCCATGGCGAAAATCCGCAACTAAACTCAAGAACGTAGATAAACGCCTTCATCTTTTCATCATTTCTTCCCTTTTCTCTTCTTTTCTCTTCTTGTCTCTTCTTGAACTCTCAACTAAAACCCTATGTGTATATTAAGATTTTATAACTAAACCTTAAAGGATTTGACCCATAAAATATTACTTAAAATGAATTGAATATGTTTCGATTAACTTTCCTTAACTGGACAACCTAACTTTAAAAGGTCATATCTCACTCATCCGAACTTGAAACTTAGCAAACTCAGTGGCATGGGAAAGATAATTGAAAGATCTCTCCTATGGTAGCTTTTAGACTGCCTAACTCATATCGTAATAGGATTTATAGTCATTTGAAGTTGACTTAAAATTCATACTTAACTCTCCAAATTTTAGATTTTGCTACTTCCAATTTAGTTCCTTTCTGAACTCTTGGTGATAAATCTAGTGATTTGACCTTAATAATTAAAGAAACTTTTGATTTATTTGTAAAGTATCACTCACTAGGATGAACACTTCGAGTCTTAGTTCAAAATGTTTTAGGGATGTTATAGGTTGGGGTTGGGTGGTGGGGTTGGGCGAAGCTATGTTATGGTTGAAGAACAGGAACAAGAGTAAGGGGTAGGATTAGGGTGGGGTTGTGTGGGGTCAGAGTTAAAGAAGATGAAGAATTTGAGACTTTTATTATTTTAAATTTATTATTATATGTATAATTTTAAGTTTTAATTTTAAAAGAAAATATTGCATACACTTGTTTTAAAACGCGTGTAATCATGCACTTTTCCAACTTCGTATTATTAATATCACGTAATCTCAGTCAATGGTCAAAGGATTTTAAAATATTATTTTTTGTGAGTTTAAGGTTCCAATTGACAAAGTTATAAGTACAATGGTCCAACTTACAAACAGTGTTAAGTACAAGGGCTTCTCATATCATTCTCCTAAATCAAACTATGAACCTCTTATTTGAGTAGTGACATCTGCCACTACTTCCACATTTCACTCTTCCCTCTTCTCCCCTTAGGAGAACCTTTTCCTATGTTGAAATGAGCATTGATTGTTATTCCCCTCAACGGAATGGGGTTGCTGAAAGGAAGCATAGATCTATATTTAACATGGGCAGAACTCTAAGGTTTTATGCCTTTGAAATATTGAGGTTTTTGTGTATCTACAGTTGTGTATCTTCTCAATAAATTGCCCAAAATGTGTTTGCATGGTAATTCTCCATTTGAGAAGTATGGACACCTCCCTCAATTCAGTCATGTTAAGGTATTTCGATCCCTATGTTAAGACACTGATCCAAAGAAAGTTGACATGTTTTCTCCGAGGATTGTACCTGCTATACATTTGGGATATTCTCAAACTCAAAAGGGTTATATACTCTATTATTTAGCATCTAAATCATTCTTTGTGAGTAGGAAACTTAAGAAAGAGGTGTTTCCTTCTAAGGATCTCAAATCCTCTCCTGATCCATTGTTTCAAGTTGTTTCCTTTCTAGATGAGTTATCCCTAGTTGATTATTCATGGTCCATTGATTTTGCAGTGTCTTTTATGCTTAATGAGGACCCTTCTTCTACTGTTTTTGAACTCCAGACCTCTTATTCCTCTCAGGTCCTCTAGACCTTACAGACCACCTTCGGGGTGATCTCTTTGAGAAGTTTAGTATGTATATCCCTGAGGGATTTGAAAACTAGGAGGAGAAACATATGGTTTCAAAAAATTAGAAGTATTTGTAATGACTAAAACAAGCACCAATGCAATAGAATTGGAAATTGAGGTACTGATCAACATGGGGTTCCTTCAATCTCACTATGACTATTCCCTATTTACAAAGTAAGTGAAAAATGAACTCCTTGTAATTTTAGTATCTGTAGATGATCTCCTTATTACTGAAAGCAACCTAAATCTTATTTATCAAGTTAAAAATGACTTGCAACAAAGGTTCAAAGTAAAGGACCTTGGAGAGGTGAAATAATTTTTTGGAATTGAATTCTCCAAAATAACTGAGGGCATTCTTATGATTCATGTGAAGTATGCAGTAGGACTTGTTTCTAAATTGGGAGTAGCAGGTTTCAAACTTTCTTCCACTCTATTGGAGTTTAATCACAAGCTAACAATCTACTATGTTTGATGAATGCACTTGAAAAAATACAAATAAAAAAGACACACCACTTGATGATTGTGGAAGGTATCAAAGGATAGTTGAAAGACTATTGTACTTAACTATGACTAGGCTGTCATAGCCTTTGTATTTCAAATACTTAGACAATATATGCACTCACCTAAACAGTCTCATAAGGAAGTTGTACTCAGAGTTGTGAGATGTATAAAAGGAATTGTTGGTCTTGGACTATTTATGCCAAGTAAGAAATGTTCAGAGTTAGTAGCTTCTCAGATTAGGGAGCTTGTGTGGAATCCAGGAGATCAGTAATAAATTATGTAGTGAAACTGGGCAATGCAATGATATCTTGGAAGTCAAAAAACACAAAGTTGCACAGTTTAGAAGCAAGGCTACCACAGTAGCTAAGTTAGTATGATTGAAAGGATTCTTCAAGGAGTTTTGGATAGAAGTTAACTTACATATCATCTTGTTTTGTGAAAGCAAAGCTATAATGAAAATAGCAGTGCATCCAATCTTTCATGAGAGTCCAAAATATTTGACATAGATTGTCATTTTGTTAGAGTAAAGATTCTGGAGGGCTTATACAGTAAAAACATAGGAACAATAGAGCACCATGCTAATATACTTACTTAAGTGCTATGTAAACCTCAGCATGAAGCACTAATTGGGAAGCTTGGTGTTTGCAGAAATGTGAAATTAAAGAAGAAGGAAGAACAACAATATTTAACATGGGTTGGATCAAAATGATCATATATCCACCAAAGAACAACTACACAAATATTTATTTCACTCTACAAAGAATACAAGTGAATACTACAAGAGAGAGAACAAATGTCATAGAAGGTGAGAACGCAAATGAGAGGATGTTTAGAAAATGAATTAAGAGCTAACTATTTATAGAAATAAACTCATCCTAATGATGTCATCCATGACGTCACTATGTATCAAAAATGTCAAGATTAAACATGTGAAATCATTTTATGCTTAACCTAAATTTAACCTACCAAGACACTATCTTGACTTTTATTTTACTAATTATGTTCCTACCAAATATTCATATTAATTCATCTTCAATTGAGGTTGATTCCACAAGAACCAAACCAACTCTTTTACTCTCCACCTTGGTTTATGTTCCAAGCATGCATATAAATAACTCCAGCCGAAACTTAAGCTTACGGGGCAATCCCATTGTAAGAAACAAGAAGAATCAAACCATTGTTACACATACTAGCTTCACCTAGAAGTTGTTCTCATAGAGTTACATCAATTGATGCATACTCCCGCCAAGTCCTTGCAGAGTGCAAATTTGGAAAGTGGGACTATTTTGGTCGACATGTCTGAAGTGTTATCGTATGTGATAACCTTCTCAACCTTGATAGGTGCCTCATCTAAGACATCTCGAATAAAATGGGATATGACATCAATTTGTTTGGTGCACTCATGTGAAATCTATGATTTTTAATTAAATGAATAGCACTTTGACTATCACATCTTAGAATTGATTTTAGCTGACTCAAACTCAATTCTGCCACCAAACCTTTCAACCTAATAGCTTCTTCCACTTCCTTCGTTGCGGCCATATATGTTACCTTCGTTGTAGACGAAGCGACAATAGACTGTAAATACATGCATCTTGTACATATTTGCGTACGAATGGAGTTTTTCTCATTGTTTCTGATTTCACTCTCCAAATTGAGCCTAGAACTAATGAAATTCGGGGAAAATAATATTTAAGGTAAAGGTAAATTTGAACAACGAGATAAACTAACTATCAATATGAGATCGCTATATTCAAAAGCATATAACATTGTCTTGCCCAAGATTGAAACTAATGTGTAGTATGAGCATTTCTATACCCGAAAAATTGAGTTTCCATGAATTAGACACAAATTGAAAAGCTCCAAGTTCTGCCTTAAAATGTTTTCTTTGTCGAAAGTCCAAGGAGAACGTAATGCATCAGAAATTCCTTTTACGAAAAAGAGAAATGTTTCATTATTTTCTTAATATTCTAAAATATCCTTGGACAAGAAAACCACTTAACAAACATGTGTATTCCTCCCTTTAACTCACATTTCTACTATACGGAAAACTCAATGCTTGTATATCGTATGAAACATGTCAACATTGTTAAGGGAAGGAAGGTAAGAAAGTGAGTACAATTAGAGTGAGTTGAGTAACCTTTTTTCATATGGAAAACAAATTTCATGAAGGCTGAAACCTCTTGCAAGTATTATTTTACTTGAATAGCTAATTCAGCTACAATTTCATTGTTACAAAACAAAATTTGTTAACATCAGTCTAAGGAAAATAGTCGGGAATATCATCAAATATGTTGGATGCATATTTCACTTTAATGATAGTTAGTTATCATATTGTAGCATATTATATTATAAGTGGGAAGAAACTCAAATCAAAAATTGAATATAATTACCGTTTTAGTCTTTTTAATTTTTTGCTAAAATATCTTTAATAATTTGATTTTTTTCATCTTCCCTTACCTTAAGGTCCCTTATTTAAGTCCACCTAAAGAGCAATTGAATTTGCAAATCCCATTGAATCAAATATGGTGGTGAAACCGTAAAAGGCTTCACTAATTTGTTCACAAGATCTTCGTATAGATTACCACGGCTTCATAGTTGTCATCTTCGACGTCTTTGGTTCCATGTTAATTATTATATACAATATTTGTTCGTGGCTTGTTATTATATCCATTGCTATGATGTTTGGTATAACAAGTCATTGACAAACTACTTGGGTGTTAGTTCCTGGGCAAGCAAGACAACTTGATGGAATTTTTTTAGACACAAACTCATCTATAAGAACATGTGGATTTCGTCTCAAAATATTTACTTCTTTTGATGATTCTTAGCTCAATTAAGTTGTATAATAGGTTTTTGTTATTATAGTTTGAGCTCTTTTTGCAGGCTATTCTGTTCCAAGTTCTAATAGCTCTAATCTTAGAAAACATTGTAAAAATAATTATTGTGATGATATAACATTTTGTTAGTGAATTGAGGTTTCTATACCTTAACTAATGTCTTTTAATGTTGGAAGCAGCTAATGATTGGCTCCTCTTCAAATTCTACCTTCATTTCTGCATTTCTATGTTTGCTAATTTCTTGATGAGGTTAAAAGAATGAATAAGATCAAAAAGTGGTTGAAATAGCCGATCATTAGAATTTTTTTATAGTAATAATTATATGAGATAATCGTGCAACACACATTCTTGAAATAGTATTATTATAAGTGGAGGATCTTAATTTCAAAGTTGGATTATGATTTTACCCCTTAACTAAATTAAATATTATTACAAAGTAATGAATAAATTTTAAATAATAATTATATTTCTAAATAGAATTAATGGAAAATGCACAAGTACCTCCTAGACTATGATCGAAATCCCAGAGACACACTTTAACTAAACTAAGGTACTATTAGCCCTTTGAACTTTTTTTATTTTTATAATTTTATACACCTTTTGTCTTACGTGGTACACTCCGTGACTCCATACAGTTGAGGCGCATGGAAGATATAAGGATGTCACGTAAGCAAAAAAAGTGCACAAATTACAAAAAAAAAAAATAATAAATAAGTTGAAGGGGGTAATAAGACCTTAGTTTAATTAAGGTGTCTTTGGGATTTCGGTCATAGTTTAGGGGGTACTTCTGCATTTTCCCTAGAACTAATTCCAAAATATTTAATTTGTTATCATCCTAAATTGGAGTTTGGTAGATGAAGTGTTTCGTATCAATATAAGAAAGTAAATATGTCCTTTAAAAACTGAATATCCTTTAACATTAAAGAAAAAAATGTCCTTTGAATTACCATACATCTTATATGGCACACATATTTAGATTTTAGTCCGAAACTTTACATATCCCAACTTTAAGCAATTGAATTCTTATAGATGTTATGTATATCATCAATTTTTATATGACTTTTATAATTTCTGACTTATAATATACATACCAAAAAATTGTTATGGAAATCACTTTATATTAATGCATACATTTAGTTATACAATTTCTCATCATTTATGCAATTAAAAAGTGATAATTCTATTTATGCTTTGTTAGTTATTGAGGAAGTTCCTCCATTCTTTTACACTAAAACTGTTTCTCTCTTTATTTTTTGTTAATTAAAAGTCTTAGAATTCATTAGCTTTTATATTTTTTTAATCTACTCTATTTCATCTTACATTCGAATATTCGTGGGATGAACTTGATGTACATATGAAGTTGTATAATTTATTATGATGCTACAATAAAGTAATGGGTATTGATAAATTTTTATGTATTCTCTTCAAACATTATGTGAGATCTTCACAACTAATACTATGTGAAATTTACAATTTCTTAAAATAATTTGATAGGATTAACTGATTGTTCATTTGATGTTAAATTTTAATTTGGTGTCACACTCCTTCTCTTTTGATTATTTAATTTTATGGATAACTATTTATACATATTGTAATTGTATTTAAATCATTTACAAATATTGTAATTAGCGTGAAATACACACATATTCTTTTTGTTCTAAAATTCCTTTTTTGAAGTAGATAGAAAACTTATAGTAATTACAATAGAAAAATGTGCAAGGCACGTTCTAAACAACTAGTAATCAACTATTAGGAAGAACAAAGGGCCAAAACTAGATATAACATAGGCATAATACATAAATTTACTCTTTAACTTGACTTCAAATGTAAAACCCCGTAGCCAAAATAGAATAAAAAAAGCTTTAAAGAAAACAAAATCTGCAAGTGCAACCAACTGTGGCATCGACGGACCGTAGCCTTACCCACGGTCCGTCCTGCACAACCGTCGATGGGATCAGAAACTCCCAAAAATTTCAGCCCAGAAAAATTGGTTAAGTCTTGGACGACGGACGGACTTACGGTTCGTAGGTCATATTACGGTCCGTAGCCCGACTGTTGATCAATACTCTCTTCACCCACTCTCTGACAAGAGCTACGGATCACCAGCATGGTCCGTATGTGGACCTACGGTCCGTAGGTGGAAAATTTGCAGACAATTAAGGGAAAATGCAGTTGAATCAAATTCAAATAGTCATAACTCTTATAAAAAAAATTGAATTAGGTGTCAAGTGACCTACCCACATATAGATAGTCAAATTATCTTTCTACAACCACCTATCTTGCTAAAATCAGACCTCTGAGTAAAAAGTTATGCCCATTTTAGTAAAGGTCTACCGAACAGGCCCAGTCGATGGACCCAAAGATGGGGCTTTGGGAGACGACAGACCGTCAATCGTGGACGTCGTTTGGTACGACAGCAACTTATCCAGGGGTCTTTTGGTCTTTTCCCACTTCATTTAAACCTTAAGATACGTCATTTTGATCCTAAATCATCATATTTTAGTCAGTTTAAGCCTAGAAACATAATTAAAACATATCTAAGTCAAATCATTAAATTAAAACTTAGAAGATTAGAAGCAAGAGAGGAGAAAAAGCTCAAGAACCCTAGTTTAAGAATGCAACAAGCTCCAGCAATTCTAGCCCCGAAACTTATGTATTTTTCCATGGATTTTATCACCAGGTATGTGGGATTTCACTAGTACGTTCCTTTCACCCATTGGATCCCTATTTTTCAATCAGATTCTTGATCTATTATCATGATCTAACTCTAGTGTGACATCCCGCCAGAATTTCAGCCTTATTCTGCGTCCAAAAAGGGGCAGATTGCTGTAGAGTTGTGTGGAGAACTCCAGAACACTTTAGAACTTTCAAAAAGGATAAAGAAGGTCCCAATGTAGAGTAGAATTATTTAGAAAAGGAACCAAGGTGTAAATATTTTAAGGACTTGTAAAGTAAATATTAATTTCACTTTTGTCCGTAGGAAGTAGTATAAATAGAGGTGCCCCTCATTTGCAAAGGCACCATGCAAAGTTGTAAGAATTTTTCAAAGCAATACAAAAGCCTTCTTCAAAGCTCTCTTTCTTTTCTTTCTAAGTCTTTCTTTGCATTCTCTTAGCGTTCCGAATTGAAAGGCTTACTTGAGCTTACAAGATCGTGAAAGATTTGTGAGTAAGTTGTTAAGTGCCGCAGGAAGTCTAAGCAAATACTCTAAGTCCGTGACAAAGTGGTATCAAAGCAAGTTTGATACTAAGGGAATGACTAATGAAGGAGACGTAAACGGCACTAGCACCACCAACGTCTGTATGGATGGTGGTAAGAAGAACCGAAAGGGGAAGAAACATCAAAAGGGTAATGAGTAGGTCCTGTCCGAACCTACTCCTAGCAAGGCGCTAACATCTCATTTACCCTCCACGATCGAAACAAGTGATGATGAATTGGGCGAAGACGCCATAGACGTCACCGCTAGAGAAGAATGGATCACAAGGGTTGAAGTGGTGAGACAAGCCATCGAGATCCTAGGTCGGCGCATGAGCGTGGTAGATGGAAAGTTCAAGACCCTTGAGGAATTCACCCTTGACGAGACCGAGAACATCCGTAAGGAGTTGGAGGTTTGCCAGCGGGCTGAGTTCGAGATAAAGAAGTCCATCACTTCCTTGGAGTGTCGGCTTATGGATGTTCTTAACACGAAGGAGACCATCACTTCCTTGGAGCGTCAGCTTACGGAAGCGCTTAGCATGATCGAGACCCTGAAGGCCGAAGTAAAATCACTGAAGCAAGGCGTAGAGGTTGGAGGATTTGCATCACCTGACCGTGATAAGGAGGCCAGGGTCGAGGCTACCAAGCCACCTATTTTCAAGGGCATCAATGATGCTCAAGAGGTGAAAAGGTTTCTATGGTACTTGGAGAATTACTTCTAGTGTAGTCGGGTGGGAAGCGACAAGAAAAAGATCAACATTGTCGTGTTGTACTTTTTCGAGATGGCTATGATTTTGTGGAGGCGCAAAGAGGCTGAGATCAGGAAGGGGACGTGCACCATCCACACGTGGGAGCAATTCCGTGATGAATTCAAGAAAGACTTCTTCCTAAATAATGTATATGAGGTCAAGCGCAAATTCTGGGAATTGAATCAAACGTGAAGCATTCGGGTGTATGTGAAGGAGTGCACAACTTTAACTCTTCAAATTCCCAACCTCACAGACGAGGACATGTTGTTCCACTTCATGGACGGACTGCAGAATTAGGCCAAGATGGAGTTGGAGCGACGACAGGTCAAGACCATCGACGAAGCCATCATACAAGCCGAGTCCTTGACGGACTTTAAGCATGAACGGTATGACAAGGCGAAGGGAAAGGATACAAGAAGTAGTCATGCCAAAGGTGGAGGAGACCGTGGCTAAGGAAAGAAGCATCAAGCACACCCCAAGCAACACGACCCCCACAAGACGGACACCAAGCGGTTCGTGCACCAAAATTATACGGAGAAGCGGGTGCAGACCACCAAAGGAGATGGATGCTACATATGCGGAGGACCACACGTCTATGCCAGGTGCCTTGAGATGAAGAACCTTAGTTCCATCCTACATGAACGGAAGGAGAAGGATGCACAAGAGCAAGGGCAGGATGCGGGCACAACGCAGTTGGGCATGGTTGTACTATGCGTTGCGATAGTCAAGTAGAATGAGAAGCCGGGAGATTTCAGCACGCAGTATGTAGACATCTCCATTAATGGACGACCTGCTCGTGCCATGGTAGACTCCGTGGCTGAAGCAAACATCATGACCAAAATGGAGGCAGAGAGGTAAGGGCTGAATTATATGTCAAGTAACACCCACCTCAAGACAGTTATTGCCCCACCGACTCCCGTGTGCGGGGTCACCCAAGAAGTAAGCATCACATTGGGAAAGTGGAAAGGTAAAACAAATTTTGTTGTCGCTCATTTAGACATATTTTATATTATTCTTGGGAAAGATTTCTTTCACTGTTGCCACACGATGATCGACCCCTACCTCAAACGACTCATGGTCATAGAACAGGAAGGGTCATACATGGTGCCTCTAGTCAAGGTGCCAAAGAAAGAAGGACACACCCACTTATTGGCCATGTAGATTGTGAAGGGCCTAAATAAATGAGAATTGACGTTCTTAGCTACCATTGCAAGTTTTGAAGAAGATCATGGTGCTATCGAGTCCTTGCATCCGGTCATAGAGAGTGTCTTTTAAGATAACAAGGACATGATGTCGGACGAGCTACCGAAGACTCTACCTCCGAGGTGCGAAGTAGATCACAAGATAGAGTTAGAGATCGGAGCCAAGCCACCCGCACATACACCTTACCGCATGGCTCCACCCCAGTTAGACGAGCCAAGGAAGCAGTTGAACGAGCTTCTCGAGGCCGGTCACATCCATCCATCCAAGGAACCTATGGCGCGTCAGTGTTGTTCTAGAAGAAAAAAGAGGGGTCGTTGCGCTTATGCATCGACTATTGGGCAGGCCAAGTACTTCAACAAGATGGGTCTCTGCAAAGGCTACTACCAAGTGCACATCGCAGAGGGGGATGAGCCAAAGACAGCGTGCGTGACTAGATACGGAGCATACGAGTGGTTGGTGATGCCTTTTGGATTAACAAACGCGTCCGCCACCTTTTGCACGCTGATGAACGAGATTCTTAATCCTTACTTGGACCAGTTCGTGGTGGTGTACTTGGATGACATGGTAATTTATAGCAACACCTTGTAGGAACATGTGGAGCACCATCGGAAAGCCTTCCAAGTCTTACAAGAGAACTAGCTCTAATTCAAGCAGGAGAAGTGCGAGTTTGCCCAGCCTGAGGTGCACTTCTTAGGACATGTTAATATCCATGGCGAACTCCGGATGGATGAGTCAAAGATTACGGCAATCCAAGAGTGGGAGGCGCCCATAAAGGTGACTGAGCTGCGATCATTCCTTGGGCTTGTGAACTACTATCGTGGGTTCATCAGTGGTTACTCCGCTAAAGCCTCTTCAATGACCGAGTTTTTAAATAAGAATAAGTCATGGTCTTGGAGAGAGGAGTGCCAAAGAGCTTTCGAAGGTCTCAAGGACGCAGTAACAGAAGAACCGATCTTCATGCTGCCTGACTTCTCAAAGACCTTTGAATTACATATGGATGCCTCAGACTTTGCCATTGGGAAAGAAAGGGAAGATCAGTCCTAGATATGTAGGCCCTTACAAGATCTTGAAAAGGGTTGGCAAGGTGGTATATGAGTTAGAGTTGCCAGCAGAATTAGCAGCAGTGCATCCTGTCTTCCACATCTCACTCTTGAAGAAGTTTGTGGGTGATCCAGCCGCTGCAGTGCCATTAGAGAGTGTGGCGGTGAAAGATAGCCTTTCTTATGAGTTGTACCAGTTGAGATTCTTGACCGTCAGGTCAGAAGGTAGAGAAACAAAGAATTCGCTTCAGTCAAGGTTTTGTGGAGGAGTCATTCCATAGAGGGAGCTACTTGGGAAGCATAAGCAGCCATGAAAGCCAAGTATCATCACCTCTTTCCTTCTGATTCTGCTCCATCTTAAGGTAATAGTTCCTCTTCAGTTTTCCAATCATTCATGCGTGAATTCAATATTAGAATCATGTTCCCTCAGCTTGTACTTGCAGTTTCAGCGTATTTGCATTTTATCATAACTCAATTTAGAGAGAAACTTAGTTTTCAGTGGTTAGTAGTAGGATTTTCAACTCTCTCCCTCTGTTTTAGCTAGTTTGGTCTTCATTCGACGACGAATGTTCCCAAGGGGGAGATAATGTAAAACCCTGTAACCAAAACAGACCAAAAACCAGCTTTACAGAAAAAAATATCTACAGGTGCAACCAACAGTGGCATCAACGGACCGTAGCCTAACTCACGGTCCATCCTACACAACCGTCGATGGGATCAGAAACTCCTAAAAATTGGTTAAGTCTTGGAAGACGGACGGGCTTATGGTCCATAGGTCAGACGATGGTCTATAGTCCGTGACGTCGATCAATACTCCCTTCACTCACTCTGTGAAAAGATCTACGGATTAGGGTTCGTAGGTGGAAATTTTGGAGAGATTTAAGGGGTTATGTAGTTGGGTCAACTTCAAATGGTCATAAATCTTAGCACAAAATAAATTAGGTGTCCGATGACCTACCCACATATAGATAATTTAATTGTATTTCCATATCCACCAACCTTGTTAAAATCAGACCTCCGAGTAAAAAGTTATGCCCATTTCAGTAAAGGCGTGTTGAACAAGCCCAGTCGACGGACCCAACGACGGGGCATCGGTCAGACGATGGAACGTTAGTCCTGGCCGTCATTTGGTACGACACCAACTTATCCAATGGTCTTTTGGTCTTTTCCCACTTCATTTAAACCTTAAGATACGTTGTTTTGACCCTAAATCATCATATTTTAGTCAGTTTAATCCTAGAAACATAATTAAAACATATCTAAGTCAAATCATTAAATCAAAACTTAGAAAATTAGAAGCAAGAGAGGAGAAAAGGCTCAAGAACCCTAGTTTACGAACGCAACAAGCTCCAGTAGTTCCAGCCCCGAAACTTAAGTATTTTTCCGTGGATTTCATCACCAGGTATGTGGGATTTCACTAGTGGGTTCCTTTCACCCATTGGGTCCTTAGTTTTCAATCAGACTCTTGATTCTATTATCATGATTTAAACCTAGGGTCTCTAGAACTTTGATAGAACTTCATGACCTATTAAACACATGTTCCAAATTAGATTGTCATGTTATTACTCAGATTATCACATGAATTTCAAGAACTCTAGATTTGTACTTCTTTAGTTCTTGAATTACACATTATAGGTCAGATATACATGCCTCAGTTATAAATGCATAATTACAAGATTAATTATTGCATTCTCAGTTTGCATGTTCAGTATCGAGCTATCCAGTATTTATAGAAACTTAGACATAATCAGTAAATTTATAGAATTCATGGGAATAGCATAATAACGAGTTGGACTAGGGTTACCGTACCCAATAGTCCTAGAACTACTAGCCAAGTAGGTTGTAAGTCCCCTCTGCGGGCAATCAGTTTAGTGATCGCGCCAGCATGCAGAGTATATTGGGTCCTCTCGATGGGGTGTATACATCGTACTCCATATTTAGCTCATGTGGTTTTATTATCGGTTATTAGTTTCTCCCACATATCAGTCAGACTCTCTGCATTGAGCATTTTTCACTATATTCAGTTTCAGCATGTTATAAATTGGTCATTGCATCCAGTTAGATAAGAATTCAGTTTATCATGTCAGATTATTATACTTACTTTTATGCTTGTTCGGTTATGTTTTATTTCAGCTTTACTCTATCCTACATGCCCAGTACCTTTCAAGTACTAACGCATACGTGCGCTATATTTTCTCGTGATGTAGGTTCAGGTTCTCAGCATCCAGATCACGCATAGATCGATTTCCGATCTCCAGTTCAGCAAATTCAGTGGTGAGTCCTCATTCTCCGAGGACAACAATCATGAGTGTCGTTTCAATTTTTAGTCATTTAGTTTATGTTTTTGCTAGATTTAGCTGGGGGCTTGTCCCAGTATTTCTATTCCAATTGAGAGGCTTATGTCAGGCATAGTTAGATTCAGCTTAGTATTGATTTGATATTTCCTTTGAATTAAACTCATTGTTTTGAAATATCTCAGTTATAGAATATGGGTATTTCCCATCTTTTTAGATTTAATTATGATTTAGCTTCTGCATCAGTTTATTATCTTTATTATGCTCATGATCATGCCAGCAGGGTTAGCTTGATATCACTTGTGGTCCTAGGTTCCGCATACGCATCTCGGGGATAGCTCGGCGAGTGACATCAAATCACATTTATTACCTTAAACTTTGGATGTGCACAATTAGACACATAAACTAGTATAAAGTTGAACAAATAGACACACATGTCCTACATGGCATAATACATGTCAATTGTGGTCCTATTTAGTGTCCTACGTGTATTGTGTCATGTAGGACTCTTGTGTTCACTTGTATTACTTTATATGAGTTTATGTGTCTATTTGTCAATATCCAAAGTTAGAAGACATAAACATAAAATGAGTTTATGCTAAATGTCACATTTATACATTATGCCTATAAAATATATAGGTGTAATGTCTTCAATATTTTCTTTAGAATGGGGGATAAAAGAACAATTTTGTGAAATTAAGTAAACCAACAAACAAGTGCAACAACCAAAGATAGATTGGAAGAGAATAAACCTTACCAAAGTTAAAATAGACAAAAACTAGCATAAGAATGCATTATCAAAAAGTCTAAATTATTCATAATCTGAATTATATTGACATTTTACGTTGATACCACTTTCATTGCTCACACTTTTATGATAGTAGAAAAAAGAAATATACATATTTAATGAATTTAATAGGGAAAATGCATAAGTACCTTCCTAAACTATTCTCGAAATTTCAGACACACTTATGTTATACTAAGGTCCTATTACTCCTCTGAATTTATTTTATAAATAATTTTCTACCCCTTTTCGACTTACGTATCACTATCTTGTGGGCCCAACGCGTGTTGATAATTTTTTCAATTATAGTGTCACGTAGATCGAAAAGGGATAGAAATTATTTATAAAATAAGTTCGAGGGGATAATAGGACCTTAGTAAAGTACAAATGTGTCTCTGAGATTTTAGGCATAGATTGAGGATTATTTGTGTATTTTCCCAATTTAATATTAATATAACAATTATAAATAATACATTAGATTTTGTAGCAACATATGACTTAAATGTTGTGACGGACGAATGTTGCGATATACGCATCAGCTGTAGAAACATTTGACTCATATATTGCTACATATAATCATCTGTAGCAACATATACTTTTAAATAATGACTAAGTGGGAGTGTGATTTTAGATATATTAGATGTGGCAACATATGCAACGGTGTTGCTACAGACGAATCAGTTATTGCAACATCTGCCACATGTGGTGACGAACGAATGTTGCTACATATAATCATCTGTAGCAACATATGAATCAAATGTTGCTACATATAATCACCATAGCAACAACACTTTTAAATTATGATTACGTGGGAGAGCGCTTTTAGATATATTAGATGTGGCAACATATGTAACAAATGTTGCTACAGGCGAATCAGATGTAGAAACATATGACTCAAATGTTGCTACATATAATCATCTGTCCCAATATACTTTTAACTTATGATTACGTGGGAGTGTGCTATTAGATAATACATTTTGTGTAATAATTATGAATCTTCAGTTTACTCTGTTGAAACGTCATGCCTTGCAACATTTCAAAATTGTTGGCCTTTATAAGAACACAAGAAGGGAGAGATAATTCAAAAGTTATCGTCTCTTCTTCTTCATTCTCAAAAATGGCTTCAACTAGTTTAAGCCTCTTTGAATCCCTCTTGACTGAACTAGTAATTCTTATAGTTGAAAAATATGTTTCCTACTCTCTAGAAGATTTAGTTAGTGTTAAATTATATTCTAGGTTTCCCAATGAAGTTGGTAATGAACATTGTATATCACAGAAGGTTACATTGGCCAGCTTTCTCATTGAACCTACATGGACGACGAATCAACAAGCCGTGTTTTTCATGAATATTTGCATATCATCGGAGAACTTAGAAGCCTTATATAGAAAAGGCATGGTAATTTTACTGTTTTTAGTTCTTTTTCACCTTGTATCAATTTATTTTGTAATCTTAATCTATTGTTTCTTTTATAGTTTGATTTTTTCAATCGTAATGATCCAACCGCACTGAGAATGATTAAAAAAGAAGCAGAAGGTGGCCACCGTGGTGTTGTGGATGTGCTTGCCGTATTTTAATCTTTGAAGGCAGTATTTCCATGACATAAGGCTTGATGTACATTGCAAACATGAAAAAATCATGCCAGTAATAGTGAGAAGACGTCAACACCATTTACGGTGCATTTCAAATCGAATGTGGGTGCAAGAACCTAATATTTTTTTATGTAAGACCCATTTGTTGCACTGTGGATCAACCCCAACAAAATGCCCACAGGATTGGAGGAAGTGACGATGAAGACGATATTCGTTCTGAATTATGTATTTCTGATTTAGAACTAGATTATCTAGTTAAATTTTTTCCGCATACTACTGTGTGGGAATAATTTAATTTAATCTGTGTCGAAGACGATGTTGATTTTATTATTTTTTGTATTTATTTTGAAATTATATATATGGAAACATATTATATTACATATGGTGAATTATCTGTAGCAACATGTGTCACATGTCGCAACACATGACTCGTCTGTAGCAACATTTGTGGCACACATCGCAACAGATAATTCATCTGTAGCAACATTTGTGGCACATGTCCCAACACATGATTCGTCTTTATTAACATTTGTGTCACATGTAGCAACAAATGAATCATCTGTAGCAACATGTGACACAAATATAGCAACATATGCCTGTAATATACTAATAATAACATACTGCATCAAAAGGAGGGTTAAAAAGATCTGGAATATGCCCTTCTTCGGTAGTTTTTTGTTCTTGCTATCAACCATATCATCATCCTTGGGGATGATCTCTCTTTTTCTGCAATTACTTGATGGGTCAAATAATGAATGGTTTCAAATGCCCAGACCTATAGAAAAAGAAAACCTATCAATAATCAAATGTTAAACTATTACTTAATATAATATAAAAAGATTAAAAACATCCAGTTTTACCATGAAAGTCCATGGAAATCCAAAAAAGTTACTGGTCTTTTCTCCTAAAGGCCTCAACATGTAGTCAGCATTTAGATGAAAGCTCTCATGACCCCACGGATAGTTCTTGAAAGCTTCAATATTGTTGACACACAATTTTGACCGACCTTTGACCCTTTTTTAGGATTACTATTCGATTAAATATGTATTTTAAAAGCTATTTAAAGTATAGAATTTTAATCAATTTTACTTAAAAATTATATATTCTAGTATGTTCACTTAATAAAATTATTGTAAATATTATTAAATATTTTAAAATTATTAATGAATTTCAAATGTTTTAAAAATTTAAAAGATTTTTCAATTACATAAAAATATTTTAATGTAGTATTTTAATTAAATAGTAATTCCTACACTTTCCTTAAAATTATTTAAATCTTTAGCCATTCTATTATAATTTCTTTCAATTCTAGCCACTCCAATTTAAAATTTATTTCAATTATAATCATCCTCTTCCTTTCAATTCTAGCCGACTTTATTACAATATTAGTCATTCCATATCCAACCCAATTTAGTTTTAAGACTCATCTTTTAATCTCATCCATCTTTTTAATTCATTAAATCCAAGATCGAATCTTAGTCTTACATTTTAATTGATTCAAAGGTCTAGATTAAATTCCCTATCTCTACATTTCAAAGACTCCTAAACCTATGACATTTTTTTATTCTCTCTTCCTCCCCTCCCTCTCTCCAGCCGCCCCTCTCCCTCTCTCCCCATTCTTTCCGGCAAACCTCCCTTCTCCATAGCCGCCGCCGACAACCGCCACCCCCTCTTCTTCTCCCTCTCCAGTCGTTCCTCTCCCTCTCTTCTCCTTACCCTCTCTCTGCCTCCCTCTTCTCTCTCCCTTTTTCTGGCACCCGCCTCCCCTCTCCTCTTCTCCCTATTGTTTTGCTCTTCTCTCCCTTTCCCTCTTCTTCCCCTCTTTCTTCCTCCGTTCTTCTCATTTCCCCTCTCTCCTCCGCTTTCTCCCCATTCCCGTCTTTCTCCCCTTCCCGTCTCTTCTCTTCCCCTTCCTCTTCCCCTTTCTCGTCTTTTTTTTTTTTTTTCAGGCACAAGCAGCCCGTGCAGCAGCAGCGCCTGAAGAGGCGCACGACAACAGCAGCAGGCCATGACCAGCAGCCCGCCTGAACTCCCTCCCCTTCCCTCTCCGATCTTGCCTCCCTCTTCTTTTCTCTCTTTGCAGGTACAACAACAAGCTCCAGCCGACGAGAACTCCAGCAGCAAGCAGCAACAACGATGAGCAGCTCCGGCGAGGCTTGAAATTCTGGAAACTTGCGAGACGGGTCTCAACAGATCCGTTCAGGTTTGTCTTTGATTTAATTATCGGTTGTCTTCTGAAAATCAACTTCTTTTCATATGTGATGGTGCGATTTTATCATTAATAATAGTTGTTAATCTTCTTCTAAGCATGAATATTAAGATTCTATGAACATTTTCTCTATAATCACATATTCGGGTTGATTCAAATTTTTGCTCATATTTTCATCATTTTATTATATTAACGTATATGTTTGTGTTCTTGTTAGATGGGTATTAACATCTAATTTCCTATGATTTTGAAAGGACCCCTCAACTAAGTTTTTCTATTAATTATTTTTTTATTTTTTACTTTAATTTTGTACATTCTCTGTTAATGATAAAGTGTTAATTGTAAGGGATTGCTGCAAGAATTGGATAAGTTGATTGATGATTTCTCTAATTGCTCATGAACAGATTTCTACTTTACAAATTATGGATGATTACTAATATATCCTTCTTGCCTTAGTTTTGAAGAAGATATGCATATTTTACATGGTAAGAATATATATTTGATAATTGGTAAAATGTTGATTAATTAACATGTTTATTTAACTAATATTTATTTATTCATGTTAACTTTAATTTAGAGATGATTCTTACTTGTAACATGATGGTAAAGTATATATATAATTTGTATGTGAATATTTCTTTCCTTACTTTCTTTTATATCGCATTAATTGGATATCCTCAATTGTTTATTTGCTTGTGTCAAATAAATAAAAATAGATTTTTACTTGCTTTATTTTGGTAAAATTGTGAATTATTATGGTAAAATATTTCATTTATTTGGTAATGTTTTATCTAAGAAAATTATATTATCCTTTTTAAATTTTACTTATTACTTGCTTAAATTCGGTAATTCTTTTTGTCTCTCTTAAAATAAGAATAATATTAATTGATCACTCTTTCCATTAATAGTTGATTTGACTAATTCTCACTTGTTTATATATGAATTTAAATTATTTTCTTGGAATATTTAGTTGCTCATATATTTGGAAAATATAGTTTTATTCCTAATTTTTCTTACTAGTTTATTTTTTGGTTGAATATTCTTAAAATTTTTTATTTTAGCTCTTCTTTATTTAAGGAAAGAAAATATTATTACTCTCTCTCTTAAATTTATTCTTACTTTCTTAAGCAATATATTTTTCAAATAATTTGATTTGGATCTTTTAAAATAAGAATAAGTTTAATTAATCTTTTTTCCTTATTTGTAAATTTAAATTCTTACTTGGTAGAATAATATTTTCTGATTTTGGCTTCTCTTTATTTAAGTAAAATATATATTGTTCTTCTTATTTTATTACTTGCTTATATTTGGTAAAAGATATTTAAATAATTTGGCTGATTTGACTTCCTTCAAAATAAGGAAATGGTATTATAATTAATTCCTTTAAAATATTTATTTTCCTTATGTGCTCTCCCCCTCTTTGCTATATAAATAAAACCTCCTCCCTTCATTATTTCATCAACTCATTCACTCTCTCTCAACACAAGAGCTCTCATCCTCTTACCACTCATACTATTATACTCTTAAATAAATTAAGATTTCGGTGTTCTCCCTTGCTACTACTTGGCAACTTTGCTTTGTTGAAATAGAAGTTGGATCAACTCGTTTTCATTGCTAGCATCCCTTTCTGCTCAACCGGTTAGTATTCCTTTCGCATTCATATATTTACGAAAGTTTATTTTTCTATTCCCCTATATATATAACTTGTTGTTAAACAATTGCATATGTGTCTCATCTTGTCTAAATAAATGTGATTACTTGTGTAGCCATGTGATTGTTTTGGCAGGTTTCAAACTAGAAGTTCAAGTTGAAGATTAGCTATGAAGAGAAATTAATTCGTTTTCATATATTTGAATCTATATATTTTTATTTATTTATTCAAATTTTTGTAATATTTGTATAACTCTAAAGCTCTCGCATATGAAATATATTTGGGGATCACTTAAGGGGAGGGAAAATTGTATGTTAATCATATTTTTTTATTTGCAAACTTATTTGTATTAGAAAGCATGCCTATAGGTTCGTAATTATTTGACAAAATTTTTTATGTGATAAAGTAATTTTAGATCTAACCATAAAAATAAAATAAAATAACATAATTTGTTGCATTTCACAAATTACTTGGCTTTTGAATATATTTCATAGTAAAATCTTTGCATTTAATAAATTTACTACATTAATGTTCTACTAGTTTTTCTTTTTACAAAGTTTTGCAACATGATTTTTTTTATTTAAAGTCATTGTTCAATCCTCCTTTAAAACTTTGGATTGATTATGGCATTTGTTTTTCTAAAATAAATTATAAGCACTATCTCCTAACCTATCGTTAGTGGGAAAGTCAAAGAAATTACGAGGTCTAGTTCCAAATTTAAATTAAACTGACGCGTCCTCGGAAGTACAATATACCCTTGATTTTCAAAAGGAATTATGCGTATTTTTATGTAAATATTTATGTGCCTATATTCAAACTGAATCTTTTAAATTATTTTCAAAAATATAAACTATTGTTATTTTTCTAAGACCGACCTCGAATCAAAATTGTTTCTTTGGTGGAGGAGCGCGATTAACAATATCGTTGCATCATCCCTATAAAGAAACTAATATTTTTTAAAAATAAAAAATTTTATTCAAAACTTGCTCAATTTTTCAAAACCTTACTTTCGCACATATTATTTTTGTTTGGTGTAGCATTATAAATTAAATCGAGCTATCTTCTATATCTTTTGTGCATACTATGTCTTCTTGTTTATCTCTTTATTAATTGCTTAATATTTGCAATATTTGTTTATCACATAGATCATATGCTCAAATAATAAACAATTAAAGTAATTTTTATTGTTTAGTAATTTATTTGGGGTAGTTTAAATAAAAAAATAAGAAATTTATTGGCTTATCTATTTGTCTATTTTTGTCTCCTCGCTTATCTTTATTTAATTGATTAGTATTTTGTTGTGATTATTATTTGTATCACCTTTTTAGCATGCTTAAATAATCAATTAAAATAATAACATGAACTTTTTGTTCGATTTGTTCATCACATAGTATCGTATATGAAATAAATAAAAATGAGCTTAATTGTTTATTTATTGCTATAACCTAGCCTTGCATGTTTAAATTAATTAGTCTTAATTATTTTATATTTCTTATAACCTAGCGAGCATGCTACTCAAATGAACTAGTAAATGAAGTGACCTCATTTGCTACTTGTAACCCCCACATAGATTGCATGAGATACGGCGGGGACTCACATTTGTGGACCTCGAGGGATGCCTAACACCTTCCCCTCGAGGTAATTTGAACTCTTACCTGATCTTTGGCTCGTCGACCTTAGCTAGACTTAGTAAGGTTAGATAGGTGCCCTGATGCGCCTTAATTCGTTAGGTGGCGACTCCTTAAACTTAAAATCCCAAAAGAGTTGTTAGATCAAGCACAAAACCCGTTTTTTAATATCCTGACAGAAATTGACATACTTTAAAAGTATGTTGTTGCCTGGATCCTTCGGCAAAAGTATATTATGTGTAAACCAAAGTAAGCACAATGACTCTGTGTGTTTCCTTGGTGTATCCTCCTGTTCAAACAAACTTAATAAGTTAGAATTTTTAAAGCTTTTGCCAACAATGGACATCGAGTCCTGCTCCTCAGTTGGCAATGACTGTTATCGTGCTTCTTTTACTTATTTAACTACTTTTTTTTCTTCGTGGTTCTGTTTTAACAATGTATTGAGGGATGGGCTCAATAGGAGGATGACATTTTAGCCCTATAACTATGGCAAACTCTCTTATGTCAAAGAAAACTGGCATGCCACAATAATTCATTAGAACCTCATCCTTCTTATTGGAATTTTCAAAAATGAACCTTCTTTTCAAAACTTCATACACGATGGTCATTTGAAAACGTGGAAGTGGATCAATGGGTAAATCAAGAATATGATCAAAACAGCTATTTCTGAAAAAAATTTCCAAATGATTTCTCTTAAGGATATCCCTGAATTTGACAAAAGGTCTTCCCAGGACTGACCTAATAATGCTGCCACCATTAGCATCAGGCTGCAGATGCACAGGGAAAGTGACTGCATTGATGATTTTAATCTCATCATCACCACTAGCATTGAACTCTTCATGAAGTTCTTGTTCTTCTTCCTGAACTTTATGTATTTTTTCTTGTTGTGCCACAACTACTACTTCTGTATTTTCCCCTTCTTCTTCCTGAACTTTATGTATTTTTTCTTGTTCCTCAACTTCTTCTTGTTTTTCATCTTCTTCCTCCACTACTTATCTTTGTTCATATTTCTTTTGACAAAATTTTACTTATGCTTGAGAATAAGAAACTGGTTCAGTTGCAAGATTTTCTAATAGTGTAGTATTTTCATTCCTCTTCCTAGCGATTTTAGACCTAGCCTTCTTCTGGATCTTTGTTTGGTCAGATGTATCAATATCAAGTTTTCTTTTGACAAAATTCATTATATTTGTATCTGCAACCACAAAAATAAAATATTTGAAAGCTCCAAAATGATCTACAACCACAAGTCAAAACAGGGCATTAAGGAGATAAGCAAGCAAATGCATTTCAAACCCTAATTAAATATTACCTGATAATATATATATCAATGATAAAGTATAAATTATGAGGAAAACACAACACCGCCTTTGCTGTAGAAGATGATTTGTGAAAGAAGGAACAGAAGAAAAGAAGAGAAGGAAAAGTGTACTGTACTGGCAAAGGGAGAGGAGAAAACTGAAATTAATTATTAATATAAATAAATATATCTTGGAATACGAAATGACACATTTATAGAAGAGAGCAGAGAGGAGGAGAGAGGGGAGAGGAAAATAAAAATTAAAGCCGTTTGATTTTTTTTTAGTTAGGACAATTCAAAGTGTGACATATGTTGCCTCATATAGACTATATGTTTCTACATATATACGGTCTATTGCCCCACATAATTTTGTCGTGTTTATTACTACATAAATTACATGTGTTGCGAAGCATATACTATCTGTTGCTACAGATGATTTGCTCTGTTGCCACATATAATTTTGATCCTTTCCATCATAATTGACATTTGTTTAAACAAAATCAAAATAATCATAAAAATATTTTAATACATAATCACCTATCTAATCAATGGTTGTAAACACAACATTTTCATCGATCTTAGCTTTTTTTTAGTTCTATGCATCTCTGGTTCTTCATTGTCACTAACGTAACCATTTCGAGCCTTTACAATTCCATAATTCCATAGGAGTGAAGCATATCTCAAGCGAAGGGTGTCAACACTACTTCCACATAATGCTACTTATAATCTATCACTCAAATACTCAGCGTATGCAACAACAAAAATTTCACAATCTCTGCATGGTATATCATTAATCAGAAAATATAATAACATCACATTTAGATAGTCGTAAGACAAAATAATATTGTGATACTTACAAAAAAACCTCTTTCTTGTTGAGCAATACCAGTAACATGACTGACTTCGAATGGGTGAGATTTGTTCTTTCCTTGTAACATTTAAGAACTGAGCAGTTGGTTCCCTTATTTTGCTCAAAAAATCCACTCAACTCAAGGTATTTTGGCAACATTATAGCCATCTTTTGAATCTCGGAGGATAGTTTTCTCTTAGACCTATTTGAGGACATGGAATCATACACTTTTATGCACCGTTACTTCAATGTAACGACTGTCAAGATCCAATAGAATTTTGCATTACTATTTACAGAGACGTTAACATCATCCGTCAAGTGCCAAGGTATTCCAGATGGTATAGCATGCCCTTTCATTATGTCAATGATAGACACTAAAGGACAAGACACCAGTTGAAGCTTGGAGTGAAATTAAACCTTCTGTAAGTCATTTTACAAATTTTGGATGTATTTGTTATGCTCATGTACCTGCTGAGAAAAGAACAAAATTGGATGAAAAAAGTCAAAAATGTGTCTTTCTTGGTTATAGTGATGTGACAAAAGGATATAGACTTCTCGATGTCAAAACTAACAAACTTGTTGTTAGTAGAGATGTCATTTTTGTTGAAAAACAAAATGAAATAGGGAGGATAAAAATATAGAGAATATTGCTTTCATATCTTCAAATCAAGAAGAGTATGAGAAAGATGAAGATGTCTCTCAAGGGGGAGAATCCCAAATTCAGATAATGAAGAACCGCCTCCAAGAGGAACAAAAATGTTGAGTGACATTTATCAAATATGTATTTTTGCCGGTGTTGAGCCAGAAAATTATGAAGAAGCAATAAAACATGATGTTTAGAAGAAAGCCATGGAAGAAGAAATTTGAATGATCGGAAAAAAATACTTGGGAGCTTGTGGCTATTCCTAGAGAAAGAGAAGTTGTAAGTCTAAAACGGATTTACAAAATCAAACTCAATCAGGAAGGATATATTCAAAAGCACAAAGCAAGGTTGGTTGCTAGAGGCTTCACGCAAAAACCAGGTATTGATTTTTATGAAACTTTCTCTTCAGTTGCTCGTCTTGAGACAATTAGAACTGTAATTGATGTTGCTGCACAAAAGAAATGGAAGATATTTCAATTTGATGTTAAATCAGCATTTCTGAATAGAAAACTTGATGAAGAGATTTATGTTGAGCAACCTCAAGGATTTTTTGTTCAAGGGGGAGAAGAAAAGGTGTATAGACTAAAAATAGTTGTTTACGGGCTGAAGCAAGATCCAAGAGCCTGGTACAATGATATTGATACATACTTTCTGAAAAATAATTTTCAGAGAAGTAAAAGTGAAGCCACTTTGTATGTGAAGAAAGAACATGGCAGCATTATCATTGTTTGTCTCTATGTGGATGATTTGCTCTTTAGAGGAAATGATGTAAAGATGATACAAAATTTCAAACAAGATATAATGCAAGCTTATGATCTGAGTGATCTTGGATTGCTAAATTATTTCTTGGGCATCGAAGTTTCTCAAGTGAAAGAAGGAATTTTAATTTCTCAAAAGAAGTATACTAAAAGTATTATTCAAAAATTCAAAATGATGGATTGCAGGTCTGTGGCAATACCATTAGCAGCAAATCAAAAGTTTAGAAAAGATGATGGAGAAAAGAAAGTTAATAGCTCACTTTTTAGGAGTTTGATTGGAAGTTTGCTATATCTTACTTCAACAAGGCCAGATATTATGCTTGCTGCTAGTTTATTATCCAGATTCATGCAAGAACCAAGACAAGTGCATTTTGGAGCTGCAAAGTGTGTTCTACGCTACTCGCAAGGAACAATGGGTTATGGGATAATGTACAAATTTGATGGAAATTTGAACTTAATTGGTTATTCTGATAGTGATTGGGCTGGAAGTATAGATGACGTGAAGAGTACTTTTGGTTATGCGTTTTTATTTGGATCAAGCATTTGTTCTTGGTTATCAAAAAAACAAAGTGTTGTTGCTCAATCCACTGCCGAAGCATAATATGTTTCAGCATCCAAGGCTACTTCTCAAGCTATTTGGCTTAGAAGAATATTTGAAGACATTGGTGAAAACAAAAAAAAAGGATTGTTCTGTATTGTGATAACAAATCAACAATTGCAATTGCCAAGAATCCAGTCAGCCATGAAAGATCAAAGCATATTTTCATCAAGTATCATTTTATCCGAGAAGCACAAGAGAAAGGCGAAATTCAGTTGCATTATTGTCAAACAGGAGAACAACTTGCTGACATCTTCACCAAAGCACTTCCTAGAGAAAAATTTTGCTATCTTCAAGAACGCATGGAGTTATAAAGCAAATGCATTAAGGGGGAGTGTTGGAATTAATGCATCAATGTTTAGTCTTTCAAAATTGTCCCTTAGTTTTTCAACAAGTCTTTTTAGAATTTCGTTGTACATGTATCTTGTAAATTGTAATATATGTATTTAGTTATTTGTGCAAGACTTTTAATTTTTCTATTTTGAGTAGTATAAATAATGATGTAATTGATGATTGAAATCATCTCAAATAACCTTAAATAGCCTATAATATACTTGGGCATTTTTTAAAGATATTATAAGAAGGGAGGGGAAAACATGGTACAAAAAGACATGGCAGCAGAATGAAGAAGTGAATATATCCTTCACATTAGAGGCAACTCCATTTGCATTTGGATCTATCTTATTATATTTGTTTTGTCTTCTCCAACGGCCGCCGGGTTCGCCTCAGAAGTAGTAGTTACAGGTGAAGGTCGTATACAGTATGGGTCGCGTTCAGTTGCCATCCTTAGCCTTCGTCTCTTAGGTTAGAGAGTAAAGAAGAGGAATTAGAGAGGAAGAGTGATCGAGAAGAGTACAGAAGTGAAGATGTGATATAAAGACAAAAATACCCTCAGTTTACATTTAAATAAGCGAAAAGGGTCAGAAATACTTTCAACTTTAATTTATTGTTTAAATTTATCCTCGCCGTTAAAATGGAGTTAATTTTACCCCTCCCGTTACTAATTTGACCAAATTTACCTCCCATTTAACGGATTGACCGAAATTGACCAGAATTTTTTTTTAAAAAAAATCATATTTCTTATTTTAACTCAATAACCCAACCCCATTTAAAAAAACCCGTTCCCATTCTCCACATCTCCTTTACCCATCACCCCATTTAAAAAAGGAAGTATTCAAAGTACACCTTTTAGAATTTGAAGTTGTGTTTGAACATATATTGTGCTGTGAAACGTGTATTTACTGAAGATTTGTGATTCTTCCTTCTTGCTCATTCATAAATGGATATGAAACATGATTTGAGATATTGTGTCTAGGGACTTTTTCTTATTTTCTTTTTGAAGGTGTCATGGGTTAGAGAATGTCGGAGAGAATGTGAGACACCAGCTGTGTACTGGAAACAAAAACATGCTTAAGCAGAATAATTTGGAGTTGTTAGTTGAGTTAAGCTGTCCTTGGATCGTAATTAAGGTGGTAGTTCAGGAGATTTAAGCTATATAAATCTCTATTAGAGTTGCCAATTTTTGCTTAAACAAGGTTTTTAGCTTTTCCTTCACAACTTCACAGCTTGAGTTTTTTGAAATCTTTTAAGACTCTGCATTGGGGCATATTCCTCCACCTAGCCAGACTCAGTCCATTGCATGGAAAATGGCGTGATGGCTATAAAAATATGCTACTAACTACATGCCTTTAGCATTGGAATATTACACTCGAACTTTTTTATCTCCGTTTAGTCAAGTGTCTGACTTACCAGTAATTAGATTTATAAAATGGTTAAAGGAGATGTGGAGAATGGGAACGGGTTATTTTTAATGGGGTTGGATTATTAGGTTAAAATAAGAAATAAGTTTTTTTTTAAAAAATTCGGGTCAATTTGGATCAATCCGTTAAATGGGGGGTAAATTTGGTGAAATTAGTAATGGGAGGGGTAAAATTAACTTCATTTTAACGGAGTGGATAAATTTAAACAATAAATTAAAGTCGGAGGTATTTTTGACCCTTTTCCCTTTAAATAACTAAATAGTGTAAATTTGTCCAACTTTTTGCTGCGAAAGATATCATATTTTTAAGTTGTGGTCATCCTACTCTTCGTATTTCTATATAGAAGAAAAGAAAAATAGAAATATATGAGCAAACAACAAAAGTTTAATTATGACAGATATAAGAAACTCTTCTACCTCAAATATGACAAAAATTTAATTTGTTTGATATATCATGTCATATTTGAGGTTAAAAGAATTTTTTATCTTCGTCGTAATCGTTATTTCTGTTGTTTGCCCATACATATATAAACCGAGGGAGTAATGCTGTTTTTCCCCCAACTTTTCTTAAATATAGTTACTTGGGAAATGCAAAATAATCGGAACCTAACTTTGGAAAAATAATTAAAGACCTCTTAGGATTAATATTTGCCAAGTTCATTTATTTTAAACAAAAAAAAGGTGTTACTAAAGATGTAACGAGAAGGTAGAAATAGCATGTGGATCAAATTCAGTAAAAACTCAAGTATTTATTTACAAAATTTTAAATTTAAGTTAAAGATACAATATCAAACTCAGAATTCATTAAAATAAAATATAAATTAAAATCAAAATCACCAAATTAATTCAAGATAAAGCTTTAAACCCTTAAAATCAATTGATTCATAGATATTAGAATACCATCCACTATATTTAAAATCAAATATCACAATTATTACAATATCTTTCTATCTTGATTATTATTCTCTCCACATAAATACTATAGTGCATGTACAATAGCATACAAGCCTATTCCAATTCTATAGTGCATGTACAATAGCATACAAGCCTATTCCAATTAGTGATTTCTGATATTGTATATGTGCTCCATATTCCCTTTCCTTTTCCACTTCGGGTGAAGTCCATTTGTATTCTATTTTTATACTTTTGCCAAGTCTATCTAAAAAGGATGTTTTGGCCATTTAAGACAAGATCGTCCCAAATGTTTCGAGTAGTTGGGTCATGATTCATGACCAGTTTAATTTGACCCACTTAATCTTGATAATCTTAACGTATTGTTACTTAATTTTTATAATCACTATTTGAATTTTAATTTAATAAAATAAGATAAAAAGTTACAAATGGATAGATAAATTCTAGATGATATAAAATAGATACTAATTTAATTAAACCTTCGATATATTAACATATTATGTTAGTACAAATAAAGAATCAGGATGAAACTGAAGATTAAATTGGACTCAATTGAAAATTCTTTTAAAAATGGAACAGGGCTTGAATGAGTTGAGATTGAACTCATCAATCCATAAAATTTTGGACGAGTTACCTATATTTGAGCTCATTTGCCCGTCCCTAAATTTTAAGTTTTGTAATTTGGAATTATTTTAAAGTTTGCATGCATGTGTGAGTAAGTATTAGATGGTACCAAATCATTATTTTAAAGTTTGCATGCATTATTTTGGGTGTGTCCGACGGGTGATTCTATTTTTGTACTTTTGCCAAGTTTATGGGGAAAACGAGTTTTAGGTTATGTTTGGTACATTATTAAATAAAATTTCACATTTGATCATCATTTTTATCTTTAAAATTTCACACTATTATTTCAAGATAATTGACTGTTATATCTTTATTTATACTCAATTTTCTATCAATAATCTCAACAACCCCATTACGATTGGTTGAAGAAAATATTGGTTGTTGATTGAAGTTAAAGAGATTCTTGAAACAGTGTAATCTGTTAAAGGTTTGAACTTGATTACCATTTCATATTTTTTTGTTGTTAATTCATTTACTTGAAGTAGATTTTGTCATCTGAATTTACCTTGTCAGTGAGTCACGCTCCTCTTTTGATTGTTGAGGGGGTTCATTTTAGTATTTATACACGTAAAATCAGAAGTCTACCTTATATATACAATGTAATTTTCGATAATGGGGTTAGAACTCCCTAAGATCAACGTAGGTCCGTCCCTGGGTCAGTGTCTTTCATTTCAGTAATAGTGTTGTTTGTATTATTATTTGTGATTGTTTAGTTTTTGATTCATTTTAATCTGTTAATGGTTTGATCTTCATTTGTGATTGTTTAGAGTTTTGATAATTTTTTTATTTGCAGTTCGTTATGAAAAAGTGCATGATATGGATGTTATTTCTACTGGCCTCCTATAACCACTTCTTTGATTCTATAATTAGATTATGAGTTTATATTAAAGATTTTATATTCAAAATTCGTTATCATTAAAATAAAATCTTAAGTGATACAAAGAAAGTTTAATGACTTTTCTAGATAATTTCTCATAGTTCATTGATATTTTAAGATATTAACTCTATTAGTTAGTATGCATGCATGTTTGTCATTGATAATTAATTAATTTTCTTTTTCTCACCTGTTTAGAAATATAATGAACCATTCAAGACACCGGAGGAGTACTATTTTTCTGGTAAAGTTTAATAAAATTTATAGTAATACTAGTAAAGAATAGGGCAACTTTCACATATAGCAAACAAAAAATTAATATTTGTATGCTATAGTAAAGTTTGTATAATTGCGCTCCATAGCAAACATAAAACTGTATAATTCGCTATACATATACAATTGTATAATTCGTTGGCCTAAATTGTATAATTCGCTGGCCTATTTCGCTGCAATTGTATAATTCGCTATCCTATTTCACTGCAATTGTATAATGCACAATTGTATAATTCGCTGCCTATTTCGCTGCACTATTTTTATAAAATTTACTTTGCATACAATTGAATCGAATTAAAATGTATGTATATTGCATAATTATAAGTGTATAGTAAGAAGATATATGTTTTTCTCTCGCTTTATACAAAAACAGAAACACAATATATACACTTCTGTTGTATAAAGCTAGAGAAAATTGTATTTCACTGCAATTGTATAATTCGCAATTGTATAATTCGTTGGCCTTTTTCTCTGCAATATTTGTATAAAATTTGCAATTGTCTACAATTGAATTGAAGTAAAATGTTTGTAAATTGTATCATGAAGTGTATAACGCGAAGATATATGTTTTTGAATGTGTATTTACAATTTTCTCTAGCTTTATACAAAACAGAAACAGAATTTATACACTTCTGTGTATAAAGCGAAAGAGCTGAGCAGAGAAAGAGTGGCGAGCGAGAATGGGAGAGTGGCGAGCGAGATTTTTGGGAGAGAGGCACCTGACAAACTTTGGCTAACGTTTTCTATGGAGCACAATTAAATCAAACCCTAGCTACTCCATATATTTTAGGTTATTAGTTTGCTATTATATATAATTTTCCCTAAAGAATATCCGAACATTATTCTGGCCTAATAAGTTTTTTTTGTTATTAAATATAATTTATTATTAAAATATTAGTAAAAGTTGTTATTTATAATATATTTTGCTCATAAATAAAGCTACTAGAGAAATTTGTTTGTCATTAATCTAACTTTAAATTTCAATTTAAAATAGCAAAGAAGTGAGGCGATCAGATTGAATGTGTCTCAATAGATCTGCTTAAGATTCATGAGATAATTTGATAGTAAGGAAAATAAGTTTTAGAAAAATAAGTTAAAATATTCAAATTTTATTTAAAAATTTTGTATCTACTAAATTTTTTATGGAAATTCTTTAAAATTCGAAAAAAAATTGTAAGTGAATATTGAAGAATAAAGAGAGAAAATTAGATAAATGAAAACAAAATACACTAATGTATATTTGACAGCTATTATTACTTTGTAAAAATGATGCATATATTTCTAAATCTAAGCAAAAATTAATGGAATAGAAGTAACAAATTATCATTAGTCAAATAATATTTAAAAATATAATTTTGTCAAAGAGGCTAAATTAAAACGTGGGGGGAGGGGGGGGTCCTCTATCTCTTAAAAATACGTTAACAAATTTATACTTATTGAATTAATCTTATGAAACAATATAAATTTAGAAGAAGAAGAAAGTAGGGAGAAGAGAAAGATTTCTTATTCATCGTGAAGTATATTCAGGATTCATTGATCTTTCACAAATCTTTTTTACAATGAAGGAAAACTCCTTTATTTATAGGGAAAACCATACTTGGTCCCCATGTAGGATTCCTAACCATATCCTACAAGGACTCCACATAATTAGACACTCACTATATACAAATTGTTTATAACACTCCCCCTTAAATGTCGGTAGATTATGTGCCTCGTTAAAACCTTACTAGATAACACCTAGTTGGAAAAAAATCTAGTGAAGGAAAAAGAGTACACATATCTAATAATACGCATTATGAATGCCTCATTAAAAACCTTACAAGGAAAACCCAATGAGACAAAACCTTGTGAGGGAAAAAGAGTACATCGCGTAGTAACTCCCCCTTATGAGAAAATCAATTCAGAGACTAGAATCTTCGTTTTCCAAGCTTGTGCACCATCCTCTTGAAAGTTGTAGTTCGTAGAGACATGGTGAATAAATCAACTATAGTATTACTTGAACAAGCCTCTTACATATTGATATCACCATTCTTGGGAGCTCATTAGTGTTGAAAAACCTTGATGAAATATGATTTCTTCTATCTGCTTTTATGAATCTTCCCTCGGGATTAAAGATTTCTGCAAGTTCCTTACTTTAACTTCTTTAAGCAAATAATCTATTGCCTTTTGAAAACTCTTCAAGAGTTCCAATTCTAGTTATCAACTTGCATAACAATATTTGTATATGCTTCATGCATTTTGAACCGATTTAATCCTTATAAAGATTATAAACAAGTTCTCCAAAAACTTGCACATACTTTAGATTTTGAATCCTTCATGACTTTTCATATTAATTTTGTCAAGTGATAACATCCAATATTAAATGTATGATATATTCTAGTGACTAGATTGCAAGTCAAATAAGCTTTACGCTTACCAAGATGCATCATTCCATTTTTCACTTGATAATTAATCTGCATCAGCATCTTCAATAGACGTAAAATTTATATCCTCATAATCTTTTACAATATTGCGCGCTATTGTATTAAAGATATCATCAATGACATACAATTTTGTGCCGATTCACAAAACGACAAAACTTATTGAGATATCATCACTTCATTATTTTTAGGTAGCTACCCCTCTCATGAGGTTTCATAAAGTGTTATGTCGTAGGCTCTCCAAGAGCACATTATCTTCTTATTATGATCATTTTGATTCTTTGATCCTACCACCTTTTTCAAGGATTATTTTATTTAGAATTGATTAGTCTATCATGCTTCATGCATGTCACAAACTCTATCCTTAAAGGACATTCAATAAGAGTATTTACAACTCTTGTGTTGCTTCTGATCTCCCCTTTATGTTATACAAACTAACATATATCTCAATCTTTGGAGAATCTACCCTTGTGCGTCAATGTATATTCATTGATTATATACTACATATCAAAATAATCAGATGAAAAATATTTGATCCCCGACCATAAATCAATTGAAAGAAAATTTGATCATAATTTATCGGTCTGATGCATACAATTACTTTTGTATGCAATATCGTATTTCATATCAACATATGAAGCTTTATTTTCATAAATAATGATTTTACTATTTGAAACATTTAGTGTCACATCATCTTGAGTATTTATCAATATTATCAAGATAAATTGTCTTGATTACATATTTTGAAGTTGTGCTCTTAACTCAATTATTTTTGCACAAACAATTTTGTGAATGTCAAGCTACATGTTGACAACAAACGCACATGTGATTATCTTATAGATGCATCTTTTTATCATATAACATGATAGGTGAACGGGACCATATTCACCTTTTATACTATTAAGAATTTAGGGATTTAGTCCCAACTTTAGTTGATCCAATCAACTTTATCACGAGAACAAACAACGTAAAGAATTCTTGAAGAATATTCTAGTTTTTCAATGTATGTTCATTACTCAATATGCACATCTTTGGGATGACTAAATTATTCATGTCAACTAATAAAATTATTAGTACTCGTAAACTCCAAATTTAATACGTCATGTGCCTTTTTCTTTAGTAAATTTCTGATTTACTATTATATGAGTAAATTTCAATTTTATTAATCCAAGAGTAATTTTCATATTTATTTCTTCTCAATTACTTCACCCTTTAGGTGAGTTGTGATCCCATCATTGAATGAACTAATCGGAAAAAAAATTGTGCATGTAACATATAATTTGTGCCAACATTTTTGCAAACATCAAGTTGCGAGATTATAATAGGCACACATGAGACCATATATATAGCAGAAACATTTATTAGGACCATTAAATATCTAAACAATCCACTAGGTGGATGACAAGGTCCACAAATATCTGTATACGTTCCTAAAACGCAGAGAATTCAATCTCAACTTTCGTTTATGATGGTCTCACAATTAGCTTGTCTTGCTAACATGTAGTACAAGAAAATTCACCATTTAAAAGAATTGTTAGGTTCTTCCATGAATGTTCATTTTAATTTTCCATAATTCGTCTAAAAATTATAGACTAACGATGTCCCAGACAATCGTGTCAAATTAAGAAAGTATTGAAATTAGAAAACTTCTTATTTATCATAGAATGTACCTCAATTGAACTAATTCTTATCCAATACAAGTCTGAATATAAAGCATGAAACATTTCTATAATACATGTCTTCTTAGAGACATTCTTGATGATACCACATCGTTAATCAAAGGTCACAATCTTTCTCATGCCTAGCATGGTGACTTACACCTCATTCCCTTTAGAGAATGAATCTATATTTTTAGCATTTATTAAAGTTTTCATTCTTCATGAATAGAACACAATCATCTAAGTACATCAAATTTTGATTACTTAGTACATCATTCCATATTCATGTGCATCATTTAATCAATTGTCTTCTTTTAGACATTTATGCACTGCTACATTCACTTCGGGGAATGAATCTGCTTCAACGAGATATATTTCATGACTATCAAAACTCATTATTTGCCTTAGTCATCATTATATAATCAATATGGTGCATTGAGACTCAAACCCAACGTCTTATGTCATAATTCAATGAGGGACTTGAACCCAACATCTTTCATCACAGCATCAAGAATCATGATGTTTTACCCTCTTTGTGCAATTTAACATTAATCCATCGTCTTATGCTTATGATACGATGAAAATTGATTCATCATCTTATTCTCAATTGAGATTCACCCGAGTCTCTAATGATATTATGCCACATCAATAATAATAATAATAATAATTTTCAAAGAAAATTGAACATGTACAGCTCACATAAAAAATATGTTCACTGCCACCGTCTTTTTTTCTTTTTGAATTTATATGCGATTATCCCACATTTTTAATTTATCAATTAATTTGTAGATTATCAAAATTAACAAATAAATGTTAATCAAGGAAAATACTACACATACCTGTTTGGTGTCCCACTTGCAATATTAACACGATTCTTGAGAGCAGAAGCCTGCTCAATCTGAATGATCTAAACTTAATCACAATATTTGAGATTCGTGCTTATAACGTGTTATGACAGATTATAAATTTAGAAGAAGAAGAAAGTAGGGAGAAGAGAAAGATTTCTTATTCATCTTGAAGTATATTAAGGATTCATTGATCTTTCACAAATCTTCTTTACAATGAAGGAAAATCCTTTTATTTATAGGGAAAAATCTTACTTGGTACCCAAGTAGGATTCCTAACCATATCCTACAAGGACTCCACCTAATTAGTCGTTCACTATAATACAAATTGTTTATAACAATTAAGATAAATTTTAAAAGTATATTTTTTTTTAATTTTAAAAGTATTACTATGTGACTTTAAGAAATCATAAATTCATTCTTCAGATCTGATGTAGACTCGACCCGAGTAAAAAAAATCTTCATTCCTCTTCTACTTTGTCATAAACTAAATTTGAGCGGAATTTGAATAAAATAGGGATTGAAATTTTTTTGTTGTTGTTGGATTAGGTCGAGGTTAAAAAAAGAGTTAGGTAACTTTATAAAGCCATATGAGTACTTTCTTAACTTTTATAATGCATGTTTATTAAAGCTGCTTCATTGTGGGAGTTCTGCATCTGGAGAGACTACTATCAGAAAATCATTCCACGACAATTGACGAATTAGTGGCTAAAGACCGAGCTAGATACACTTAGATTTTGCGACAAGTACTAATAGACTCGTCAATTTTTCACTGAACAGTTCTACTGATCTACATCTTGTCGGGTATTTATTTTATCTATTATCATCGAACTTTTTACAAATTAATTACTATTGGAATACTACTTTTTTTTATCTTGTTTCATGCATGCAGTAGTACAAATTATATAAATAAGGGTATACTGTTTAATTGGAAGGAAAATGTTTTTCATGGAATTTTTTTAAGAAAATGTTTTCCTAGAAAACAAGTAGATATTTTTCTTATTTTCTCATGTTTAGTTGGTGGCTAGAAAATATTTTTGAAAAAGATTTTGTCTTTGGTTTTTGAATAAATAATGTTTTTGATAAATATCTTTTATCTTTACTAGAGTAGAAAATAATTTTTAAAATTGAAAATATTTTTTTAAAAACAAACTTAAATTATTTTTGGTTGTGTGTGTATGTGTGGGGGGGGGGGTCATAGCGGGTGATTGAAAGTAGGAGTGAAAAATGAAAATATTTTTTAAAAATAAACTTAGGGTGGG